>CM062813.1:25188956-26388956 GCA_031772625.1 Pinus tabuliformis
TATTCAACTTAAAAAAAGGAACAAAATTACATTCCGCAAATTCTCAAAAGAATTTGATCATATAACCCTTGCAACTGATGCACAACATGAATCTACAGGGGTAAGTGCGATAAAAATCACTTAGCTTCCCCTTTTTTTCCTTTGCTTTTCTCTACCTTTTTCCAAATTG
This sequence comes from Pinus tabuliformis, assembly GCA_031772625.1. Lineage (NCBI taxonomy): Eukaryota > Viridiplantae > Streptophyta > Pinopsida > Pinales > Pinaceae > Pinus > Pinus tabuliformis. Next base: position 25,189,126 of record CM062813.1, read on the forward strand.
CTTGATTGGGAGCTGTTACAATCGATAGTTGATTTTTATCTATATGTGGGGGGATATATTTGTTTGAGTATGGGATCTTAGATACATGAGATATATTTATGCCTCCCAAATCCTTTTCTGTGGGAATTTCCACTTTCTTCCGCTTTGGAACTATGATCTCTATTGATTCAATAACCTTCTAGGAAGCATCCACTGATCTAGACCTGTCCCCTTCACCAACGTTTGATTGACGACCAGGTTGAGTTTGTACTTGTTAATTTGGATGATTTTCTTTGGGCTCTTCTTTTTCATCTTCTGAACTGTCAAGAAATTGCCATCCCCTTTACTTAGGGGCTTGCCTATTTTTCTTTTTTGATGCGTTTTTCTTCGTGGAAAAGAATGCCACAAATGTCCTATTTGGAAGAAATTTTGACACCTGAAAGTCGTATTCTCATAGTCTAACACCTATGTCCACTAAATTTTTAGTGTTTTATAAGAATATGATAGGGAGGAACTTTGTCGAGGTAAACTTCTAAACATATCCTAGAAAAAGTAAAGATATCTTTTGATGTTTTGTCTATGCCAAATTTTTTATTTTTCCCAAAATATTTCCTATATCCTCCAAAAATTGATGGTGCCAAAAAGGAAGGGGGAGGTTTGGCAGCCTCACCTAGATCGACATTGTTGTTACCACCATGTTTGTTGCATGTAACTTAGATAACCATTGTGTAATAAAAGGCCCGACTCTACCCCAAAACCATGGTCCCTCTTTTAGAAATTTTTCCATATCTTGTTCTATCTCAAATTGTACTATGAAGAAACCTTTAGAGCACAAGTAGAGATCAAAATTTGTTATCCAAGAAGAGTAAACCCATTCATATGTCTTCTAGTCTTGTGCAAAATCCATTAAACCGACATATTAATGCCATGGACTGTAGATCAAAAAAGTAAGTTTTTATCTCTGGGGTTTTTATATCCATTGCTAGAATATTGTCCATTTTATCTAAAATGTAAGGTCCTGGAAGATTTTGAGGTTGATCAACTTAAGTGCCAGTCTTCCCTTTGAGTGCATCCTTGAACTATATAGATCCATTATGGTTCCTAGGATTTGTATTATGGTTTTTTAAGGTTGAAGAATCTCCTCACATCCTGAGATTTAATATTATAGTTGATTCCTTTGCCATGTCATAATCTTCCATCCAATAAAAGTCTCGTAACACTTTTTCTTCATATTCCACAACTTGGAGTGTTGTTGGTAATACCCATATTGTTTTGGATGGTCTACTTTGAATTTTTCACTAGATCCCAAACCCTGGATGCAGTAGACGAAGGTCTTTCCACTGAGGTTTTTAATGAATATCTAAAATTTTTCACTCTTTCTGTCTCATAACCATATCTAACAAATATCGATTAGATCCCATAGCTATATAGATAGCTTTCCTCACACCCATATTTGCACGTATAAAGGGATCCAAACACCATGGCTTTGAGATTGTTGAAGTTCTTGTAACCCTATCCATAACCAAATATACAAGATAAAGGATATAAAGCCACCATAGTTTTCCAAACACATCACCCTAATGAGAAAAATTAAAGGGAGGGTCCATTAAAAAGGAGAGATTGTGATTAAAAAATAATAGAAGTTGCTCATTCGGTAAACATCCTTTTTGAAACATGAGTCTCTTTCTATAAAGTATCATAGATGTAGAGCCCTTCATCATAGATGTGGATTCTTTCATGATCCCATCCTCCTCCATCCTGATCAATGAGACCAACTCACCCCAAGCCACTTCCTGATATGCAAACAATATGATATCCAACCACCATTTGTCCTTGCAAACTGGATATCTAAAAACGACATAAACTGCAAGGGTCCCACTACATAGGATATACTTAGATCCATGTTCACAATGATTCACATGACAAAAAAACACGATAGGTCCATACCCACGCTAACCTATGCGGTTTTGAAGCCCCTAGGCACATGCAAAATGTCGTTTCCTTGAAGGAAATGGCAAAAAAAAAGTTTTTTTGGTATCGTAGAGAGGACCATTCACCTCATGTCTTAGATCACCAATGACATCTATAGCAGGTTCTGGGGTGGCAAGATTGACAATCACAAATCTACATGAGAAAAACCTAACACTCACCATTGCTCCTTTCAATTGATTATATATATATATATATATATATATATATATATATATATATATATATATATATATATATATATATATATATATATATATATATATATATATATACACACACACACCACCTTAGGATTGTGTTCTAGTTGAGTATCCCCTTGTATTTGTGATCCTACACGAGGGGGATTGCCAAAGTTCTTGTTATTGCACTTTTTTGGAGGAAAATATATCCTTAGGGCATGTTTCCCCAACAATTGTTGTTTGGACTTAAGATTGATTTGCACCAATGAGTTAAACTTTGTCAAAGTGACTGGAAAAAATTATTTGATGTTATTTTTAAAATGTGGAATTCTTGATTGATTTAACTATTTTAGAAATTACAATGAGACCAAGAACACAAGTCATACGATAATCTCCTAGAACCTTTTCCCTTTAAACCCTAATTAAAAATCTAGAGAAAATATTTTCTAATAAATCATTATCCACCCCCTTTTCTACCACAAGGTCCTAAGTACTTACAAGCTAGATTATTTTCATTGAACTAAAGCACTTCTCTTAAAGTATCTACCCAAATTCACATTAATGTTTGATTTTATATCATATCTTATTGTTATGTTATTAACTAATTATCATGTGTCGGCATGGTTGTACATATTGATGCAACACAATGAAAACATCCATTTATTCATGACACCACAATTTATAAATGGATGCTAATATTGGTAGTCATATTTTAACAAACCATAATAATTCAACATTAATTCATTTCAATTTATAGGAACTTTTATGAACACTTATTTGTCTAGAAGATTTCCACTAATTCATTGTATAAGAATAACATTTCACTCAACCATAGGATCCACGTTTCATCAATTCTCTCTGCAACATAGTACACTCCTAAGTTAAGGTTATGAATCCACAAGGGAAAGCTCTTTTTATGTTTGGCTCTAAATATCTTCTCATATCCCACTTCTTAGGTTCAGAGTGACTATCTACTCCTACAATAGTTATAATCCTCAACCCTCTTTCCCCATTTTCCCCATCAACCTACACAAGTCGAGGAATTGGATCCCCTTTTTTCTCCTAGGTATTAGCATATCAACTTGTACCTATATAAATATTCAAGAGGAACAATGTTATAGCGTTTTTTATACAACAATAATTCCCTCCAAAAGAATTCTTCCAACCCACAATGTAATCATTTTTATTCATGACACAACAACTATGAAAATTTCATGCAATACATATCTCTAGGTATATTATTTGCTTCATAAGGTTTCCATGGGAATTCTTTTAGCTCACTATCCTTTCTAAGACACCCTCCTTGATTTTGATCATCATGTCACATAAATATCTCACAATAGATTCATTTAAGTTTCCCATTCCTTGCCACACTCATCCTTCTAGGCTCATCCATCCCCTTATTTGCTAAACAAACTTTTGGGTGATCCATGTTGCCAATGTTTTCATGTGTAATAAGGATGCGAGGTTATTGAGTCCCACTTCTATGCATTCACTCATAACCTTTAATCAAATAATGATAGGGTTCTAATATCATCATAATGGATGTCTTGAAATTTCTAGCTTACAATATTCATCGTTCTCCCTTACTAGATAGTTCACTAGCCACTTTCCATTGTGTAAGAAATAGTCCCTATCTTCATCATGGTATGCTTACATTTCTAAAGCCAATACATCCCTTTATGTATCTCCATTACGCAAATAGGGATTTCATGTAGTCCATACAAATATGTCTACTTATGCATTCCACTCTTTCACTACAACTTCCACTATAGCACAAGAAAACAATATTAGAATTACGAATATCAATAATTCAATCATTTCAACTATAATCATATTAATTGTAATGGAATATAACACAATCATGCATTAACACCATGTAATCAAATATTTTTCCAATCATAAATGTCTACATGATCACAACTTGCACACTTAGTCGATGCATAATTGCGTTGATTCAATAATACCATGTTCTCATGCCATGCATTCCACCATGGTGAGTTGGAGGGTTTAGTCAATGCCTCAACATGTCATCTATCCATGTCCCCAATACCTGCTTTGACCATTTGAACACCTTCCTCTTCAACCCAACACAACATTAGGTATCTACTCTTTTTATATTAAACAACCCCTCAGGCATATTAGAAGACATTTCCTTTTTCAATTATTTAGTACCTTGGGAAATGATTTGCCTTTGATAACACTCTTGGTGTTTGAAATATGACCCATAGAATGTTGTGTATATTCCACTAGATAGTTCGTCACAACGGATATTATAAAAGTATAATTAAATATGAAATCTACGTTAGGAGAGTTTATTTCTCTTTAGATTTCTAGATCTATTTATTACATATGCAAGAAAATTATAATTTTGTAAGAAATATAGAATAGTGAAACAAAAACTCTCAAACCACATCCAGCACAAGATATATCCTAGGATACCCTTTCAGGAGAAAAACAAGCTGGAAGGTGAGGTCGCTCTACTCTCTTTCTTTGAATAGGAAATGGCCGAGAGTACAAAGAAGCAAAGCCCATGGCCCGTGGGATACTACAATGCACAAATATTCTCTTGTGTGCTTTCTCCCTATCCCTCTTGGCTGCTCTGCTTGTCTATGGGACAAAATTCCCTCGGAAGAATGGAACTCATTTTCCTCCTAGTGGCCTCGGTTATAACACAACCCAATAGATTACTGGTGGTTAGGTTTGACTCCTTCAAGTCTTAACTAGAGTTACAACATGGACTTTTATAGAGTCTTATTATTCATGATCATGTGGCTAGCCACTTTTCCATGAGTAATGGGGGTTGATGTGGCATCATCTTGAATTATGGTGGTCAAACACGAAGGTCAACTTTCGAGTGGCATAACTTTTTCATATGAACTCCGATTGAGGTGATTCTTGTGTTGTTAGAAAGGTATCTCTGTGTAGAATAGGAAAATAAGGTGCAATGCTAAATCGATAATATTTTTACCCCAAAAAACATCATTTGATGCCTCAAAATACTCCTGAAAGGTTTCAGATCCTAATTTTCCAAAATGGGCCTTGTCGGTAAAAATGGTCTAGTGAGCTAATCCTCCACTTTTTCCACTATAAAAGCATCGACACAGATGAAAAAAAATATAATTATCCAATCCCAATTAAAATAAGTCTACAATCTAGAATACCCATACATGTAGGCATACCATTGGAATTTGTGTATTCCTATAATATTTCCATATCTATCATTGTTATGGACTTACATATGACTATCTCATATGGCATCCATTCTCACAACATGATCATAATATTTCACTTGCCTTGGTTATTATTTCATAACTCACACAATAAGACATGACATTCTATTTAGATGAATGTATGGTTTGTTTTAGAGAAGTCTTATATACCTAATGTTTTTTGCTTCTACCATACCTTGCCTTGGTATTATTCACACAAATTCATTTAATAGCATGGACCTATAAAATTATGATATCAATTCATGAATAAATGTATTCTTACTCAATTCCTTCAACATATGGAATATAACATTAGTAAACTTCATATCTACATAGTCGGGATCATCATTTTTTATGTTACTTTACTAGTGGCATCCTATGGAGGCTCAAATATTCTTTTCGACTACCTATTAATCAACCTTTTTTAACCTTATCCTTTCTTTAGAAGATTTACCATTATATTCCCTAGTGTTATCAACATCCCAATGTTACTTCAACCATTTCCTAGTTATATAATCCACCATTAGCCACACTTAAGAATATAACTTCCTTATTACACATATACAAGTAGACTATTCTTAAATATATAAGAACATTATATATGCTCAAGCATTTTCATATGCACTAAAAACATTTTCATATGCGCTAAAAACACATATATATGCACCAAGCATTAGGATAATCTTAACTTATCTATTAATGCATATGCATTCTACCTATATAATCTCTTACATTTCTAGCATACTAATACATTTCAATTATCAATGTTTAGTGCCTTTCTAAATATTATAAATTTTTCAATACAACAGGAGAAAATTTAAGGAATCCTCACTCATTATCATACCCACCTTTTTTTTTCATGTGCATGATTAGCTGATACAAGAAATTCCTCAACATTTCTTAGCTTCCTATAATATTGTTGGAGCTTCGTTTTCTATGTTGGGTTGTCCTCTTGTCCCATTTGACTATGGAAACAATGCTCCACTCTTAATTCAAGTTGTCTTTTCGATCTTCTCTCTCGTGCATTGTTGCTTCCTTTCCTAGAACAATTCTAGCCAAGTCCAATTTGGCATTTCCCCATTTGAAACCCATAATAACAATGTAAGTTTCATTCACTTCATCCTTTCTTTGTCCAATCTTGTCCCAAAACGGAATTCATTTTTCAGCATTTCCAACACACCATATGTTGTAATTATATCGCTATAACTACATATGGACTTTTTTCAAGTGAGTTTTACTTTGCAACCCATACCAAGCACAAATACATTTTTCTTTATACATCCATTAAATATGGAAGTAATTACAATGATTATGTCTTGCTTTAATTTGTTGCCCTTGTACAATAATAATGCACTTGATTTTTCATCTTTATCTTATTTTAGCTCTTAAATTCTTTTTTCAACATTTCCAACACACCATATGCTGTAATTATATCGCTATAACTACATATGGACTTTTTTCAAGTGCATTTTACTTTGCAACCCATACCAAGCACAAATACATTTTTCTTTATATATCCATTATATATGGAAGTAATTACAATGATTATGTCTTGCTTTAATTTGTTTCCCTTGTACAATAATAATGCACTTCATTTTTTATCTTTATCTTATTTTAGCTATTCTTATTTATCGTTGCAATTATCTCCTTAAATTTGCAACGCCCTCTAGTGTAGAACCTCCCTCATATGGTATCTTGTGCTCTCATCTATATAAGTCTTTAATCCTTATCTATTTTTTATTGAAAATGCAACAGGAAAATCATAATTTAATTTTGTCCTTTAATTAAATTAGGAATAAAATTGTAATTCCATATCACATGACAACTTGTATTAGTTAACTAAGTTAATTTGACTTAGTTGGTTCAGCTAATTTGAGTTGAGGGTCTAAATTGAGTCATGTAGAGTGTATCCTACTTTATAGGAGCCATGGTTGAGTTGATTTTGAGTTGTAATTAATTAATTAAATTTAACTAAGTTAAAGTCAGTTAAATTAGTTCCAACTGACGGAGGAACTAGTAAGAGGTCAGATAGTGGGGTGATGCTTCATGTGTTCAACTAGTTAACTGATGATTCACCTATAAATAACTCATGCATGTCATATCTGAGAGTTACCCTAGTTGAGACTGGAGTTCAGGGACAATGTACTATTAGTTTTATAATCATCTGAATTGTATAGGTGGTGCATGCAATCAGAGGAAGGCCTATTGCACAATTCCAATTGAGGAATTTACCTAATTAATAGGGGATAATTCCCAAGGAAACAATGCGAGGAAATATGATTTGGGAAAGTGATAAATTGGTTAAGTATTGGCCTAGGCTTGTCTAGGAAGTAGTGAGACATATAGAGATAGTGCAAAGATTTCTTGTGCTTGATCAAAGCATTGTAATCTTATCATAGTTTTTGATTAATGTAATATACAGATAACATGGGTTTTTAGCTGTGGTTTTCCCCAAGAAATTATTGTTTAATGTATTGATTAAATTCTTTCTCTTGTATGCTTTGTGATTTCACGATCATTTAATTGTTTTCGTTTATGAGTAAAGTAGATTCAAGTCTATTGTTTTAGTAAATTACAATTAGCAGTTTGAATCTACAAGGAATTTCTACATGGTGTCGGAGCAGAAATCACTCTGGAAGAGGAGAATATGAGTTTGTCTTTTGTGGGTGAAATTGAATTTGCAGTATCATTCTTCAAAGTCAACACGATGTTGTTCTACGGATTGAGACTTGAATATGCCCTTGAGGGTAGTTCGAACTATATATTGCTTGGAAGGACATGATGGAGGCAGTGGTGGAAGACAACGGGCTAAAGGAATTCATAGACATTGATATTCCTAAACCAACTGATGCTCAAGGAGTTCGAGACAATATGATCTTGAAGGAGTTCAAGATCATATTGTCTCGAACCTCCATAGTAAGGAGACCCCATATGCAATGTGGAAAGCCTTGAAAGACCTATTTCAAAAAAGAAATGGCTGTAGGAAGCTAGAACTGAAGGACAAGCTTAGAAAAATCAAGATGGAGAAGGGAGACACAATATCAAATTACTTGACCAAGTTCACCCGATGTCCGAACGAGTTCGAAAGTGTTGGTGTTACAGTTGCTGAAGATGATCTGGTCAACCTAACACTTGTAGGCCTTCCCAAGAGCTGGCACAACTACCAGGATTCGGTAAATGGGAGGGAGAATAATTAAAAGATGTCATGTATGTTCCAGGTCTGAAGAATAATTTGGTTTAATTTTCCATGTTGGAGGATTGTGGCTACGATGTGATATTTACCAAAGGAAAGGATTTCCTTTGTCACATAGCCTCAAGAAAAGTGAAGTGGATCGAGGTTCGGGTCTAGAACCTCTACAAATTGGATGTAGAATACTGTGCTGCTTTGAGAACAAAAGAAGAGAAGGTGTAGAGAAGAGACATCAGTGAGTTGTGGCATATAATATTGCGTCACTTGCACCATGAAGCTTTGAATATCATGCAACATATTTTTACATGACTTCTGAAGGGTACACTAGAATAGAGAGATACATTCACAGGGTGTACAATGGGGAAGTACACGAAAGCCACCTTTCATAATAAGGACAATCGAGTGCAAGTGATCCTTGAAAGAGTTCACTCAGATGTGTGTGGACTATTCTCGAAAGCCTCCACAACCAAGAACATGTATTATGTATATTTAAAGATGATTTCTAATGTAAGTGCTGTATTTTATTCATGCCAAAGAAAGATAAGAAGTTCTCTAAATTTTGTGAATTTGAATCACTTGTTGAGAAAGACATTGACATGAAAATGAAGGCTATCAGGAGTGATAATGGTCGAGAATATGTGTCGAATGAATTCAAGAAATTATGTGCATCATAAGGAATTTGAAGGGAGTTAATAACATCCCCATAACCCACATAAAAATGGGGTGGCTGAAAAGAATAACAAAATTATCGTGGGAGCTTCACGAGAGATGTTACATGATCAAGGCCTACCATTGCTCTTGTGGGATCAAGCATGCAACAAAACTGTATATGTGAAGAACATGAGTCCTCATTGGATTCTCAGGATGAATACACTAGAAGAAGCTTTTATAGGTAAGAAACCAGATGTGGCACATTTTAGGATCTTTGGTTCATCGGTTTGTTGTCATGTTACCAATGATCCAAGGAAAACATTAGAGCCAAAAACTAAGTTGGGCATATTGATGAGCCCAAAAAATGGGTAACTTATTGGGCTCATTTTGCCTATTGTTCTCCATTAATCCACCATTATTCATAGTTTATGTATGCTTTTGAAGTATGTTTATGTTAATTGAATGAATGAGAATAGTCACTTGACCATGAAGGCTAATACACGTTTGTTGCAGATTTTTGGACAACTTTTGGACCAAGGTCAAGCATTTATGGGCCATTTGACAGCCAAATACGAGGGGACAAGGCTGAGGATTCATAGGATGGGTGTCTCCTGCACTAAATGGCCCCTTCCTCGATTTCTCCACCATCAGCTCGGAGTTAAGCAACCCACCAAAGTTGATTTCCAAAGGTAGCCGAGCAACTTTTATGAAGTGGCTGAGTACTTACAGTTTTGAGCACTGAGCAGCCAAGCCCCTTGAATTAAGGAGGAATGATGGAGGCCCTCATAATGCATAAGTAGGAAGGCTTACAGCCTTTGTAGGTTACTTGTTGAACATTTGTATTTCTCACTATAGTGCTGCTTTGTTTCTTAGCCCATTTTGGAGCTTCTGCTGTAACACATTTTGGACATGGGTGTTTTTGAGTAATGGAAACCAGTTTTATGTTGCATCAGTTCTGACCTTCTTTTTAGGAGCCTGTAGCTCTTGGGTTTGGGCCCAACCCAAGCACCAGGGCCTCCTCTATGTACTGTTATATGTTTTCTGCTGTCTTCATAAAATAGTTTCTGCTAGTAGATTAGAATCTTGCTTGGTTATCTAGGTCATTTTTTATGATTGAAAAAGATTTTCGTGGTTCAGAGTGATTTGATAGGTTGACAACAGAAAAGATCTTCAAAAAAGGCCATCAAGCAACCTTGGATCTCACCTCTCCCTCCTTAGGACCATGAGCTAAGACCCAAGTGTCCTTGATGCCACAAAAACACTATTTTTGCCTCTTCATGCAATTGCTAGTGTTAGTTTCTCAGTTGCAAAAATTGATACCAGATGTGATTACATGCTTAGATCCATTCTTGCTTGGTTTTCATAAGTTATTTTACATAATTTTCTACCAATGAATTTCTGTTCATCATCGGTGCTGGTTTCTAGGTCAAATTAGGTTAGAATAGCTAGATATTTGGTTTGCATGGTCTTTGTTTGGTCAATTTCAAGAAGTAGTGTGAAGAACACCTGTGATACCTCCCTGCCTACCTTTCCACCATCAGTGCAACCTGTTCCATCCCCTAACTCAGATTCTTGCCTTTCGTTTGCCACATTTTCTCACTTTGACCTAATTTCCATATTTTTGTGCAACATTGCTCTACCCATCCTTGAACAAATCCAACCATCCTCATCACTTCTCAGCTTCATTTACCAGGTTCTAAACCTCTTCACACCCTCATCCAACCTTCATCCCCACTTCTCCACCTTTCTTCCACCTTCAACGCTCCAACATCTCCTTTCGGAACATCTTGTAGAACATCCTGTAGAACCCCTGCAGACTTCCTGTAGAAGATCATAAGAGTGGTTTTTCGAGATACAGTCACAATGAAACTCTTTGGAAGGGTGTTAGGGACCCCTTAGGCCCTCTTCTCACCTTCCCAATCTCCTGCAAGCGCCCTCACCATTTCCTTCCATCAATCAACCTCTGCACAGTCAAAACAGTTAAGCACATGCATAGTAATTCTACAAGATTACTCAAAAATACAAAAAGACATGCCTTCTCAGATTTCACTGCAAGAGTATCTTAGTCACATGCATTCTACATTTCTAGAAGTCAATGGCATCCATTTCCACTACTTTCATCTCTTTTCTTGCATCGGTAGGGTTAGTCTGTAAAACTGGGGTTTGCTAGGGTTTGCATTCCTTTTCCACTTTCAGCTTCTTTCTACAAGTAGACTAGCCTCCTTTGAGTTAGCTTTTGTCCATCACCATTAAAAGCTTCTTCTAAGAGCTCATAGAAGTTGGCTTAATCTCCTAGCGGACTTGTGCCAGCTGATCTAGTGATAGCCTGCGGCAAGAGCTAGTACTTGTGCATATAGCATTGTCGCTTCCAAGTTTGTTACGAACTACCGGGTTGATAAAAGTAAAGAAGGGAGTCCTAGGAGTTGAAACATTATTGCTGCAATACTGGAACCCGCCATCTTTTTGGCGCCGTTTCCGGGGAAGCGTCAGAGTATTTTCCATTGTTGCTTTTATTCTACTTTCTACTTCAATCTTCTACTAAGTAGTTTATTTCAGTAAGAGTAGAGTAGTTGTTTCATTTCCATTCTGCAATTTCATTTCCGTAAAAGTATATTAGACATTTCCTGCTTTCATTTCATTTCAGAAAGCGTAGATTAGATATTTACCGCTTTCATAGATTAGCATTTCAATTCCGCAATTTCAATTCTTGCAAACGTAGCTTAACATTTCATTTCTGCAATTTCGTTTCAGCAAGATAGATTTTAGTTAGTTGCAGTTCAATCGCTTTCAGTTTTGCAGGTACAAGCAGAAAAAACGCCAAAACTCCACCAAAAATATTCCATTTCATGCCTCGTAGGAACAGAGACGATACAGGGAAATTCTTACCCAACACCCCCACTACATCACTGAATCACCCTTCTCTCTTCTTCGGTGGCAGTGATCCAGAAGAACCTATAGGTGAACCTCTAGAGATATACGAAGATCCTATAACAGAAGAAGAGCAAGAAAACATTCTTCTTGAGACCATGGCTGAACGCAGAAACGGTATAGAAGACGAGGAGAGAATAGAAAGTGCCTTTCCCATCCGAGAGACCAATGGGGACATGAAAATGAAAAACATAAGTCCCTCAGCCTTACCTCATTTCCATGGATTGACCACTGAAGACCCTGATACCTTCCTGTTTGAGTTTTTTGTCGTTTGTCGAACTTATGACTATGCAGAAGAGGAGCAAAAGTTGAAACTCTTTCCCTCCACCCTCAAGGATGCAGCACTACGCTAGTTCATGGGGTTACCTGGAAATAGTATCACAACTTGGGCTCAAATGCAGCAAGCCTTTAACAATAAATACCAGGACTGCTGTAGGTCAAAGGAAACGAAGGGAGAGATCTTTCGGATGACCATGGGAAGTGATGAGTCTTTAGAAGACTATGAAGAAAGGTTCCAACTTAGTTATAAAAGGGCCAGGTGCACACTGGACCCCGAATCTCTGAAGCTGGTTCTGCTCCGAGGAGTCCTTGAAGACCTTCTAGATACCCTCCATTTGCTAGCTGGAGGAGACATCTACCAACTACCTTATGAGGACATAAAGACTATGTTTAGAAACCACTCTAGGGCAGCCCGAAAAAGAGGTAGGGGGAATCCACTTTCAGCTAGTGCCACCTTCTCCAAGCATGAGTTTGCAAATCAGATGGAAGAACTCAAAAGTGAGATGAGACAGACCATTGCCATGCAATTGGATACCTTCCAAATCGAACAGAAGAAAGAGGAAGATGAGAAGGCTTTGGCCATCTTTTGCCGCAGATGTACAAGGAAGCATCCTAAGAATGAGTGTCCATTGCACTAAGTGGAGGTATGTTTCGTTTGGGAGGAAGACCACCCCACAAACTAGTGCCCAAACTTACCTGGACTTAAAGCCATGTACCAAGGGGATGAAGGGGACACTAAGCCACTCTACTTCCTCAACCAAAGGAGGTTGCATGGATCCAGACATTACCAGCAGGGGATGCAAGGAACATCCCAAACTTATTACAACCCCAACCAATCCACTCACATGCCTTCTTGGGCCCCCCCTGCTCATCCTTCCTGGTCCGCACCTCCTCCTTGGTCTTATCCATCTCAATACCATACTCAACCCGCTGCTCATTCGTTTCACTCTCATGCTCAGCCACAACCTCAGTGGAATGCACCTCAACCAGGGTGGAGGCCCCAATACAACTCTCATCTCGCTATTTTGCCTCCACCACTCGCTCAACCACAACCATTACCTCCTTCTCCTCTAAGACAACCTCAGATGCCTGCTCAACCGAACTCGAACCCCAACAATAGACAGGCCCAACAGGTATACAATGGAGAGATGAAATGTCCTACCTATGCTGTGGAGATTCAGGAGATCAACTACGATCTAGAAAGGTCCTTCCAGATCACCAACCTCCTCCCCTGGAGGATGAGGAAGGAAAATAGGAAAGTGAACCCAAAGCCATTCCACCCTTTCTTGAGAGACTAACAATAGCCATGCAACCAAACCCAGAGGAGACCGAACTTCTGGGAGAACTTAAACAATTGTGTGTGAAAATCCCACTTCTCCAGGCTATAAAAGATGTACCAATTTACAAAAAATTGATCAAGGAGAAGTGTTTCAGGCATCCAGGCAGGTGCAAGAGAGATGCCCCAACTATCAATGTCATGGGAAAACTGTCCGATTTGATGTTGGGGGCAAATAATTTGTCTAAAATATTTGGATCCTAGGAGTCCTGTAGTTGATGTCCACATCAATGGCACCATAATTCCCCACACCCTGATCAATCTAGGGGCTGCCATCAACGTGATGACCAGGGACACCATGCTCAAACTCAACCTTCATAGTTCCTTAAGAAAGACCTCGATAGTACTGTAGTTAGCAGACCGCTCCAATGTGACTCCCGAAGGGATTGTGGAGGATGTCTTGGTCTCTATTGATTCTTGGGAGTACCCTATGGACTTTTTGGTCCTTCAGACAAAGGCAAAACTCACTGGATACCCCTCATTTTGGGAAGGCCTTGGTTAGCTACTACGGATGCTTACATCAATTGTCGAGCTGGGAGCATGACCATCAAGAATGGTCTTATGTCCAAATAGCTAGTCCTACTCTCTTGTCCAACCTCTGCTAGAACATGACTTACCCCTCTGGTTGGAGGAGGAAGATGAGGGTGAAGTCTACTCTGCATCAGTGTGCACAATGGAAGCCACCCGAGGAGGTCCTCAAACTGAGGATGACCTAATTGAGAATTTGATTCAAAATACACCTCCCGGTGTGCTGCCATTAGAGAAGTTGGTGGAAGGTACCCAAGCCCGCGCTTTAGTGGACCTCTATGTGGCTGATCCGACCTCTCCCAGAGTTAAGAATGTGGAATTTGGCCCTGAAAGAACCTTGAAGATCAGCTCATCCTTATCTCCCTCTTAGGGGAAGGAGATATGTAGCTTATTGAATGGCCATTTGGAGGCTTTCTCTTGGAGATATAGGGAGATGAAAGGAGTCCATCCGTCGATCTGTACCCATCACATTTACATTAAAGAGGATTGTAAACCAGTCATGTAGCCTCAGAGGAGAATGAATCTATCCCTTAAGGACATTGTTAAAGAAGAATTGCAAAAGGTGTTGGATGCAGGATTCATCTACCCCATCTCGAACAATGAATGGGTTTCTCCTCTGGTGCTTGACACTTGTGCCCAAGAAAAATGGGAAGTAGAGAATCTGTGTCGATTATCGAGAACTAAACAAAGCCACCAAGAAGGACCATTTCCCTTTGCCTTTCATAGATAAAGTGCTAGATGGGTTGGCAGGGAAGAAGTTCTTTTCTTTCCTAGATGGGTTCAATGGGTATAATCAGATCCAAATTAGCCTGGAGGACCAAGATAATACCACCTTCACTTGTCCATGGGGTACCTCTGCCTACCGGGTCCTTCCCTTTGGGCTATGCAATGTTCCTGCCATTTTCCAGAGATCAGTACTGAGCATATTTGTTGAGTTGGTTCATGATTAGGTAGAAATCTATATGGATGACTTTACTCCTTATGGGTCCAACTTCCAAGAAGCATTGACTAACCTGGGAAAAGTTTTAACCAAGTGTATTGAGATGAACCTATCCCTCAGTCCTGAAAAATGTGAATTCTTGATGACTGAAGGGACTGTGCTAGGTCATACAATCTCTCGGCAAGGATTACAGGTGGATCCTAATAAAATTGTTATCATCCAAAAGGTTCCACCTCCTTAGAAGGTAAGAGATGTCCAGAGTTTTCTAGGCTTAGCAGGATACTATAGAAGTTTCATCAAAGATTTTAGTAAGCTAGCCTCACCATTGTTTGGTCTTTTGGGGAAATATGTTGAGTTTAAATGGATTTACAACTGCCAAGAGGCTCTAGATGAGTTAAAATATAAGCTGGTAACTGCCCCAATCCTGAGAGGTCCAAACTGGGCCCTACCTTTCCACATCCACACTGATGCCTTGAACAAAGCCATAGGGGCAGCCTTAGGACAAGTCGAAGGGAAGCTACCATATGCCATATACTTTGTCAGCAAAAACCTGTCCAAGGTAGAATTAAACTATACTGTGACCGAGAAAGAGCTCCTAGCTGTAGTCCATTCCCTAAACAAGTTCAGACATTACATCACTAGTTATCAAACATTTGTACACACTGATCATGCTGCGATAAGGTATTTGATGAATAAAGCTGATGTGAATGCTCGTATCATTAGATGGTTACTTTTATTGCAGCAGTTTGACTTAACCATTGTTGACAAGCCAGGAAAGGAAAATGTCGTTGCTGATTTTCTGTCTAGATTAGATTTTCCTGCAGGTGAAGAAGGGATGGTGGATGACCAGATGCCAGATGAACACCTGTTTACTATTTCAGTACTCTCTCCATGATTTTCTGACATAGAAAAACTACTTGGTCTCAGCACAGTTCCCTCCACACTTATCGTCGAAAGAGAAGAGCAGAATTTTGAGGAAAAGTGCCCCCTTTACTTGGATTGGGGGCAACTTGTTCAAACTCGGCACAGATCAGATCCTGAGGCGTTGTTTTAGGGAGGAGGAAGTTTTTGACATTCTCCTAACCTGTCATGATGGGCCGTGTGGAGGAAACTTTGCAGCAAAAGGGACTGCCTTCAAAATTCTACAGGTAGACTACTATTGGCCCACTCTTCATCAAGATGTCAGAAGATACATCAACCAATGTGACCGATGTCAAAGGATGGGGAAACTGACTCCGAGGGATGAAATGCCCCTCCAACCTCAAGTGACTTTCGAGCCATTTGAGAAGTGGGGCATGGATTTTGTGGGTCCTATCAACCCTCCTTCAAAGCAAAAGTCTTACATCATTGTGTTCACAGACTACCTGACAAAGTGGGCAGAAACAAAGGCAATCAAGGCAACGACAGAAGAAAAAGTGGCTAAGTTTTTAAGGGAAAATATCTTCTACAAGTTTGGTTACCCAAGGGAATTAGTCACAGATCAAGGAAGTCAGTTCACCTCTAACCTGATTGAATATTTTCTTGCTTATCACAAGATCAAGCAAAGAACTTCCACCCCTTATCATTCGCAAGAAAATGGGTAGGTGAAAGTCACTAATAGGGCTTTAGAAGAAATTTTGACTAAGGTGGTGAGTAGCAGCAGAAAGGATTGAGTAGATCGCTTGGTTGAGGCCACCTGGGTCTACAACACCACTTGGAAAACCACAACATCTTTCACACCTTATGAGTTGGTCTACGGGAAGAAGGCTCTGCTGTCCATAGAGTTCGAGTACAACATAGTAAGGTTGGCAGCTTAGCTGAACCTGGATCTCAGCTATGCACAACAGGAAAGGTTACTATAGCTGAATGGATTAGATGAACATAGAATGCAGGCCCTCCTCCACTCAGAAGTAGTTCAACTCCAGAGAAAGATATGGCATGACCGACACCTTAACGAAAAACAATTTTAGCCAGGAGATTGGGCGCTATTATATGACTCAAGATACAAGGATTTCAAAGGGAAGCTAAGGACAAGGTGGCTGGGACCATATGCAATGGAGAAATGCAATGACAATGGTTCAATCCTTATCAGGACCATCGATGAAGAAGCCATCCCCATGCTCGTTAATGGGCATTGATTGAAAATCTATAGGAAGCCCCTGCTGGTAGTGGAGCAGGGCCTTGTCTCTATTCCACCCACACCTTGATCATAAAAAAAAAAGAAAAAAGAAAAAAAAACAGAAAGAATAAAAAGATCCGTGGGTGAAAACCTCTTAGAGGTGCCCGGGGCAGACAGTGAGGGTGAAAACCTCTTGGAGGCGCCCCAGATATCTCACCAAAAAAAAAAAAAGAGAGAGAAAAAATATATAGGCCTAATTTCTGTGAATAATTGCAGGTTGCAGGGAAGACATTGTAGGACAGGGGGGCACACAAAACAAGGACAATGGTCAGCACTAGGTTGCAAACATCCCTCACACGCACTTCGTCCATGACCACTCCCCTTCCTAGGATTTGATCACATTCAGGCTACGATTTCACCTTCTACAAGAAGTTCTGGGTCTTCTATAGGAAGTTCGATATCTTCTACAGGAAGATCTTGTAGAACCTCCAGGCAGGAAAAATTGACCGTGGAAGGGAATCTGAAGGTTGGAATCTTCTTGCTAGGCCTACAACCACCCCTGTTTATGCCCATCACCATACATCACCTTGTTTCATCTCTTTACCCCTCCATTGCACCCATTCTGTTATTTATTCTTGCACAGTCACACAAAAAAATAAAATAAAAAACCCATGTCTTCCTCATATTTCCAGCAAGAACTTTGAGTGACAAATCTAGCAGCGGTCTTTCGCTCTCCCTACCTGTCAATCTCAATTTGGAATCCTCATCAGCCGAATCCCTCGTTAGCAGTATATACCTGCTCGTTTAGCTTGCATCCCAGGAGGAGAAGTAGCTACAGGACATCCTACAGGAATCCTGTAGTAGCTGATCCCTCTGGAAGACATACTCTGGAGACGAGGACAATCGAAAAATAGCAAAGGAGACATGCAAAGATCTCATCTTGGATGCGAAAACATCATCAGTAGCCGAAACCAAGCAAGACCTAAGCATGCAGTGACGACAACCAATGGAATGGACTCCAAAACGCATGCATGCAGCATCAACGAATGAAGGAATGGGTTCCAAAACCTGTGCAGGAAGCAGCAACAAATGAAGGAATGGTTCCAAGACCCGAAGTCTGCACAACGCGGCCGTGACCACGCAGGTAAGTGCCTAAACTCATTTGTTAATTGCATAAACTATATTTTAAAAGCTGCATGCCTATGGAAATGGTTCGGATAGAATGGGATCTGAACAATCTCAGTTACATTCAAAATTACCGACGAGACGTGCAACCAACACATGTGGAGTGTCCATTCAGGGAGAAATCCTTAGGACTGGTAGTGGTGGCAGTGGTTAATGGTGGAGGGAAGGTGATGGCGGCCGGAAACACGTAGAGAAATTATGGCCGTGACGTTGGATCAACGATTTAGTCTATTACATAGCCTCGAGGGATCCAAACAAGCTCAGTTACATTCAAAGTTGTCGACGAGATGTGCAGCCAACATGTGTGGAGTGTCCATTTAGGGAGAAATCGTCGGGATGGCTGTGGTGGCAGTGGTTAATGGCAGAGGGAAGGTGATGGCGGCCGGAAACACGCAGAGAAATTATGGCCGTGACGTTGGATCAACGGTTCGGTCCGGCCACCTCATCCCCTCACCACGAATTACGCCATAGTTAAGAGATGCTCGAATGAAACTCACACCACCCTCTGTTTATTTGCACTTGCAACGTCCTCGACTGTAGTACGCATCCTCCGCTTCCAAAAACTGTTAACCAGTCGTCCACCACCGGTTTTTCTACCTGTTTTCAAGAATCTCCTGCGTATCGAGCTCGCTTAGAGGCACATAGATATTCTACAGGAACCGGGGAAGTCTTCTAGAGGAAGGGTTCTACAGGAAAGCCTGCATAGCTTTCTGAAGCAGAGAAGCCTAAGATTTCTCTTCATAAAATTTGGAGCTCCAATCGAGGTAGGCTCGAAAAAACTCTTCTATGCATGGTATGATTTGAAAAGGTGGTGAATTGAACAGTATTAGACTGGGGAACTAGAGAAAAATCTACCTGAGGATTGGAAGTAAAAATTTTTCCTGTGTGTTGCACTGGGTTTCTCAGTTGTTTCTGCATCCAAATTCTCCTCCACGTTCCTATTTTTTTTAAATTCTCCTGTAGGAAGATATGCAACTATGGGGGATAGCCTGTGTATGAAAATTTTCAATTTGTATATCTGTATATGTGCTGGGAAGAAAAATTGAGCTCTGTACTCTATCTGTAGAAACGAAACTCTCCCTTTCATAAACAGGCAGCTAAGTTCTGGGCAACAATAGTCTTGAAAACCAGGGAATAGCTGCTAATTAATATTGATACCTGAGAAATCCCTTCTTGATTTCAGGGGGAAAACCATAAACAACATTCCTTTTTCTGATCAAAGAAAAAAGAAAAAAAGCACTCTCACCATGCCAGGGGGATTCATAAGGAAAGAACCCTCGGACCCTAGCAAACTGCACGAGCATCCTGAGGTGGTGGACCTTTTCACCCGGGCCAATTGGATGTCATTTTTTGACAAAATTCGGGGTCTGACAAGGAAATAATAGAGGAATTTTTGATGTCCCTGAGACATCAATCAAATACGCATGGCACAATAAGTTTTAGGGGTTTGAACCTAGAACTAACCCCTGAGCTCATCAGTCGTGTCACTGGTCTGCCATTAGGGCTCCCTTGGAGCAAAGAAGAGAGGTCATTGGGCCAAGTCGCCAAGAAAACATTCTTCCTACCCGAGGAACATCCTGTAGAAGACAAAAACAGGGTTAGGAGAACCAGCTTGCCTCCTCTCTGGAGTGAGTCCAGTTTCCAAATTATGAATTACATTACATGTGAGGGGAGGTTTAGCATTGTATATGGATACCATTTCAGGTTGCTGTGTGAACTAAGGCATGGGATTGATTCACCTCTAGCCCAGAAGCTGAGCATTCCCTATTTTCTTTTTCAATCACTAATTGAATGTGATACGAAATTGAATGAAGGGATCCCAGATCAGCTGGCCCATCATGGGCTCATCAAGCTATTAGTGGAAGATGCCTTGCACACCTACATTGTCCCTATATCTTGGGAAATCCTCCGAAACATGTCCCAGGATGACGATATTAGAATGCTAGCCAAAGACATCACCTCATCCAATAGTGAGGAGGGAGAACACACTGAAGAAGGTAAGAAAACCAATGGTGAAGGAACACAGGACATTCAAGCACAACAAGGACAGAAAGAAAAAGAGGGAGAGGGCAAGATTGCTAAGCCTAAAACAAAGGAAGGAACAACAACACAAATACCAAGGGAAAAGAGAATGCAGACGAGAGTAGAGAAGGCAGAAAAACTCCAAATGAAGGTTGCCACAGCCAAAGTAGACACACAGAAACAAAAGGGAAAGACAGATCCTAAAATGGCCGCAATACAGACAGAAACAGTTGACACAGGGACTTCTACAGGAAGCATGGAAAAAGAACAGCAAAGGGGGAAATCACCTGAAATATTGGCAAGGGAGGCAGCAGCTGTGCTTGCCACCTTAAGAACACCTCCAAAACAAAAAGGGAAGAGAAAGAGGCAAACCTCCATGTACTTTAAAGAAAGAAGGAGCACACGAATCAAAGTGGGCAGACCCCAGCCGTAGTCAAAGGAGCCAATTGTCATAGAGGACACAACACCTTACCAAAAGAAGGGTCTCCTTCAAAGATATCCATCACCTATGAACGAGGAAGCCCAAAAAACTCCACCTGGAGAGAGAGAATGAAGACAATGGACTCAAAGATAGCTCTACAGGAAGCTGAGAAATCTCTACAGGAAACTTGGGCTAAGCTAAAAGAGACCGAGAAATTGGAGGAAAAGGCGGCCAAACAATCACAGGAAGAAGAAAAGACAGAGGAAATATTGGAACCAAGCCCTCAGCCCAGCTTGGACTCATACTATAACCTGTTAGAAGCCGGGAAAATAATTCCCCAGAAATTTGCGGTGCCACTCTTCTTTGCACTGGAAGAAGAAAGAATTAGGACTCACACTTGGATGAGGATTTCCAAGTCCAAGGGTGTGGCAGACATAGGCCACCTGGAAGAACAACTCAAGGAGTCAAGGAGAGAACTGGCCATGGTGAAGCATGTGGAAAGCAGTCAGAGGGCCAAACTATAGGAAGAGAACGAGCTGCTGAAACAGCAGCTACGGCTACAGGGAATTCATAAGGAGGACAGGCCCTCCATTTTAGGAGAATAGCAACAACAGGAAAAGCCTCTAGCAGACAAATAAACCTCTGATGAAAAACAGAGAGTGGACGAGCTGTAGGCCGAGGTTGAGGTGCTAACAAAATAGCTACAGGAGAAGGAGTCACAGGCAACAGAGGAAATACAGTCTCTAAAGCAATAGGTACAAGAAAAGGAAGCCCAACTGGTCTGCATGGCTAGCTGGGCAGTAGAGGCCTTGCAATGTAGGAAACCTGCCAAGTCATATGCCCTATATCTTAAAGATCAATGGTTGCAGTTCTAGATTAACACCTTGGCCCAAAGGGGCACCATTCCATTGCAAAGCTACCATCAATTCATGACCTTGTGTGATAGCAGCTCAGCAGAAGATAAGGCTAAGTTATTCGAATTCTATTTGCACAACTTGGCCCTTCCAAACATGACTCTTTGGGACCCCAATGCTACATTGGGAGGTGCAACTTATGGCCATGTCATCTTGGTTAAATCATGAGGAGAAGAGGGCAGCAGAGATTTGGGATATTATGAATAGGGAGCTAAGTGAACCACTCTTGATCAGGGAAGAACCAAAGGATACATCAGCTTTAATATATTCCCATCAACACCTGGTCATAAACCCTCAGGTTTTACTAGATTACATTGAACGACAAGCTCAAGCCATTGCTCACTTTGAGGACATGGAAAGACTATTGGGGGATAACTGCATTCATGCTTTCGCAAGGAGGTGGAACACACTACCCCACAGTTTGAAAATAAAAGAATACCACTCCCCAACCAAGATGAGGGAGGCCTTTGCAAGGGTACCCCTCTATAAACGGTCAATGCAAAATCTGCAGGCCAATTGGATCGGCCTAAAGTTCAGTCCTCCCTTGCTTTTAGGATTGTTGGAAGGAGTCAAAGAAGAAGAAGAACACAGGAAATGTGAGGAAGTGGAAAGAAAAGTAGGATTTCATGACCGAGAAGAAGACATCACCTCGGAGGCCTGGGACGTGAGGGAGGCAGTCAAAGCTATCAAGGATGATGAGCTAGATTAGTTGCTCAGAGGATGAGCAACCCATTTAGTAGGGGGGTGATGATGAGCCCCAAAAATGGGTAACTTATTGGGCTCATTTTGCCTATTGTTCTCCATTAATCCACCATTCTTCATAGTTTATGTATGCTTTTTAAGTATGTTTATGTTAATTGAATGAATGAGAATAGCCACTTGACCATGAAGGCTAATACGTGTTTGTTGCATATTTTTGGAAAACTTTTGGACCAAGGTCAAGCATTTATGGGTCATTTGACAGCCAAATATGAGGGGACAAGGCTGAGGATTCGTAGGAAGGGTGTCTCCTGCACTAAATGACCCCTTCCTCGAGTTCTCCACCATCAGCTCGTAGTTCAGCAGTCCACCAAAGTTGATTTCCAAAGGCAGCCGAGCAGCGTTTATGAAGTGGCTGAGTACTTGCAATTTTTGAGCAGCCAAGCCCCTTGAATTAAGGAGGATTGCTGGAGGTCCTCATTATGCATAAGTAGGAAGGCTTCCAGCCTTTGTAGGTTACTTTTTGAACATTTTTTTTTCGCACTATAGTGCTACTTTGTTTCTTAGCCCATTTTGGAGCTTCTGCTATAACACATTTTGGACATGGGTGTTTTTGAGTAATGGAAACTAGTTTTATGTTGCATCAGTTCTGAGCTTCTTTTTAGGAGCCTGTAGCTCTTGGGGTTGGGCCCAACCCAAGTGCCAGGGCCTCCTCTATGTACTGTTATATGTTTTCTGTTGTCTTCATAAAATAGTTTCTACTAGTAGATTAGAATCTTGCTTGGTTATCTAGGTCATTTTTGATGATTGAAAAAGCTTTTCATGGTTCAAAGTGATTTGATAGGTTGAAAACAAAAAAGATATTCGAAAAAGGCCATCAAGCAACCTTGGATCTCACCTCTCCCTCCTCGGGACCATGAGCTGAAACCTAAGTGTCCTTGCTGCCACAAAAACACTATTTTTGCTTCTTCATGCAATTGCTAGTGTTAGTTTCTCAGTTGCAAAAATTGATACTAGATGTGATTACATGCTTAGATCCATTCTTGCTTGGTTTTCATAAGTTATTTTACATACTTTTCTACCAATGAATGTTCATCATGGGTGCTGGTTCCTAGGTCAAATTAGGTTAGAATAGCTAGATATTTGGTTTGCATGGTCTTTGTTTGGTCAGTTTCAAGAAGTAGTGTGTAGAACACCTGTGATACCTCCCTGCCTACCTTTCCACCATCAGTGCAACCTGTTCCATCCCCTAACTTAGATTCTTGCCTTTCATTTGCCACATTTTCTCACTTTGACCTAATTTCCATATTTTTGTGCAACATTGCTCTACCCATCCTTGAACAAATCCAACCATCCTCATCAATTCTTAGCTTCATTTGCTAGGTTCTAAACCTCTTCACACCCTCATCCAACCCTCATCCCCACTTCTCCACCTTTGTTCCACCTTCAACCCTCCAAAATCTCCTTTCGGAACATCTTGTAGAACATCCTCTAGAACCCCTGCAGACTTCTTGTAGAAGATCACGAGAGCGGTTTTTCAAGATCAGATCACGATGAAACTCTCTAGAAGGGTGTTAAGGACCCCTTAGGCCTTCTTCTCACCTTCCCAATCTCCTGCAAGTGCCCTCAGCATTTCCTTCCATCAATCAACCTCTGCACAGTCAAAACATTTAAGCACATGCATAATAATTCTACAAGATTACTCAAAAATACAAAAAGCATTCCTTCTCAAATTTCACTGCAAGAGTAGCTTAGTCACATGCATTCTACATTTCTAGAAGTCAATGGCATCCATTTCCACTACTTTCATCTCTTTTCTTGCATCGGTAGGGTTAGTCTGTAAAACTAGGGTTTGCTAGGGTTTGCATTCCTTTTCCACTTTCAGCTTCTTTCTGCAAGTAGACTAGCCTCCTTTGAGTTAGCTTTCATCCATCACCGTTAAAAGCTTCTTCTAAGAGCTCATAGAAGTTGGCTTAAGCTCCTAGCGGACTTGTGCCAGCTAATCCAGTGACAGCCTGCGGCAAGAGCTAGTACTTGTGCATATAGCACTGTCGCTTCCAAGTTTGTTATGAACTACCAGGTTGATAAAAATAAAGAAGGGAGTACCAGGAGTTGCAACATTATTGCTGCAATACTGAAACCCGCCACATATTTATGGGGTACACTGATACACCTCAGTCCTATTGGGTGCACCTGTCATCTCACAGGATGACAATGGTTTGTAGAGATGTGAATTTTTATGAAGAGAAGGCCATGAAATATTCCCTTGAGAGGGAACTTCAATTACATGTAGATGAGGATATTTTAGCTCCGAAGGAAGAACCTCAAGATGATGTGGAGAATCCACATGCAAAGGAGTAGAGAGTGGAAGCGCCCACTCATGCAAAGACTTCTAGAGATGGAAGGAAGTGCATTACAGAGGCTGACATATTAATGCATGATGCTAGAGAGAATATGGGAGCACCCACATCATAGCAGATGCAAAGGAGGTCACCGGATTGGTACACTGGCTACATGGCTATAATGATCGAGAGTGTAGATATTGAGCCATCGTAATTCGAGGAAGCAGTGTGGCAACTAGTATGGGTTGATTCTATGGTAGAGGAGTATGACTACATTATCAGAAACAATGTTTGGGAAGTGGTCCCAAGACTAGTAGACAAGTTAGTGGTGAGTTACAGATGGATTTACAAGGTAAAGAAAGAAACAGATGGGAGTTTGGAGAAACACAAGGCCATATTTTTTTCCAGAGGGTTCTCTTAGGTGGAGGGAATTGATTACGAGGAGACCTTTTCTATAGTAGCAATTTACTCTTCAATCAGATCTATTCTATCACTTTCATCATAGATGGGATGGAAGATACATTAGATGGATGTGAAGACAACATTCCTCAAAAGAGTGATTGAGGAATAGGTGTACATTTTACAACTAGAAGAATTTGAGACCTTCAATAGAGATTCACATGTGTGTAAACTCAAGCGAGCACTGCATGGATTGAAACAAGCACCCTGTGCTTGGTACACTAGAATTGACAACTATTTCACTAGGTTGGGCTTCACCAAAAGTGAAGCAGATAAAAATCTTTAACATATTATGGTTGAAGGTAAATTGTTTATTATAGTATTATATGTCGATGATTTAATTATAATAGGCGATGAGAATTTGGTAAAATCTTGCAAAGAGGATTTTGCAAGATAATTCGAGATGAAGGGCTCATGCAATATTTCCTTGGTATGGAAGTATGGAAAGGAGATGATGAACTACTTGTCTCTCAAGGAAAGTATGCCAACAAGATACTGAAGAAGTTCCAAGTTCCACATGGAGAGCAAAAAACCCATGGAAACTCCTCTAGCAGGAAATTGGAGGAAGGAAGATGCTACTTCAGGTGAAGTAGTGGAGGCTACTCTTTACAGGAAGCTTATGGGTTCACTTATGTACTCTATGAACACATGACTGGACATATGTTTTTAAGTTAACGAACTTAGTCAAGCAATGGTTAAGCCAACCATACTCTATTGGAAGGCAACTAAACACGTGTTGTGATACCAGAGAGGCACCACTCAGTTTTGTCTTTGGTACAGACAGACAGAGGGAGTGAAGATTCAAAGCTTCACAGATGCAGATTCGACAAGAAGAGAAAATTTGGGGGAATCTCCAGTAGTGGGTCAACAACAATTTCTTAGTACAACAGGAAGTTGATATCAGTTGCATTCAGTTCGACAAAAGCAGAGTACATGGAAGCTAGTCAAGAAGCTTGTGAGGCTATCTGGATGAGGAAGATCATTGTTGGGTTATTTGGTCAACAAATGGATCCTACAATGATTTACTGTGACAATCCTAGTTGTATCAAACTCTCTGAGAATCCAGTTTATCATGATTGGTCCAAGCATATCAACATTTGATATCACAATCTATGAGATTGTGTGTAGAGGAGAATCATGTTGATGGAGTACATTCCTATAGAGGAACATGATGCAAATATTTTGAAAAAGGCATTTTCAAGATGAAAAATTGAGTTTCATAGAGGCAGGATCATGGTAGCAGATAATCCCTTTCTTGTTGAGAGGGAGTGTTGAAAATGCAACAAGGAAATCCTAATCTAATTTTTTCCTTGAATTAAATTAGGAATAAAATTGTGATTCCATATCACATGACAACTTGTATTAGTTAACTAAGTTAATTTGACTTAGTTGGCTCATCTAATTTGAGTTGAGGGTCTAAATTGAGTCATGTAGAGTGTATCCTACTTTATAGGAGCCATGGTTGAGTTGATTTTGAGTTGTAATTAATTAATTCAGTTTAACTGAGTTAAAGTCAGTTAAATTAGTTCCAACTGATGGAGGAACTAGTAAGAGGTCAGATAGTGGGGTGATGCTTCATGTGTTCAACTAGTTAACTAATGATTCACTTATAAATAACTCATGCATGTCATATTTGAGAGTTACCCCATTTGAGACTTGAGTTTAGGGACAATGTACTATTAATTGTATAATAAGGAATTTCCCTAAAGTAATAGGGGTTAAGTCTCAGGGAAACAACTCAAGGAAATAGGGACTTGGGAAAGAGAGAAATTGGTTAAGTATTGGCCTAGTCTTGTCTAGGAAGTAGTGAGACAAATAGAGATAGTGGAGAGGTTGTTCGGGCTTGAGCAAAGAATTGTAATCTTCTCATATTTCTTTACTAATGGAATATACAGATAACAAGGGTTTTTAGCTGTGGCTTTCCCTAGGAAATCATTATGTAATGTGTTGATTGAATTCTTTTCCTTGTATGCTTCATGATTTCACGATTGTTTAATTGTTTCTGCTAAAGAGTAGAGTAGATTCAAGTCTATTATTTTAGTAAATTACAATTAGTAGTTTGAATATACAAGGAATTTCTGCAATTTTGATTTTTTTTTCATTTTCTTTTCCATGGATAAATTCTCAATGAATTTCAATTTAATTTACCAAAACAACCTACAATATTTTATTTATATATTAACAACTTCTAGATTGAGTAGAAGGCCATTATTTAATTCACCTTCTTTGCACATAACTTCCTAGTTTAGAACTTGCAAATTTTCCAAGCATACATACAAATTACCATAGAGATGGCTTCAACCATCACATGGTTCATCCATTCTTTCACATGCATGATATTTTTCCTTCATAATTATCCTGTATCATCTAGGCTCTTTATGACCCCATCCTTTGCAATCATGCTTTGTAATCCTTCATTAATATGTTGTGTTTCAATATCCTTAGAGGTTAAGGAATCACATAATTATTATGCTTAATAATGCCATTTTTTGTATTGGTAACTTCTATACTCATTATACCTTTCACTATTACCATTCTATACATAATAATTGGTCACACTAACCAAGATCAAACATACATATCCTATGTATAAAAACCTATGTATGTTGTTCTAAATTAGCGCATTAGATGAATTTTGGGTAAGGCATCATCAAACAATCTTATTCCTTTCTTTCTTATTGATTAACTTAGAATTGAATCTACAAGGATCTCCACCATTATTTGTTGTGATAATTGTAACACCCCTGAGATACACTCCTAATTTTTGTGATGTTTTATTAAAAATAAAAATAAAGTAAAGCGACATAGATACACAATACGAGGGGAAGGCTGAGTGGTTTTGTAATGGCATCCACCCACCTCACTCAAAAACTGACAAGAAGATCTCCAAGGGAATCCCCCAAATCTTCCATGTTGAGGGAACAAGAGTGACAGGGGGAATACAAAAATCCCTGTGAAGGAAAGGGGACACAAGAAAAACAACAAGGGGATGGAATTGGAATGGGGGATTTGACTATCAAAGGAGAACAGGCTAGAGAGCACAACATAAGAAAATAAAATACTGGAGGAATGAAATTTTGAAGTGCATGCTAAGCACTGGAAAAGCCTATTGAGGTTGATGGAATGGAATTCCCTATGTGAAAGTTACGATTCCATAGAATATGCATGTTCCATCTTGGAGAAGTCATTAGAATTCATAAAAGAGAGTAATGGGTGATGGTGCTTACTGTGTAGTTTATAAACCATTAAGGGCTTGCTAAGGAAGCTAATAAACCCCTTAGTGCTTGCCAACAAGGCTAAAAAACCATTGGGTAGGATAAAATTCATGAGGTGTTTTCTGAAAGGATTGATAAACCTATGAGTGCTAACTAAGAAGGGATGATAAAGCACTTAGATCTTGTCAAGTAAATTGATAAACCACCCAGAAATAGTGAGCTACAAGAGACCTACAATGCTTGCCTTGAAGTGTGATAGATGGTAAACAACCTGGTAAATGATCCCATTCTCCTGAAAGATAAGTATGAAGTACAACTGAGATTGATTGAAAATTCCCTCTGATCATGGATCTAGCTAAGGGGAAATTGACTGCAAGAAAGCCAACATTGCAATTAATCTAAGGTTGGGTGGAGAGTTAGAGTCCCAATCTCAATTTCCAGACTCATCTATAACATAAGATAAGTAATTTACCTATGCTATTGTGAATGCCATTTTCACTATGATGTTATATTTCTATCTTATGGCATGTGTTGTTAGTGGGAATGTTCTTATTCATTGTATGAATGATTGAATAATAAATGTGCATGTGTGAGGGGCTTGATGATCCTTGTAACTCTGTCATGATTATGATAATCAACTATGGCTTCTTGAGTGGTTTTATGCCTTGTTATGATGACTGAGGGAATCTCTGTGTGTAAGTAATTATATATGTATAGATGGGTTAAATCTCGGGAGAGATAGCCAAAATTATCTAAGTGTCAAGAAAGGGTGTTGACAAGCTTAAGATAGATAGGCCAATAAGGTCGAGCATGGAGTTGTCCCTATATATATACACACAAATCTAAGGAGTGATAATATGTTAAGGCTAAGTGTTGAGGACATTATTTTTAACATACACACACATACACATATATATTTTGCATAAGCTCAGTGAGGATATCCCATATTCGACTAAGAGTCAAGGGCGTCCTTGTTAAATATTATGTATGTGTTAAGATCAAGAGGGATAGCCTTAAATGGCCGTGTCAAAGAATATATATACATACATACATACATACATCACACACACACACACACACACACACACACACACACACACACACACACACACACACACATATATATATTAGAGAAGGGTCAAGATTGATAGGAAGTTTCCCTAGCAATCAACGAAGATATTCGTGTCTCGGGGCCTTGTGGAGGAAAAGAGGTGTGCCATGGGAAAAGGGATGAGATTGATGGGGCCAAGGTTGATAAGAAGTTTCCTTGGAAATTGATAGAGGTGTTCATGTCTCACGACCTCGAGGGGGAAAAGAAGTGCACCATGGGAAAAGGGCCAAGACTGATGAGGCCGACATTGAAAAGAAGTTTCCTTGGAAATCAATGAATATATTCATGTCTCGGGAACTTGGGGAGGAAAATAGTTGCACCATGGGAAAAGTGTTGAGAATGATGAGGTTGAGATTGATGGGAATTTTCACTGAAAATTGATGGTGATATTCATGCCTTGGGACCTCAGGGTCCTTGTACCTTAGGAGGAATTGTGGCATGCATGGTAAGGAGTAGGCCGGTATTGACAGGGGCTAAGATGAGAAGTCCTCTTGTCAAATGAATTGGAAGTAGTCCATCTCTTCTCTGACCCATTTGTGATATGCAATCACACCATGGAACAAAGAACTAATGCCGAGACACATATTGTGAATAATATAAGGGAGTGATGATGTGGCAGGGCTTGGGAGGATGATGCCTACCACACATGATCCCTATGCTGATAGGGAAAATCACATGGGTCACACCATGAGCACCACATTGCATCCATGATGACATGGCATGGTTTAAAAAGGGTCGAGTTCAAATGGCCATAAATTTTGATCTGTAGCTCGGATCACGATAAAATTTATATCACCGAAAATCTCTTGACGAGTTGGACGCAATCTAAATGTTAGTTTTTAGTTTCGAGGAAGCTAAAATTTAAGGAATTTTGTGACCCCAATTCCATGACAGGACTATGGAGGTCCGGTTAGCTTGATGTGGCACCTTCCACTGCTTGAGAAATACCCAAGGGGGTGGGAGGGGGTGTTACAAAGTGGTATCAGAGCATGGTTGAACACTGGACTTGAAGAGGCTCACATGTGCACACTAAAATAAACGTTTGAACTACTAAGTTTTCTTTTTGTTGAAAGATGCATAATATATTAAAGTTACAATTTAATGTAATGTTTAGCTTAATAGAATTGTTGATTGAATATTTATCTATCTGCTGACTAAGAATACATGTTTTGGATCATTTCACCTCAACATAAGCCAAGGTTTTGAATAAATTTTCTTATGTCTTAAGTATGCACATTTTTTTTAAATGTTGTTTATTGAACCATTTTTCAGGTTGTCTTCTCCCACTTCTTCTTTTTCTTCGTGAGATGTTTGTTTTTTAAGGGTTTTTGAAGTTTGCATTTTTTAATTATCTTTGCAATGTTTTTTGTAGTGAAATTTTCAATTTTTTTGTAAAGTTTCAAAAGATTAATAAAATTAATATTTTGAAGTTACAATTTTTTTATATATTTATGTATCATTAATTAATACTTAAATACACATAAAACAAGGACTACATAATAGCTAGTACTTGCTGCTTAGCTTAAATATAGCTTAATGAAACAAAAAAATAACAAAGATAAAGATTTCATCACAAAAATAAAACAACTAATAAATAATTATATTGTTGAATGCCATCACCAAAAATTAAGAAATATAATTACTAATAGTGTTCATATTAAAATACATATATCTATATGTGTGTCTTTTTTATTTTTATTAATATATAATTGTCTATAATTAAATTTATTAAAATATGTTTTTAATATAATAATAAGTCACCTTAAATTTAAAATATTGTGAAAAAATTATAATTCATGAAAATAGAAATATTAGAAAAGGAAAAAGAAAAAGAAAAAGTTAAATAAAAAGGAAATAAAACTGAAAACAAAAATTTAGTAACTAAGAGAAATGGAAGTTACTAAACAACCCATAATAAGACCTCAACCAATCACCTTACAAATAAATAAATTTCAATAATAATAGAAAATAATAAAAATTGAACTTCTAATGTTAAACTATGGATAAGCATCATAAATTTTTAGTCAAAGACAAACTATACAAGTCAAAGGAAAAATGAATGCATATAGTGATTGGCACTAATTTTTTAATACAAAAATACACATTTTTACATATAGATATAATTAAAAAAAATATGTATCCATTTTTTTTTGTTTAAATTTAATATGTTTGAATTTTTCTATTTTATGGGTGATTTTTTTTTTTCTAAAATTTCTTATGCGTATTTTTGTGTTGTTTTGTCATTTTTTTTTAAATTTTTTATGCTTGATTTTTTTTAGTCATTTTTTTTTACTCTTTTATTTGGTATGTTTTTCTTTTCTTTTCTTTCTTCTTCTTCTTCCTTTTTTTTTTTAATTTTTATTTGCATCTTATTAATTTATTAATTTTTGTTTTAGTTTTAGTTTTAATGTTTTTTAATATTTTAATTTTAGTTTCTAGTTTTTTTTATTCATTTTAATTATTTTACTCTTTCGTTTTTGTTGCAGGTGCTATGTTAATGCTCAACTAACAACCCAACCCCAATATGTGTCAATTTGATACTTGATTTTAAAGTTTTTGGTACAATGGATCAAGTTTGCCCCCATTGTGTGTTAATTTGATACTTGATTTTAAAGTTTTTGGTACAATGGATCAAGTTTGCCCCCATTGTGTGTTAATTTCATGGTTGATTTTTAAGTTTTCGTTGTCATGGGTCAAGTTGACCCCCACTACTTGTCAATTTGACAGTTGATTTTTAAATTTTCGTTGCAATGTGTGAAGTTGTCTTAGGCTAAGTTTTTTTTATTTGTAAGTTAGAAGCCTTTACGTTACAAGTATTCTACAAAAATTAAATGTAACTGAGCTCTTTGGCCTGACATATACCAGCCATAGTCAGGGGTCAAGAGACTGTAAGTCAAAAGAGTGAAAGAACAAGAAGAAACATTTTCTCAAAAAAGGTGGAAAGTTCTTTGCATCATTACATGAAATACCAGAGGGAAAGGAACTCAAAAATCATTGAGACATTGGGTGGTGGTTGCATGAAAAACTACCTGGAGGTGCATGCCTCCCCCAACTAGCTCTCTGGAGGGTCTTCCCAAACCAATGGGGCAGGCTTGTAATAGCCTTCATCGTTAGGGACGGGGTGCCCCATGGAGGAAGGATTACTGGACGCTGCTGGTTTCATTTTTTGTTGAGGGGATTGCACGACACCATGGATGCTAATGTGGGCACCCTTGTTGCTTCAGGGAGAGGTATTTGTGTCTCTGCACGCTTGCTGACGCTTATGAAATAGACTGTGGAGATTGGGATGGTGTGTGGTTGTTTGAACAAGGGAGTGCGAGGTAGATTCGTTCATTGTATAAGTTGAAGTGGAAGAGGAGCTATGGATATGCATGCCTAGGGTGCCAACAACTCTTTGTAGTGCAACTTTAGTGTGATGCAAATGAAAGTCGATATCCAAAAAATTTCCCTCTAGCAAAACATTCTTGTGCTCTTAGTCCCTAAAGTTCCCTGAAGTGGTGGCTAAGAAGATTGTGCAGAGCCTAGAGGTGGTCTCCCATGATTCAAATCTCTTGGGATTTCACATTAGCTACCATTCGAAAATGACAATGGGGGATTCTACTATCAAAATTCTTGTCGCCTTGTCCATGCCAAGGTGGGAGGGGAGGCCTTGCACTTCCCCTACCACCTCTATAGGGGAACCTATGATAAAGCACCATGTCTGCAATGAATCCGACCACAATTCACGTTGACCCAATTCTACTACCGTTTATGAGTTGCTAAGGATTAGAGATGCGTTTTCACCTAGACCTATGCTTATTATTATGGTACACATCTCTCCATGCTACAGGATGAGTGTGTCATGAAAAATTAGGCCATAAATCTTGAGGGAGGGTCGGCTTCCACCGAATCCCTATCTCATGTGATGAGTGTAGTGGAGGGTGTGCCAGTGGCACTGCCATAACTATGGTTCATTCATTCTATGGGTGACATTCATGGACGCAGTTAATGCCTTGTAATTTCCATCCTTCACCTAGATATGAGGACTTAGGATAATATTTTAAAAGAGCTATACTTTTATCATTTAAAAAAATTACTCTTGGTATAACGATTCTTTGATTTATGTATTCATTTTAAGGTTTTTTTAAGTCATGATGTTTGGTTTTAATTCCATGGTTGAAAATTGACAAAATTTTAAGGTTTTTTAGAGTCGTGATATTTTATCTTTCATGCCATGGTTGAAAAATGTAAAATTTTTAAGGTTTTATAGAGTCATGATATTTATATTTAAAGCCATGGTTGAAAATTGTTGGAATATTTAGGTTTTTTGGAGTTGTGATATTTTATATTTAACGATCTCGTCGAAAACTATTGGAATTTTAATGTTTTTCAGAGTTGTGTTATTTTTTTTTAAATTCCATTGCTAAAACATGTTGGAAATTTTAACAAAAAAAATGTTGATGCAACATCAACACTTTTCAATTTCAGGGTGTTTTTTCATGTTTATTGCATGAAATTTTAGTTTTTAATGCCATTGTTTAAAAAAGGTGGAATTTTAACTATTTTCTTTTTTTTGGTGTTGATGAAGCATCAATAATTTTAATTTTTGGGGTGTTTTTCATATTTATTGCACAAAATTTTTGGTTTTTAATGACGTTGCTATTGTTTTTTTATGTAATTTTAACTCAAAAAACAAAGGAAAACATTGATGCAACATCAACACTTTTCGTTTTTGAGGTGCATTTCATGTTCTTGTGCAAAAATAAGGGTTT
Organism: Pinus tabuliformis; assembly: GCA_031772625.1. Lineage (NCBI taxonomy): Eukaryota > Viridiplantae > Streptophyta > Pinopsida > Pinales > Pinaceae > Pinus > Pinus tabuliformis. The sequence goes on from CM062813.1 coordinate 25,223,557, forward strand.
TTTGGGCTAGATATATTGTTTTGAGGTTACAGTTCTCATTAAGTTGGTAACTATTTTTGGTGTGTGTAACAACACATATACAGACATCAAAGTACTACAATAAATAAAAAAGATGAGAAACAAAATGGAGCAATATGGCACAAACAGATCATAACAAGATCTCGAGGAAGAATCAATTGGGAAGATAAAAGGAGAGAACACTCCAGAACTAATGGACACTCTTAGAATCCTAAGAGCTTAATTAAGGATTTACATGACAGATAATGAAAATATGGTTAGAGAACGACAGAGGTTGATAGAGGTGAATGCTATAATATTACAAAGTCTATTAGATCTACAAAGACAAAGACAATAAGAACTTGATACATCCATCATGAAAACTACAAACCTAAGCATAGTCCATTAGAAATTCAAAAGCACAAGCTGGATGAAGAAGAAGATAACAAGACAAGGAAAATACATAGACATGTAGAAGGAGGTAGAGTCACACTCAACACTCCAGAGAGAGAAATAATAAGAATTGATAGATCACCAGACAATGCAGCTAAGAAACATAATCATCAAAGGAGGAGAAAGAAGAGTTTCATGCCCAAATAATTCAAGAAAGCAAAGCCTCCTACCTTTTATGGGGAGGTGAAGAAAGTGGAATATGTAGAGGCTTGGCTCTTAGGGATTAAAAATCACTTTAAGGTGCAAGATTATTCCTAAAACATGAAGGACAAGGTGGTTATTTTCATCCTTAAAGGAAAGGGTGATAAATGACAAGAGGACTTAAAGAATATCAAAGACATTAGAGAGAAGGAGTTTTCTTGGAGAAAGTTTGAAAAATACTTCTAAGAGAAGTACCTATTTGAAAAATTTTATGATAGAAAGGCCAAAGAATTCTACAAACACAAGATGGGGCATATGATTCCTAAGGAGTATCCAAGCATATTCTTGGAATTGCTGAGGTATGCACCTTATATCAAAGATGAAAATACTAACATCCAGAGATATATCAATGGGATACTTGGACATAATAGAATTTGATGAACCAAGGGCTCTAGAGGAGATTATCTAGAAGACCATACATTGCTATGAATAATGTAAGCATTAGACTGAGGTACATCTGATTGGAAGAAGAAAGACATGGTAAATTTCAAAGGGAAAAATACATCATGATATAAGCAAGGAGGAAAGAATGAAAATGTTAATGCTTACACCAAGAAGAATTTTCAGCAACAACCTACAACCATAAGTACCAATCAACCAACTGAAGGGTTTGAGAAAGGATTTGTGTAACGCTAGACTTGTGGAGAAAATCACTTGCGAAGAAATTTCCCTTAATGATAGCATACTGGTAAGAAGCTATACAATGTTCAGGAGAAAAAAATGTGAATGATGTGGCACAAAGAATCCCTAGGATTTATGTAAAATTAGACAATAGGCATGCTTACCAACAAGCCACAGTTGTTCAAATGGAAGGTATGGTAAAAAACTTACCAATCTCAATTTTAATTGATCCAGGTTCTAACTACAATTACATCAGCCCTAAGATTGTGGAGAAATGTGATTTTTTAAGGAAAATCCATGAAGAACCATGACTTGTTCCACTGGCCACTAGGACCAAGAGACAAGTGACAGATTTAATTCGATCATGTCTCGTGGAGTTGGGTGGCATGATCACTTTAGCCAAACTAAATTTGTTTCCATTAGGGTCATACGACATTTTGATTGGTATGGATTGGTTGGAAACCCATAGGTCCAAGGTTCACTGTTATAATAAGGCACTAGAATGTCTCAATAATGATGGTGAAGAGATAATGATGCAAGGAATTAATAAGCTGATTGCACTTAGACAATTAACTACGCTTTAGATGAAGCATTGTAGTAGAAAATGTTTTGTGATCTATGCTATCCATGTGCCTGAGGAAAAAAGAGACAACAAAAACCCACTCGTAATTCACCCTGTGCTAAAATAATATGAAGATGCTGTCTCAAACTATTTGCTAGGCCTATAATCCAAAATAGACATCGATTTCACTATCGATTTGATCCTAGGAATAGTGCCAACAATGAAAAATCCTTATCACTTGAGCACACCTAGACTTATTGAGTTGAAATTATAGCTAAAGGAAATGTTGGAAAAGAGGTACATTTGACCTAACATTTCACCTTGGCAAGCCCTTGATTTGTTCATTAAAAAGGATGACACACTGATATTGTGCATAGATTATCAATAGTTGAATAAGGTGACAGTGAAGAATACATATCCGTTGCCTAGGATTGATTACCTATTTTACCAATTAAGAGGATCAACTGTGTTTTCCAAAATTGACCTACAACATGGGTATCATTGGGTTAGAATTAAGGATGAGGACATTCACAAAACTACATTCCTAAAGAGGCATGGCCATTATGAGTTTGTAGTGGTTCCCTTTGGGCTTACAAATGCCCCAACAACCTTCATGTGCCTACTGGATAATGTTCTCAGGAGTTACCTAGATAAATTTGCACTGGTTTTTGTGGATGCCATTCTTGTGTATTCAAAGAATAAGTAAGAGCATGAAGACCATTTGAAAACAATTTTACAACTGCTAAGGGAGCATAAGTTTTATACAAAACTCAACAAGTGTGAGTTTTTCCAAACCTAAGTTCACTACTTGGGTCATGTTATTTCGAAAGAAAGCATGGATGTAGACCTATAAAAGATCAAAGCAAGAATGGCCCATTCCCTAGAATGTGATAGAGGTCAGATCCTTTATGGGATCAAACAAATATTTCATTAAAACTAGAATTATACAATGGATCTAGATTTTCTTTTTACTTTAACTAGATTGAGTTGTTCAAAAATAAGGAATTAGAAAATCACTTAATTCAATACTTTGAATAGATATAATCACTATTTTTGTGATAAAATGATAAAATAAACTATATAACACAAATTTATATAAACTTGCATAAGAAAATATTTCATGTCTTCACGTCTTAATGAATAATAATAAGTTATTGTTAATTATTATATCCCTTTATAGTAATATTTGTAATTCACTAATAATTGTTATGTTTAATAATAATAATTATTAATTATTAATAATAATTTACTAATTACTATTAAGTAATTTTTAAAATTTTAAATTTTTTTTTTTTTTCCCTTTGGAAAAAACATAATTTTCATTGATATATAAAAATTACACGCTGTATATGCATAAGCATATGCTGTAAGAGGCATTGCCCATCAGAATAATTAAGTTCCAAAAAAGATAGCAAAAACTAGATGCCTTTTATCCACACAGGGAGGCATCCTTTTCTGATATGTTCATCATATTGTTTTACCAAAAAAATATAACATATAGATTGTCCATAGTTCTTGCTGAAAGACTGAGAAAGTAAATAAACATATGGATATTTACAGGTGGTAGTTGAGCAAAAATCAATGTTCTAAGCTCCCTATGAGCTTGCTATAACATCTATGTCCATGAAGGGTCGGTGGTAGTACTGGTAGAAATTTCCTTCTCTGTGTTCTTGGATCATCCAAGTGTCGGATGGCCTGTACACAACTTCTTTGGATAATCTATCAGCATTTACATTTCGCTCCCTGAAAATGTGATGACATGTAAAAATGTCAAAATTAGTAATAAGACGATGAACTTCTTCTAGAATGTGTGATAGAGTGTATGCATTGCATCTAGATTTTTTGTTAATCCAATCACAAACAATTTTTGAGTCTCCAAAGAATTGAAGGTTTTGGCATTGGATTTGTAGTGCGTGTTGTATGAGGAATTTTGTAGAGGATAGTTTTGCGAAATTATTTGTACCTCCCCCTAGACCCATCTATATATGGAGGGAGTGAGTATCAGAGAGGTGAAGAATGGCCCCTACCCCGCATCTGTCCTCCTAGGCAAACCCATCAAAACAAGCCCAAGGCTTTGCATGGTTAATGGATTGAGGGATGATGGTTCGGGGTTAGGTTGTCTCTTCATCATCCAGAATGATGGAGTAGTTGGAGATGATTTGGGAGGTGATGGAGGGCCAGGGTTTTGGAATATGAGGTTATTACGAGCTATCCACAGCCCCCTGCATATAAGTAAAGGGAGACTTTTGAGTTTTTGTGGGAAAGCGCTTGTCCACCAATTTGACCAAGCTTCCATTACAGAAGCACCTTACCACCTTGTCAGGGAAGAAATCACTATTGAGATCGATTGCCATAACTCTCAAGCAGCTAAACATTCAATAAAAAGATGTGATGCAGATTCATTGTTGCATTACATAGGTGGCACCAGAAAGGGCCATGACGAGCTCGCTTAAGTAGATTATCTCTAGTGGGGATTTTGTTCTTGAGTATAGTCCACATGAGCAGTTTGCTACTTGGGGGGGCTTTAGCTTCCATAGATGCCTCCACTATGACTCTAGCACTTGTGGGCGATGGTCTTTGGCAAGAACTAGATATCCCTCCTTAGGTGTGTATTTCCTAGTTTTTGAGAGTGCCCATATGACTTCATCTTCTTCCTCCCTAATTCAGACATGTGCCTCAGTGAGAGCCCTGTTGAAGGTATTCCATTGTTGTGTCCATTGTTAGGGAATGTTTAATCTCTAGGCCATTTTCTAGGCTTGTTGAAATGGGGTGGAGCACTCAAAGTCTACTATGTGGCCAATATGAGTGATGTTGCTATCTCTAAGGAAAGATATGAGGTCGTCTGGTAGCCTATATATGTTCCCACATCCAATCCATGGATCTAGACCAATCCTTACTTTCATTCCAGACTAAATTTTCCATGTGATGCTAGCCCTAATGATGCCTAGTGATTTTATCACCGCCTTCCATATAATTGAAACCCCTGTATGTAATCTTTGTGTTTGGCCTATCCTATCCATCATGTTTGAGGGGCCAATATATTTTGACCATGCCACCTTAGTCCGTAGGCTATATTTTGTAATAAGTTTCCATCCTAGTTTTGCTGCCATAGGTGTGGAGAAGTCTTCTACTTTCTTTATGCCCATCCACCCCATTTCTTGGGCAGATTTATGGCCTCCCACTTTACCCATGTGAATATTTTACCAGATTGTTGTCCCTTCCAGATGAATCTGCAGCATAAGGCCTGGATTCTGAATAGTATACTCTGGGGGATACATGTTAGTGACATCCAGTAAACCAGGGTGGCCTCTAGGCAAACATTAATGAGAGTAAGTCTACCTGCCCTTGAGAGGTATTTGTAGTACCAAATGTTTAGTATTTTCTCCATTTTGGAAATAAGCTAGGTCCAATCTGTAATCTTGTATCCCAGAGGTTTTAGCTTGTAGCCCAGATATCTGAGACCATCTTCCAACCTAAGGAGAGTGTACTGGAACCTTTGCAGTGCATAATGTATTTCATGGGGAGAACATCCAGCCTCTGTGAGGGTAAACTTGTTGCAATTTATAGTCATGCATGTGGCTATTTAGAATAAAGCCATTGTGTTCTTCATTATTGTTAGATCTCCAATGCTTCCATTAAGAAATAGAAGAACATCGTCCATAAATAATAGATGAGTTATAAAGCAGTCATCTGTGATTTTTATTCCCTTTAGTTGGCCTCTTCTGAATTCATCTTTGATCAGCCTTCTGAGTCCTTCCATAATTAGAAGAAAAAGCAAAGGGGATAGGGGGAAGCCCTGTCGAAGACCTATTTCAGAATAAAAAAAGGGAGAAGCTGCCCCATCGACAAGAACGATGAAAGGTATGTTAGTGATGCATCTCATGATCCATTTAATAAAATCAAAAGGGAACCCTAGGTGGATTAAAAGCATTCTAATATAAAACTAGTTTTCTATATCAAAAGCTTTTGAAAGATCTACATTTAGGATCATACCTTTGATTTTCTTGGAGTGCAAAGAGTGTATTACCTCCTGGGCAGTTCCCACTGCTTCATGGATTTGGCAGTCTTGTAGAAAGGAAAATTTCTTCGGCAAAATATACTTGGATTGTATGGGTCGCATTTGTTTCGAAATAATCTTTGCCACGCTCTTATAGATGCAGTTGCATAATGATATAGGTTGGTAATCATCAAAGGAAGTGGGGTTGTCAGATTTTGGGATGAGGGCGATGAAGGTGGAGGTGAAGGATTCAAGAATCTTTCCACTGGTTCTAGTGTGTTCAATGAATTTGAGAAGATCCTCCCCTAGGGTTTCGAGGAAAGCTGAATAGAACTCGATCTACCAACCGTCTAGCCCTGGGCTCTTGTCCCTCTTAAACCATTTTATCATGGCTTCTAATTCTCAGATAGTAATCTCCTTGGTTAGTTCCCTATCTCCCTCCTGATCCACAAAGCGAGGGAATAATTGAGCTACTTGAATGATCTCGGCAAGATTTGCAATAGGGGGGGCCCTGTAGGTTTGTTTAAAGTGAGAGTTCGCTAAAGAAGCCAACTGAGGGAAAGTATTGATAATGTGACCTTGCTCGTTCGAGAGTTTCCAGGTGGTATTGATGGATTTATTTCCATTTTCAAACTTGTGATAGAACTTTGTATTGTCACCCCCCTCGTGTAGCTAGATCTCACTACTTCTCAGTCTCCATGCTTCTTCACATTCCTTAAGGATTTTCCTTCTGTTGGCATATAGTTCAGTAAGTCTATTCTTTTGGTCGATCACTCTGTAGGCCCCTTCTAGGTCTTCTTCCATCTCTATGATTTCCTTCTCGGCATTCAATAGAGTTTGATCATCTTTTATTCTCTTATTGTGGGGCCAGGATTTGGATAGTCTCTTCAACTCAATGAGATTGTGGGTGAATCCCTCTGCTATATTCCCACCAGCACCTAGGGGATGTGCCTTCCATAAATTCTTGATCATTTGATTGTATGTGGGGTCTTTTATCCAAGAGGAGCTAAACTTGAAAGGTCCCTTGGGTCTTCGAGGCCCCCTACTAATTTGCATGTAATTAGGCAGGTGATTAGAGACCCCTCCCAATCCCACCCATTGTTTATGAAGAAAACCTAATGTCAGAAGTCCTTCCTTTATAAGGAAGCGATCGAGTCTTCGAGCATGACAGTCCTCGTTGGCTCTATTGTTCCTCCAGGTAGGTAAGAGCTTGGTAGAGGGGATGTCTAACAAATTATAAGCGTCTAGCAGATTCTTGAAATAGGCAGATAAAGGATCTAGTTGTGCATGATGTCCCCATGACTCAGAGTGTCCAATGGAGAAATTCAAGTGCCCTCCCATGATTAAGCAATCTTTCTCAAAAGCTTTTGAGCCTAGGAGGTGGTCCCAGAAGGAAATATTGTGTTGGCACGGCCCATAAACATTTACGAATCTCACTTCTAAGTCCAAATCAGATGAAAAAAGGTCTGCCCCAATATGCCCAAGTCCTCCCCAACAGTTATAGAGTTTTATGGAGCGGGTGTTGAAACCCGGGGCTAGGCCTCCGGATCTTCCATTAGAATTTATACCTACAAATTTCCATCTAGGGAGCATAGCTTCGAGAAGGTGTGTAATGGTGTCTGTAGATCCCAACGTTTCTTGGAGGAAGATAACATCAGTGGGAAAGGAAAATATCAGACTGTGGAGGGCTAGTTTTTTATTGGGTCTAGCCAAACCTCTGCAATTGGAGGTAATCTTCATGAGGGGGGGTTAGATGAGGGATTCGATGCTCTAATTGCCCTATGAATGGCTGATTTCCTTCCCAATGAAATCTCTCCTCCAGCCCATAATTGAGCCTTTGAGAGGGAGGAGGGTCGGCCCCTCGAAAGCTTGGGAGGAAGAGGGGTTAAAGTTAGATCAAGCCCGATATGATCCGAGGTTTTTAACTTCTACTCGGCCTTGGATTGAGTCTGATACCAAGGGGGAGTAGAGCCATCAATAGGTATAGGAGTGATGTCGGGGGGGGGGGGATTCGGGAGTGATGGAATGGCGTCAGAGGAGGTGTGATCAGGTGAGGGAGAGGAGACAACTAGAGAAGGTTGAGAGGGAGGGTTCACAATTCCATAAAATGAGCAAGCAACCGGAAAATAATTTAATCTATAGAAAGCATGCATATTAGAAGGATTAAGAGGGCTTGGAATCGTACCTGAAGAAACCACCGACCCAGAAGCCGCTCTTGCCCTGGTGAGAGGAGGAGAGGGAGGTCGAAGCAGAGGCCTACCTCGTTTCTTTGGGGTCCCCTGTGAGAGCGTCATGTTTGCATGAGGTGGGTCACTTTGGCTCCCGTCTTCTTTGTTTGGGGGCTGTTCCCCCTATTCCTGATCTGCCTTTGGGGGAATTGTCCTTCCAGCTTCTCCCCTATCCTTGTTTTTATTGAGAGGGTAGTCCTTGTAGAGATGCCCAACCTTGTGGCATCTCCTGCATCTGAATGGAACCCCTTCATAATCCAGGTTCTATCTCCGAGAGAAATTCCTCCATTGAATTGTGATATATTCTTGAAGCCCATCACTAGTATCAATGTGTACCAGTATCCTTGCATACGCCATCCTTCCTGTCGAAAGGTAGGATTTATCATACTCCAGATATGTTCCTAGGGAGTTGCAAATACGCCTAAAGATGTCCTCTGACCAGAACTATAGAGGCAGGCCAGGTAGTCTTACCCAGAGAGGGCTTGCTCCCATCTGTTCTCTTTCTGGGTCAAAAAGTGGTGTCCACCACCGAAGGAGCACCGGTGCTTGTTCGATATGCCATACTGCTGAGAGTACCCAATTGGTATGCTCTGCTCTGGCGAAATGAAGCACGGACCATCCTTTTACAAAGGTCTAAACCACTGGTGGTTTGGCTAGATGATGCCCCCATACCTCTGTGGCCCACTGCTTCAATCTCATGGCACTGTAGACACAACCCCTGACTCTTCAACAAGCAGTCGCTCGGTTGTGTCCATCGCCTTGCTCCACTGGAAATCCTCACGCAATCTCAGGAATACCTCCAATGCTTTTGGTTTTAGAACCATTTGTTTCTTCACTTTTCGGGTTCCTTCATTGGGTAGGGAATTCTGATGGGCACCTTGGGTAGGGTCGGTCTCAAATTTCAGATTGTCTAGGAGGGTTCAGAAGGAAAGACCTCCGAGATGGGAGGGACTTCCGTAATATTCCCAGATGGGGGGGGGGGGGGGGGGGGGCGAAGGGGGTGGCCCGAGATGCCCTGGATCTAAGGCTGCATGATCGCTAGTGGTCGCAGTTGAAAGGGCACGGGAGCTAGTGGAGGAAGGGAAAGATGAGATGCCTTCAGAGGAGATGCCCAGACTAGGTTCTAGGGTTTGATCCATGAAATTTAGGGTAGAAGGAGACAAAGTATGAGTAGTGAGGTCAGGAATGGAGGGGGAAGCCTCTGAGAGAGTAGCTACCGAGCATGAGGGCCCTGAGATTGAGGGAAGTGAGACAAAGGTGTCGGTAAATTCATAGCCATAATGGTGGCTGTTGGCCGGGTTTACCTGGGGAGATGTCCAGATGGAGGTACCCACTAGTGGGTCTTCTGAGTAGTTTACTAGGTCCTCCATAACTGTCGCAATATTCCCGCTCCGGCTGCCTTCAGAAACCAAGGTTGCCTATCGCTGTAGTGACCGGGTAACAAATGGGGGTTAGTCAAGGAGGAGGGTAAGGTTAGAAACTCAAAGCGGTAATAATGGAAGAGTGACCATAATGGTGTAAACGGGGGTGGAGGGTGAGGACTGGGGTGGTGTACGGGAAGGTGATGAGGAGCCGCAATGTGATCAGACGATCAAAGGCGCTGTGCATACTGCAAGCTCTAGACGAAACCCTGACCCCATACTGTACGCTGTTTCCTCATCGTCTTGAAAATATGGGAAGTTATATGGAAATAGCGAGAAATTATGGTCGAGAGCGTGAAAAAATGAATTGATTTTGACCATGCGGGAGGATTATGAACCGTTGATCTAGGTTGGCTAATCCAGGCTGATTAAATCTGATTCATTGTATATCGCAATCGCTTCAGGGAGAGAGGCCTTTTACCATGCTTCATAGTGTTTTGTCGATGATGTTAGATGATCCAAAAATACAATTTATCATAGGTTATAAAATTAGAATAAAATAATTATTAATTTAAGATATTAAATTAATAATTATTATTCTAGAATGTTTAATTATTTAATGGATACTTTTAGAATTAGCATATTGTTGTAACTAGATATGACTCTCCAAATGTGTCGTATCTTAGGATCTATTTTTAGGAGATTAGTTAGCTAGTTGGTTTGAATAGCATTTATTGTAAATGGACACTTGTTATTTAATAAGTGATCCATAATTAGAGGTAGTTAGGACATGGAGCTTATAAATAGCTCATTGCAAGAGTGTTTGTGTTGTTCGGGTGTAAACTCTTGCAAAATCAATTATGTAATTGTTTTTTTTTTCTGATTAATAAAATTACGTGTCTGAGGACACTTCTTCCATTATTGTGGTATCAGAGCTCCAGTAATGCAGCTGATGTGAAGAGGAGATTCCAGCTCTACAAGTTCTTGGAAAACTCCATTGAATTGATCAACAAATGCTCGGTATGGAAATTGTCCAGTTTTTTGTTTAAAAGGAAAAGGAATTTTATTATTGATTTTAGATTTTTTTAAATCTGAAAATCATTTTTTATTATTGTAAAAATTTGCCTCTGTATCTTGAATTTCTGTTATAAATCGGCTTCGTTGCCATGATAAGCATATCCTTCACACCTGACCTTTTCCTTAAGACGGCAAGGACGAATTGATGGCCAATCTTCTAAATCCTGAGAACCCAGAATTACAGCCTCTTTATGAAGATGAAGAGCGAAGTGGTTTGTGACATTAAAGCTTCCAGTTGACCATATACCTGGGAAAATGTAAAGCTGGCCGCCTCCTTTTTCGAGAATTCACTCAGATGATCAAATTGCTCTCCGGAAAGCTTTGGTATTTACAATGGTTCCATCCATAAGTTTAAACAAGTTCAAGATCATGCGAAAAAATTCTCAGCTTCATATGTACGTATTAAACTTCAAAATAATTATGGCCAAAAATAGAATCTTGAAAGCTGTTATGGATTGCACCACGCAAGACACTTGTGACAGTACATAGAGGTATTTTGTATCATTCAGTCATAACTGGCTTGTTCTCATTGACTTTTAGCCTCTATTCCTCGGGCTTTTTTTCGTCGGATTTCTTTTTATCAGCAGCAACTCCTCCCTTTTGGCCGAGGAAGGACCTGAAGCGTGGTGAGTTCACGTCAGATTTCTTTTTATCAGCAGCAACTCCTCCCTTCTAGCCGAGGAAGGACCTGAAGCGTAGTGAGTTCACATTGGATTTTTTTTATCAGCAACAACTCCTCCCTTCTGGCCGAGGAAGGACATGAAGCATGGCAAGTAAATGAACACAATAATTACTCACGCTCCCCAAAAAGGCCCTCTTAAGGTTATAGAGGTTGTACCCTAAATAATTACGATGGAAATTTACGGGAAGAGCATGCGCAAGGTCTACAAAATAAATTAGAAAGCCAGCAAACCCAACGTCAAGCCAGCGTGAGCCAACCTGCCAGCAACAAGCCAACCAACCAGCATGCCAGCAATTAGAAATATTTTTTTAATTTTGTAATGTTAATAGAGTGATAAGGTTTTTCGATTGTTTGTAATTCTTGTGGAGAGATAAGGAATATTATATTGTCTTTTTTTTGGGAGAACTCTGGTGATTTTTTAATTTTGGAGTTTATGTTTTGTGGAGTAATAAGGGATATTTGTAAATGTTAAGGATTGTAAATTTTGGAGTAATAAGGAGACTTTAGTTCTAATTTGTTTTCGGAGAGATTGTAACTCAAAGTAATTTTACTTTGAGGGGGGGTAATTTTTTTTTTTACCATATTGTGCAAAAGCACCATTGTAAAAAGTCAAATTTTGAAAGTTGCCTTGTAAAAATTTGAGAAATTGACTAGAGCCAAGTGCAAAGCTCAGTCAATTTTATCCTGTTTTGACGACTATTCGAGGGTCAAGGCCAAGCCCTGATAGATCGTGTTGTTTTTTGCGTGGTGAGTTGTGTTGACTATCTTGTCATTTCTGTTCTGATTCTTGGTGCGACGCTTCAACGCTAAAATGTCTAAGTTGATTAATTTGTTTTCTGATTCCGACAAACTTGAAGGCACCAAATCTTATAAAACATGGCATCGACTCATCGAAAGCACACTCATTTACAATGAATTATGGCAGGGAATATGTGATGGAGATGTTAAGCCGAATAAACCCACAGATGCAGCTACACTAGCAAAATGGGAAATCAAGAATGCTAAAGCCTTAGCTCTTATTAAATCGTCTGTGAATGATGAAATGTATGTCCATATAGAAAATTCTTTAGATGCATGGACTGCTTTGAAAACTTTTAAAGACCTCTTTGATACTCAACCTGAATCAAAGAAAGTCGATCTACAATTAAAATTGTTGCAACAAAAATTAACTGAAGGCGGTGATGTTCTTGAATATCTCTCAAGACTTAAGAATATCAGGCAAGAAATTATTAATGTTGGTTTTCTCGCAATTGATGATAGATTTATGGTCACAATTGTAATTGTTGGGCTTCCTTCTTCCTACACACATTTTTTAGAGACTCTACAAGTAACTGGGAAATTAGAGAAACTAAAGTTTGATGAGCTTTGTGAAATGTTGAGTCAACATGATAAAACTTTTGGGAAGAAGAAGAAAGATGGTGAATATGTTTTTCTCACAGAGGCTAGCACTAGTAAGTCATCAACAGATAGTTCTCGAGGAAGAGGCAGATGGAATCAGAATCAAGCAGCACATAATCGAGGTCGAAGCCAAAGCAGAGGAAACTCTTTTAACAGAGGAGGAAGAAATAATTTTCAAGGTAGAGGAAACAACCAAGGAAGAGGCAATTTTCAAGAACAAGGATATAATAATCAAGGTAGAGGACAACCTCAAAATAGAAGTCAAAGCAGAGGCAGAGGAAAATCTTCAGGAAGAGGAAGAGACTTAAGTCAAATTGTGTGTCGAAGATGTAACAAATTTGGCCATTATGCTGAAGATTGTCGAACATCACTTAATAAAATTCCCAAGTTTCAGCAGCATTCAACACAATTTGCAAATGATCAAGATGAAGATAACTCCGAATATGTTTTTACTTCCTCACCAGCATCACAAATTTCATCCTATCTTAGAAGTGACTACGAAGATGCCTAGATCTTGGATTCCGGGGCAACTCAGCACATGACTTGTCGACGTGATTTTTTCTGGAATTTTCAAGAATGCCAACTTAATTCCATTTTTCTTGCTGATGATACAAAACATACTCCTTATGGAAAAGGAGTAGTAAAAGTTTTTCTCCCTGGCATTGGAGAAAAAATGATTTCCAATGTATGGTATGTACTGAGTTTTAAGAAAAATTTGCTCTCTTTAGTCACGATTCGACAAGCAGGACATCAGGTGATTATGGAAGATGGTTTAGTGAAGATTAATTCAGTGAAACAGAACTTGAAAACAGTCATGACATGTTATGAAGATGGAAAACTGTTACAGATGAAAGGGACAGTTATTCCAAGGCATTCTGATTTTGCAGGGCCAGTGACTATAGGTATTTCACCTATAAGACTATGGCATGTAAGATGTGGACATTTGAATTTTGAGAGTCTTTCTCAATTGCAGAAACAAGGAATGGTTAAAGGACTTCCCACATTCAAAAGGGAAAATGCAAAATGTGAAGCTTGCATTTATGGCAAACAAAATCGAGAAAGTTTTCCAACAAGTTCATGGCGTGCAAACAGGCGGCTACAACTAGTTCACAGTGATGTTTGTGGTCCACTACAAACTTCATTTGGTGGTTGCAAATATTTCTTACTATTCATTGATGATTTCAGCAGAATGACTTGGGTTTACTTCTTGAAGAACAAGTCAGAAGCATTTGCTAAGTTTAAAATTTTTCGCCAACTTGTTGAAAATGAAGTCAAAGAAAAGATAGGTACTCTCAGGACAGATAATGGGGGAGAATTCACTTCAAATGAATTCAAAACTTATTGCAGTGAAAATGGCATCAGGTGACATCTTACTAATGTTTACACTCCACAGCAAAATGGAGTAGTCGAAAGAATGAATCGCACTTTGTTAGGCATGGCGAGATCCATGTTAACTTTCAAAAGGTTAAGTCCAACATATTGGGCAGAAGCAATCCATACAGCTGTCTACTTAAGAAACAGATCTCCAACTGCTTCTTTAGACGGAATCACACCTTATGAAACTTGGTTTGGTTTCAAACCTCGAGTTAAACATCTTAGAGTTTTTGGTTCATAGGTTATAAAATTAGAATAAAATAATTATTAATTTAAGATATTAAATTAATAATTATTATTCTAGAATGTTTAATTATTTAATGGAGACTTTTAGAATTAGCATATTGTTGTAACTAGATATGACTCTCCAAATGTGTCGTATCTTAGGCTCTATTTTAGGAGATTAGTTAGCTAGTTGGTTTGAATAGCATTTATTGTAAATGGACACTTGTTATTTAATAAGTGAATTAGAGGTAGTTAGGACATGGAGCTTATAAATAGCTCATTGCAAGAGTGTTTGTGTTGTTCGTGTGTAAACTCTTGCAAAATCAATTATGTAATTGTTTTTTTTTTTTTTTTTTTTTCTGATTAATAAAATTACGTGTCTGAGGACACTTCTGCCATTAGATGAGTTGGACCCCTATATTTTAAATTATTATTAAAATGACTAAAAAACTATTTAATTAATTTTAATTTAATTATGTAATAACTAAATGACCCGAGTGGTGGGAGGACTTGGAGAAAATAACTAAAGTTAAAAAATCAAGCAGAGGCCGATGACCTTTTCCAAGGCTAGTATCCCTGGAAACGAAGAGAATATCCAAGATTCTCTCATTCTTGTCAAATTTTGATCGAAAATATCACCACTTTTTTGTGATGAAATTATCATGATAAAATATATAAAAAATTTATATAAACTAGCTAAGTGCACAAGTGTTAATTTTCCAATGTAATATAAGATTCTTGTAACTTCTCGAAAGTGAATTCTTTTGGATTTGTAGGGGATGATTTAAAATTGTCAATGGATGATGATGAATCTGGGTTCAGGGCCATTTGTTTGGATGTGATGAAATGCCTTGTAATAGATTGCGCCTTAAAGTACAAAGTAAGAAGTTGTGGCTGAGGACTGAAGTGCTTTGCCATGTGAAAATTTCGGATCAAGAATTACTAGGTGAGATCATCAATTGACTATTATAATACATTATAATCATGATATCATTGCTGAGGTAGGCATACCCATACTTAACTTAAAATTCACTCTACATGTGCAATGATAAAAGTCACGTCCATTGATTACACAATGTGGACCCATGCTTGGATGACTTTCTGTAAAATCATAGCCATCATAATTTGTAGATCTCGCATGAATATTGAAATCGCAACCCAGGTGTATGAAACTAGGTTTGGGGTCTTCTACCCCGTCGCTTGATAGTACAAGTCTATCCATATGAATAGATTTTCTAGAGTCGAACATGGTAGATACCATCTGAATACTAGCCAATGATGAAAACTTTAATAGATGCGAGAGGAACCACCGATAATGATAATGGATCTCAAGATTCTACAATGCAATCTATGAGGCGTGAATAAATGAGCTGAGGTTGAACACTATGCAAAATATTTCAGTTGAAGGCCAATGATGAGAACCTAATGCTAAAAGTAAGGAGACTTGCCATTGAGGTATGCAAGTTCCAAGGCACAGAAGGGAGTTTATAAATCAACTTCCTAGATAATGTGTTGATGTTAATAGGAAGTGACCCACTGCAGGAGGGAATTAATGTATCCCCCATCAATGACACAAAACAAGTCTCAAGTTTTGAGATAGAATGTGATGATTCAGAACTGGTTTAGAGGCAACAAACATGAAATAAGTCTTAACATATTGTAGTACAAGGATAATTTTAGGGGCGAATGTTCGCCCTTTGGCGAAATTAAGGGGTTTTAAATTTTTAGTGGGCGAATATTTTGTATCATAGTACAGTTTTACAAATCACCTCAAATAGCCCACCTTATTTTAAGGGAGAGGGTAAAAAAGGTAAATTTAGCCCTTCAAATTAGGACTTACAACCTTCCATTCGCCCATTTTCAAGAATAGGTTTTATTTAAGTGAATCCTATGGGCCAAATACCATATTTATAAAAGAGGTATGGTAAATTAATAAAAATATAAATAAATGAGAGGTATGGTAAATAAATAAAACATTTTTTATATTTACTCCATAAGTCACCTAAGGGTGTAAACAAATAAAAATATAAGTAAAGTGGAGGTATGATAAATAAATAAAACGTCTTTTTATACTTACTCATAAGGTATGGTAAATAAATAAAAATATAAATAAACTAGACGTATCGTAAATAAATAAAACCTCTTTTTATATTTAGTCCATAACCCTCGTTCTATTTATGAAGGCTCAAGAAAGAGGTTTTATTTAAGTGAATCCTATGGGCCAAATACCATATTTGTAAAAGTGGTATGGTAAATTAATAAAAATATAAATAAACAAGAGGTATGGTAAACAAATAAAACATTTTTTTTTATATTTACTCCATAAGTCACCTTATATTTAGAAACACTCAAAAAATGGGTTATATTTAGGTGAAACCTATGACCAAAATACTATGGGACAAATACCATGGACTAGATTGTTATTAATACCATGCAAAAAACCATTATTAACCCTAATATTAGAATTAACAAAAATAAAAAAGGCACATGGTATTGACCCATGGTATTCACCAAAATGGCACATGGTATTGACCCATGGTATTCACCTGGAATGTAGCCTATTTAAATGGGGGAATTAAACTAACATGTAGCCTATGCTAAGATTCACTAGGACTTTACAAAGTTTTATTATTTAGTGAAAGTGGCACATGGTATTGACCCATGGTATTCACCTGGAATGTAGCCTATTTAAATGGGGGAATTAAACTAACATGTAGCCTATGCTAAGATTCACTAGGACTTTACAAAGTTTTATTATTTAGTGAAAGTGGCACATGGTATTGACCCATGGTATTCACCAAAATGGCACATGGTATTGACCCATGGTATTCACCTGGAATGTAGCCTATTTAAATGGGGGAATTAAACTAACATGTAGCCTATGCTAAGATTCACTAGGACTTTACAAAGTTTTATTATTTAGTGAAAGTGGCACATGGTATTGACCCATGGTATTCACCAAAATGGCACATGGTATTGACCCATGGTATTCACCTGGAATGTAGCCTATTTAAATGGGGGAATTAAACCAGCATGTAGCCTATGCTAAGATTCACTAGGACTTTACGAAGTTTTATTATTTAGTGAAAGACTCACCAAGATCTTACAAGGTTTTATAATTGAGTAAAATATTCACCATGCCTAGTGAGAGATTCGCCAAAAAATTATATATACATATTATATTATTGATAAAATCGCCTTCCATTTTTCCTATATACCATGGAGATTCGCCCATTTATTATATTTATAAATTTAGGGGGGGTTCTTAAAACTTTCCGTGTTGTAGTAGGTGTCAATTGAGGGTGTACTTGTCTTGAATAAATCGATTACACTTTTATGGAGTTGGAAACATTGAATCAAAGACCCATCATGAAGGCTTTAAATGAGGTGTGATCAATAGAGAGGCAAGAAGATTCCCCAATCTAAAGCAGTCATGGAGGTGAAAGAGTGTCATGTTCAAGAGCGACTCATTGCCATAAACAGGTTTCATGTATTATTTCCCCAATTTCCTCACCATGGAAACTACTTCTTTATTTTTGACAATATTGAGGAGGATAACGTATGCTTGATCTATATGTTCATCCTTCAGATGAATCCTTGTGAGTATTTTTAATGAACCCTAAGAAGGAGTGTTTCTGTTTTGTCATGTTTAACGAGTCCTATGCTAATTATGTTTTTGCAAGCCAAACAAAGGTGTAACTCGACTTCTTTTTCATATTTAGAGAGTTTGAAAAAGAGGTTAAAAACAAAACTGTGAGGGGTTCCTTTTCGTAAATTTAGTCCCTTGGGCCTAAAAAGGCATAAAAAAATACTCAAAAGAACCTTTTGGCCATGTTTGACTAAAGTATTATTTTTTCGTAAATATTCCATCCAGTCCAGAAAAAGTCAAACTTATATTGGGCGGATTTCCTTTCAGTTAATTTAACAATCTCAAAAAATAAATACTTTCATGTTTTGAGAGTGTGAAAAGAGATTAAAAAGGACTCCACGGGGTTCCTTTTTTGTAATTTTTACGAGCCTATTAAAGTGATAAAAGTATGCTCATTTACCAAAATGACATACATTAAAAATTTCAATTCATGACTTGCATTATGTCTTGCAAAAATCATTAACCCGCATAGAAATGAAAAAATTAGGTGTGTGTATATATATATAGTAAGCTTAGCAGGAACCAGTTGTTATCCCTTACAATCTCCTAGGCTGAGGAGGAGATCGAGAAGGGTAACCTCGAACCAATTTTAGCTCAATAGCTATTAGCTAGCCCTATTGAGCCAGAGAGGGATCTCTCAAAGCTTTTGTCAATGAATAGCTTCAAAGAACCAAGTTTTTAGGCTAGATATACATATTTGTTTATGTGTTGATGAATTTGAGATTTTAGGGTTTGCTGGACTAGGGTTTAGAGCCAGTGATTAGGTCTAGGCTTTAGGAAGACATAGAAAAATATAGAAAGGAGCTAGATATTAGAAGGCCATGGTGTAGTTGAAATATTGCCAATGTAGTATAGAATAGAAAGTTTTGAAGAGACTAATGAGCATATGAAAGTATGGGTTCATTAGCTTTTAGAAGAAATAAACACAACTATGCAAACCATATAAATAGAGCTTGAAATAAAGAATCCTGTCCATTTAACTGCAAGGTAATCCATATAAAGAAGACAAAACATGTGGAGAAAGATGATTTAACCATTAGAAAACTGATAAAAAGAATAACAAACACCATGCATTTACTGGACTAGAGTTCCTTAAAAATAGCTTCAACTGCCTCTGTATTAGCTAAAGAAAACATAAACATGCTAACCTCCTCCACAAAATTCCAACCCTTCTCTTTGAAAGAGAAATGATACATATAGAATCACTTAGCCCACTCCCCCACCTTCAGGAGTCGAATTCCTAGGTGGTGGAACTGACTCCAAGATTCTCTCAACCAATAGGTGAGAGTGAGAAGGTAAAACTCAAACACTTCTTGGAGACTTTGTTTATGAGTTTTCTTCCCTAATAAGGAAAAAAAACCTATCATGTACATTTTTTCATGCTTACATCATGTAACCTCGAAAAAAGTTCCATTACATTAAGAATCTTGAATTTGACCAAGTCAAACTGAAAGCTAGAAAATTTAAGTAGTGAAATTTACAATAAAAAACACAAGAAATTGCAGAAGCGCAACACCGACTTTGAGCCCACTTTTAGGTGCCTTCGTGAGGTCCAAATGAAGATCTGAGAAAACGGTTAACTAGATTTTCAAGTCTATTTTCCCAAACACCTTGAAGTTTGGAAACGAACCATGGGAAGGCCTTCAAAAATCAAATCTCTCAAGGTCACTCTAGGAGCACAACGCATGTCAAAAAGAGGTCTAGAAAGCTGATTTTTGGCCACTTTTTTTCATTTTTCTCAAAATTTATGCCTCCTCTGGAAAATATAAAGAACTGGGTTTTGAGAGGAGGCCAAGGGATTTCCAAAAATGTAAAATTTTATTGAATTTAGTGCCTGAGGAAAAAAAAATGATCAAAATTTCCTAAAAATTGGTCAAAAGCTATAAAATGAGGCATGTTAAGCCCTCATGGATGATTCAGCAAGCATCTCCAAGTTTCCTTTATCATTTGGTCCTTTTGGGCTTCTTTGAGTTTGTTTTCAAGCTTCTTGACCTTGACATTGCAAATCATGTTCTGAGCCTGGTAATGGTGTGCCATGTGCCTTAGCAGCTGGCCTATTTCTCTTACCTTTTCCTTTTGTTCCTTCTAGCTCATTTGTCTCCATGACTTCTTTTCCCTTGTCGGCTTGCTGCAATAGTTTGGTTTGCTCTTTCTCCATGATCAATTGTTTTGACTTCAGTTGCCTATTTTCCTGTTCTAGGAATGAGATGATGAACCTTGCTCTTGCCATGTTGAATGTGAGTTCCTTGATCTGATAATATTTGTCTCTGATCATCTGTTGCATGCTTGAAACCTAATTTTCTACCTCTAGGTCAACCAACTCACACTCATGCTCAACCAAGTCTTTATCCTGCACTGATGGTCCCTGTTTTGATGATGTAGAAGGCTTGACCCCTTTCTCACCATGAGAAGCAAACACAAGCCTACGTACTCTTTTTTACATCCTTGTCACCTTAGGTTTAGGTGCTTTATGCATTTCCACTAATTTGCTAGAAGACCCAATTTCCATTTGCTGTGTTGGCATGCTAGAAGGCTGAGCTACCACGTTGGATTCATGCCATTTCAGAGCTATCTCCAAGAAATATTCCCATGTCATATTCTTCTTTGTAGGTTGATGAAGGACTATAGTCTTGATCAGACTATGATGAAACAAACCAAGATAGTGTTCTTTATTCTTCATCTATATCCTCTCTGGCATCTTGGTAAGGCTTCTACATAGATAGTTCAACATATTGAGTGGTTTATGAGTTGTAAAGTGAATTAGAATCCAAATGTGATAGGCATATAGTCTAAAGAATATTCCTTCACATGTGAAGAATTTGATGACAACTTTCATCAAGGGAGCATACTTCTCTGACAGGTACCTGAAAGGTATGATATGAGCATGTTTTCCCCTGTATGGTGTTTTCAAGAAAGGTCTATAATTTTCAAGATATAAGTTCATCCCCTTGAACCAATATTCACCATGATCTAGTAGCCCTGTAACAAGTGAAATAGAGGCCACTGAAAATGTGAAGTCAACACCAGCAATAATGGCACTTTCTCCTTTCAAATGAGTAGCATCCCAATCTGTCAACTGCTCATGGAAACCCACTTCACACACCCTTTTGCAAAAGTCTAAGCAATTCACATCTTCAAAGCACTGTTTGATAAAGGGTGATGAATTGATCTCATTGTAGTTTGAGGGTTCGTATCTGAGAATTTTTCCTCCCTTGTGATGTTTCTTCCGCTCTAGTGAAGCATCTCCTTCCATGGTGATAGAAATCCTAACAACAGGAAAATGAGAAAAAACAATGAAGGACGAGTGAAAAATGAAATGAAGGGTAGGTGGAGTTGAAAAATGGCAAGGATAATTTTTATGAGGTGAGTATTAACTATGAAAAACTTATAAAGATGAAAGGAAGTGAAATGAAGGAATGATGTATTTGTGGAAGGGGAAAAACAGGGTTTCTTGGAACATTGTCCAAATCCCATAGGAATGAGTTGGGGTTTCATTTTTAGGGAAGTAATTTAATGTTTTGAAGTTGGTTCAGTGGTTCATGTAGCATATTAAACATGTGTAGAGGTGTAGGATGAGGTTTTACATGTTAAAATCATGAAAACTAAATGACCATCATCAACCCTATCATTATTTCATGGAAAACTCACTAAAAACCCTAATGAAGAAATCTTAGCTTTGAATTCATCTTAAAAACTAATAAGTATAGTAAGATTGTATAATTACTTGTAAATGAGCCTGGGATTGCAAGAAAAAGGATGTGAAAGCTTAAAAATCTGATTTGGGTGAGTTTCGGGTGATTTTGAGCTGCTTTGGCCCAAGCGCAGTCTCTGGGAGTGCAATGCCCAGACATAGCGCAATGTCTGTGAGCACAACACTGGCCTCCCAAGCGCAACATAGTGTCTAGGAGCGCAACACCAGAGGTCTTTTGCCAATTTTTCCTAGAAAATCGAGTTTTTCTCACTAATGGAAGGGAGAGATCAATGCACAATGAGGAATGAGAGGAAAATAAGATGATTTTGGGGATTTTTGGTTTATATAGTCAAATTAATTTCCTTTTTGAAAATAAATGGGACCCACAAACCTTTGTAAAACTGATTTTTCACTTTTTAAAACAGAGTCACCTTAGAAGGCTAAAACCTAGGTTGTATTTTCACTTTTTGAACACTATAACTTCTTCTTTTGGAGCCTTTCAAACTGAAATAATGAAGAACTTGTGAAAACTCAACATGTTAATGTCAAAGAGCACTTGTCATGCTTTATCATTGCTGAATTTACACATGGTAATGATGGACCTTGGAAACCTTAGTGACCTAATAAAAAACCTGTATCTAAATGGAATGATGATGATGACTGATATGAGGAGAACTTTCTTTTATTATGATAGCTTCATGTGAATGAGATAGGTGACCAACATAAGTGACTTTTCCAAAAGACTAAACTCATTCCTAGACCAGATAACCAGTAACCAAATTTTACTTTGTAAACCTAGTGACATGGTAAAATTTGATTTTGAGACTCTTTACAAGCTTAGTAAAAGCACATTTGATCATTGGTGACATGCAAACAAGATTGACACTAACACTAGTGAATTCACATCAAGGAGTGCCTTAACAGAGCACCCGATCACCTTCTGTCCAAGACCCCGTGGACAAAATTAGGTAAAAATATTAAAAATATTAAAACAATGACTTATTTTGGGAATAAAAAAGTAAAAGTAACTTTATTTTTACCATTTTCCATTTGACCATTTTGGAGAGCTCTGTGTGGTTTTCATCTTGACTCTTCAACAGAAGATTGTGGCCAATTTCATGGATGAGTTTCATTTCAGTCTGTCAGGCCAGGAGTAACTCCAGTTTGGCAGAAAACTCAAAAAAACTGATTCGATTTACTACATTAGGTAGCTATTGTCATATACAAGAATGTGACTGCTCAGTTCATCTTCTGATGACTGTTCACATTCTAGGTTCACCCAACCGCAGAGGATTAGGTGTCAACATTCCCCCCTTTAATCTGAAGGGATGTTGGTGAGTCCAAGCATCATTCTGAATCTTTCAAGATTTTCTCTTCCAAGCGCTTTGGTGAAGATGTCTGCAATTTGCTCATTTGTGGAACAATGATGGAGATGGATTGTTTTGGCCTCAACATGATGTCGGATCAGATGATATTTAGTATTGATTTGCTTTGTACAATCATGGAACTTTGGATTCTTGGCCAACTTTATTGCAGAGGTGTTGTCAATCATGAGTGGAGTTGATTGTACTTGTTTTACCTGCAAATCTTCAAGAATTTTCCTGAGCCACACAATTTCTTTCGTTGCTTTAGCTGTTGCCACATATTCTGCTTCTGTTGTGGAATCTGCTGGAACTGATTGTTTGCGTGATCTCCAAGAGACAACTCCTGATCCAAGACTCATAGCATATCCTGAAGTAGAAACCCCAGTTTCTTTGTCTCCATCAAAGTCTGAATCAGAGTATCCAATCAAGTTGAAGTCGTCCACCTGTGTATACTTGATTCCAAGGTCTTGAGTTCCCTTCAAGTACCTTAGAACTCTTTTTGCAGCAGACCAATGTCCCTCACAAGGCTTTTGCATAAACCTGGAGAGGATTCCAACAGCAAATGAAATGTCTGGTCTGGTAGTAGTGAGGTAGATGAGACTTCCTACAAGCTGTCTATACTTTGTTGCATCCTCAAATTCCTTTCCTTCAATAGATGTGAGCTTTAAGTTTTGTTCCATTGGAGTAGAAAGAGGATTGCACTCTGTCATGCCAAATCTGTTTAACAAATCTCCAATGTATTTCTTTTGAGAAAGAAATATGGATTTTGGATGTTAGGTTACTTCAATGCCAAGATAGTAATGAACATAGCCCAAATCAGTCATTTCAAAACTTTTCCCCAATTCCTTCTTTATGGATGCAATGTAGCTTTCATTGTTCCCTGTCATTAAAAGATCATCTACATATACCATAAGATATACAACTGTTTTGCCAACTTTCTTGACAAATAAAGTTGCATCATCAAGATCAAAATGATTGAAGTTGAGTTTCAGAAGATGCTCAGTTAGTTTTTCATGCCAAGCTCGCGGTGCTTGTTTGAGGCCATACAAGGACTTCACAAGTTTGCATACTTTTTGTTCATGTCCTTTCACAGCAAATCCTTCAGGCTGGGACATGAAAACATTCTATTTTAGATCTTTATCAAGAATGCAGTTTTTACATCCATTTGATGGACTTTCCAACCGTTCTGAGTTGCTAGTGCAAAGAGTGTCTGGATGGTGGCCCATTTTGCTGTGGGGGAAAAATTTTCCTCATAATCGACCCCTTCCTTCTGTGAAAAACCTTTTGCCACAAGCCTAGCTTTGTGCTTGTCAAGTGAGCCATCAGCTTTGTATTTGTTCTTGTAGACCCACTTGCAGCCAATTGGTTTGGTTCCAAATGGAGGATCAACCAGCTTCCAAGTGCCATTCTTTATGAGGGCATCATACTCCTTTTTCATCGCTTCTTTCCATTCATCATGAGAAGCAGCTTCTTTGAAGGAAGTTGGTTCAAAATCTGTAGACAAGTTCAATTCACAATCATAAGTAACATCCATATCAACAGGTGAATTAGAGTCATCTACATCACCTCCATCTTGTCGGTTTGAATTTCTGGTTCCTGTTTTTCCAATTTCATCAGGATGAACACTTTCAAGTGTCTTTGTCAGCCACTTTGGGGGACCTTTCTGAGATGGTCCAGGCTGCTCTATTGATTGATTTGGGACTGAATCAAGATTGAGTCTCCCAATTCTATCATTTACATCACTTAAAGCATCATCCATTGTTGGAGTTTCATGCAGAGGAGATTGTTCTTCAGAAGAAGATTCCACATGTTGTTCTAGTATAGGAATCCCCCCTTCAAGATGTGGAATCTGATTATCAAATTCTTGAAATGATTTCGTTTTTGCGAATCTATCCAAGCGATCAAGTTGCCGCTCAACAACATTGTCAGATTTGGATGATTCAAGAAAAATGACATCTCTAGATACAACAAACTTTTTATTTACTTCATCATAGAGGCGGTATGCTTTAGAGGTGTTTGAATACCCCAGGAAGATACACTTACGACTTCTAGCACCAAATTTGTTTCTATGTACCTTTGGTATCAAAGCATAACAGGTGGAACCAAAGATCCTGAGATGTTTTACCGAAGGAACATGTCCATACCACAATTCATAAGGAGTCTTGTTTCTTATAGCATTAGATGGACATCTATTCTTTATATATGCAGCACATAGAACAGCATCAGCCCAAAACATTATCTTTACATTTTTGAAGAAAAGCATGGATCGTACCATATTCAAGATTGTTCTATTCATTCTTTCAGCTACACCATTCTGTTGGGGATTATAAGGCACAGTTGTTTGATGTTTGATCCCATGTTGGTGAAGATAGTTTTCAAATTCATTTGATGTATATTCTTTTCCATTATCAGTGCGAATAGACCCAATATGAGATTGTGCATCATTTTCAATCCATTTATGAAAATTCTTGAATGTTTGAAAAGCATCAGATTTTTTCTTCAATAAATAAACCCAACACATTCTGGTGTAATCATCAATAAATGTCATGATATATTTATTTCCATTTGCAGAAGGAACAGGCACTGGACCACATAAATCTGAATGAATGAGTTAAATATTCCTATGTGCTCTTGAATGTGAATCATGAAAAGACTGTTTGCTATGCTTTCCTAGAATGCAAGCATCACATTGCTTATGTTTCCTAGGAATTGTAGGCAAATGAGCAACACCATTTTTCTTCAATAAGCGGAGATTGTCATAGTTTAAATGTCCAAATATAGCATGCCATAATAAACTTTATGTAAGTGTACCTTCTTCATGATGAGAAATATATGAGAAATGTTGTGCATGAGCAGAGGTTCCTTGCAGTTTGAGAAGCCTTTCTTCTTCTATTCCCCTCATGAGAAGTGAGTGGTCAGATGCTTTTATTACCTCAAGCTTGCCATCAAACATATGAATGGAGTGACCTTGTTGGCGGATGTGGACCAAGGACAGCAAGTTTCTCTTGAGCTGTGGGAGATATAGAACATGATCCCGAAGAAAGTCTAGAAGACCAGGCAGTTTAAGCCTGATTGTGCCAAGCCTTGATGGCTTGATTTTTCACTGATCTGCAAAGTATATTGCTCCATCAACATTGTCAGTGAAATCTTCAAAAAAATCTTTTCTATGAGTCATATGATAGGTTGCTCCTGAATCAAGCAACCAATCATTTTTCGAAGAAGAAAGTGAAGCATTAAACAAATCTTCATTTACTCCAATGTTACATTGTGCCTCAATATAGTGAGCGGATTCAGGTGCTTTACCTTTGTCTGTATCATCAGTTTTACCTTTCTGCTGGTTTCTTTTCTGCTCAATTTTGTCCCATGGTAGATTGCATGTAGAAGCATCATGTGATCCATTTCATTTGTAGTGAATGCAATGTAAGTCTGCCTTTTCTCCTTGAGAATGTCTACCCCCCCGCCTCTGAAGTATCTTCCTCTTCCTCTTCGTCCACATCTTCCTCTTGTAGAATCTTGAGTAGGATGCTTTTCTTTATGAGCAAGGCACACAGTCTCTTCAGAAGATTCAGGAGCTGTCTTCTTTCCAAAGGCTTTCTCTCTTTCAACAAACTTTTTCACAAGAGAGTCAAAGGTTATATCTTTAAGATTTCTATTTGCTTGTAAAGGCTCAAGATAATTGGAGTAGGTAGGATATAGTGCACTGAGAAAAGCAATAAGAGGGATATCCAGCTCAACCTTAGTGTATTTAATATCATGCATTATAGACTTTACTTCAGATGCAAGAGCAAGAGGATCATTATTTTTCAGTTCAAGAGTGAAGAGTTTAATCATGAGCTGAACAACTTCAAGTGTAGAATGTGAGTCATAGAGTTCTTTCAGCTTTTGTAAAGCTTCAAAGGCAGTTGAATATGATGAAATATGGCGACTCACCTCTTCATTTACAGATGCTGCAATTAATGCATAGGCTTTGCTGTTCTTTTTTTCCCAAATGACGAGCTCTTTGTCTTATGTAGGCTGCACTGGGTCATTGTCTCCTTCTCCGACACACACTCCCTTCCACAACTCGTTGAAGATGAGGGTGTGTTTTATCATCCGGGACCATTCAGGATAGTTCTCCTTGCCAGTGAGAACTATTCCTACCATAGAGATGATTGAATGCATTCTGTAAAAAATACTTCTGCTGATATACAGTGACATTGTACTCAAAAGGGCAAAAAAAAAAAACACTTTTATGTACTGTTTCTTCAAATCCCTCCAATGATCCTCATATAATATATCCACCATATTCCATATCTACAAACTATTCAAACAACGTCCAAAAACCATTCAAAACTTATTCAAACAGCATCCAAAATGCATTCAAAAATTTATTCAAACAAGATGGTCAATATATATATATATATGGTGGTCAATCATCAGGCGTCCAAAACTCAAACGCTGGTCAATGTAACCACACCGCACATATATATAAAACTTTAGCGCACATATAAACCACGCATTAATTCAGCACCGCTTTAATATAAGCCACAACAACAGGCATTAATTCAGCACCGCTATCTCAAATAAAAAGAACACCGCATACAGCTATTCAGGTCTTTGTCAGCACCATTATCTCAAAAAAGAGGAGCACTGCACGATAGCCTCAACTCCAAAAGATCTATCAAAAAAATTTGCAATTAAAGCTACAGGATTGAATTTGGTAAATAATGCACATCTGGACAACTTTTCACACGCATATATATGAACAGTTATATATGGGACAGAGACCACCACGCTTCGATACCAGGGCGAACCACGGGTACCCAAAACCACCAAAGTCTCGGCTGTCTGGTATTGTAAGGTTCGGAGACCACAACGATTAATCGACCTCAGCTGTCGTTCGGAGACCACAACGATTAATCGACCTCGGCTGTCATTCAGAGACCACAACGATTAATCGACCTCCAAAGTCTTGGCAAAATGAGGGTGGAGGTTGTCCCTAAGAAACCACGATGCGTTTCTGTGGAGCCATACCTCACACTGAATCAAGAGTTGAGGGATGGCTCTTGGCTACCATAAACCGAGGTAAAAACCTCTAGCTCATTCATGTTTGTAGTTTTGGCATGATGACACACACACAATATCAAGAATTAAAACAACCAAATTGCCATATAGAGCAGAAGGCCAGAGATGGAGCAGAAGTGTTGGCTAGCTGAGAGACCAAACCCACGAATGCATGCTGAACGAATGGAGTCTTGTGAACAAACAAAAGTCTATTCTAATGAGAAAACTAGACGATATTACTACAGATGCGTTAATACAGATGACATATGCGTTAATGGACAGAGGCGTTAATACAGATGACAAATGTGTTAATGGACAGAGGCGCCCAGTGGCGCAGGAATATGGAACGATTTTCGATTCTGAGTGTCAGGAACCATGTTAGGGCAGCGCAGGGACAGAACGTAGGTAGGCAGATAGAATTATAGAAAGAGCAATGGAGCAGATCAGGAGTTACAAAGACATAGAGGGTAAACAGGGAGCTGGCTCTGATACCATGTCAGGCCAGGAGTAACTCCAGTTTGGCAGAAAACTCAGAAAAACTGATTCGATTTATTACATTAGGTAGCTATTGTTATATACAAGAATGTGACTGCTCAGTTCATCTTCTGAAGACTGTTCACATTCCAGGTTCACCCAACCGCAGAGGATTAGGTGTTAACACAGTCAGTTCTAGGTAAGAGATCTATCCTTTCTTTATAGTTTCACAGTTTTTGTTTTCATTTTTATACATCTTTTGGAAAGTTTTTGAATTTTTTAGGAACTAGATTCCACCCTCGATTCAACACAGTTTTCCTATATCGGGAGGTGAGGTGGGTCTTTTCAATTTATACTGAAAAGTATGTCCCAACACACTTACCAAGAAGGGTAAGTGTGATGGGCCAAACTATCCATGAATAGGCAGTGCAATGGGCACAAAAGGATTCCAAAAATTCAGAGATTAAGTTATTTCTTCCCAATTTTTTTTACACTTGTGATCTAATGTGTTTCTTTTTTTCTATTTACAAGTGTTTATCAAAGTGAAAATGGTGTTAATTTGGAGATAAAGGGAACATAAAATGCATGACATGATAGTAGCAAATGATCCAACAAAAGTTAATGCATTGAGAAACTGTGGTCTATTAAAGTTTTTCCAGATCCCGAGCATGAGGGCCTAGATGGAGTTGAGTAGTATCTAGTTAGAGCCTGGGACATACAAGAGAAATAACTTATAGTTTGTGAGTACATGGTCACAATAGTTGTTGAAGACATCTATTTCTTCACAAGGCTTTCACAAAGAGGGGCTCCTATTTCCTTGTCTGGATATTGTAGAGGTGGAGAAACGGTAAAATATTATGTAGCAACTTATTGTGTCAACTCTCAACCAAGCAAGTGTGGGAATATCAAGATAAAAAAAATCACCAACTTCCCCTCAAAAAAATTCTATTCAATATCACATAGGTGGTTGGTAGCAGTGCTCATCATTTGGCTACCAAAACTCAAATGTAGTATGCATTAGAGTGTTCGACACCTACAATCTTTAATTGATGTGAATGGCTTTTGACCAATGTAAAGGAGCAATTGAACAAGGTGAAAATCAGACAATTAAACAAATTTGAGTATGGCTCCATTGTAGTTTCATTTTCTCTATAGGGGGTACCATTTCTATGACCCTAGAGGATATCACGGGGGATACCTAGATCAAGGGATCCTTGCATAAGATAATGGGTAGACCTGATGGCTCGAAATGGTGGAGAACCTATGATGAGGTTCACTCCTACGTTCTTCAAATCGATGTGAGAGAAGCTAATGATGATAAAGGATTATCCCTATGCTAGAGCATATTTTCAGGGTGATCTAGAGCTCATCTTATTTGAGGGTGAGCAGTGGGATAACACAGGTAAAAAGAATTATCATTTTGGATTTTTTAAGTTTTACAAATTGTTTTTTCAAAAGTCAAAGACTAACTATCGGTTTTGCATGCAGACATTGGGCTAGTGTGACCAGTGTGTATGTCCTTTCTCCATCGATGAGCACAACCACAATTTAGATAGGTTAGATCTGGTGGGGCAGACTCGTAGAGATGGAAGAGATAGGAGATATAGACCTAGAAGAGACACTGGCCAAGTTTGATCACCATGTAGAGGGTTTGACTTGCAACATTATGGATACAAGGGTTGATAACATCCCAATATGTTTTAGAGAGATACACCATAGGGGTGCTAGCTTGGATTAGTCGACTCCTGTGGAAGGTTTCCCATGCGATCGTTTATTACCGTGATTAGTCACCTAGGGGTTTTGAGCCACATTTTTCCTTTTGCGTGTATTTAGATATTGTAGGCCATGATCCATATGTGTCTCAAAGACAATTTTTGTAAAACTCAAACACTCTTTACAATTTCTAATCTATGGATGTTTTCTACTTATTATGCTATCATGTAAAATGTGTGATGATGATTGTATGTTTACAAATGTTGCAAATTTCTATCTAAGACATAATTATCCAATGCATCTGTTAATGTATTTAGACGTATTGGAACATGTTGATATTCAATGTAATCAAAATGTCTTTCTAAGAGGCGAAATCTCAAAAAACATGTGTAACATAGTTGGACTCCTTACTGAATAAACATTATTCAAATGTAGTACCACAAGTTGTGAATCAAGTCTAACAACCAAATGAATAATACGACGAGAAATGGAATCATAAAATAGTTTGATCACTATGCTATACTCAACAATATTATTAGTTGATCGACTGATGCATATTCCCTGCAAAATCACTAACTCGTCATTAAGGGCATATATTTCCCATGCTTTTGAAGAAAGGTTCCAGATAATACAACTAGTGCCATCAGCATAACCAACATATGGTTGATGGAACGCCAACATCTGAAAATCAAATGTAATCCAAGATAGGTAGAAGCAGTAGTAAACTCTCAAAAAACACACAACAAACACACCAACAAATCTATACAATATGTACATAGTGACTATGTTCTAAATTTCTAGGCATAGTATTTTTTGAGGTACAAACTATTCCAAGGTTGCACCAAGGGAATTCCACCAAAATACACAAGATCATAGGCCACTTTTACAAGTGTGTGTTTAACCATGTATGGACCTAACCACATGGGTTCAAGTATTTGGGCTCCTAATTTATTAGCTTCTTGGTCATATAAGAGGACCAAATCACCTTTCGAGAAGACATGAAGTTTGAAATTTTGATCAAATTTTGCTTTGATACGTTTTCATGATCCTCATTAGCCATAATGACATCATGATGAGTCTCGCCTATACGTGTTAGGTGGAAAAAACTTTCTTCTTCGAGAGAGGTTGTGGGAAGAAGTTCGACGACTAGTTTTAGCGACATAATTTCACATCTGATGGGAAGGAAAACTTCCAGACCATACACCAACTGAAGAGGTGTGAATCCGGTTGCAGTACGGATGAAGATATGATATGCCCACAAAGCCGAAAAGAGGATGGTATGCCAATTCGATTTGTGAATCCCTACCATTCATTGAAGCATCATTTTTAAGAATTTGTTGATGACTTCTACCTGGCCATTGGATTACGGGTAGTAGGGAGCTGAGATGTCATGCCCCAAGCTCAACTTGGTAGTCAATTCAGACATCATGAAATTATGGAAATTTTTTCCATGGTCCGTGAAAATACCTTTTGGTACACTGAATCTCACAATAATGTGATTAAAAAGGAAGAGTGTAGTAGTTTTGTCGCTCTTATCATATGTAGGCATCACCTCAGCCCACTTAGATAAATAATCAACTGCAATGATTAGATAACCATGCCCCTGGGTTGAGTGAGGTTTACATGTCATAAAGTCAATACACCATTTGGAAAATGTTCCAACAGTGATAACTAGATGCAATGGTGCAGGTTGAGCATAGGATTTACAGTTATGAATCTGGCATGCATGACACTTTTGGACCGCTAAGATACAATATATGAACATAGTAGGCCAAAAGTAATTGACACGTAAGATATTATGGATAGTAGCATATACAAACATATGTCTACCACATGCTCCAGCATGACAATCATTTAGATATTTCTCGGCTTCTGCACGTGTAAGACAATGCCAAAAAATTGTATCGACACCTTGTTGATAAAGAGTATCACTAATTATGATGTAGTGATGGGCTTGGTATCGAATACAATGTTGATCAAAACAAGTAGTTATAGATTGGAAAGTATAGGTATGGAGATAAATGATTATATCCCAATACCATGGATCAGAGGAATCGATCAGAAACAACATTTCATCAGGAATAAGATCATCAGTTGTTGGTTCTAAATTAGGAGAGGAAAGGTCACACATTAGTTTTTCAAAGACTAAATATTTCTTAGATTTTCATTTAACAAATTCCAAATCAAACTCTTGGAGGATCAAAATCCACTTCAATTACTTTCCCCAAGTAATTAACGCAAAAATATGTAGGTCTTTGGGTTATAATAAGAAACGACAATAGTCTCGTGAAGCAATATATGGTGGTGAAATTGTTGGATAAATTGAATGTCTTCCAAAGCTAACTTTTCAATGTGATAATACTTGGTCTTAGTATATGTTAAATTATGACTCATGTAGTAAATGGGATGTTTGCAACCCAATTTATCTTCCTCTATGAATACCATGGCAATAGTAGTAACATACGCAACCAGATATAGGAAATAATCCTAGAGATAGTCAGGGGGATACAATAATGATGCATGAGCTAATACGTTTTTTTAGGGCATAAAAATATTTTGGGCAGTGTCATCCAAATGAAAGGGAACCCATTTTTTCAATAATCAGGGAAAACCTTTAGTAATATCAGTGTAATTAGAGACATACCGACGTAGAAATTCAAACTTCCCTTGTAGATGTTGTAACTAAACAAGAGTGGAAGGAGCAGGAAAATCAAGAATTTACTGAACTTTTAATGGATCAATACAGATCCCATGCTTGGACACAACAAATCCCAAGAGTTAATCAGCTTTGACACAAAAACACATTTTTCTAGATTCAATTGTATCTTGTAGTGTCAACATCATAAGAAAATTGCTATGAGATGCATGGGATGATCTTGATAGTGTTTGGAGTGAGTGGTAAAGTCATTGAGATATGGTTGCATGATGTGCTTAATGTCTTGGAAAGCATAATTCATAGCTTTTTGGAAAGTTTCCTCTGCATTCTTAAGACCAAAAAGGAGTTTGTGATAAGAAAATGTGTCCCATCGACAAATGAACACAATGTTCTACAAATAAAAAGTTGTTTAGCATGCCTCAACCCATAATTGTAATGGTAGGCCTTGATCATGCAAAATTGCCCGTGCCACTCCCACAATATTCATGTTCTTCATTTCAGCCACCCCATTCTTCTATGGGTTATGAGGTTCTATCAAGTCCCTTCAAATTCCTTCTTATGCATAGAAATTTTTGAACTCATTCAAAACATACTCTCCACCGTTATCACTCCTGAGTGCTTTAACTTTCCTAGCATTATCTTTTTCGACAACTGATTTAAATTCACAAAACTTAGCAAAATTATGATCTTTTTCTGCATGAATAAAATCCAACACTTACGAGAAAAAGCATCAACAAATATCACATAATACCTGTTCTTGGCAGTGGATTTTTTCGAGAACGATTCACGCACATCTGAGTGAACTCGATTGAGGATCACCTGTGATCGCCTATCTTTGTCATGAAAGGAAGATTTGGTGTACCTCCCCAATGTAAACTCTTTTCATGTGTCTACCTGCTCTAGTGTACCCTTGGGAAGACCGGTAGAAATTTGTTGCATGATCTTCAAAGCGCCATGGTGCAAGTGACCCAACCTTCTATGCCAAAACTCACCGATATCTTGGCTCTGCACCTTCTCTACTTTAGTTCTCAAGGAAACACAATCTTCTACGTCCAACTTGTAGAGGTTCTTCACTCGAACCCTTATCCTCTTCACCTATCCTGTGGTTATGTGATGAAGGAATGCTCTTCCCTTACTAAATATCACATCAAGGCATATAATCGTATTGTACCCCATTTCTTCATTACGGGAATGATATTTGACACCCAATTAGTTAATGGAACAAGATAAATGAAACCAACTCACAAAAGCTTCTCAACTTTTGCTTTAATTGTGATAAATTTCTTTGGATGCACCAGACATAAACATTGTCAAATAGATTTGGAATCCAAGTATGTTTTGATTTCATGCACTACTATACCTGGGTCGATGTCTGGCATCTCTTTATAGGACCAAGAAAAAACATCACAAAATTCTTGTAATAGGGCCTTGTAATTTTTAACCTCATCCGAAGAAAAAGAGGCACCTATGTGAACATTTTGAACAATCCTGGGTTTGACTGAGATATCAAGGGGAACCATTTCCTCGATATTTTTCAGATTTTACTCAGAAATAACCTCATAAATGGAGACAATATTTTGAGGATTTTTAGTAATCTTGGGTGGGAAGGAGTCCTTAAAATTATTCTCAAGGGTTTCCATTTGGGGTAGAAAAGAGGAATGATGATGGTGATTTCCCCAGGGTCTCTCATATGATGATATAATATCCATGATGCTTTCATCGGTAGGAAAGGTATCTTCGAAGGGGTCTAAATGTAAAACTGATCCTGAATCTTGAGAATGATGATCAACCAAGTTCACTAAGTTATTTGTTTAAGTAATTTTCGAGCAAGCCTGGTGAATAGCCTCATAAGCTAACTCAACTGGACTGATCAACATGTGATCACCAAAATATTTGATGTTGTAACCGTTAGGTACTATCCAGGGATCATAGGGAATAGTACTAGAAGAAATCCTATTAATCAAAGAAACCATAGTTTAAATGTCGAGAGGAGGGAGTGTGAAAGTTTCAATTAAGGATGAATCTTTTAGTAGTCCTACTCCAACATTATCATAAGTGGGGTTTTACCCACAAGCGATACATTACAAATATTTTTGGAATCAATAGAAAAAATGTGAGCTAATCAATGGCCACGATGCCCCCTTGATGAGGGAAAGAAATCATATAAAAATAGGACGAGACTACAACTGCCATAACATAAACCCAAGTATGGCCTAGTAAGAGGTTTTAATCTAACAGTACATCAATGGCTTATGCCTTGATTGAGTCTGTCTTACCTACTAATTCCACTAGTAATGGATTTAAGATCCCATAACCTTTGAACCCTCTTTCGTCAAAGGCTTTAAGGGTCATCAGTGACTAGTTAAGTGGTGAAGAACCTAAGGCTTTCCAACATGATAGTGACATGATATAAGTAGAGGCACCTTCATCCACTATCATGTGGAAGACATTTTTGACTTTAACGACAACTTGGATCATGAATGCAAGTTGAGGTGGAAGTTTGGGCATATGGTTTTTATGATTAAACACAACACGACTTGAATCCGAAGGATGCAATCCTCCAATTGCTACTAAAAATGATTTCCTCTACATCAGATAATTTTGCAAAACTTTGAGAGACAACATAGCCAAAAGGAGCCTAAGGCAGATATTAAACTATGTTATAATTTTGTGTAGCCCTTATATGAGGGTAAATGATGATTTACAAATAATTCCCTTTGGAGGAGGTTTAATTGTCAGTTCAACAACTAGTTTCTCAGTTTGTAGAGGACTAGAGGTAGGTGGAGTAGAAATGGAAGGTTGATCGATAGCCTTTCCATTTGAAGGATTTGGGTTACTATTGTATTTATTTCATGTAGCCACCAAGACATCTTTCTAACACATGAGTATGTTGGAAATATTTTGGGAAGAGGAGGACACATTTTGTGCAACCATATTTGTCCCCCGGTTTAGGAAAGGGTCTGTCAAAATGATAGGTGCAGTCAATGTAGCTTTTAAGAATCAATTGGTTTCTGCTCAATGTAGGAAATCCTTGGTGAAAATGTCTTCATTGAAGATAAGGAAAGGATAACATAGCTTACGTTTCTCATCAGAAGATTGATTTTTATGTTTTTCCTATGGAGGGTTTTCTTATTTGGCCTTGCCTTTACCCTTATTTTTACTTCTTGGTTCTTGATATTTTCCTTTAATAGATTGAACAATATTAATCTCAAAAGTATTCACAAGAGAAACAATAGAGGGGATTTGATTATTCATAGTAGGAAGAGACTTTGAGTTGGATTTTTATAAATTGTAGCAAGAAAGGTTAAATTTGACTTGTTCCTTAGTCAAATTTAATAATTCGATTTTCTACATCAGTGGGATGAATTGGATGGAAGTTATCTAGAATGACATGGCCTTGTCTACTAGTTAGCTCAATAAATTCGAGTTATATTCTTGGAGTAGAGTTGTGCATGTAGTGATTGATTTTTTTTAGAAATCTAGTTCAGTTATTTTTAGTTGAA
The DNA here is from genome assembly GCA_031772625.1 of Pinus tabuliformis. Classification (NCBI taxonomy): domain Eukaryota; kingdom Viridiplantae; phylum Streptophyta; class Pinopsida; order Pinales; family Pinaceae; genus Pinus; species Pinus tabuliformis. Next base: position 25,259,826 of record CM062813.1, read on the forward strand.
CTCAGTTAACTGAGCTTAAGTAATTAATTGAGTCAGTTTAAGGTCAGTTGAGTAGTAGAACAATTGTTAACTCAATGATCTCTTAGTTAAACTTGTCAATCAATTTAAAATAGCCCAGACATGCATGGAATTAGAATTTCCTAGATGGAGTGGAGGAAAAGGCACATTGTAATTTCCAATTGTATACTAGTTGAGTGTACATTCTTGTCATTTAAGCAAGTGAATCATTTCTTGGGAATTGCAAAAGAAAATAGGAGGAAATTCCTATCTTTTAGGAGCTAACTTCCTCAAGGATTGCGAAAGGAAATAGGAAGAATCTGGGGCATTGAATTAGATAAGTGTTGGCCAGAGCAATATAGTTGACATGAGAACAAGTTTATAATGCAGTTTGTGCTTCAATATTGAAGGAAGACATTGTAATAGTTTCTCATTCTCATCTAATTAATGAAAATCAACAAAGCAATTTTTCCCTGTTGGGTCCCTTTGTAAATCATTGTGTTCTTTTGGTTTTATTGATTGCATGTAATGGAATGTGTTTATAAATTGTGATTTCCATTTTGTAGAAGAGTAGAAGAAATTTCTAATCTCTTGTTTTCAATTCGAATTCATGAGTAGTAGAAACTTTATATTAATTTATACATGGACTGACCATAATACTTGTTTGCTAACTGTTGACCAAAGGAACCAATGACACCATCAATAACATGTTATTCCTTCAAGGGAGGAGGTGGAATAGTATGAGATGGCCACAAATAATTAGGTATTTTTTGGTAGAGCATGCCCGATTGAGTATAAACTAGGTCTAAATACTGCAAGGGAAATAAATTTCTCTTTGTTAATGACTCCTCCTTTGGAAACACCCTTAGTTATATTAGGTAGTAATAATTTAACAAACCATTCTACCAGTAACTAATCTGGGATATAAGTTTTGACCAAATACCGACAATGTCTCCACTCATGTATATGATCCGATATGTGAGTAGAGTCAGAATGTTTTGGAGAGGTGAAAATCTTAGTACCATATTCATAATGGATTGGTAACTGAAAATGAGTTAGAAATGTTGTTGCCAATGCATTGAGGTTGTTAAACAAAGCTCTTGGTAATTCGATACACCATTTTGTTTCTATACCGGTTAGAGTTTGTTAGAAAAGACGCAAACAAATGGAATCATCATTTAAGGAGTTCGAAGAGCACCATAAATTATAATTCATGATATAGTTTGATGGGTCTTCTCTAGGATCATAGTTGAAATTGGGAATATCACTCAACAATTCAGCTAGAATAGTTGACCACCAAGGAAAATGATAGATGGGACCATTGGTAAGTCGATAGAGATCTGGTAACTATAATGTTGCGATAAATGACAACTGCCTATTGAATTATTTTTGAGGAGGCTGGTAACCTTGTGGGTAAAGGTTATCCATTGGTGGGGGATATCCTGGATAAGATGGAATGGGTTGAGCCATTGATATTTGCATTCTACCTAGGTAAGGAGGAGTTTGAAAAAAAGGATATCCCATACAATGTTTCCTAGTTCTAGGAAAACCTTGATAAGGTTGGAAAGGATGACCTTAGATGTATAGATTTTGATAAGGTGCTTATGGTATGGCTATTGTTTGGCTAACAAATATTTGTGGTATACCTTGTAAAGGTTGTCCAGATGGAATTTCCATCATTTGTATACCACACTGACTGGTTTGTACATGGTGGTATGCTCTGGATAGGTTGGCTAACTCATACCTATGGTATAGTTTGACCAAGTGGGTTAGGTCAGGTTTGTAAAATACCCTGGACAGGATGGGAAGATGAGATTTAATAAATCCCATGTATTGGTTTACTAGTTTGTATTTGAGATACAACCTAAACATGTTGACTTGTTTGAAGTGTGACTTGGATAGGTTGGTTGATAGGATGTTGAGGTATATACTGGATGATTTGACAAGTAGGAACCTGAGGCATAGCCTGGATAGGTTGACAGGTTGGAACTTGAGTTAAGACCTGACTAGGTTGACTAGACACAGGAAGGGTAAGATTCTAAGGAGTGGCAACCATTCTTGGAAATGAAGCACCTGTAGGAAGAGGACTTGTGATAGGAAAAAAACCAACTTGTAACATATGATTAATAGGTAGGAACATTCCAACAACAGGTTTCCCCCCAACAAGAGGATAAGGAGTGAAAGGATACCACTGCCCCCCAGTGGGAGGGTATCCGGTATAAGATGAAGTGGGTCGTTGTGGGCGTCCCAATCCACCAAGAAACAATCCACATTACTGATCCAAAGTATTTTGGGGTGCAATAGGTGGGATATGTTGTGGGGTGTTTGATAAAGATAAACCATATAATATTCCAGATGATGAAGGTAAATGAGAAGTCCAAGGGCTAGTCGACACACCAGAAAAGGTTCCTGACAACAATTGCTATCTAGGTGGCACTGATGGACCACCGTGTAGGTGAGTTTCCTTGTGAAGTGATGAAAATAGAGGTTTCCACAACTTCAGCTGATTCACTCATACTGACATATACAAATTTTGTGATTGTTGCTAATTCTTTCATGGTTAGTCTTCTCAAATGAGTGCGTGGATGAGTTTATCGAGGGGAATTCATGAGTGAATTGTATCAAGGAGTTGGACGTAAAGGAGCTTCTAGTTGAGTATCAGGGGTAATCGAAGGAAAATATTGATAGAGAGGAGTTCTTATAAATTGAACAAGATTTTGAGGTCGAGAAGGCTCTTCCTCCGTAATTTCCTCTATACTCAATAAACCATGTGGAAAGAGTTCTTCTTTAGCACCCAAAGTCAACGATTATGGATGAGACAAAGGAAGAGAAGTGTAAGAATAGTTTCTTGAAGTAATTATTTCAGTAACTTGTGGTTCCATAGTTTTAATCACCTCAGGTTGTAAGATTTACGAGTCTACAATTTTAGCTTCTAATGTCTCAAAAACTTTTGGTTGAGAAGTTTCAACTATTTCAAACTCACCAGTTTCCAAAGATGTAACTTCAGATTTGGTAGGAAGTGATTATTCTGGTTGATTAATTTAAGATGTAGTTCCAGATGGGGTAACTTCTGATGTACTAGGTTCTGTAGTTTGCATTTTCTTATGAATGCCATCCATATGTTTTCTTTGGAGGTAGGGGAGGCAATCTTTGCATTCTATGCAAATGACGAGGGTGTTCTTCCACGATTAATTACTTGATTTTGAAAAGTAAAAAAACAAGTAAATAAAAATGGGAAACTAGGCATAAAAAGGATTACCAAGCCACTTTGAACTGTAACATATGGTTAAGTACATGTAGGAAATATCCCTGAATGTTGTGTTTTGTCTATCATAGTTAACAAGGCAACCAACTCCGTTACATACGGTAGGTTTTCAACCTAGTGGGGACTTCCAAAATAGACTTGAAGGTATGCAGAAGCACAATCCCTAGCAGTACTGTCTAATGCATAACCATATGATGGGGGCATTCTGATATGCTCATTGTACGTGGACCACCGTCATAGATACCAAAAGGTACGTGAAAGAATGTTCCGATATACTCCAATGTACATGGAAAGCCAACCATCCTTCAAATGTCACTGACAAGTAATGAAAACTCCTACGTTTAGAGACACTAGAACATGTCTTCCAACCTAGATCACTAAATGTGTCTTTAATGTTTCAAATGCTCCTTAGGTTCATTGATAAATATTAATGTTGAGCTTGATTAAGGTTTCAATTTCAAGGATCAAAATAAATTCACATGAACTCCTAAAATGCAATTAGCATGAGAAAATAAACTCTTGTCCATTAATGAAGATCTAACTAATGAAGGGAAATAAGTTTCAAATAATAATGAAAAAAATAAGAACTTCCAAACAAGATCTTCAGATTTACTATTATGATAGAAAAATTCAAAGCCCTAATGCATGAGAAAATAATTTTTTCTTTCCTTTCCTTTCTATTTTCAAAGCAAATAAAAAATGAAAATATGACAAGATTATTGAATCAAAAGGAATTCAATCATATTAAAATTACAATATGAAAATCCTTTAACAAATCAATAACCAAGTCAAATGATTAAAACCCTAATTGACAAGAACAAACAAAAAGAAGCAAACTCTCATAAAAAAGGCAATCACAGTCAATTTCAAACAATTTTTTGAATTTATAGAGACCTTGCACAGACCAAAGACTCAAGAAGACACTACAAACAAAACATAATTCAAAGCAAGGCAGGGGAAATGCAATTTTTTTGTACTTACAATATCATCACAACTAGTATATGAAAACCAGTTGGAATCATCACACTTACTGAATTGGACAAATGTGCTGGGTGACTATGTCTCAAAAGAAAAAGTGCGATGGGACAAATTCGCTTAAGATACATAAGATAAACTCTAACCAAGCTCGAAATTAAGTTTTCCTAAGTCCAATAATAGTATATGTAACACCCTCCTCCCACATCCACCCAAGTAACCATGTCAACCAGGATAAACATGAGACGAGAGGCTACTATGATCAAATTCAACCTCCTAGGTAACCTTAAGGAATTGGAATCAACGAAACATCACACAAAATCATCCAACAACATCAACATAACCCTCGACAAGTCATCCACTAAGACAACCTGTCCCTGGGTCCCACTGCTATTCTGGACCTTTGAGGCCATAATTGCTCTCATGCTATGGGCAAGGGAGTGACCAGAGACCTAAAGTGACTTTGATAGGCCTACATGTGAGTGACTATGGACCAAAATCGTTAGTTCTGTAACAGAACCCCAAGATTTAAGCCACTTTTTAGGCCTACAGCCCAGGCCACTACCCATAATGGAATGAAAGATTGAAATCAATAAAAGTACATGCACACAATGATGCAAAATAATTAAGCTCAACAAGACCTTAACCAGACCCCTACTAGCCATGACAAGCATTTTGTCAAACATATCATCCACATGTAACCTACATGTGTAAACAACATAATTAAGTGTAGAGATCTCATACTTATATGAGAATCGATATGAACCATTTTTCCCTCATGCCATTTTGCTGAATTATCATCTATTAGGTCCTAGACACATTATCCATTCATGTACAAGTAAAAACATGCTGAGAACCATATATAGATGTTGTCACAAAATGTACATATAACCAACATAATAGGAACATAGATACAATAGACATATCGACCATCAAAATCCACATATACATCAATACATTTGCACATGGAAATAAAGGGAATTAATTTCTCATTAATGAATGCAATAAACCAATTGGAGATGGGACTACCACGTTCCACCTAACCATAGAATGGATGAGCCAAATCTCTCTTCATCCATTCACCCTATGCCATATTCCAATCATGAATGTGGGACTCAAACCAAAATAAATCAACTAGGGCATACTGAGGCTAAACCACCTCACCCTCATCAATAGAAACTAGGCTTTACCATAATCCATCTTGTATCACTAGGAAAACACAATGAACACATCGTAACAAACTTTACCGTGATCTCCACCTGATCACTAGGCCAAACAAGCATGGATGCCACTAGATTTCTCCACCTACACCGTGAGGAATTTTCCTGTATCTTAGTCTCTTGGATTTACCACTATCCTAACCCAGATCACTAGGCCCTAAATCGTGAACCACTCTCCAGGCTTTATAGTATATCCCAAACTTGAGATTACTAGGCCTAATGGAGAGCAAACCACCTCTAGGCTTTACTGTATATCCTGCCATTCATTGACAAGGATTCCTAAGCCATCCGAGGCAACAAAAAATCTGGCTTTACCGCAACTGATAGTCCACTTTAGGGGTTACTAGGCCATTTGTTCTACCATTTCGAATATCCACCTCACTCAGCTTTGAATCCATCCAACAATCTAGATCAACCAAAACATGAGAACCACATCGTAACCATGGCTATCCAAAAATGGAAAGGCTAGGATGAAAACACTATTACACCTGACAAAACCCATGCGATGATAGAAGAGAACCACATGCAATACCATGGATGCCAAATCTAGCAAGGAAAATACACATGCAAGTTGATAATTGCAGTGAAGCTTGTTGTAGTTTCTTGATCCTGCATTTCCTTGCTTGATCATTGCTTCCTCTTTCCTTCTTTTCCTTTCTTTCTCCAATGCCAAAGTGCTCCAAGAAACAAACTCTAAGTATCCAAGAGTATGAGAGAGAGAGAATAATGAGAGTGCTCCAAAACTGAACTGACAAAAGGTTACTAACTGATTCTCAGAAGCCTGTTTATGAATGAGGCCTCTATTTTCTTCATTTTCCATTATTTTCATTCATTTCCTCCTCACATGCAACCTATGACCTTTCACCTTCATTTTCTCCTAATTTCCATTATTTTCATAAATAATTGTGCCAAAAATTCCATTTTTCCTTTCCAAAGCCTTAGCTATTACCTTTGCCAATTTCCTTAGTCATAAACAACCAAATGAACACCCCCTAGGATGTCTTACCCAACATTTAGCTTGGAATAAGAATCCAATTCATTTATGGTTATTGTTTTTAACTTTTATTACATGGAATTTTCACCAGGGCTGTTCCTAAACCCTCCCCCTTTGGGGACATTGTTCTTAGTGTTCAATCAATCATATACCTCAGCAACCGCTGAAATAAGACATATTGCTCGTGGAGCTTTATAACACAACTCGATGCAGTATTTACAATGAAAGATCTGCTCAAGAGAAGAACATCATGACAACATGACAACATACAACATAGTGGAGCTTCATATCATAGCTCATTATGGTATTTACAATGATCATCCTGCTGAGTGCCAATCGACATGATGTCATAACATCATGATATCATAAGAAAATGATAGCATAATAACATGATAACATAACGATAATGACATGACACCCGTACTGCATAGTGGAGCTTTATAACATAGCTTGTTATGGTATTTACATCCATTCACATGGGTACATATAGCAACATCACCATAAATATAGATACCCAAACATATGCCAAATCATATACCAAAACATATATCAAACATATACTAGTCATCATATCTAAGCACATATAAAAACATCATATAGAATATATCAAACCATCATCAAGCATATATTGAACCAACATAAGAAAATACCAAACCACCATAAGAAAATACCAAACGACCATAAGCAAATATCAAACCACCATGCCAAGGTGCTTGCCTCAACCATAAAACAAGGAAGGATACATGGCCTGCATCTGATCCGCCATCTCCCATGTAGCTTCATCGGGCCCAAAGTGCTTCCATTGCACTTTAACTTTCTCGATTGCTTGGTTCTGGAGCATGAGCACCTTTTTTTGCAATAAACATCGAGGCTTCGGTTGGAATTCTCCATCTGGTTCCACCTACAATGAAAATCAATCAATTACATGATCAACATCCTTAACATAATTCTTAATCAAAGATACATGGAAAACATCATGGACTTTCACTTTCGGAGGTAGTGCAAGTCAATAGGCTATTGGCCCAATCCTCTCAATGATACTAAAGGGTCCACAAAACCGAGGTGCCAGCTTGGCACACGATCCAATCCAAAAGGATCTCTTCTTCGGTTTGATGCGCAAGTACACCTAATTCCCAATGTGGAACTCCTTGAACAACCTATTCCTGCCTGCATAACTCTTCTGCCTATCCTGTGCTGCCTTGAGATTCTTCTTGATCACCTGCATCTAATGTTTCATGTCTGCCAACATATATGGTCCAATCAATACTTTGCTAACCAGATCATTCCAACTGATGGGAGTGTTACAACTATGAACATATAATGCCTCAAAAGGACTCATCCTCAGTGACTCCTGATAATTGTTGTTGTATGCGAACTCTACCAAAGGAAGATACTCTTCCCACTTCCTCTACTGATGCATAACATATATCCTCAAAATATCCTCTAATATATTGTTGACCCTCTCTGTCTATCCATATGCCTACGGATGATAAGCTGTGCTGAAGGCCAACTCTGTGCCCAAACCTGCAAATAATTCCTTCCAAAACTTGGAAGTGAACTTCAAATCCCTATCTGACACAATATTCGTTGCACACCATGTAGTCTAACCACATTTATGAGGAACACCTATGCCACATCACTAGCTGAGTATGTAGAATTCACCAAAATGAAGTGTGCAACCTTTGTCAACCTGTCCACAATGACCATGATGGAATCATGATGCTTCACTATCCTTAGCAATCCTGTGATAAAATCCATGGAAATGACCTCCCATTTCCACTCGAGAATCACAATCGGCTGTAGCAGTCCACCTGGATGTTTACACTTTTCTTTCACTTGCTGACAATCAAAACATCTAGCCACAAAATCTGCTACATCCCTCTTCAAATTCTGGAAATAGTAATATTTCTTCACCACTGTTAGTGTCTTGTTATAACCTAGGTGAATTGAATATGGTTTTGCATGAAACTCCCTCAATATCGCCTTCTTGAGGTCACTGCTATCTGCTACATATATCCTGTCTCAGAATCTGACAAATCCATCTACTATAAGATGATAGTCCATGCCCTGTGCACCTTCACCTATACCTGTTCCTATACCTGTACCCATACTACCTTCACCACAAAGCCTTCAGGTTGCTGCATGTAGATCTCTTCTTCTAGATCCGTGTGAAGAAATGTTGTCTTCACATCCATCTGTTCCACCTCAAAACCAAAAGCAGTAGCAATAAATAAAAGTAATATAATAAAATCTACCTTGGCAACAAGAGAAAAAATATCACCAAAATCAATTCCCAGCACTTGGGAATAACCTTTTGCTACCAACTGAGCTTCGTATTTCTCCATCTTGCCTTATACATTCATCTTCTTCTTAAACACCCATTTTCTTTCAATGGGTTTCCTTCCAGCCAACAACTCCACCAGATCCCAAGCCTCATTTTTGTCCAAAGATGCCATTTCATCAACCATGGCCTATTTCCAGATTTTTCCATCCTCTGAATCTACTACCTCCCTAATAGTTCTGGGATCATCATTAATAATAAATAAAGAAAAATTTTAATAGAAAGCAGATGGACTATACTTTTCTGGCTGCCTTCTTTCTCGAACCAATATTCTCACAACTAGAGTTTGTGGTTCTTCGTCTTCTAATTCCTCTTCTACTATAGAGTTTGATTCTTCATCCTTTAGCTTAAACTCTATCTTCTTAGGTTCCTTTGGTAGGAATCCATTCTTAATAATATCTTTCACCCCTCTAAACAACACATCTCGGTTGTACACAACCTTCCTTGTTTTTGGGTTCCAAATCTTATAACCTTTTAAACCATCCTTATACCCAATAAAGATGCACCTTTCAGATTTACTGTCCAACTTGGTTCTTTTCTCCTTTGGAACATGTACATATGCATCATAGCCAAATACCCTCAGATGTGTAAGATAGGGTTTCTTACCTGTCCATACCTCATGTGGAGACTTATCCTCCAATGCTGATGAAGGTGATCTATTAACCAGGTAACATACAGTCTCCACCACCTCTGCCTAGTATTCATGTCCTAACCCAACACCACTGAGCATGCTTCTTTCCTTTTCCATTAGTGTCTTATTCATTCTTTCTACAACTCCATTTTTCTGAGGTTTTTATGGAGCATACTTCTGTGGTTATATACCAAACTTCTTATAGAACTCTTCAAATTCCTTCTTGCAGAACTCTCCACCATTATTTGTCCTCAACACCTTTATCTTCTTCTTTGTTTGGTTTTCCACGAGAGCCTTAAATTCTTTTAAACCTTGAAAAAACTTCATATTTATTCCTAAGGAAATATATCAATGTATTCCTTGAGAAGTCATCTATAAATGATACATAGTACATAGACTTACCCAGTGATGGAACTGACACAGGTCCAAACATATCACTATGCACAAGCTCTAATATTTGTTTCACCCTCTTAGCACCAGAGAGGAAACTCACCTGATTCTTCTTCCCATATACATAATGTTTAAAAAAATAGAAATCCAGAGAGAAATTAGACATATACCATACCATTATCATGAAGTATTCAAAGGCCCTTCTCTCCAATATGTCTAAGCCTTTGATGCCATAACATGGTCTTTTCTCTAGAGACCACAAGGTTTTTTTCTCCACTTTCAGGAACCACAAAACTATTGCACCCATCAATAATAATGCTACCCATAAGCTTGTATGGAGTTCTGATCCGAACTCCCTACATCAATATTAGTGCTCCCCAAACCATCTTGCAAGTATCTTTCTCGAACACTATTTTTACACCTGCATCATCCATCTTTCTTGCAAAATTTAGATTTTTGGCCAATGCAGGAATATGCAGAACACCTGGAAGTGTTCTAATCCTTCCACCTTGAAACTTTAGCTTGAATTTTCCATGTCCGATGATTCTAGCCTTCCTATTATCCCTTAAGAAGACATCACCAGCATCATATTTCTCGTACTCGTATAACCACTCCCTATGGGAAGTGAAGTGAAAGGATGCGCCTAAGTCAATCAACCATGCCTCATGATATACATGTGTACTTTAAGAAGAAGCCAAGTACACATCCCCACCTTCATCTGAGGTGGTTTTTGCCTCTGCAGAAGGAGAATCATCAAATCCCTTTCCTTTCTCAGGGGCTTTATCTGCAGTCCTTTTTGAAGTGTCCTTCCTTTTTGCATTTCCAACACCCCTTTACAAGTTTTCCTGGATATTTAGATCTCCCTCTAGATTTAAATATCCCACTCGAGGAATTATTTTTATTTTTGTTTTGTTACCATCCTTGTACACAGAAGGCATCAACATTTTGGACCTCCATATTTTTCTGTATCATCTCCTCCAAGAACAAGGATGAGACTATTTCATCAAACTGCAAGGTATTTGTATTGTTACCTATTGCAATAACTAGATTATCCCACAAATCTGGTAGAGAACAAGACAAACTGATGCACTTATCTTCATTTGAAATTTTAATATCAACAAATAAAAACCATCTTATCACAGTATTAAAGCCATTCATATGCTCTTTCACCAAGTCTCCATCCTTCATCCTCAGGCTATACAATTTTTTTCGTAGGAAAAGTTTATTCACCAAAGACTTATGATGGTACAAAGTCCCTAACTTTTCCCACAAAGACTTCACTAAAACTTCTCGTGATACATTCAACAATATTGAATCTGAGAGACACTACCGTATTGTGCTCTTTTCTTTCTGATCCAACTTCTTCTAGTATTCATTGCAAATTACTATTGGTTTAGTACCCAGATCTACAATGATCCACTGATTCCTATCCACCAACAAATCCTCCATGTTGAGTTTCCATAACTCAAAACTCTGACCATTAAATTTATCAATCTCTATCTTTCCACTGCTCACCATCTTCTTTCACTACAAGAATCAATCCCATAGATCTCCCAATGAATAGGGTCTACCACAGGCCTGAGCAAAAAAACCCTCAGTAGCAAAGGCATCTCCTTGAAGCCGAAACAACTTTGATACCACTTGTTGGGAATCATTATTGTTGTTAGACCAAAATCCCCAGGTGTTATTCAACAATCGCATCGCCAGAGATAAGGATACATGAGAGGTGTTTATTCCATGTCACGAAACACATGGAGAGCATTAGTTTATCCAATGTCCAACAATATGTTCCTTAGAGGTAGTGCGGTACCACATGTAAAGCCTCCTAGCATAATGTTATCGAATTAAGTTGAGCTTGTCTAGTTAGGCCTTAAAGACAATATTGGTTATAATGTCGATTCTTACTATTAGCTTATCAATCCAACTCTTCTTATGAGAACTCTTCAATTTGAGACTAATGTTGTAATGGTTGTACAATTATGAATACATCCCTAGTTAAGAGGGAGTCTTGGAAATGTAACTAGTTTCGATCTTCATAATTGTTATTGTACTCATTTGAATATGTATATCTTATGTAACAAACAAAAGAAGAAATAAAAGTTATTATTTTTAAGGTATGCATTTCATGTTTCTTATTGATTGTCTTCTAGGTTAAAACATGTTCTTCATGTTTCTAGGGTTTGTTAGATCATAGGATTTATTTTCATGAGTTAAGAGAGCCAACCTCATGATTATAAGACCCTTTCGGGAAAGATGTATCTTGTAAAAGAATTTATTTTGAGTCTAGAAGGTCTTGGAAACCTTTAAATAAAAAGCAGGCCCAAGAAATGATAAGTCAACCTAAAATAAGGAACTTGAACTCCTAATATGTGTATAAATAGAAGTGACATCAACCTCATTTGAACACCAATTCGATCTCTTTCATCATCAAGTTTGATGTGAAGCTAGAAACATCAAGGAACCAAATGAGAAGCTATAGAAAGAAAGAAAAAGTCAAGGAAAAGAAAAAATATATGTTTTGGGATATTTTCCTCTCATATTTGTGAAGAGACTAGGGTTTTTGCAGTTTCTATAGAGCCGAATTTGCAGGTCGAAGTTGGAGTCGAAGTTGAAGCTGGATGCTGGTTGGAGTAGAGTTGATCTTTGTTGTTTTCACTTATCTATGACCTAATTGGAAGGGATTATTGGAGGGTTGACTTAGTTCTTGGAGGAGGAGTTGCTCTAGGGTTTTGGTCTTGGTTTTCTCATTTGAAGCAGATTCTATACGAAGAGAAGAGAATTTCCAGGTTTCCCCCTTGGAGAGGTTTTTCCTTGGCTTGGAGCCTAATTTCTCATCCCATTTTCTTTACTGTTTCTATTCTTAATAATTGTTTGGTGAGAATATCTAAAAAAGAAACATAAGAAGATGAATAAAGCTCACAAGCAATTATTAAGGTTAACGAATATATGAATTAATAGTTTCCATATTGCATTTTCCAGCAATATAATGTTATGCAATGAAATTAATAATAATAAATGGTTGATACTATTATTAAACTACATTTTAGCTATATTTTTATATTATTGCAACGTTTTTATTATTATCTAGATTGACTCATTATAGTAATTCTAGGAGATTGCACCATTTTAGAGTGTCCAATCTATAAAATTATTAAATGGCATAACACCAATTTTTGTGATAGTTATAATTTACAACAATTTCAATTATTTTATAGTAACTTATTTTGTTTTTGTTGAGATTTAAGGTAGTACACCATAATATCATATCATCTTCATTGAAGCATATGTTCCCCCATTTAAAGCATGACATTGATATCTTATGTATAAGAAGAGGTTAAATAACATGGAAGAAAATAGGATTCCTAAAATTTCTTGTAACTCTAGACAAAACCAACATCAACTCAAGTGGGGATGGAATATGGAAGAGAAAACTTGGCTAGAGCATTGGGAGATAAAGAAGGAGATCATTTTGCAGAATGCAGATATTAATATTAAAGATATTATTACATTAAAAATATAATTATTATGAAATAGTGAAGTGATAAAGAGTTAAATGGTAAAAGGAAACTAAGATATTATATTAAAGAGGTGATCAACTAAAATCTTTAAAACTAGAAGCATCTATATTTTTTTTTTCAAGTAGTGTAAAGAAGAAAATAAACATTTTTAAGAAATAACAAACTCTCATTATCTCCATAATGAAACTAGGCATAATTGGTAAATTCCAAAAATACCATGGGAGGAAAGTGTCTATCACCTTTTTAAAATTGAGAGAGTTGTATATTGATGCAGGAGCATCCCACTTCCAAGTAAAAGTGTATTTTTGACTAGGATAGGGGTTTTTCATTTACCAAGGGAGTTGGTTCCCTAAATGTGTGAAATTAGGTGATTTAATGTTTTTTCCTATGTTTCTTAGAATAATTGTATATAATTGATTAAAAGTGAGGATTGATGTAATCATTTCTTCTCTAAATGAGAGATCTTGAGAGTATTTGGGATAGTTAGAGAGATTAGGAGTTAGTTAGATCTTTTGAGAATTTATTGTATCTAGAAAACCTAGATTTGGGGATTTGGTGATAAGATTGTGGATCTGAACTAGAATTAGTTCAGAATCCCATTTTATAATTATGTAAAAAGATTCATGTAAATAATATTTAGACAGATAAAGGTGTGATAGAGAGGATTTGAGAGGAATTTGGGACCAATCAGGCCATAAGGCCGAGAGGGCCATTAGATGTAAATATGATAAGAGGAGGCCCTTTAGAATTGTATGTATGTATGCTTGTTTACAATAGCAATAATGGTTTGTCGAATGTATGAATTAGAGTCTTTGTCTATTTTTTGGAAGTACTGTTATAATGTGTAATTGTAACAGAAACCGAAGAGAGATTAAATTGGATGATTGCAGGATAGGAGAAAAAAACTATAGCCTAAGTATTGCAGGATGACATGGTTAAGCTCAAGAGAGAACGTGCATAGTGACTTGTGGAAAATTAACAGAGATAGTGAGGGATATTTTAAAGCTCAAAAGGGGAAGTGTTGAGAACATATGCTGAAATTAATATAGAAGAGGCCAAGACCCTTTTGAAATAGGGACAAACCATTTATTTCTACAGTCGAGACGATTAAGATTGTAATCATTGATCAACAATGTGATCAATGATCTAGAGGCAGATTGGAAAGGAGCATAGGCCTACTATAGAGAGAGATTGTAGAGGTAATAACTTGTGATAAAACTAGTTGTAGAATTCATCAGAGTGGTGTAATCGAAGCATGGAGAGGATCTAGATCATGCCTAGAATTGTATAAATTCCCATAACTAGAGGCAAAGAAAATGAGTTTGCATAAGTAAAAGGCTTATAAGAGCGACATAAGAGTGTCGAGAACATATACATAGTCAAATCTAAAGTACAGAGGAAAAGTTGAGCACAGAGGAGTGAAATACTTATTTTTTTTTTAAGTCCTGATGGAATTCCATCGCTTGATAGTGCCGAGAGGCAGAACTTGAGTTCTATTAAAGAAAAAATATTTACTTGATAGTGCTAGGCCAGAGGATTTAACTTGGAAGGACAAGAGGAGAACTTAATGGAAATAGGTGGGATGTCTGGGATCAGGATGACGTGCGAGCCCATCTAATATAAAGGAGGTTGGGATTGCGTGGAACTGTGGGTCCCACCCGAAGACTTTATACCCTGACGATTTTGTGAAGTTTATTTATGCATTGGGTCATGCTACAATGAACGAGCTCACATGGATTCAACATGACATACAATCTAAGTGGGTCACACTTGAATGTTTTTCTACCATGGTGGCCTTTATTAATCCCTTATTCCAGTGAGTTAGGTTTTTGAGAGTGGGCCAAAAGTGGTATTGTGTAGTTAGTGGGCCAGATTGGAGGGTTGGAGCTCAAAAAATTTATGAAATGGAAATCAAAGAGAAGGTCGACATTGGGACCCAAGCCTTTTGGTTGCATAGTCACGAGGCGGGGTTCTGTGATCAAGGCTAAAGGAGCTAAGACATAAGACAAGGCACAATGATTTGGAAAATAGTGTGGGTATATATATGTATATGTAACAATGTGTTAGAAAGAGGATCTTTGATGTAGGAGTATTGATATAAAATGGCCAACATGTATATAAAGGGACTTGCATTGATAGTTTATATAAGGGTATAACCCTTTCAACTCATCCCATTGTGATTTGTTTATAAAAGGGAATTATCATGTAAGATGATTGTAAACATGTTTGAAAGAAGCACCTATTTGAGATCAATTTGGACATTGATAGTGACTATGGGTGTTATTCCGGCCAAGAATTTTTCAAGTCTCAAATTTGGCCTACATCAAAATGGTATCAGAGTAGGAATTCTATGTACACCTCAAAATAGAGAGGTTGAAAGTGAGAGAATAGAGAAGCATAAGAAAAAAGGAAAAAAATCTGAGTAGATTAAGAGAAATATTGGCATAGGTGAAGCATGAATTTTTATGAATTTTTTTTGTAGGTAGTAGATCGAGGAGAGGTAGTAGCCATAAAGTAGAAGATTTTTAGGAAGAAATTGTGACAAAAACTAGAAGAGGAGGATATTTCTCAGATGAAGGAAGTGAGAAAAGGAAGATGCAACAACTTGACAACTTTTGAAAGCTGAGGCGTAGACGTGCTCAAAGAAATATGAAGAAGAGGTTCTACTATAGAGGACTAGAAGAGGACAACTTACAACGCATAGAAGTTGGGTAGAAGTGGTTGCAGGTAGTTCCATAGTGATTGTGGGTAGAATTTCCCAGATACAGGGACAAAGAGAGAGAGAAAAAGAGGACGCTTGTTGCAACTCACAAGTGGACAAGGGGTGTTTATAGAAGAAGAAGGAATGACTATCGATTTTGAGAAGAAAAGCCATAATTAGATAAAGAAGAATGCCAAAGTAGTTGGCATAATGAGGATGAGTAATGAAGAGTTTGAGAGGGAGATTATTGAGTTGAAAGCATAATTAAACCATTTGAAACAATTTCTACAAGAAAACTAAAGATATGGATGGTTAATTGACCTGTAATTAAAAACTTGAAGGTTTATTAAAAATTTTCAAGAAAGTTTATATCTTGTGGGAAATGGATCAAGTTGTAAAAGCACATAAAATTTAGTGTTTTTAAAACTCAGTTTATAGAAACCAAACAAATAAATATGAACCATACACAACACAAACAACAAATTGATAACAAAGTTCACCCCTCCTAGGCTATGTCTCCAGGTCCAACTTCCAATGTTGGGACTCTTCAATTATGTGCTAAAATATGTAATTACATTAATTTAAAGTGCTCAAAATGAAATAATACTACTGCTAATGGGTTTAGAATGCTCGAAAAACCATATCTAGACTCTTCTTGAGCTCACAAAGGTTAAAAAATGAGAGAAATATGCCTCGAACAAATTCTATTAACTCTTATGCAAATCTACAATTCTGGATAATCGTTCTATGTTTTCCGCCCTTCTTCCAACCTCTGAGTGATATTTATCTTGGCGTCGATGAGATTCTCACCATAATTGGGGCAATTTTTCACCTCCTTAATCACACCAATATCCCTTAAGCACTGGTCAAGGTTCTATGGAGGCCATATGGTTGGGTGTTGGACTAACCACTCGCCCCCTCCGCTTTGGTCCCTTTTTTCTTGGTTTATGGTCATATAATGGTATATGGGGCTAGGGGCCAGCATGGGCCAAGTGCCACCTAGTCCGCCCCCTCTACCATTAGTTCATGGTCATGCAACATAACTGAAACTAGGGGTCAGGCTTAACCACTGACCCCCATCTCTTACCCTCGTCGTGGTCACCTGTACACCATGAGGCAGGGGTAGGTGCCTAGTCTCTACCCCTTGCCTTTTGCTCCTCCGTAGGTCCTATGGACTGTATGTGACTCAGGGCTGGGGCCAAGCACCCCGCCCCCTTCGCCCAATGCAGAAAACACTAAACATTAAATATAGTCGAAGAGCATAATAGATTAATAACTAATGTGTGGTCCATCGGTAAAGCGTGAAGTTGTTATCTGGAAGATAAAGGGGTCGAACCTTGCCAAGAACCTTGGGATGCTTTGATTTTTTTTTGGCCAACCATGTCGCACCACGTGGCACCTTCTCATTAGGCCACATGGCAACTCATAATTGATCCACTTCACAACCAACACACCAATGAAAAACCACCAACTGTCTCAGAATGAACCTGCCACTTGTCAAGCCCAAGTTGTGTCATATAGTCTACTATGCCTGCCTAGTCAGATGCTAATGTCATCATACATTGTGCTCAGTCAGCAACCCAGTCAACCTTGCTACACACTTTTTAACTGTTTGGTCAAAACTTCAAAACATCATAACTTGAGCATATAATGTCAGTTTGAGGCAATTCAAGCGGTGTTGGTTTCAATGCAATGAGCATTATGGTCTGGCACTAGTTTTGATTGATTTAAAGAACTTTCAATTTTGAACAATTTTCTGATCCCCTTGATCATTACTCCTTGGTGGAATATTTTGGACCACCAAAAGGGTATTTTTAGTCAGCAAGTAGGTGAGGGTAAAAATCCCTCACCCTTCCAATCTCAATCCATTTGGCCTTACTTGGATTAGTTCCCTTGATCCCCACACGAAGGTACTCCACATTGTCTCTGTGTGTAGTCCTCATCCTCTTGTCAAGAATAATATCTTGTTGCATTGTTCTAAGTATTCAAGAGATAAATCTTCTAATGTTAGAATCTGAACTTTCTCTCCTTGATCTTAAATCAAAGGAGGCTCCTATAATCTTAAGTTTTCCACATTTACAACAACATAAACTTACATGTATGGGGGTAAATCTAACCAGAAGGAATCATTACCAATCTTTTTCAAGATTTTAAAGTGACCATATCTTATTGGTTTGAGATTTTTAACTTCTACTTAGAGCCTTTCCTTGCTTATATAAAGCTAAACTTGATCTCCCACCTGAAAGTTGTGGTCAACACAATGCTTATCATGTCTTGCCTTATACTTGGCTTGATTCTTTTCCTACTGTTATTATACCATTTGATGCACCAACTCAATCTATTCAATGAAGCATTTGGCCTTATCTATGTCACTGTGTCCATCCACTGGAACATCTTTACCAAATATAAAATCTAAGGGATATTTTGGTAAATATCTGAATCATGCTTCAAATGGAGATGTCTAAGTCGAAGAATGCTTAGCTTTGTTGTAGGCATGCTAGATGTAATGTAAGTGTTCATCCCAAAGCTTAGGATGCTTGCTGCAATAACCATAAAGGAGATGTACTATTATTCTGTTCACCACTTGTATCTGGCCATCAGTTTGTGGATGAAATGTTGTGCTCTTCTTCAACTTGGTGTCCATGAGTTCCCATAAACTTGACCAAAATTTCCCGAAAAATCAAGAATCTCGATAAAAAATAATAGAAGTGGATAACCCAAAATGTACCCATACATTTTGGAAGAACATATGTGAATTATGTTCAGTTGTAACTTGCTTCTTACAAGGCATAAAAACACACATTTTTCTGAAACGATCCACAACAACATAAAGATAATCATGACCTTTCCTAGACATAGGTAGTCCTCCTAAAAAATCCATAGAAATACTTTCCCAAGGATGAGAAGGAATAGGAAGTGGAGTATACAAACCCAACTTTATATTACTAGTCTTATTGGCAGCACACATAGAAAATCCTCTTACATATCTTAACACAATTTCATTCATATGAGGCCAATAACAATACCTCTGTAATTGTGCAACTATTTTGTCTACACCAAAGTGGCCAACAGTAAAAGAAGTATGAGCTTCCCTTATGATGTTGACTCTTTCACCCTTTGGAAGAGATAATTTTCCAAGGTGATACAACAATTTATCATGAACATGATAATCCAATTCTTCAACATGATTTCTTCACGCAAAGTTGCATAAACATATTTAAAGTCTTCATCTTCAACATACTGTACAACATCGATCTCATCCATGATAAAATTATGCTCAAGAATGATAGTTGCACTAACAATATGTCTTGATAACATATCAACATCTTTTTTGTATATACCTTTCTTATACCTAATTACCAAATGGAACTGTTGTAGAATTCCCATCACCTGAAATGTCTAGCTTGTTGTAGATTGGTTTTCAATTGTAAATATTACAAAGGTTGATGGTCAGTATGAATAATTGTTTTGTTACCCATAAAATAATGCTTCCATTCCTTCACAATTTATACCAAAGCATACAACTCTTTGTCATAAGTTGGATAGTTAATTACTGCATTGGTAAAGGTTTCAAAATGATAAAAAATAGGCTTACATTGCTGCATCAAAACTGCTCCCATGGAATAATCACTTGCATCGATTTGAATCTCAAATGGCTGCTTAATACTTGGAAGTTCAAGAACTAGGGTTGTACTGTTTTCTCTTTCAATGTATCGAAGGATTTCTGCTGCTTTCCTCCCCATTGAAAGACATGTTTCACACTTGTCAAATCATGTAGTGGAGCTGAAATAGACGAGGAGTTAGCAATAAAATTTCTCCAATATTGGGTTGCTCCCAAAAATCTCCTAACCTTTGTTACATTATTGGGTTTAGGCCAATTCACAATGACTTCAACATTTGAGGGATCAATATTCAACTCACCCCCTCCAAAAATATGACCCAAATAAAATAAAGAGGTTTTTCCAAATTCACACTTATACATCTTCAAATATAATTTCTCTTTCTTTAAGACATTTAAAACTTTCTTAACATGATTGACATTCTCTTCAATAGTCTTACTAAAAATCATAATATCATCTAAGTAGACTATGAAAAAATCACGAAGGAATGGTCTCAACACATCATTCATAATCCTCATGAATTTTGCAGGTGCATTGCAAAGCCCAAATGGCATAACTAACCATTCAAACAAACCTTATTTTGTCTTGAAAGTAGTCTTCCGAATATCACCTTTAGCAATCCTGATCTCACAATAACCACTTCTCAAGTCCAACTTAGTGAAATAAATAACATCCTTCAATTGATCTAACAAATCATCAATACGAGAAAGAGGATAGCAGTTCTTTATCATGATTTTGTTGAGAGCTCTAAATTCCAAAAACATGTGCCATGTACCATCCTTCTTTGGAACCAAGACAATAGGAGACCCATAAGGAGATGTACTTGGTCTAATGACCCCTTTGTCAAGAATCTCTTGAATTTACTTCATGATCTTTGCATTCTCCAAAACTAACATTTTGTACATGCCAATATTTAGAAGAGGCGCATCCTGTTGCAACTGAATCTCATGTTGGATTCCTCTTTTAAGAGGCAACCCTTCAGGTTCTTGAAACATATTCTCATATCTGTTAACATCTTCAACCAAATGATGCTTGAGTTTTACATCACATCCTTAGAAGGCTTTAGATTCAACAATATATTTGGGTTTGATAATCAACAATACAAAATTATTACTAGAATTTAAAATCCTTTTCATTTTACCAACACTTATAAGAGACAAATTCATCTTCATGTTATGTGTTGTAACAATACTAATTTCCATTTTTAAACAAATGATATTTTTTCTCATGACGATAGAATATGGTTTTTCAGTCATACACGTATGGACTCCCTAAAACAATTCCACATATTTCATGTGGTACAACATCATGCTCTACCTCATCAATAAAGGTTGTAGTGATGGAAAATTTAAGTTTACACTTTCTTGTCACTTGCAATTTTGCATTGTCACATATTCAACCCAAAGGATAAGGTTTAGGATGAGGTATAGTTTCCAAGTTTAGTTTCTTGACAATAGCTTTAGAAATAAGGTTAACTTGGGATCCACTATCAAACAAAGTATCAACTTTGGTATGTTTTGTAATGACCCTAATATGGAAAAGCTCAATTATTTATTTATAATTTTTAGGCTCAATAGGCTTAATAGAAGAATTAGTACTTGCAATAGAATCTTTACCTTTCATTCCCATGGCCGTGATTTTGGTCTCATCACCTAGATCAAATACTAGATCTTGTTGAGTTGTTGCAACAATATTTTGTTTCCCCTTTTTGTTAAACTTCATTGGTATCATTTTTGGATGTAATGTCCAACAATGGTATTCATCATGGCCTTCTTTTAAACAATGTTTGCATGCGAGTTTGTCTCCCCGTTTCTTGACTGTAGCATTGTTTTTTCCCTTACCTTTAAACTTCCCCTTTCCTTTGTCTCTAGATTTGAATGGGTTCTTGATAGTCTCTTGAGGAACATTCTTCCCTCTTGATTCTAAATGAGTTTTGTGAATACATACTTCATCTAGATTGGTGGGATTAAACACAAGAATTGTATGTCTCAGATAACTATGTAATCCACCTATGTATTTAGGGAGAGTGTATTGTGAAGACAAATCTACACCCAATGTTAAAGCTCTTCTTATAAATTCTTGTGTATAACTTTGAACACTCTGACCTTTAGCTTGTCTAAAATTTTTCCAATCCAAAATTTCCTTTTTCATGGAAGCTAATGGATAAAATTTCCTTCTTCATGCAACTAAAACATCATTCCAATAAGAGATAATTTTACCACTTTTATTCAATTCGTATTGAGTTCTAGCCTCCTACCAGATGAGAGTTGCACTTTCCAATTGGAGAGAAGCAAGATGGATCTTGGTCACATCATCCTTAATGCTTTAAATCCTACAATAAACTTCAATCTGATGAACCTAATTATCCAACTTTTCAACATTTCCTTCTCCGTTGTACATAGGAAATTCAAACTTGACATCAATCTTTAACAAAGGAGACTTAGCATGTCCTTTTGGATACCTTGGAGCATTATGTGAAGGAGATGAAGTATATGAGGATGAAGGTGAATATGGAGGTGAAGGAGGAGGTGGAGATATAGGCTTGCTCCCATCACCACCATTAACTTTTGGTTTATTTGAACTCTCTCCATGAAACCTTGTAGTCCTCTCTTCATATAAAAATTTCACCATTTTAGACATGTGATAAAGAGCCTTTTTGAAAGCTCTCTTATCCTTAGACATCATCTCATATCCTTCTTCACATGCCATGACTAGTGGAGTTTGAGGAGTTTGTGACCTCCTTGAACCAATTTGAGGATTTGGTTCTTTAAAAACTCCTTCTCTTTTCAACTTTAACCTTGTAAGCATCAAGAAACACTTGCAAACATAGTCAAACCTTCAAAACAACCATGCTTTTATACCAAACTAATCTGTAATTAAAAACTTGAAGGTTTATTAAATTTTTTCAAAAGCACATAAACTTTAGTGTTTTTAAAACTTAGTTTGCAGAAATAAAACAGAGAAATATGAACCATACATAACAACACAAACAACAAATTGATAACGAAGTTCACCCTTCCTGGGCTAAGTCTTTAGGTCCAACTTCCAATGTTGGGGCTCTTCAATTATGTGCTAAAATTTGTAATTACATCAGTTTACAATGCTCAAAATGAAAAAATAGTGCTGGAAATGGATTCAGAATGCTTAAAAAACCCTATATAGGCTCTTCTTGAGCTCAAAAAGGTTAAAAAATGAGCAATATATGCCTCCTTGAAAAAAATGTGTTAACTATTATGAAAATATGAAATTATGGCTAATCGTTCTACGTTTTCTGCCCTTCTGCCAACTGCTAAGCCACAATTTTACCTGGTGCCAGTGGGATTCCCATTGCAATTGGGGGATTTTGTTACCTCCTTAACCACATCAATATCCCTTAAGCACCGGTCAAGGTTTTATGGAGGCCATGTGGGCAGGCTCCGGGCTAACTGCCCACCCCCATCGCTTACCCTCGCCATGGTCACATACACACCATGAGACTGGGGTTGGGGCCTAGTCCCCACCCCTCACCTTCCACTCCTTTGCAGGTCTTGTGGACTGTATGTGACTGGGGGTTGGGGCCAAGCGCCATGCCCCCTTCCCTAATTGCACCAAACACTTAACTTTAAATATAACAAGAGAGCATAATAGGTTAATAAATAATGTGCGGTCCATCAATAGAGCATAAAGTTGTTATTTGGAAGGTTAAGGGGTTGAACCCTGTCAAGGCCCTTGGGCTGCTTTGCAAATTTTTTGGCCAACCACAGGGTGCCACGTGGTGCCTTCTCATTGGGCCATGTGGCATCTCATAGTTGGTCCACCTCATAATCAATGCACCAAAGAAACAACACTAACTTCCTCAGTATGACTGTGCCACTTATCAAGCTCAGTTTTGGTTGTATAGTCTACTGTGCCTGCCCAGTCAACTGTTGATGTCAACATATGGTCTACCCAGTTAGCATCCCAGTCAACCCTATTGCACATTTTTTAGCTATTTGGACAAAAATTTATAACATCATAACTTGAGCATATGATGCCTTTTTGAGGCGATTCAAGAGACATTGGATTCAGGACAACAAGCACTATGATATGTGGCTAGTTTCAAGTGATTTCAAGCACTTTTTTTGAGCATTTTTCTCATCCCCTGGATCATTAATGAAGAAGAAGAATAAGGTGATATGGACTTCATTATAGGTGAAATCGCAACATAGGATGTGTGCTAGGATGAATGAAGAATTAAAAAAAACTTTGTGTAAAGAGGCAGTTCACTATTGAGAACCAGGACAAGGATCGATCCTTGGATGAAGCAAAAATGATGAATATGATGAGAAGAAACCTTTTGAGGTTCAACATATGAATACAAAGACATTTATTGATGCGAAAGGGCCTATTGATTTTAAATATGATAATTGGTGTGTGAATGCCAGAAGTTTTGTAGGCGATGGAAAAAGCATTGACTTTGTTCAATACAAGGATGGGGAAAATCATTGAATACTATTATAAAGGGAGAAAATAAGTCAAAATTGTCTTGTAAAGACAATCCAGGTGGATATTACAAGAAATGGATAAGTGCATTCATGGAAGAAAAACATGAAATGGAAAGATTTTTATTTTTGGGTAAGAATCCTAAATTAGAAGGGTTTTTATTCCATGAAGAAATACCTGAAGCTGTTATAACGGAAGAAGCATATGAATATTTGGTACTGCATGAAGAAGAGATATCAAAGGAATCTATTCATATTTTTAAAACTAATGACGGGTTTATGTCTATAGTAAGTGAGAAATGAAAGGATAGACAAACTTAATAATCAATCATTTTAGAGGAGAAAATAGTAATGGAAATACATGCATATACAAAAAGTATAATGAATGAAAACTTCCAAGAAAATGAGGAAAAATGAGGAACGATATGCTGGTTTGGAGATACTTTAGTTGATGAATTAACACTAACTTTGGAAGAAGCTATGCAGGATTATAGAGGAGCAAGCATGGAACTTGCGAGAACAATGGAGGAAACCTTGTATGAAGGTATGAGTTGTTTATGGAATATATGTCAATTTAACAAGATGCAAAATATGAAGTTGTTGCAATGAGAAAAAAACCTGAAATTGCAGCTTAAGGATAGGCAATGATGGCCACATAATTTTGTTGAGCATAAGTATGAGGGGTTGGAAATGATAGTAAATCTAAAAATTCCTTATGAATACCAACAACAGCTAATGAGTAATATCAGTGACAACAAGGTTCAACAAAAATATAACAAAATTTTTCAAATTATATACCAACCAGAGGACCAATTGGACATAAAAGTCGAAGAAATGAGAAAATTGATGATGAGAGTGTCTCAACAAAGGCATGATGCTAAAATGGAGAGGATGGGAAACAAGATACATTGGTCTGAATGAGTATATATCAGAAAGGAAGGAGGATAAATATAACAACAAGTTTTGAAACCTGGAAGAACGAAGGAGACAACAACATAACAACACTAAATTGTAAAACAATCGACCAGACCAGTTGCAACACAAAGTTTGGGATCCAGGAAATTTTCAATTAAATATGGAAAAACATGGTTAGTAGACCATGAATCTTTTTCACCTTAGGAATCTGATGTAGGAGCATCCCACTTCCAAGTCAAAATCTATTTTCACTAGGATATGGTCTTCCATTTACCAAGGGAGTTGGTTCCCTAAATGTGTGAAATTAGTTGATTTAGTGTATTTTTCTATGTTTCTTAGAATAATTGTATATAATCAATTTAAAGTTAGGATTGATGTAATCACATCTTCTTTAAATGAGAGATCTCGATAGTATTTGGGAGAGTTAGAGAGATTAGGGGTTAGTTAGATCTTTTGAGAATTTAGTGGATCTAGAAAATATAGATTTAGGAATTTGGTGGGAAGATTGTGGATCTGAACTAGAATTAGTTCAGAATCCAATTTTATAATTATGTAACCAATTTCATGTAAATAGTAGCCAGATAAATAAGGGTGTGATAAAGAGGATTCAAGAGGAATTAGGGACCAATTAGGCCATAAGGCTGAGAGGGCCATTCAATGTAAATCTAGTTAGAAGAGGCCTTAATTTACATATGAGTTAAAAAATACTCTCCAAGTTGAATCATTTATTTTGTCCTTGAAATGAAGGTTGGGAGTGATTTTTTGTGAAGCGGGCCAACAATGCCTTGCTTCACTAAGATGCATTCCCGATTCATTTGTTGGCCAATCTGATTGATTCAAATTGTAGATTTTTTATTTGATGATTTTACACACTTTTGCATTGTTATATATTTACTTAGACATCATTACAAAACAAGAAATAAGAACTAGTCCTATTTGTTCCCATTCTCCTTGCCTATTTGTCTTCAAACCATAACTAGGCCACTTGACCTAATCTTAAACTTAAAACCCTAAAAAATATGCACAATATAGAAAAACCCTAAAATAAACCATGCAAAGCCTAGGTTCCATCTATTTATCTATTCCTTGGAAAAATTTAAACCTAATTACTACTAAAAAAAGGTCATCCAACCTTCACTTATAGCGTTTCAACTAAGAAACTACAATTTTTAACTATTAAAATTCAAGTTTGATTTTTCTTAGTCCATTACCTCGTTCCCAAACATTCCTGGTGTGCATTTATTTGAGGTACATAAGCCTTGCCTTTTACCCTTTGAAATCCATGAAATTTGGAGTATTTTTGAAAAACATAAACATGTATGCGAGACATTAAAAATATTTAATTGTATTAATGTTATTTACAAGTAAAAAATACTCTCCAAGTTGAATCATTGAATTTGGCCTCGAATTAAGGTTGGGCGTGAATTTTTGTTAAGCAGGCCAAAATTGCCTTGCTTCACTAAAATGCACGCCCAAGCTTCATTTATTGGCCAATCTGATTGATTCAAATTGTAGATTGTTTATTTAATGATTTTACTCACTTTTTAATTGTTATATATTTACTTAGACTTCATTTTGAAACAAGAAATAAGAACGAGTCCTATTTGTCTCCATTCTCCTTACCTATTTATCTTCAAACCTTTCCTAGGCCACTTGACCTAATGCTAAACTTAAAACTCTAAAAATTATGTATATTATAGAAAAATGCTAAGATAGACCGTACAAACCATAAATGGTATCTATTTATCTATCCCTTGGCAACATTTGAACCTAATTACTCCTAAAATAAGGTCATCCATCCTTTACTTGTAATGTTTCAAACTAGAAACTATAAGTTTCAACTATTAAAATTCAAGTTAGATTTTTTTTAGTCCATCACCTTGTTCACAAACATTTTTGGTGTGAATTTATTTGAGGCACATAAGCCCTGCCTTTTACCCTTTGAAATCCATGCAATTTAGAATATTTTTGAAAAAAAACAAACATATATGCGAAACATTAAAAATATTTAATTGTATTAAAGTTACTTATGTTGAAGAATGTAACTAGTGTTGGTCTTCATAATTATATTTGATGAAAAGAAAGAAAAATAACTTTTATTGTAAAACAAATTGACTTATTAAAGCATGGGTTTCATGCTTAGGTCGATGATTTTAGGTCAAATCCTCCATTGTAGGCTTCTAGGCTTTATCATGAGTCAATAGAGTCATTGTGATTTTTGTTAGACACTTCCTGGGCTTTTGTGTCATGTAAAAATAATTATGTTTGAGTCAAAAGAGTCATTTGTCACCTCCACACCATGTCGACCTTGTCCTCATGAAGTCGGCTTGGATTGGGTCTATTTGACCTAATTAAAAGGTTATATATAGAGGCAAATCAACGTATTTGAAGCACTCACTCAATAAGTTCGATCTACAAGAGAAAG
The DNA here is from genome assembly GCA_031772625.1 of Pinus tabuliformis. Classification (NCBI taxonomy): domain Eukaryota; kingdom Viridiplantae; phylum Streptophyta; class Pinopsida; order Pinales; family Pinaceae; genus Pinus; species Pinus tabuliformis. Next base: position 25,287,278 of record CM062813.1, read on the forward strand.
AAGAAGAAAATAAGAGAAAAGTTTTAGGATAAGGAACAAAGAAGTTGGGAAGACTAAAATTGAGTTCTTATGCATCTCTCTCTCTCTCTCTCTCTCTCTCTCTCTTTCTCTTGCACGTGAGAATTTTATGGGTTAAAGCTAGGGCCAAAATATTTGAACTTACTGCAGGTCGAAAAATCTGAAGCTGGGGGCCAAAATTATGAATCCAAGGGCCAAAAATATGGATTGAAGCTACATATGAGAAACTGACACTTATATACTTTGGCAGGGATCATCTACAGGAAGGAAGGGATGACTTGGTGATTGGAGGATTTCTTTGTCTAGGTATAAATGGTCTTTTTCGTTGAAAAAATGTAGAAATAAAGGCTCAATTTGACCTTAGCCTTAGTCAAATTGAGTAAAACAAATTTACAGATAAGTAGGTCAACATGGAGGGAATTATCTAGTGTGACATGGATCTTGTCACTCAGTTAGCTCAGTAAATTCAAGTTATAGGGCTTGGATTTTAGTTATGCATGTGTGATTGCTAAATTTTAGTAATCCAGTTCAATTATTTTTAGTTGTATTCAGTTAATTGACCTCTAAATATTGTTAGAGTCAGTTGAAGGTCAGTTATGTAGTGGGACAATAGCCTAATTCAAAGATTTGTTAGTTAATTGATCAATCATCCTAAAATAGTTAGTGCATGCATCCAATTCAAGTTCATCTAAAATGGATATGGTAAGGCATTTTAGCATTAGTTGTAGACTAGTCTTGAGTGTACGTGTTGCATGAAATTAATGATCAATCCTTGGTAATTGTCTAATCAATTGGAGGAAAATTCCTAAAAAATAGGGGCTAATTTCCTCAGGAATTATGCAAGGAAATAGGGGGATTATCGAGAAATGAATTGGCTAACTGTTGGCCATAATTTTTCATTGAGAAGAGTGAACACTTATTCTTTTGCAGGTTGAGCTTAGAGCAGGAGCTAACAATTATAATAGATTTTCTATTAATATGATTAATGCAAACAGGCTTGACGGGTCTTTCGTAGCTGGGTTCCCTTAGAAATCATTGTGTATTTGTGGTTTTACTTATTGCATGTCTATGTATGTTGTTATCAATTTTGAATTTGACTCCACATATTAATAGAGTAGAATTGTGTCTCTTGATTTTAAATTAAATTTCTTGATCAATTGCAATTCTATCAAATTTATACATGGTATCAGAGCCTTGGAATTCACATTAGAACTAGTATTTCAAACTTGTATCTAAATAATTTCGAATTTGCAGCTTTCTTGCAACATTTTTTTCTTCAGGATTGGGAGGATGTCTTTCAGCGGTCCGAGATCAGAGTATGCCCTAGAGGGTAGGTCAAATTTCATAGCTTTGAAGGATTGAATGGAAGAAGTGATCGATGGCAATGGTGTGTTAAAATATGTTAAAGCTGACATTGCAAAACCTCCACAGTCAGATGCACAACAATAAGCCCAATGGAAGAAGGATGTTGCAAAGACGAAGAGAATTCTTCTGGAAGGTGTGCGAGACTGTGTAGTCTCAAATATAAATGGAAAAGAGACACCCTTTTTTTATGTGGAAGACACTATTGAGCTATTTGAAGATAGAAGTGCCATAGAAAATTGGTTGTGAAAGAAAAAATTCGAAACATTAATATGCAAATGAATGATACTATTCTGCAGTATCTCTCCAGATTTACACAAGTTCGAGATGAGCTTGGAGGGGTTGGTGTGAATGTTGCAGATGATGACCTGGTGAGCCTAGCTCTTCTAGTCCTTCCAAAATCCCTGCAAAACTATCAGGATTTTGTTAATGGAAAGGAAAAATTACCGAATTGGGAAAGGATGTGGTCAAATTTGGTATGAGAAGAGTTCATGAGAAATAACTAGGATGGAACATCATCCAAAGCTGAGGATGAAGAGATTTTTTCATTGGTTGGAAAGGGGAAGAAGGGAAAATGGAAGAAGATCCAGAGAAAATTTGAGTCTAGCCAAAATAATGGCAAGAAAAAATACATGAGAAAGATAAAATTCTTTCATTGCCACGAGTTCAGGTACTATGCAGCAAAATGTCTGCACAAGAAGTCTACCAAGAATCCTTCAGGAGGAGAAATAGGTGAACCACAGACTTCACAATTTGAATTAGACTTCACCCGGATAACATTGTTATAGGCAGTGTGTGGTGCCTTCATTCCGGTGCCTCATTCCATATGACAGGGTGCAAGGAATTTTTCAATAGCCTGGAGGAGCAGGATCTCCATATGCATATCAAAATGGGGGATGATGGGCGGTACAGTGCTACTGGAACTAATACTGTTACCTTTGAGAGGGAGAAAACCTCTCCTCTTCACCTCAAAGATGTGATGTTTGTACCTGGGATGAAAAAGAACGTGATCTTTGTAGTAGTATTGGAGGATCGTGGCTATGATGTGATTTTCAGTAAAGGTAGAACCTTTCTGATACATATATCTACTAGGAAAGTGAATCATATCAGCGTTTGAGTGAAGAAACTTTATAAACTTGAGGTGGGAGATTGCACTGCATTGAGAAGTAAGGATGAAAAAGTGCAGATTTGTGATATTGGAGAACTCTGCCACAAGATATTTGGTCATATACACCATGGTGCCTTAAAGACCATGAACCAAATTACCACCAGTCTCCCTAAATACCCCCTTGACCAAGAGGATGTTTACAAGGGTTGCACATTTGGGAAATATGTTAAATCCACATTCCATGATCGAGAGAGAAGAGTATATGCAATATTTGAGTGAGTCCACTTTGATGTTTGTGGACCCTTTTCTATAGCCTCCATAGCAAGAAATAAGTACTATGTTATTTTTATTGACAATTTCTCTGGAAAATGATGGATCTTCTTCATGTAGAAGAAGGATGAATTTTCTCATATTTTTTTGATTTCAAGGCATAAATTGAGGAGACTGGGAAGAAGGTGAAGGCTCTTAAGAGTGACAATGGAGGTTAATTTGTTTCGCATGCCTTCAAGGAATTCTATGTAAAAGAAGGTATTTGAAGAGAACTGATAACACCCCATAACCCACAACAATATGGGGTAGTTGAGAGGAAGAACATGAGTATAGTGGGAGGAACAAGGGCCATGTTACATGATCAAGGGCTACCATTGCATCTAAGGAAAAAATTATGAAATACCGTAGTATACTTGCAGAACCAAAGTCCTCATAGGATACCTGGTATGATCACACCGGAAGAAGCTTTCTCTTGGAGAAAGCTTGTTGTGTCTCATTTCATAATTCTTGGAGCTTCAGTTTACTTCCATGTCCCCAATGATTTGAGGAAGAAAATTAAGCCTACAACATAGTTTTGATTTTTTATAGGATACATTGAAACTACACACAATTACCAGGTGTATTTCCTTCACTAATGATGACAACTATAAGGAGAGATGTCAAGTTTGATGAGGACAAGGCTATGAGATGATCTTTGGAACAAGAGCTGAATATCCCACTAGAGCAGGAGCTTGTAGCTCCAAAGGAGGAGCCTCAATATGAGCTTCACGAGGTTGTGGAGTAGCCACATGTAGAGGAGAAGACAAGAGGCAAAGTGGAGGAAGCCACTCAAATAGAATCTTCTAGAGAGGGGAGAAAGAGAACCATAGCAGTTGATAGTTGTTGCATGATGCACGGGAGAATGTGGGAGCACCCAAATCACAATGCGGGAAGAGGAGGTCACTTGACATGTACACAAAGTACATGGCTCTCATGACAAAGCTCATTGAGATAAATCCTTCTTCATTTTAGGAAAGAGTTGCTAAACTAGTTTGGGATGATGCCATGGTGGAAGAATATGAATCCATCATGAAGAAAAATGTATGGGAGGTAGTGCTAAGACCATAAGATAAATTAGTGGTTGGTTCAAGATGGATCTACAAAGTGAAGCATGCAACAGATGGGAGCATCGAGAAGTACAAGGCCATATTTGTGGCCAAAGGATTTTCTTAGATAGAGGGGGTGGACTATGAGGAAAATTTTTCACCAGTCGTAGGATATTACTCAATTAGATCGATTCTAGCATTGGATGCATAGATGGGGTGGAAAATACACTAGATGGATGTGAAGAGCCCCTTTCTCAATGATTTTATTGAGGAGGAATTTTACATAGAACAACCAGAAGGATTTGAGACATGTGATCGAGATTCACATGTGTACAAACTCAAGATATCTTTGTATGGTCTCAAACATGAGCCCCAAGCATGGTACTCTAGGATCAACAATTATCTTGTTGGATTGGGCTTCACCAAAAGTGAAGCAAATGAGAACCTCTATGACATTGTGGTAGATGATAAGTTTCTTATTCTTTTTTTGTATGTTTATGATTTAATATTGACTAGTTATGAGCAGCTGATCCACTCTTACAAAGAGGATATTGAAAGGGAATTTGAGATGAAAGACATGAGCCTCATGCATTACTTCCTCAGGCTGGAAATATGGCAGGGTGAGGGTGAATAATTTGTGTCTCAAGGAAATTATGCTATTGACATACTTCAGAGATTTCACATGGGTAATTATAAGCCCATGGACACACCTCTAGCTACAAACTAGAGGAAGGAGTATGCTTATTTAGGTGAGGAATTTGATGCTACCATTTACAATCATCTTGTGGGTTCAGTGATATATCTTATGAACACACGAACTAACATCTGCTGTGTATTCAATGAGCTTAGCCAAGCTATGGTGAGGCCTACAAAATTATATTGGAATACAATGAAGCATGTGTTATTGTACCTTCGAGGCACTACCCAATATTGATTATGGTACAAACGTAGAGAGGGAGTGAAGATGCAAGGCTTCACCAGTGAAGATTGGGAAGGAAGTCCATATGACAAGAAAATTACATGAGGTATTGTCTTCAGCGTTGGGTCCAAAACTCTTTCCTAGTACAACAAGAAACAGAGGTCTATGGCACTCAACTCAGTAGAGGCAGAATACATGGCTACAAGTCAAGCAACATGTGAAGCAATAAAGATGAGGAAAATACTTGTGGGACTATTGAGTCAGGATATGGATCCGACTATGATATATTGTGATAATTAGAGTTGCTTTAAGCTCTATGAGATTCTGGTATTTCATGTTAGGTCCAAGCACATTGATATCCTGTATCATCATTTGTGGGACTTTGTGTAAAGGAGAATTATTTTGCTACAATACATTCCAATTGAGGAGAAAGATGTTGATATCTTGACAAAGGAATTGTCAAGAGGAAAATTAGAATTCCACAGGTGCAAGATAGGGGTGGTGGAAAATCCCTTTCTTACTAAGAGGGAGTGTCAAAAAAATGTAGCAAGAAAGGCTCAATTTGACTTTAGCCTTAGTTAAATCGAGTAAATCAAATTTCCACATCAGCAAGACATCTTAGAGGCAATTAACTAGTGTGACATGGATCTTGTCACTCAGTTAACTCAATAAATTTGATTTAGAGGGTTTGAAGTTCCATTATGAATATGTGATTGCTAAATTTTAGTAATCCAATTAAGTTATTTTCAGTGGTATTCAGTTAACTGACATTTAACTATTGTTAGAGTTAGTTGAAGGTCAGTTGTGTAGTGGGACAACAATCTAACTCAAAGATACATTAGTTAACTAATCGATCAACTAAAATAGCTAGTGCATGCAAAGAATTTGAGTTACTAAATTGAAGTGGATATGACAAGGTAGTGGAACATCAGTTGTATACTAGTCTTGAGTATACGTGTGTTGCATGGAATCAATGATCAATCCTCGAGAATTGTGCAATCAATTAGAGGAAAATTCCTAAAAATAGGGGATAATTTCCTCAAGAATTTCACAAGGAAATAGGGGGCTTGGTGAGTAAAGAATTGGCTAAGTGTCGGCCAAAGTTGTTCATTGAGAAGAGAGAAAAATTATTCTTTTGCATGCTAAGCTCAGAGTTGGAGCTAGCGATTGTAATATATTATCTATTCATCTAATTAATGTAAATAGGCTTGAGGGGTTTTTCCCAGTTGGGTTCCCCTAGAAATCCCTGTGTATTTGTGATTTTTCTTATTACATGTTGTTTTGAATTGTGAATTTGATTTTTCAAATCAATAGAGTAGAATTGTGTCTCTTGATTTTATATTAATTTTCTTGAGCAGTTCCAATTTGATCAAATTTCTACATGGATTGTCTCATGTTGATTTGAATCTACTAGTGCAAGAGTTGGTCTAGGTTTTCCCCTTGGAGGGGTTTTGCCCTGGTTGAGTGCCTACATCTTGTGTCTCTTGTTCTTGTGATATTCATAGACATTTAATTTGGAAATTTATTGATGAAATATAAAATAATAGATAAGTAAAAGAAGCCAACATATATCAAAATTAATTACCAAGAAAAGAGGAATCTAACCCTAATACCTACATGCATTGATTTCTCAACATGGTATTAGAGCTAATGTGAAAGGACTAGTTGAAGATCATTTTAAGCTAAGGTGGAAGAAGGGCTAGTTGAAGATCACTTTGTTGACAATCAATTGAAAGGAGGAAAATATTCTTTGAAGAAAAGGTTACTCCCTCAATGGAAAGTTATTTAAAGATGGGATTCAATGTCATGAAAAATGTAGGAAGATGGATTGGAAGGACCATATACAATCTATCTACTTGGTTTATGATGATGAAAATTCATGGATCATTGATAGTGGAGCCTCAAGACATATGATGGGAGAAAGTGGAAAACTTCATACTCTATGTAGAGAATCATCATCACATGCAGTGGAGCTAGGAGACAACAACAACTATGCAGTCAAGGGCCTTGGATCTACATCATTGAAGTTGGAGAGTGGATCAAAGCTACACCTCAAAAACATCCTCTATGTCCTAGGTTTGAAAATAATTTACCTTCTGTTAACATCGAAAAATTGTACACCTGCTAGTACAATCCAGAGACATTAAAAGTGTCCAACAAATGCATAGGTGGACATTTTTCTAGCTGAATACATTATGAAGATTAAAAAATAAAAAGTTATCCTAAGGCTCAAAGTTTATAAATGAAATCAATTAAGGCCGCACATATATTTATTCGATAAACACTTGCGCGCGACATATCCTCAAAAAGTCACACGATTGCAGGAAAGATGACTCAGTAGTCCGGGACCACTCTACACACTTGGCGCTGATTTTTTGACATGAGATTGGCCTAGTACAACTGAATTTGAGTCGCCTTGGAGACGTGAAGTCCTCGATGGAATCCTCTTGTTCTACTCATGTGTCTTTATCATACATGTACCAAGAGAGGGAATAGGGATTCAGAAAACTCTATATAAATAGGCCATGGGAGAGCCAAAACAGGAGACATTGTTATGCTGGCCAAATTGTTGTTTGAGAAAACCACCATTACATTGCTAAAACCAAGGAAGTGAAGATCACTAACATGTTGGCCAAATTTATTCTAAGAAACCCAACATCTTAGTGAGTGAAGAGGTATCCACCCTTTAGAGAGTCTTCACACTTCTTTGAGAGAGAGGAGAAACTTGCAAAGAGAATGAGGAAAAGAAACCCCCTTGCTGAGGATTTTCGAGCTCCCTAGCTCAAAGAATTCTCTTCAAGTGCCTAAGATTCTAATTGTATTCAAACTCTACCACCAACAATCAATACAGGGATATTTTTCCATATATTTTGTTCATGCACCTATTTGTTTAAGTTTATGTTTATGTATGCATTGTTTCCACTATTTACAATGTTGTGTTTATTTAAGTCCGTCCACTAACAACAACAATTTTTTATTGTGATCCTTTGCAAGTAACAATCCACTACTAAGGGGGTGTTTTTTGGTACACTTATGCTCCAAAAACACTACAACATGAATGGTGACCATTTTGTTCTCTTTTCATTAATCTAGATATTGTTTGCAGGACCTCCTCTCTGCAGAAACATCCTTCAAGGTGCTCCTCACCTCCCTGGATTGTTTATAGTCCCCCAAGATCTGTCCTATGCCCATGAAAGTGAAAATTTTCCAAATATTTCTCACCTGTACTATTTTTTCTCTGACAAATCCAGAGCGCGCGTCTATTTATGCAAAAACCATGGAACACTAGTCTGTTTCTACAAAACCCGCTCGACAAATAGAAAGAAAAGAAAAGTCTTGTATTTTTCAATTTTCTCAAATGATTGGCAGCCTTTAGTGAATTGCCTTCACCTCTGAATTCTATGTTTTTTGTTCAGTACCACTGATTTCTTGAATGAACCCTAATTCATCCAGCAATTATATTTTTTTTGTATTTTCCACAAATACCCACAAACTTAATTAGGGAGGAAAGTAAGCGGCCAAAATCCACATATATTTCAAACTATTTTGGCTTAATTTTCTGTAAATCACATTAGCTTAATTAGTGAAGCAAGTAGGTGGCCCACTATCCATGAATCTTACTACTAACCAAAGCATTTTTTGGGACTAGGAGAAAATGTTACTAGAGAAAGTGAGTAATCTATGCTTCCCTTGTGTCTCCTAGATGAACTTGGGATTGCATATGAAAACCTTCTTGAAAACATTTTGAATTTCCATCTCCCTTATTAAACTCCACATAATTTAATAGGAAAAAAACAAGTGGTCCATAATCCACAAACACATTTCTTTTTTCCATGAAAGGAACAACCAAAACTTAGTGTAATTAGAAGGATATTGAAAAGGATCATTGCATATCCACATCTTATCACACTTTTTATGCTCACTTGCATCACACACTAAGCCTTCATACACTTTGTACTCAAGGATCATCTAGTTTTTGGGTCTTTGGTTACTTAGTCTATTTTGGCTTACAAAGTCACTCCATAAGTGAATTAAGCCTCTTTAAAAACAACCATAAGTTGAAAAAATTAAATTTCCCCATAGGGGCCACCAAAAGATTTATATTTCAGGTTAGGACCATTTGGGGGTAGGAATCTCATAAGCCGCCATGGTCATGCTTCGCCATTGAAACATAGTTGTTGACTTTCTATAAGGGTGCTTAAAATCCTTCAATCATCCCACGTAAAAGAAAAATCGAGCATGGAAGAGAATCGATTCAGAGGGGGTTCGACTTAGGTCCAGTTCATGTAGTACTCTTTGGGGCTACCTAACCCATCTAGTGCTCAGTACTAGTAACTAATTACCATGAAGCTAAAGAATCAAATGCTCACATGGGATGAAGGTACTTAGTGACCAAATCTAGGGCATCATTTCCCTATAGTGGGTAGTGCAAGCAAAACTTGAACCTCATTACCATTACCTTGGTTGATTCCTCGGCTGCTGTAAGGCGTCGCCAGTTATTTTGGGACATTGCCCCAGGAGCCATCAGAGGTTATCTCGCAAGGCACATTTACTTTGAGAGTGGACAAGACAATTAGGTCTTCATAAGACTTTTTATCATACACAACAAACAAAAACCTTTTTCTTATTTGCTTGACCACTGATCTAGGTGGATATTGGTGGCCACCTGCCTATTCCACCTAGACCCTCTAGTCAATTTCATCTGTTTCCTTGTTCATTTCAACATTTACTATTTTTAGCATTTTTTTGGGTCTTAAATTTTTGGAGCAGTTTTGACCCCATAAACGATGTTTTTTTGGGGTCTGTGGTAGGCCCATAGCCGCAAGCCAGGGCCTACGGTGAAACCTATAGTACTTGGTGAGACATTTCCAAAAAGGTATCGTATGCGCCAAATGGAGATAATATGACCAATTTACAACCCTGGGAAGTTGGATGTGCAACTAACCCCAATGGGGCCCACAAACTCTTGGTGTTACATCTCCTGGGGTTAGGGTTTTCTCATGTTTTCCAATAATAAATAGGCCCTTGAGCCTCATGTTGGCATTATGGTTCAAGTGTTGTCCTTGATGGCAACTCACTCAGTGGATGGTACAGGTGCTCAAAGGTTAGTACAGGTGATGGCAACTCAATTAGAAGACAGATCTCAGTACAGCATGGCAAAAAAAGCTCATACACGCTCTTTCGTTAAGCCCAAGTCGCGTGTACACGCAAGTTAGATTCAGAAAAAGCGCGTGTATGTGGAAAGGTTCCTTTGGTTCATGGTGGTTAGACCTTGAAAGTTGTGCCTATGATTTCGGACCATTATGTCTCGACGGGCGTGTCGATCCCTAGTTTTAAAGTTGATGGTATTGTGTTACTATGGTTTTGGCTCTTGGTATTGAGAAAGGCCTAAGGCTATATAAGGAGAAGAAGATCATTAGGCAAAGATCATCTTTCGACAAGGCATGAATATCTAAGAGAGAAAGAGATCTGATATGCAGGTTCTGAGTTGGTTGATCTGAGCTAAGGAGAGATCTCATCGGTTGATGGTGAACTAGATCTAAGGAGAGATCGGGATCAAATGGTTTGAAATGCACTATCATGTTGATTATGCGTATTTCTAGATCTGCATATTGTCGCAATGTTACGTTCTGAGTCTAACTAATATCTGGTACAGCTGCAAGTTGAGAAAGTTTATTTTTAGATCTGTACGCAGGTTGGCTTCGGTAAAAGCGCGTGTATATGCGGTTTCTGCTCATTAAAGTAGCGTATATCTTTTGAAGCTTGATTTGGGTTTACAGTGGGATCTGACTGTTATTACAGAGTTCTGTAGTCTGCTCTGTGTTCTGGTAACTGGTGATTGACAGGGTTCAGTGGTTCAGAGTTGGTTGTTTTATGCTTCAATGATCTGTTGTGAAAATTGAATGAATTGTGGTCTTCAGATTGTAATGTTGTGCTTCAGGAATATCCAAGTCTGAAAAAATGTATGAAAAGTGATACCTGGAAGAAGTAAGATTGTAGGTCAGCACCTACATACTAGTATTTTAGCTAGTACAAAAGAAAAGGGGGTTGGAGCTCCCTTCCAAGGAAGTTTGGAGAATGAGAGAAGGTTGAAGCCTTCTGCAGGTTGTAGCCTGCGTACTGGTATAAGGCTGCACCAGTACAAAAGATTGTAAACTGAAGTTTCATATTAAGAAAGATAGAGACAACTTGCAGCAGGTGGTTTTCACCCACATTGGGTTTCCACCTTATATCTTGGTGTTCATGTGTGTGGCTTTTTATCTGTTCTGTTATACTGCACATGTTTACTGTTAATATGATGAATAATGTCCTGATGCACTTAATTAAAGAATAAGCCAACTAAATTGTGAGTTTTCTGCTTATACGCTGTTTTACTTCGTCACAGTAGCGTGTACACGCTGTTTCACTTAACTGAAGTAGCGTATATGTTTTGGGCATTTGAAAAGTTTGATTAATCTGATAATACTGATTCACCCCCCCTCTCAGTATTATTTCCAACACCTCATTGTAACATAGTTCAAAGGCAATTAGCCGCCACATCACTTCTCAGGGATTAGCAACCATTGCCCGAGCTATCTTATTTCCATTCTGTTTGTAAGCATAGTTCAATATTTTTCCATTAATGAAATGAAGTGTTTTTCTGCTTCATCTCTATGTTTATTATTATATCTCTAAGTTGTTGCATTTCTGTTTAACTTTAGATTAGTGGTATCAGAGCGGTCTGTTATTTATCTATTTTTCTTTGCATGTCCCCAACGAGGTCAGGGTATAAGGAGTTAAAGCTTGATCTGGTTGAACCATTTCAAGATCAGCCTAAAAAAACCCGACGACCTCCAATGGCGAAAGAAAGAAAGAGGAGGGGGCAGGAGATCCTTTCAAAATGTTGCTCGAGGAAGACATCGAGCGATAAAGGGATGCGATGATGGATAAATTTTCCCAGATCCTTCGACGTCTATGCACAGGTGATGCATCTTCATCCATCAACCACTCTGGAGGCACCACTCCTTTTAAGGTACAAGTTAACCTCGATATTTCCATATTTGAAGGCTTGATAGAGGCGGACACTGTAGATAAATGGTTAAATTTGTTGGAATTATATTTTTCAGTTCATGAATTTTCCAATTGGGAAAATATTACTTTTTCACTTCTCAAAGTCACCCCGCACGTCAAGGACTGGTGGGAAACGTAATGTGAAAAAAAGGATGAGAGTGAACCCTCATTGTTTTTAGATGCATCCACTTGTAATTATTTCTGAGACGCCATCAAGGAATAATATGACCCTTTTGGGAGCTATGAAGACAAATACACAAAGTGGACCACACTACGGTAGGGAAGGGACCAAGATGTGCGAGAGTTCACAAATATTTTCCATACCCTTCACATGAAGCTAGGTATCAAGGATATTGAGCGAAATTTGGTGCTCAAGTATCACGACTATCCACACAAGTATATCCAGGATGAGATGGAGTTCCTAGAAATTTCCTTGCTCGACATAGCGTATCGGTACACTATCAAGATTGCACAGAAGTTTAAACAGAAGAAGCAAGACTTTTGATCTGCAAATCCAAAGCAAGGAAAAGGTGCCCCTAAACGACAGAAGAAAGGACCAAGCCAAGGCGGGGATACCTAGGATAACTCGTTGAAGCCGCAAGTAGAGAACAACACCATAAAGACGAAGAAGGACATGGGAAAATGGTGCAAGTTACATAAGATCTCCAATCACAATACAAGTGAGTGTCAGGCCAAGAAGTCACTGGTGGTTGAGTTGAAGGCTTCTAAATCAGACGTAGGTTCCGACTCTAAATCAAAACTGGATAAGGGCACTGAAAAAGGGAAGAATATCATTGATGCAGAGCCCAGTGCCATCGTGGCCACCACTAAGATCCAGAAGATCTAGCTTGAAGATCCAAAGGAGGGGGAACACCTCTTACACTCACATATGTGGGTGAATGGTCCTCCACTATAGTTCATTGTCGATAGCGGGAGCCAAAAGAACCTCATTTCAGTAGAGGTCATGAAGCGGCTGGGCATAAAAACTACAACACATCCACAACCATACACCATCAGGTGGCTTCATAAAGGATGAGATCTTCGCGTCAGCCAACAATTCCACCTTCCTTACACACAAGCCCTTCATGGATGAGGTACTATGTGATGTTGCTCCTCTTGAAGTTTGTGATGTATCATTAGGACAACCATACTTGTGGAACCGACATGTTACATATGAGTCTAAATCTCGCTCTATGATTATTACTTTGGCTATTAAGTTGTATAGGATATTGGAGGTAGCCCTACCTACCGCCATATCTTTGATCATTGTAAATCAATGCAGTAAGATTGTTTCCTAGACTAGGAAATTTGTTTTCCTTATGATTCGCCCCCAGGGAAAGAATAAGGTTGTGGCCACATCTTCAAGGTAGGGCTCCTCTGCAAAGAAACAACATATGGGCAAGGTCATGGAGGAGTACATGGATATTTTTGCCTCACCTACAAGGGTACCTCTACACTGTCAGGTCAAGAACTCCATCGATCTGACCTCGGGTGCACCGCTGCCCAATGGACTGATCTATTGACACTCTATTATGGAGAATGATGAGATCAAGAGGAAAATTTAGGAACTATTGAAGAATGGGCACATCAAGCCAAGCTCATCACCTTGTGGGAGCCTGATTGTATTGGTATAGAAGAAGGATGGGACCTGGAGGCTTTGTATTGACTATCAGATGTTGAACAAGATCACTGTTCATAATAGGTACCCAATCCTACGGATTGATGACCTTCTAGAATAACTCAAAAATGCCAAATATTTTAGCAAGATTGAATTGAAGTCAGGTTATCACCAGGTGCCTATCGAACCCTTTGATGTGTGGAAGACTACCTTCAAATCCAAGGAGGGGCTTTTCGAATGGTTGGCCATGCCGTTTAGATTGATGAATGCCCTTGCAACATTCATGAGAATGATGGACAACATCTTGTGACCCTTCACTAATACATTCATGGTGGTGTATTCAGATGACATCTTGATCTTCATCTAGAGTTGGGAAGAGCACCTCCACCATATTCAACAGGTCCTTCAAACCCTACGACAACACAAGTTGTGTGCTAACTTTGAGAAATGCACCTTTGGCCTGACCCAAGTTCAATATATGGGATACATCATTGATGAGAAGGGTGTACATGTGGACCCATCCAATATACAAGTCATTTGGGATTGGCCGGCCCCAACCACTCTAATAAATCTCCACAAATTTTTTGGTCTTGCCAATTTCTATTGTAGGTTTGTGTTGGGATTCTCTCATATCACTTGGCCTTTAAGTCAAGTCACCAAGGGCAAAGTGAAAGAAAAGTTTTTTTGCTCATAAACCCAACAAAAAGCATTCTTCAAGTTGAATAATAACCTTTGTTTTGCACCAGTGCTTATATTACCATACCTACAACAACCAATTGAGTTTGAGACAGATGCCTTCGAGTATGCTATTGGTGCAGTTCTTACTCAGCATGGGCATCCAGTGGCTTACCATAGTGAGACACTTTCAGACACAGTCAAAAACTACCCGACTTACGATAAATAATTGTAGTCCATTGTGTAGGCCTACCGTTAATGGAAGCATTACATTCTGGGGAAGGAAACAGTCATCCACATAGACGACCGACCCCTACATTTCATACAGACACAAGAGAAGTTGAAAAATGATCGCCATCAGAAATGGTCCACCTATCTGCAATAATTCCATTTGAACATTACATATAATAAGGGAAATACAAATAACATCGTTGATTGCCTCAAATGACCACTGGTCATGGCGCTGGTCACTGTGCTCAACTCCTGTGGGCACGAGACATAGAGGTGGCTGCATCTTTACAAGAGTGATCAAGAATTCAGTAGCATATATTAGACACTCCTGGAAGGGAAGCGAGTTCCAAATTTTCACCTTTAGGATGCACTGTTATGCCACCTAGGACACATATGTGTTCCTTCAAGTGAGTGTGCCAAGATGATTTGGGAGGTGCACTACAGTCAGGTCGCTGGACATTTCAGAGTAGAGAAAATAGTGGTGGTATTGCAAAAGTATTTTTCTTGGTCGAAAATTCATCAGGATGTTGGGGATTACATTAGATCCTGCAATTCCTACGCCATTTCCAAATCAACCATCAAGAAGCAAAAACTGTATACTCCTCTACCTACTCCTATCTAGCTTTGGGATTTTGTCTCCATGGATTACATGTCAGCCATTCCTTCTATTAAGCATGGAAATGGTTGTGTTTTTGTCGTCGTCGAGAGATTCTCTAATATGGCCATCATGGTGGCCTGTAAGAAGAGTATCACAGCAGAGGCCACTGCTAATATATTCTTTGAGCGAGAGTGGGTACAATTTGTGATCCCACAATCCATTGTCTTAGATCGAGACAACAGATTCCTGAGTGCATTTTGGTCAAGTCTCTTGTCAATGCTGGATACAAAACTTACTAAGTCCATAGATTTCCATCCCCAAACTGATGGCCAAACAGAGGTTGTCAATAGGATGATTGTACACATTCTGTGCATGTACAACTCAAAGCATCCATGCACGTGGGATGAAAGTCTCCCCTATGTCCAACATAGCTACAATAGATCTCTCCATATCTCAAGAGGCCACAAACCCTTTCAGGTAGGGTTGGGATTTAATCCATTATGCCCCATTGATGTGGCCATACCATTTGTAGCCACTCAGGTAGATTCAGCTCACGTTCAATCCAAAGTTGAAAGGGTTAACAACTTCATTGAGCACATTCAACACATCCACCAATAGTTCCATGATATATTGGACAAAGTCAATGCTAAGTACATGCAGTGCTATGATCAACATTGAGTGCCACACAAGTTCTAGGTGGGCAACAAAGTTTGGCTACATTTGCAGAAGGAGCGCCTTGCTGGACCCCACCGCAAGCTTCACTCGCTCCAATATGGGCCATACACCATCTCCAAGACCGTCGGTGATAATGCCTTTGAGCTCAGCATCCCACCGTTCCTTGATCTGCACCCAGTGTTCACTATAGATCGCCTTCGGCCATACTTTCCACCATTGTTGGACACATATGACATTGCAGAACAACTCACACCAACAGAGCTCAACCCGGACTGCATGGAACATGCTACAACTGATCAAATCATGGACACACAGATCAATACAATCGCCATAGAGGATACAGTTATATTGAGTTGTCAAAGCAGACCAACTCCTTCACCAAGGACAGCGGTTCACTAGGGACCAGGTTCAACAAAAATTTCCTCACCTCATGGAGGCTCTACATGCAATAAGGACCATTTCTTCCTTGATCTAGGTGGATATTGGTGGCCACCCACCTATTCAACTTGGACCCTCACCATTGTTCTTTCAATTTTTTGTAGTTTCCTTAATTGTAGCACAATTTATTATTTTTGGCAGTTTTTCTTGTCCTGAACTTCCACAGCCATTTTGAGGCCCTAAACGACGTTTTTTGTCAAAACACCTCCTGTGATTTTTAAGGAAATCACATCAACAGTTGTATTCCTTGGAGAGATATTTCCAACGAGGTATCATACACACAAAGCAGAGATAATATGACCAAGTTATGACCCCGAGAAGTTTATTTCCTAACTAACCCCAAGGGGCCCATAAACTCTTGGTGTTACATCTCCTTGGGTTAGATTTTTGGTTGTTTAGGGTTTTCTATTATTTTTGAATAATAAAAAGGCCCTTGAGCCTCATTAGAATGGATTTTGGAGGCATGTAGCTGCCACATCTCTTCTCAGAGATAAGCTACCATCACCCGAGCTAGTCTTATTTCCATTCTGTTTGTAAGCATACTTCAGTATTTGAAATAAATGAAATGAAGTGTTATTTTTGTTGCATCTCTGTATTTATGGTTATATCTGTAATTTGTTGGATTCCTATTTAAATCAGGGTCAATGGTATCATAGCAGTCTGCTCTTTCTTTGTTTTTGTTTTCATGTTCCCAATGAGGTCATGATATAGGGAGTTAGGGATCGATTTCATTGAACCTTTGAAAGATCAACCTTGCAAACCCTAACATTTTCCCATGGGGGAAGAAAATAAAGATGAGGGAGTAGGAGATCCTATCAAAATATTGCTTGAGGAGGCCCTCGAGAAACAAAGGAACATGATGATGGATAACTTTGCCTAGATCCTTCAATGGTTGCCCACCGATTACGCATCCACATACGGAAACCACTCTGGAGGCTCCACACCTTTTAAGGTACAAGTAAACTTTGACATTCCCATATTTGAGGGCCAAATAGATCAGATGCCGTAGATAAATGGTTAAATCTGCTAGAAGGATATTTTTCTGTTCATGAATTTTCTAGCCTAGAGAAGATTAATTTTTCTCTTCTCAAAGCCACCCCCCACGTCAAGGATTGATGGGAAACCTACTATGAGCAGAAGGATGAAAGCACGACCTCACTATTTTTATGTGCTCCCACTTGGAATTCATTTCGAGATGCCATCAAGGAGCAGTACTACCCTTTCGGGAGCTATGAGGACAAATACATAAAGTGGACTATGCTGCAGCAAGGAAGGGACCAAGATGTGCCAAAGTTTACCAATGTTTTTCATACCCTTTTGTTGACAGTGTTGGACCCACAAACATGTTAAGGGGATCTCCCTGGTAAGAAGTCCCAATTAGACCTCAGACAATTTGGTGTAGGAGTCCCAACAGTGAGTCATAACGTAATGCCTTGACCATGATGTCGCACAGAGGAAAGTAAGATAACTCTGTCAGTAGCAAGGGTGTGACTGATGCAGTGAGTCAAGGAAGGTGTATGAGAGGTTCTAACACTTCGAAGGGGGAAGGAGGTGAAGGTGAGTTCCAAGTTGAAAGGGATCAGTCCCAACTCGGCTAGGAATGCACAACACAAAAGGACATGCATAGCTTCCGGTAGAGCAGTCCGCTCGGATGCAGAAGTCAGATCATACAAGGCAAGATAACACGTACAACACTCATGGATCAGTCCAAAACGAGTGCGATGGTTGTTACAACAAGGTTCATGTGAAAGGTCTGTCTAATGTCTGCCAGAGCAGTCGACACAAACGGTGATAACATTAACAACATATCAACACATTAACAACAAGATTCATATAATTGCATGTGAATCAGTTCATACATAAGTATGTAAGTTAAACAACATATATCATTAAGGCAACTAGAGCAGTCCAACTACAATAACAACATATGCATGAAAATGTGTTGGCTCTTATTATATAAAGAAGTGTAAGTCACAATCATATAATACATCCATGTAAACCTGCTAGCCCTAACAGTGGAACATTACAACCACATCCACCTGCTCCTCCAAAGAGATGTACTAGTTCTGTGTAGTGGAGAAGCCAAGGCATGTTACAATACTATCCAAGCCTTCTTCAAGATAGTCTTAGTAGAAGCTTGGCTGACCAAAAGCCTCTACAATGAGTTATGAGGGACTATTTATAGCAAAGGGTGGGGTGACCCTTGACATTCCCCTTTGTGATAGTTCAAATACCCTCATGACTCTTCACCTACTCTATGACTATTACATCCAACCATTGACTCTTGACTTACACTTGACATGACTGAACATTACAATGCACATGTACTCATGTGAGACCACATGGCTTGAGCAAGCCTTGAAAGACATCACTTACACTCGGTCCGCTATGATGAGACTGACTATTTGACATGCTTGTGATGGTGAAGGTGGTGAGCTGATGCTAAGCTTGGTCATCTGTGATGGTGTGCATGCACCTCATGGTGACATACTGCTGAATAAAACTCTTGGATCCATTGCAACCGGTGCATTGGTTCGGCCCCTTCATCCAACTCATCTGCTAACATGTGCATGGTCTTCTTGGGTACAGTTGAAGTGACAACACACTGAAGCATAGTTTCTGTGCTGATCTTCAAGTGTGTGTTGGTGGTCATGCGCATCAACTTGCCGAAGTACATGTTCAACCCAATTGGACTTGCTTCTTGTCCTCGCCTTGGTGAGTGTGTTGAATGGGTTGGATTGCATGTGTGTGCTCAACGACATGCATGCTATTGAACCCCTTGCATGCGATCAACAACACTGCTCACCATGTCTACTCTATGTCTGCTGCTGGGATGGATCCTTAACTTTTACAAGCGCAATTTCATCAGTGAGTGCATGTTTCTCCCACTGCTATTCCTATTCTTGTTGCAACTCATTCGTCTGTCTATGCAGCTTCATGTTCTTCCTGAGTTTCTACTTCAGCACATGAAACTCCTCTTTTGTTCCATCTTCAGCCTTCATGTGATCTTCATGTCATGTCTTCACTTCCTATCTGGAGTCTCCAAAGTTGCTTTCATCATTAATGGACATGCTTGAGCTTACAACCTTGTTCTGCCTCCATGTTGTCAACAACCCTCCTCTTGCATTTGTTGCATTTTGTCTACCATATTCAACTATTTTTCATGATGCTACTCGTTGTGATGCTGCTGCTATCATATCTTGATGTCATTGTCTACGAAAAACTTGATGTCTTTGTGGGTAGGCAAGTCCATGGACACTTGATCGACTGCATCCCCAAGTGTGCTCTGAACGGTGTCTTCGTCTCTACTCTCCTGGAAACCATTGTACCTATATTGTTGAGAGGAAGATGAACACCTAAGATACCTGGATACATGGCAACACTCATGACAAGAAATATGTTAGTCGAAAACCAAAATGAACATGAGAACTGACTTGCAACATACTTGGGTGCATGATCATGAAGGTTGCGCAATTTTGACTAGGAGGTCGAGCAACCGACTGCCAAGACTGCACAAGGCACCCAAGGTTGGCTCGACTCATCGATGGACAACTGAAAGAAACTAAGAGAGTAAATGCATGGTGACACTAAGTGATAGTAGAAGTTATTGATAGTGCATGCAAAGCATGAATGGAATATTCAACAAACAGATCAACATGCATGTGGGTGAGGCAGTTCACCGATTGGGCGAATGTCCATGCAAAACAGTTCCATGCATGCGACAACAGTGAGATAGAAATGAATATTGAAACAGAGCTAGGACAAGCTAGTATATATGTAAATGATAGCAAGCGTTCAAAGAAATCAATCAAACAATACTCCTACAAGCGAAAACACAAAAAGTGACAAAAATGTAGCAGAAGGCATGGGAAGCGGGCTTACCCCAAAACAACTGGGTTGAATGTGCCTACTACTCCTATATGTGATGTGGGATGTCAGAGCTACAAGGTTGATGTGAGGAATGAGCTTTACAACTTCCAGTTGATAAGTTTTTATAACATTGAGGTTATGACGTGCATTCCATGAATCTAGGGGAAGTGACACTTGGTGGGAGGTTTCAAAATTGCTTCTTGCATATAAACTCCAACTACTAAACATAGATCCCTGAAACAAGGGATTCCTTTCCATGCTGCCTTGGGAGAAGAAGCCCATGCATGCAATTCTCTCAGTCCCAGAGGGAACCAATCAACTCAGCTACACATGCAAGAGACTGCTCGACAGATGGAGAAAAATTTGCATTTTTGGCTGGAAGCTGGGATGGCTGCCCAAGAGATTTGCACAATTTCTGGGCAGAGCACCTGACTGCTACCTAGATTTTCCCAAATCCTGGATTGAACATCCTGCTGCTGGGAAAATTTGTGCAAATTCTACTGCGAGGGTTGGCTAGTAGGATTGTGCCATCCTGGAGCCCAGCAGGTTGTCAGAGAGGATTGCGCAATTCCTAGAGGGAAGGCTAGTTTCCATCCATAAATGCACAATTTTCAAGGGTAAAATGCTCAACCTGCAGCTGGACCAAGTTTGGGTGAGCAACCTATGAGGGGAATGGGTAAACTGTGATCGATAGGCTGCCTATGTGCAAGGAAAACACTTGAAGCTTGAGTACTTGACGAAGAAAGACAAAGTGCTGTGTAAGGTTGGTAGGGAGGCTCCAAAATAGGCAAAGGCAAAATTTTGGAGGGTGGTTGTAGTTGCTACAACACTTGGTGACACAATGGTAGAACTCTAGCTCTCTGAATGGACCTTGTTCGTGAAAATAAAGTCTAACACCTTCGAAAGTATTGTTCAGCTCTCAGCTCATATTGGCTTCACACTAGTTATATTGTAAGATGTAGCATCTGCCAGACTTTTGGTCAATTGTCGCACATTCCAAGCCAAGGCAACACAGTTGTTTCAACTGGGGTTGATGGGTATATAAGTGCACGAGTAGTATAGTCTTCAGAGTTAGTTTCATCTCTGGCGTTGCTCCACTACCAGCAGGCCTGGACAGTACCCCGGTGGAGTCACTTAGAAACAAAAGCATGGCTCTTCTGCCAGCGAGCCTAGTCACTACCCCGACAAAGTTACTTGCATCACCTCCCTACACAGGAAGCCTTTCTCTTCTTTTTCCTTATTCATTTTTTTTTTTTTGAGTTTTCACTTTTTTCATTTTCATTTTCACTGTGCATAGCACTTATTCATTTCATAGGCGGAAGAGTGATCCTGACTTATTGAGAGTAAAGGAGGTTGTTCCAGTAGAGAGATAGTTTATTGTACCTCTGACATGCCTGATAAGGTTTTCCCCCTCACCTTAATCTACTTGACTGAGCTGACAAGGGTTAACCCAAAAACAACCGATTAGAGAAGGTGACACTAGTTAGTGTGCAAGCATTGTGTTTTCACCAAGTTTCACTTCGAACAACATGTATTTTCCTTCGACGTATCATGGAATAAAAGTAACAAGCTCATCATATATAGGCAAGATGACAAATAAACAAGTAGTGATAGTTTTACAAGCCCTCATGTACTTTACCCAACTTGCTTCAAGAGTCATACATGGTTTCATGCAAGACTAACCTACAAACGAAACAAACAAACTAACAAACATCAAAGCAAAGCAAAAGCAGAAGCAGAAGTGAAAGCAAAGAAAATAAGCAAACAAGCAAGCAAAAAAACAAGCAAACAAATCATGTAAGCAAACAAGCATGCAAGAAAATGACTGAAAGCAAACACTACTCCTACTCCTACACTAACGGTCCATGGGCCTGATCACGTGAAGTGATACTCCTAATGCAACCACTGGCACATTGGTAGACCCATGTTGGTGAATGCTTGGTCCACGGGCAACCCAGTTGTGTGAACCAGCAAGCAAGAAAGATATAACAATGAAGACAACCACACTTCGTGTTTCAAAGTGCCCACGGAACATAAGTGAGTGCAAGTGCATGAAGGACAACCCGTGGACTTATCATGGTGCTATATGACACTACGTGCAACTTTGAAGCATAAGCACACTCTTGACTGTGAGATGCAAGCAAATGAAAGAAACAAAGATAACTTGCGTCACGCATGAGTGCTTGCAATGTAAGGATCCTCTAATGCATGAGCAATGGGATCGTGTAGTTCAAGTGGAGGAAGTAAAATCTGAGTGTTAGATTGATCTTGAGTGCATATAGATGAGTGATGAGGAGCCTTGAGTGTTTGAACAATTTCCTGATCAGAAGCGAAACCAACCTCAGGATAGTGAGGGCCTGACATAACCATCAACTCAGCTGAAGTGCCTCGACGGTCTGTGGGGTTTCGACTTTGTTGATAGACAAATCTTTGTAGACTAGTGGCTTAGACAAATTAACAAAGAGTGAATCAACATCGTGATTGGACGATGAGGTGAAGAGATCACGGCAACCAAGATCAGACAATTTAGAATGTTGGTCAGCATCCTCATGGTTTGATGAATCACATAGAGGGGTAGATGAGGAGGAAGGAGGTTCATCCTCTGCGTTTCTGGAAAAAGCAGATGAAAGATCAATTGGATTTCCAATGAATAATTGGTCCTCTCTATTGTTGGATGATGGGCTAACATACGGTGTGTCCTGTGAAAGATAAACAATGGGTGCATCCGTGGATGAAGACACACATGCAAAATCATTGATGGAGGTTCACCAACAATGTTAGGAAAGAATGGAGGGGGCTTGGACAGAAGGGAGTCATCCTTTGTCGAGTATTGATGCTCAAACTCCCATTCATACTCTTCATGAATGACAACGCATATTGGTTGTGCAACACCGACTCTTCTAGTGGGTTGTTCCTCGTTCATAACAAGTGAAGAGTCCGCAATGGACGAACACAAGACAAAATCATTCGAAGGAACACTCGGGTGCGAAGACAGAGGTTGTAGAAAAGAATGCATATGAGGACTCGAAGGAATCACAACCAAATCTGCATGAAAATTGAGTGAAGTGATGTTGGGAGGGTGTGAAGGATGAACAAGCGTGTGAGCATGATCCTCAACATCACTGGGTAGTGGTGGAGTTGTTGAATAAGAGGAAGGAAGACTGTCAGTTGAGACAATGTGCGCTTCCACATGAGATTGTGTAGCTCCATCAACGAAGAATGTTGAGTGAGGCTTGATCTCAAACTTTCTCTTGGGATGGGCATGTTTCTTAACGCACTCGAACCGGTCCCAAAGATAAGAAAATTTCATCTGGCTCCTCAGAGTTTGAAACTGCAAGTTACAGAGTTCGAACCGGTCCCAAAGATAAGAAAATTTCATCTAGCTGCCAAAAATCAATAACAGATTCATGTAGAGCCCTCCATTGCTATAAAGATTTCCAGTCAAGATGGTCTAGATCAAAATGATAGAATGTGTCTTCAATAAGATCACAGAAGTGCTCAAATGAGTGCACAGTGTTAGCTGGTAGGTTGAGAACCCAACGAAATGGAGATTCGCGAAGTGTATATGTAACCATCAAACTAGTCTGTTTGTTAGAAAACTCATCTTCCTCATGAATCATGGAAAGAAAGTTAAGTGCGTGCTCAAGCCAGGCCACTTCACCTTTACCATCATACATGTGAGTGGATAAGAGATCGAAAATCTTCCCCAAGATGGAGACACCTTCACGATTTGAAAAAAACCTTGGGGGAAGAAGAGTGCAAGACTCCATGAAAGATATGAAAAGGTTCAAAACTGGATTAGAGGACACAACTTGTCATCAGGACTTCCTTCTAGCACCAAAAATGTTGATGGTGCTGGACCCGCCAACATGTCAAGGGGATATCCCCAGTAAGAAGTTCCAATTATACCTCAGACTGTTTGGTGTAGGAGTCTTAGCAGTGGGTTGTAAGGTAATGCATTGATCGCGATGTCACACAAAGGCAAGTAAGATAACTTTGTCAGTAGCAGTGAGTCAAGGAAGTTGTATGAGAGGTTCTAACACTTCGAAGGGGGAAGGAGGTGAAGGTGAGTTCCAGTTTGAAAGGGATTAGTCCCAAATCGGCTAGGAACACACAACACAAAAGGACATTCACAGCTTCCAGTGGAGCAGTCCGCTCAGATGCAAAAGTCACATCACACAAGGCAAGATAACACGTACAACACTCACAGACCAGTCCAAAACAAGTGCAATGGTTGTTACAACAAGGTTCATGTGAAAGGTTTGTCTGATGTCTGCCAGAGTAGTCGACACAGATGGTGATAACATTAACAACATATCAACAAATTAACAACAAGATTCATATAATTGCATGTGAATTAGTTCATACACAAGTACATAAGTTAAACAACATATATCATTAAGGCAACCGGAGCATTCCAACTACAATAACAACATATGCATGAAAATGTGTTGGCTCTTATTATATAAAGAAGTTTAAGTCACAATCATACAATACATCCATGTAAACTTGCTAGCCCCAATAGTGGAATGTTACAGCCACATCTGCCTACTCCTCCAAAGTGATGTACTAGCTTCATGCAGCGGAGAAGCCAAGGTGCATTACAATATTGTCCATGCATTCTTCAAGATAGTCTTAGTAGAAGCTTGGTTGACCAGAAGCCTCTACAATGAGTTATGAGGGACTATTTATAGAAAAGGGTGGAGTGACCCTTGACATTCCCCTTTGTGGCAGTTCAACTACCCTCATGACTCTTCGCCTACTCTATGATTGTTACATCCAACCATTAACACTTGACTTACACTTGACATGACTCAAGATTACAATGCACATGTACTCATGTGAGACCACAAGGCTTGAGAAAGCCTTGCAAGACATCACTGGCACTCAGTTCGCTATGATGAGACCAATTTTTTGACATGCTTGTGATGGTGAAGGTGGTGAGCTGATGCCAAGCTTGGTCATCCGTGATGGTGTGCATGCACCTCATGGTGACCTCTTACTAAAGCAAACTCTTGCTTCCATTTTAGCTGGTACATTGGTTCAGCCCCTTCATCCAACTCGTCTGCTAACATGCGCATGGTCTTCTTGGGTACAATTGAACTGGAAACACACTGATGCATAGTGTCTATTCTAATATTCAAGTATGTGTCTGTGCTCATGTGCATCAACTTGCTGAAGTACATGTTCAGCCCCTGTTGGACTTGCTTCTTGTCTTTGCCTTGGTGAGTGTGTTGAATGGGTTGGATTGCATGTGTGCGCTCAATGACATGCATGCTGCTGAATCCCTTGCATGCGATCAACAACAATACTAATCATGTCTACTTGGCATCAGCTGCTAGGATGGATCCTTAACTTGTACGAGTGCAGTTTCATCCGTGAGTGCATTTTGCACCCACTGCTGTTCCTGTTCCTGTTGCAACTCATTCATCTGTCTGTGCAGCTTCATGTTCTTCCTGAGTTGTTGCTTCAGCACATGCAACTCCTCCTTTGTTCCATCTTCTTCCTTCACATGATCTTCATGTTGCACTATCACTTCATAGCCATAGTCTCTGAAGTTCCTTTCATCATCAATGGAACTGCTTGAACTGGAAACCTTGTTTGGCCTCTATGTTGTCAACAACCCTCCTCTTGCATTCATCACATTTGGTATGCTGTCTTTAGCTTCTGTTCATGATGCTACTCACTGTGATGCTACTGCTGTCATATCTTAATGCCCTTGCCTACGAACAACTTGATGTCTTTGTGGGTAGGCAAGTCCATGGACACTTGATTGACTGCATCCCCAAGTGTGCTCTGAACGGTGTCTTCGTCTCTGCTCTCTTGGAAACCATTGTACTTGTATTTCTGAGAGGCAGATGAACACCTGGGATACCTTAAGACATGGAAAAACTCATGGAAAGCAGTCCGTTAGTCGAAAACCAAAATGAACATAAGAACTGACTTGCAACATACCTGGGTGCATGCTCATGAAGGTTGCGCAATTTCGACCGGGAGGTCGGGAGACCTACTTCCAAGACTACACAAGGCCATAGAATCCTTCCAAATTTGTTCTTTTATAGCTTCTTCAAATGATGATGGTTTGAATTGAATCATAGTACTTGTAGTAGCAACATATCCCTGATACCTACATGGTTGTTTCCTTTTGTTGAGGGCCCCGAGGTCGGGTCAACAACAAGGGGGATACCAACCCGGTCCGGAACCTGGTTGGCGGCTCCTTGCCCGTTTGGAGTAGCGGGTCCGACTGGGGGTAATGGGACCAGTTTCCCAATGTGATGGGTGTGTGTGTGTGCGTAGAGTCTGATGGTATTAATCTAAGGAAGGGGGGAAGGATTCTTCTAATCTAGTCTTAATTCTAACTGCTAAATTAACTCTATGCTAATGTAATCTAATTAAGAAAAATACATCTAATCTACGCTAACCCGGGGTGTTTTTCTTTTGTTATGCGATCTAGAAAGATTTCTAACAACAGCCGGTAATAAAGATCATTCAACTGATATCAGAATATAAATCAATAAAGATAAACCATTCTGCATAAGAAGTTAGGCAGAGTAGTTGTGAACAGCATATCGCATAATCAGTTTTTTATATGTTAAACATAAATAAATGACCCCACCGTACAGAAGTGCCAAATGGTAATACAGACATTCATGCAATAAAATACAAAGAACTCAGCCACATATCACTTTAGGAATACTAGCAGAATCTAGCCAAGAGATAAAAGTACCATTTATGACTAAGTTCACTAATAAACTTCAAGTAACAATGATTTATTTCTACTTGTTCTAACATCTGCTAAGAGTACAGAAGTGCAACATCAGTAACAGATATTAAAATGCAAACATAAATAAATATCGATCCATCCATTCATCAAAAACCTCCTCTGAGGGTGCAGAAGTGCATGTTCTGAGGATAAGTTTTTTGACAGATTTCCGGACCCTTCTCCAAAAACCATGAGAAGGGTTAAATACTACTAACTAATCAATATTAATTACATGAAATTAGGGAATCGGCCTCAAATGACCGTCCTTTTACTAAAAGCAACTTTATTTCTAAACTTAAAATCTAATTTCTGACCGTTTCTGTATATTCTCTTTAGTGCTGTCAACAGTGTAATGCTTTCCTGGGAAGAGTCGGCTAGCCGCCTTCTTGTTTCGCTCGGGAGATAAAAGTGGAAATAGCAGGAGCTGGCACTTCCTTCCGGCATACCAGAAGATATTTTCGAAAACCTTTCTCTAGCTGGGTGTATTCACCGTGTGTATACTTAGCGTGTCCCAGTTTCTTCTCGAACTGATTTTGCTGTTGCCGTTTTCGGTTTCTGGTCGTGCGAATGACTGAGTGGGTTAAGAGTCGTGCTGCATGGGCAACTCCCTGTGTCGAAAATTTCTTCCGTTCTTTGTTCCAGGTTTCCCTGAAGCGTTCTCCTTCTCATGCGCTTCTTTCTCTGCTTCACTAAGTCTTAGCTTCAGGATCTTTTCTGAATACGCTGCTTTTGTGCGCCTTTGACTCTGAGTCCTGGATAGTCTAATTTCATCAGTGCCGGTTGGCTGATAGCCTGGAATCCGCGGTTCTGCTGCATGCGGCATCCATTTTGCGAAAGCATTCTCTCTTTGCTGATTGGCGCTTTCCTCTTTCCTTCAGATGTTTCCTGCATATAAACTTATATCAGTTGCGTGTCTTGCAGTTTACGCAAAGGAGAAGTGAAATGAAAAGACTTGACGTGAAAGCATTAATCTCTAATGAATACATAATTCTAACATCCATCATCACTTGACTCTTCGATAAATGTAACGCAATCATTCCTAGATACTTAAGCATGCGGTCATTAAATTCTTTCAAGGTGCGCGCTTAATGCATGGGTCTATCGTGTGGTAAGTCTTTTCAGATCGCAGGTCGCAGATCGCAGATTGCCTCCATCGCAGGTCGCAAATCGCAAATCGCAAATATCGCAAGTTCTCGTTTAATGGTTACGTCGTATAACGTAATGCTTGCGATTTGCGATATCGCATATCGGTGATCGCATTGCTCGAAGGTTTTTCTCTTAAGGGGCGCGTGTGAGGTATGCGATGCGACGAACTTCGCATCGCAATTTCGCAGTATTTGTTTTTTGCGCTCGAGTTATGCTTTGGCCTTTCCTTGCGATGCGATTTGAGCCTTAGGGAGAGAAATACAAAAGCTTTAGAAAAATATTTTTTTGGGATTTTCGTTCAGGGTCCCCTCTTCGCTTGACATTATTGCTAATGTCAAATGAAGAAAGGGGGGTTGTTGGTGACCACAACAATGGCGATTCACTGTGAAGAACCAGTTATCTCTGCTTGTTCTATTGCATTTTCACTTCCAAAACAGAAAAAGTTTTCTTATGTCTAAATTTTGTTATGGACAAATAGAGTATTTACCTTTTATCCTGTCAATGATGCTTCGTCACAACTTCTTATTTGATTCTGATTGTTTGTTTCCCCTGGGTTATTTTTTGTATTCATACCTAGTCATTACTCAGTCTCCTCAAAGACAAAATAAGGTCTTCTCTGCGTACTGGCTTTGTAAAGTATGCTCATTTGTCGTAGGTAGAGCCTCTGCTGCCCGCAAGCGTCCATAGCCTCGACAGGGTTACCATGTTATCCAGCAATGATCCTTTTTCCTGCTTGAGGTTATTTACAACATTCCAGAGAAAACTCCTTTTGACATTTTTTCTTTCTTTTTTGATTTTTTATTCTCTAAAGAACAATGTCTTGGTTTGGTGGCCAAATTATGACACAGTCATTCACTTGATTTATACTTTTTGCTGAACAAGCTGGCTCGTGATGAGACCCCTTGTCTTTCGATTGCACAATCTTGAGTCGTTGCCCTGTTTTGGTAGACAGTAGTGGCAAAGTCAGCAAGTTATAATATCTGTGATCATGATAAGCCGGCTCGTGATGAGACCTCTTATTCTTTGAGATATGGTGTTTTCTTGGATTGTCTCTCTGGATGCTGCGATTTTCCTTAGCAGGGAGGAAGTCATTGTTTTTTCCTTAAGAAAGCTCTGGACGACAATAATAGAGTTTTAAGAACAGCAGTTTTGCAGAGAATGCTTATTTTGCTATCGATGATACCTTTCATAGCATTGGCATAAAGCAATTTTTTGCCAAAAGTTACTCTCATCCCAGGTTTCTTTGTGAAGTTTGAAACTAACATCATATTCAGGTTAAAGTTAACTCTATTTGTCAATAATAAAAGTCATATTTTTCGAAAAGTTTTGCTATTTATACAAGTGAAATCAAAATCTGATACAGAAATGGTATGTTTCTTCATGAATACTATTTATGATCATTTACAACCAGCCCTATCTATGAAAAATGAAAACTAACATGAAAATTTAAAACTATCCTACAAAAACAGAAGGATGACCTTCTATGGGAAATACATTTTGAGGATTTGTCCGTTTACAGGCAAAGAATCTCTTCTGCCTGTCAAGTCCTGCAACACAAAATTCGACGGGCCTATGACTTCTACGATTTGAAAAGGACCAAGCCATAGCTTCTGGAATTTCGTATGTTTGCCCTTTTCTTCGTGAGCCTTATCCCACTTTAAAACTAGATCACCCATCTGGAAGTTTTTTCTGGTCTTTATGTTCGAGTCAAAAGAGGATTTTATCAACGCTTGGTGGTGAGCATGGGTTTTCTTGGCCTGTTCTCGTCGTTCTTCTAACTTGATTATCTCCATTTGCCTTAGTTGTAAGGGAGAAGTAGGTACTTCATCAATGTGTTGTACTAAGGACAAAGAGGGAATGAGTAAGTGAGTAGGAAGAACTGCTTCTCTCCCGTAAACCAAATTAAAGGGAGAAGTCCTGATAGAGGCTTTCTTGGTAATTCTGTCTGCCCATAAGGCGTTTACCAACGCTTTGTGCCAATTCTTTTGGTTTTGGTCAACTGTCTTTTTGATAATCCTGATTAGGTTCTTGTTTGTTGATTCAGCCAACCCATTACCTTGCGGATAGTAGTTGGTAGAATACTTCAGTTTGAACCCTCTTTTGAGTGCGAACTCAGTCATGGTATTTCCAGAAAAATATGAAGCATTGTCAAATATTAAGGCCGTCGGCAATCCAAACCTAGTATTGATAAACTGATCTATGAATTCAACAATGTTTTCAGAATTAGCTGTCTTGAGCGGAACTGCCTCTACCCATTTAGTAAAATAGTTGGTTGCAGTGAGGATATACCTATGCTATTTAGAGGAGTGAGGAACGATCTCACCTATTATGTCTAGGCCCCATTGGCTGAACGACTGTTCGATGTTAACCGGCTGCAGTGGCATGGATGACTTCTTTTGTTTTCCTGCATTAGTTTGGCAGACTTGGCATTTTCTCACGTGATTGTACGAGTCTTTGAACAACGTGGGCCAGTAGTATCCTGCACGTAAGATCTTGTGTGCGGTGGCTTCTCCAGCATAGTGTCCACCTGTTGGTCCATCGTGGAGTTCCTGCAAAACCTTTTCGGCTTCAGTTTTCTCAAGACATCTAAGAAGCACAGAATCATAGTTTCTTTTAAATAAGACATCATTTACGAGCTGGTATTGTTTAGCTTTTAACCTCAGGGCTCTCTTTTTTATGTGATCCAGGTGAAATGGAGCATATCCGTTCTTTAGGAAATAAATGATGTCGGCATAAAATGATTCTGCGTCGTTTAGGCTTACCTCATACGCGTGTACCTCTTCAGGTGACTCTTCGGGGATTTGCGATGCTCCAGCTAACATCTTGTAGAAGCCTTGGCCTCTTACGATGTGTGCCGGCTTGATTTCCAGGTCGTATTCTTGCAAGGCGGTGATCCAATTCGCTCTCTTTTCGCCCATGTCTTTCTGAATCAGGAGGTTTCTTACCGCCGGGAATGGTACTATGACCTTGGTATGGGCCTTTAGCAAGAAGGTTCTGAAATATTTGACTGCTTTAAAGACGGCATATGCCTATTTTTCTACGTCCGAATATTTCAGCTCAGCACCTTGTAAGTTTGAGCTAAAGAATGCGATTGGGGCTTCTGCCTTTTCTTTGTTTGCTTGGGTCAAGATCGCAGCATAAGAATGCTCTGAGGCAAATGTGTATAAGACAAATGGTTCTGAAAAATTTGGGGTTGCTAGGGATGGAGCGTCGATGATGGCTTGTTTGATTAAGTTAAACGCTTCGTGCTCGTCTAGACCCCATTTAAAGTTTGAATTCTTTTTTATCATTTTTTGTAAAGGAGAAATAATACGTGAAAAATCTGGGACAAATC
Source organism: Pinus tabuliformis (assembly GCA_031772625.1). Lineage (NCBI taxonomy): Eukaryota > Viridiplantae > Streptophyta > Pinopsida > Pinales > Pinaceae > Pinus > Pinus tabuliformis. The sequence continues at coordinate 25,318,438 of CM062813.1, forward strand.
TTTTCACAAAATTGATCTGTCCTAGGAAAGATTGCATGGTCTTTTTGTTATGGGGCATGGATATCTCGGAAATTTCTTTGATTCTGGCAGATTCGATGTGAATGCCCGATTTGGACACTATGAATCCTAGCAATTTTCCTTCACTCAACGCGAAAAAAGATTTCTTCGGGTTAAGCGAGATTCCATACCTTAAACATCTTTGAAAGATTTGCTTCAAATCTCTGAGATGGTCGCTTCGTTTTTTGGAGTACACAGTTATATCATCCAGGTAAATCACTACTGATTTATTGATTAACCCTTTGAACGCAATATCCATAGCTCTTTGAAAAGTAGCGTCGGCGTTGATCAGACCGAACGGCATCTTTCGATACGCGTAGGTACCCCATTTAGTTCAGAAGGTGGTTTTTAGCTGATCGTCTGGGTGTACCAGCACTTGATTATATCCTGAAAATCCATCCAGGAAAGACATCAATTCTGAGCCTGCTACAGCCTGTAATATTTGCTCCATAGGTGGGAGGGGAAAATTGTCCTTCTGACAGGCTTTGTTGAGATTCCGGAAGTCAATGCAGATTCTAATATCTCCGTTTTTCTTCCTAACATGTACCATATTGGATACCCATTTGGAATGTCTAACCGGGAAAATTATTCTGGCTCTCAACAACTTATTCAGCTCAGTTTTTATCTGATTTTCCAGGTTGGGGTGGATTTTTCTGAGCTTTTGTTGGACGGGTTTCTCGTTATCGATCATAGGGATAGTGTGCTGAATGATAGAAGTGTTATAAGTTTTCAGCTCATCGTAGTTCCAGGCAAAGACGTTTTTGTACTGTCGTAGAAGACGGATGTATGCTGATTTTTCTTCAGGAGCTAGGCCTTGGCCTAGATTGACGTTTTGGGGTTTCTCGTTGGTTCTTAAGTTCACTGATTCGTAGTTCAGAGTTGAACTGTAAAGTTTGGCATTAGTTGACCTTTTGAACCGACTTTTTAAGTCATACAAATCTTCTAATTTGACCACTGATTTGGGTATAGCGTTATTCGTGCTACTTTGTCGTATTTGGTGGTCATGATAGTCCTCGTCGATTATCTGGTTTGAGTAGGATCCTTCGGAGGTAAGGAAACTTACGATGTCTGGGTCGTCGTTGAATACTCTCCAGTTGGTGATGTTGTCAGGAATAGACGGTTTAAAAATTAATTCTATCGAAAACCTATCTGGGCAAAAGTCTTCGGAGGGAATGAGTTTGGAGGCTACGTTTGCTAGCAGGTCTGCGTTTGCATTGTGAAGTCTTGGGATTGATGAAATATTAAATGCTGTAAAATGTGCAGTGAGATCTTGCACTAAAGATTGGTAGTGCTTTAAATGACTAGACAGGCAATGTATGGTGTTACGTACCTGTTTGACGACGATCTCGGAATCTCCAAAGACTTGAAGATATTTGACGTTGGAGCCGATTGCTTTGTATAGGCCTTGCACCAAGGCTTCGTATTTCGCTGTGTTGTTCGTGCAATCGAACTCCAGTCTGCATGTGAGCATGGTCTTATTTTCGTCTGGGCTAATCAAGACGCATCCTGCTCCCGCTCCCTCGTTGGACTTAGAGCCATCAAAATATAATTTCAAAAATAAAGAAGTATTTACAGGGTTATCTAAGAAACTAACACATTTTGAATCATCAGTCTGGGAAAAGTTTTCTACTTGGGACACGACTGAATTTTCTAAATATGGTGATATGTGAGCATTGAAATTTCCAAGGAAAGAGTCTACCGAATAGTTGCCTATGATGCTGCTGTTGTATGCTATGGCTTCGTTCTCTCCCTCTAGGTCCGTCACTATGTACTTTTGGTGCAGTTCTCGTTCAACCTTTATTTGATTTGGCTTCCCATTGAAGGGTAACCACATGTGCGACCAGTCAGTCGAAAAATATCCGTGGAGCTTCTCGGACCAATCCCTGCTAAGAATTAGACCATAAAATTCAGGGATGTCAGCAACTAGAATATCGATGACCTGGCACACCTTGGGGTTGGATGATAGTCTTATATTCACTTGATTTAGTTCGCCTATCACTTCGACTTGTGATCGATCAAGTTGAACTATGCGTACTGCGGATTTTTGCGGTTGAACATTAAGTTTGGCACATATTGACTTGGGTAGAATATTGGTTGAAGCACCAGAATCAACCACGCAGTTATGCACGTTTCTGTTAAAGATCTCGTAAGTGAGGAGGAAAGGGGGAGTGTGAGATCTAGACCTCCCTCCAATCAAGGCGATGTCATTTGGATCGATTTTATTGATCGCGTTGATTGGGGGTCTTCCTACATTATGAGAAGGTATAGTTGTAGGTAGAGGCGCAGTAGGTACGGCGTGTAACTCTTTCATCATGATCTTCTGTTGGTGTTTCAATTTGCTCAGCTCGTACAGGGTGATATTAGCCCTAGTCTTCTTCATGTCGTCGATGATGTTATACTCCATTTCATCCGACACTATTAGTGTCTTTGATGGAGGCGATTGCTCTGATTGGACTGGGCTAAATGAGGTCGCTTTAGGGGTTGTCTTCTTTGTTGCGACCTTTTCTCTTGCTGGAGGGCTTGCGCCCTTCTGTTTTGGGGTAGTCTGGGGAGGATCAAGTTGATTTCTGCTTCTTGTACTAACCGGAAGTGCTTCTTGATCTTCCTCTTGTGGGAGGATGAAATCCCACATTCCTTGCAGTTCCACCACTTCTTCATCGTTGGTATGCGTTTCAGCGGTGTTCTCTTCTTCTTCTTCTTCAGATTCCACGTTAGAGACCACGCTAGGTGGCTTCGTCTCCATAGGAGGATTTCTCTTAAAACTCCTAAAAGGCTTTCTTGGGGACGATTCTGCTACTTGTTTCCTGATATCAATCATCTCATTTGACATGGCCTTTAATACCTTTTGTAATCCTTCCATGTCGAAAGGATCCTTCGTTTGCTTCTTCTTGGTTTCTTCTTTGAAAGAGATTTTCTTAGATTTACGCTCTTCGATTGTAGATCTCTTTTCTAGGGCTACTACGCATCTTTCAACTGCTAATGCCTCAGCCAAATTTTCGACTAAGGTTGTCTTGCTTGCCCTATCTACGAAGATGGCCAAGTTTGAAGGTAAGGCGGTGATGTACCATTCGCATCTTACTTCCTCGCTGGGTTGGGAAGCAGCGGGGATTTTATTGAGGATCTTGTTGAACTGTAAGTTAAAATCTTTAATGGGTTCCCGAGCCTCAGCTTTAAGATTGGAAAAATCATTGATCAGTGTCGCTGTCGATCTATCATCGCCGAATTTAGTGAGAAATTGATTTTGAAAAATATCCCAGCTGGTGATAGATCCGGAGGGTAACGAGAAGTACCATGACCCGGCCGTCCCTTGCATCGTATAGGGGAAGAGTCGGACCACGGCGTCTTCGTTGGTAACTCCGTTGAGATTAACAGAAAGCATGAAATTATTGATATGTTCTTCAGCTAGCATTCCAGTTTCTGGATTGAACTTTGGTAACCACTTCTCGGGATGGGCAGGTATTGGACTTAGGGGTGGAGGCATTAGAACTGCCCCAGGGTTGTTCCATGGAGATTGTGCCATCGCTGAGTTGCTGGTTAGTAAAAGTATAGAAGATGATCTTTGAGGTTGAGAAGATAGAGATGTTATGATCTTTGACGATTGTGGAGGAAGAGTTGCGGAAGATGGATGAGTGATTTGAGGTGGAGATGTGGGTGGTCGACTTCGCGGAGAGGGAGTTGAAATGGATGAGGTGGATGAAAGAGTCTCTCTGTCAGACTCTTGAAATGTTTTCCTTGCTCTTTTCCTAGTGGGGAGAGGGATTTCAGTTGGCTGAATGCCAAACTTTTCACTCTTCAATCGGGTCAGGGGATGAGCAGGGTTGTATTGCGAAGTCAAGCTGCTTTTAGATTTATCAGATTTCTGATTAAAAATAGAGAATCCCTGGAGCTTACGGATCAAGGTTTGAACTTCAGGGGGATCGACAATAAGTTGTTCTGATGTATCGGGATGTATAGCAGCGGTGGATGTCCGAGCGACTTCCAGTTCCGAGTTTAGTCGTATTGGGGAAGTCGGGGAAGTTGGTGAGGGTGATTTGATCTTAGAATGGTATTTGGGTTTTGAATTATGTGCCATTCATAGCTGTGGCCCAACACTTCTAGCACCAGAAATGTTGAGGGCCCCGAGGTCGAGTCAACAACAAGGGGGATACCCACCCGGTCCGGAACCTGGTTGGCGGCTCCTTGCCCGTTTGGAGTAGCGGGTCCGACTGGGGGTAATGGGACCAGTTTCCCAATGTGATGGGTGTGTGTGTGTGCGTAGAGTCTGATGGTATTAATCTAAGGAAGGGGGGAAGGATTCTTCTAATCTAGTCTTAATTCTAACTGCTAAATTAACTCTATGCTAATGTAATCTAATGAAGAAAAATACATCTAATCTACGCTAACCCGGGGTGTTTTTCTTTTGTTATGCGATCTAGAAAGATTTCTAACAGCAGCCGGTAATAAAGATCATTCAACTGATATCAGAATATAAATCAATAAAGATAAACCATTCTGCATAAGAAGTTAGGCAGAGTAGTTGTGAACAACATATCGCATAATCAGTTTTTTATATGTTAAACATAAATAAATGACCCCACCGTACAGAAGTGCCAAATGGTAATACAGACATTCATGCAATAACATACAAAGAACTCAGCCACATATCACTTTAGGAATACTAGCAGAATCTAGCCAAGAGATAAAAGTACCATTTATGACTAAGTTCACTAATAAACTTCAAGTAACAATGATTTATTTCTACTTGTTCTAACATCTGCTAAGAGTACAGAAGTGCAACATCAGTAACAGATATTAAAATGCAAACATAAATAAATCTCGATCCATCCATTCATCAAAAACCTCCTCTGAGGGTGCAGAAGTGCATGTTCTGAGGATAAGTTTTTTGACAGATTTCCGGACCCTTCTCCAAAAACCATGAGAAGGGTTAAATACTACTAACTAATCAATATTAATTACATGAAATTAGGGAATCGGCCTCAAATGACCGTCCTTTTACTAAAAGCAACTTTATTTCTAAACTTAAAATCTAATTTCTGACCGTTTCTGTATATTCTCTTTAGTGCTGTCAACAGTGTAATGCTTTCCTGGGAAGAGTCGGCTAGTCGCCTTCTTGTTTCGCTCGGGAGATAAAAGTGGAAATAGCAGGAGCTGGCACTTCCTTCCGACAGACCAGAAGATATTTTCGAAAACCTTTCTCTAGCTGGGTGTATTCGCCGTGTGTATACTTAGCGTGTCCCAGTTTCTTCTCGAACTGATTTTGCTGTTGCCGTTTTCGGTTTCTGGTCGTGCGAATGACTGAGTGGGTTAAGAGTCGTGCTGCATGGGCAACTCCCTATGTCGAAAATTTCTTCCGTTCTTTGTTCCAGGTTTCCCTGAAGTGTTCTCCTTCTCATGCGCTTCTTTCTCTGCTTCACTAATTCTTAGCTTTAGGATCTTTTCTGAATACGCTGCTTTTGTGCGCCTTTGACTCTGAGTCCTGGATAGTCTAATTTCATCAGTGCCGGTTGGCTGATAGCCTGGAATCCACGGTTCTGCTGCATGCGGCATCCATTTTGCAAAAGCATTCTCTCTTTGCTGATTGGCGCTTTCCTCTTTCCTTCAGATGTTTCCTGCATATAAACTTATATCAGTTGCGTGTCTTGCAGTTTACGCAAAGGAGAAGTGAAATGAAAAGACTTGACGTGAAAGCATTAATCTCTAATGAATACATAATTCTGACATCCATCATCACTTGACTCTTCGATAAATGTAACGCAATCATTCCTAGATACTTAAGCATGCGGTCATTAAATTCTTTCAAGGCGCGCGCTTAATGCATGGGTCTATCGTGTGGTAAGTCTTTTCAGATCGTAGGTCGCAGATCGCAGATCGCCTCCATCGCAGGTCGCAAATCGCAAATCGCAAATATCGCAAGTTCTCGTTTAATGGTTACGTCGTATAACGTAATGCTTGCGATTTGCGATATCGCATATCGGCGATCGCATTGCTCGAAGGTTTTTCTCTTAAGGGGTGCGTGTGAGGTATGCGATGCGACGAACTTCGCATCGCAATTTCGCAGTATTTGTTTTTTGCGCTCGAGTTATGCTTTGGCCTTTCCTTGCGATGCGATTTGAGCCTTAGGGAGAGAAATACAAAAGCTTTAGAAAAATATTTTTTTGGGATTTTCGTTCAGGGTCCCCTCTTCGCTTGACATTATTGCTAATGTCAAATGAAGAAAGGGGGGTTGTTGGTGACCACAACACCTTTCTATGAATGATCTGTGAATGGGGACATTTTTTTTCAGTATCCTATAAAGTATCGCGGAGCCAAAGTGGTCTCTTCTTAGAGGGAGGATCACTTGGAGGCATATCTAACAGATCCATAGGTTCTAGAGGATCATCAATCATATTGGACTTAGGCATGAACAAACCATCTAGAATATCCCAGTCATCATTCTCTTCCTTGGGAGGAGGAGGTGGAGGAAGATCTCTTGCTTTTCCAAGAACTGTGTCTTCATCAAATGTTACGTCCCTACTAATCTTTACCTTACTCTAACTAGGAATATAGATTATATATGCTTTATAATTTTCACAATAACTCATAAGCGTACCTTTTCTACTAGTAGCTTCCAATTTTTTCCTTTTGTCTTTCGACACATGAAAATATACGGGGCATCCAAATACATGAAGATGGCCGATATAAGGCTTAATACCTATGAATATTTTTTCAGGAGTCTTGTTTTCTAATGCTTGATGAGGCACCCTATTTTTCACATATACAATAGTAGATGTCGCTTCAGCCCAAAGGAACTTTGGCACCTTTTGATCATGGAGCATAGCATATTCAACTTCTAATATAGACATGTTCTTCCTTTCCACTAGACCATTCTGTTCAAGAGTGTATGGCACAATTTTTTATTTCTTGATTCCATCTTTCTTGCAAGAATTTATGAGTTCTTTTGACATGTATTTGCCTCCATTGCCTGACCTAAATACTTTGATTGTATTTCCTGATTGATTTTTGATCAAGGCTTTGAATTCCTTGAATGTTTTGAAGGCTTCATCCTTGTGCTTAAGATAGTATATCCATGTCTTTCTTGAGAAGTCATCAATAAAGGTGATGTAGTAGAGATTACCACCAATAGAATGTATAGGATAGTATATCCATGTCTTTCTTGAGAAGTCATCAATAAAGGTGATGTAGTAGAGATTACCACCAATAGAATGTATAGGCATTGAACCACATATATCAGAATGAATAAGATGGAGGATGTCATTTTTCTTCTTCTTACTAGAGGGAAATGGTCCCCTTATTTCTTTCCACTTGCACACCTGAAAAAACTCCATCATGATGAGATTGAACATTGAGAATACCAGAGACCAATTTCTTCAATTTTGGAAGTGCATCATGTGAAGATGAGCCAGTCTGTGGTGCCATAATTCACTCAAATAATTAGTATTATGAACCAATGCTATAAGAGGTCTTTGAGTGATTCTATAGAGTCCTTCAAATATCGATCCTAATGTGAATGAATATTTCATAGGTGAATCAACAAGCCATGCCAATATTTTACCTTTGATTAAGGAAACCTTCAGTCCTTTATCTTCCAATGTGGATATAAATACCAGGTTTTCACTAAACCTAGTACATACATAAAATCATGTAGTAGAACTGATTCTCTAGAATTAAACTGAAATTTGATGGACCCAAAGCCTTTCATGGGATGAGTAGAGTTATATCTAAGAATGGACTTTAACTTAGTCTTCCTCTTTACCATATTAGAGAGGACTTCCTTGTAACCAGAGAAATGATGAGTGGCCCTATTATCAACCAACCAACTATCCCATGAATCTGGTAGAGAAGAACTAGTAAGAGAAGAAATAAGAATGTATTCAAATTTATTTACAACATTACTTTCATACCTTGGAGCCTTTGACTTCTTTTGAGAAGGATGATGTTCTTCATGGTCACTTGAGGAGTCCCTTCTTCTTCTTTCGAATATTCTATCATAGTTCTTCCTTTGATAATCTTTTCTTATTTTGTCATTATAGTTGCTTCTATTGTTGTAGTGATGTCTTTTGTTCCTTTTGGGACAATCACGAGAAAAATGACCTTTCTTATCACAAGAGAAGCATTCAACCTGAGATAATGATTTGTCATTTCTTCCTTTTGTGTTTTGAGAAGGAGGCTTTCATGATGGACCTCCTTTTGTCTTCTTCTTTCTATCATGAGTGGTATATGTAGCGAGCTCTCCTTCTTCATGATTTTGAATCCTTCCTCTTGCTATCATCCTAGATTCTTCTTGTGTGAGCTTCCCAACGATTTCGTCAAATGTTGGAAGGACATTGTTGTTGCTGATTGTAGTAAAGAAGGTTTCCAAAATGGGAGGGATACCTCTAAGAGTCACAACTACTAACTCCTTGTCCGACACATTTTATCCAACTCTTTGCAATAAATCTCTATGGCGAGAGATCCGAATAATGTAGGATTACCTAGTTTATCCTTTGTTCATATTAGTTTCCTTGAGTTGATATTTTAAGGTGATGATCTCATTCAAATTGTTAATTTCATACATGCTTGTTATCTTGTCATACATATCTTTAGACTTTCTTAAATTCCCAACATATGCAAGTAAATGATCTTCTAAACCATTAGAGAGAATTTGCTTTGCTTTGGACTTGCCTTTCTTGTACCTGTTCTTAAGAGAAGCAGAAGAATATTTTGGAGGCTTAGGAATCCTTCCTTGAATGTATTCTAGCACATCATTGTTGTCAGCTATAATTTCCAATCTGATTTTCCATGCAGAAAAGTTTGATGCATCACCCAACTTTTCATGCTCCTTGAAGGTAGAAGATGACATCTTGACCTTGACCCAACAATTTGTTATCTGAAAGAGAGGGCTTCAATGATTGTCTTATTTTGGGCTTGTCCTTTACCTCAACTCTGATTCCATGTTAAATTTTCTTATTGTTCTATGTTGTATCAGTTACTTTAGCCCAATATATATTTTCATTAAAAATGCATCAATTATTAGCAGTATAATCAATCATAAATGTAACTAAAGAAAGAACAATATATGCAGTGAAAAAGAAGAAGAAAACACAACGATAAGAGACAACAGATTTGTCCAAGACCAAGGAAAAACCCCGCTAGGGGGAAACCCTTTCAAATATTCTTCTTTAGTAGATCGACATAAAAATATTTCAGTAGAGAGTACAATGACCCCAATACATGTAATAGAAGTAGATAATAACAAATCAGATCTACAAATTTGTGTAATAGTAGATAGAAATCCAGATCTACCAGATCACTGAAGTTAACTGAAGCCAAGATGTTAAACCCTAGATCAAAACTTGGGTCACCCTCATCAACACTCTCTGCGTGCAACCGAAACTCCATGGTCACTCTCTCAGATATTTTATGTGATCAACTGTGACTACATAGTCGCTCTTAGGAGGCCTTCATGTGTGTGACTATGACATAATATAACTGAAACCCAGATTCACTCCCTTATTGTAGCTATTCAAGATGATAGAGTTGCTCCCTTATTATAGTTGTGCGAGTGACCAAGATGTCTTGGTTGCTCCTAGGACTATTTTGTGCGAGCGACTGGGGACCGAAACCTTCCGATCTACTTTTGAACCTGGAGTTGCTTTCACTAAACTGTCTCCAAGTGACCAGAGAGCCAAATTCACTCCCTTTTCTACTTTGTGACTGTGATAAGGGACAAAAATGTCTTGATCTGTGCTAGCGACTGAGATCCAAAAAACCTAAACTGAGAGTGAACCTTTTTTTGGGATAGGGCCCCCAGGGTTATTTTTGGGGTTAGTTTAACCTATTTTTTTTAAAGTTTGTTAAAGTATGTGTTGTAGCGGCTACAACCACCCTCCAAAATTTTGGCTTACGCCAATTTCAGAGCCTCCCTTGAAGATTTTCACTTGATGATTACACACACTCGGGTTCACTCCGTGAGCTCGTCTGAGTCTTTACATCTGCCTTGCTGGTTCATTGCATTCAATTCTATGCATGTTGATGTCTAAGTCATGCTTGTGACCATGTTCTGGTTATGCTCAAAGTCTTCGCTTAGTATGTGCTTGTTGTGTTCACTATGAAAAAAATCTGTCGCACTCACACACAGAGTCACATTCACTATTGAGCAAGCGTCAACTCAATTAATGAATGATTAATCACAAGTGTCGCACTTGTCGCTTCCATCATCATTCAGTCATGTTGAACATGTGTGTCTGGATGGTTTGGTCATTTCATCATCAAGTCATGCGAGTGTGTGTTCGTATGATCACCTATGCATCTTTAGATTATTCACACACTTAACCATTTTTGTTGAAGTCCCGATGACCTGACTCCCCTCTGACAGCCAGACCATCACCCTACCATCGACTTGATCGACTATCAACTAGAACAAAGCAGAAGCACCAAGCTAGTCTTTTCAAGTTGCAGTGCCCACAAGAAATTTAATTAACTCTCATACTGGCCACTTGAAGAGTCAGACCCGAAAGTCACCCGGGACTAACTCCCCTCAAAAATTTCACAGAGGCCACTAACCTCACCCACTCAACTGACTGAGGAAATTGCTTAGACAGGCCAAACAGACATCAAATTCTCGTCCCTGTCTCCCTTAGAAAATTGTGCAGTTTTCCTAGTCAGTCATCCCGACAGTCGACCAACTGTTCATCTCAGAAATTGCATAGTGTTCATGAGTAAGCCTTCTACTACCCATCAGTCATCTCAACTTAGAAATTGTGCAGAGATGATCAGCAGGCTGACCTCCTGGCCTCAATATAGTTTTCCTTTCCAGCAGCCCCTAGTAGCAGACCACCAGTTCCCTCTGGAAATTGCGTAATTTCTGTTTCCAGTCTCTCGGGAAGCCAACTGGCAGTTCCCTCTATGAATTTGTAGTTTTGGCTACCAGTGACCCCAATAGCCAACTGGAAATTCCCTCTAGGAATTGCATAGTTTTGGCTACCAGCCTCTCAGGCAGTTCCCCAGAAAAACTGTGCAAACCTTGCCTATTGACCCTTCATGCAACCCATTCCATTCCTCTAGAAAATTTCACAAATCTGGTTGTCCAACCCTGCTTCCCATTCGTTATGAAAAATTCACAGAGCATGCCTACCTTGCCTTCTAGTAGCCTGAACTATTCCTCCCAAAATTTGTGCAATTTTGCCTCCCAGCAAAGCCAAACCTTGAAAACAGTGACTATCGACTCAGATTGTTTGTCTCCATCTCTCAGTGACTCTTGCATAATTTTAATCAGTAGTTTTCCAAAGCATCACCCTGCATCACAACCTTTCTGCCTCTCCTGGTCACCTGCATCCGAAGTGATCATGTGTAATGGTAGACTAGGAGGTTTTGGATTTGATGTCATCTCGTCATGAGTGACTGCAAGTACAAGTATACCAAAAAACATGAAAAGATGATGAATTGGATGAACAAAGGGAGCACATGCAGAAGGATAGGTTCACCAATGGATGAATGAAAAAAGCATGCGAAGCAGACAAACGTGACAAACATGAACCTTCCTGAATAGATGAGCCTGTCAAGCCTTCTAGCATGCAAGCAAGGAACAACATGCTAAAGCTTCATCAAGTGAACCAAGGACCATCAAAGACTTCATGCACTTTGCCATGAGGAGGTGAAGCTATGATACACCATGAAGACATCCATCACCCAACAACACCATAGGTTGCCATGCACTCTAGCAGCAGCACAAATGTACTAGCATTGTCATGTCAAGTCATGTCGAGTCATGTCATGAGTCATTTCACCCACATCCTCACTATGGGCTTGTTTTCAATCAATGTGATGTAACGTGGAAGTCCAAGAGACCCACTTGTTGAAAAAATATTCATGTAAGTCGAAGAGTCATGGAAGTTAAACGGTCATGAGGGTAGTTGAACAACCACAAGGTTCAGTTTCACCCTTGGCTATAAATACCCCCTCATTTGTACATGTAAAGGAATTTTCACCTCAGCTCCTCCCCCATAGCCAAGAGAGTCTGTAACATTTTCTTTGAGGAGTAAGTAGTGGCTCCAATGCCTCACTGACAGGGTTAGTGATGTATGGTGTAACAATGTGTCTTGGAACTTTCTCTTAATTCAGAAGACTGTTAACAGACCAACATGTTTTTCCACAGTGTTGTATTTGTTGTAAGACTGATCTTTAACACTAGTAATGCATGTTGATTTAACCTATGTTATACATATGAACTGATTCATTTCTTGTAATGCATAGTCTATTAATGGAAATATGTTGTATATACTGTTAACGTTGTCCCGTCTGTGTAAACTTCTTTGCCAGACATTAGACAGACCTTTCACATGAACCTTGTTGTAACAACTATTGCACTCATTCGGACTGTTCCATGAGTGTTGTACGTGTTATATTACTTTATATGTTTTGATTTCCACATCCAAGTGGACTGCTCTACCGAAAGTTGTGTATGTCCTTTTGTGTTGTGTGTTCCTAACAGAGTTGGGACTGATCCCTTTTAACCTGGAACTCACCTTCACCTTCTTCTCCTCACAGTGAAAGAATCATTGACACAAGTACACTTACACTCACTAGGCAAGTGAACCTCACTTCTCGAAGACAAAGCAAACCACTCTCCTGTGATGACAAGAAAGAGTTGAGGCAAATCCTTAAGATAATGGCAACTGAACCATCATACCGGATGGGACTCCCACACCAAACAGTGTGAGGTCTAGTTGGGACTTCATACTGGGGTGATCCCATGAATGTTTACAGGTCCAACATCGTCAACATTTCCGGCGCTAGAAGGAGGGAAACTAGTTGTGCATAGCTAAAATTCCCCTCACACTCACTCATCAATCATCTGGTCAAGGCAGTAACTCGCACTCCCTCTCACGCGATTTTGTAGTTGGTTAATCGTCACCTACCATAATTGAACATGAGATTTCATATGAACACCTTTGCTCCATCCATCCCATCACTCGCTAGTTCGCAAAAGCAGTTTGATTGATCCTAGGCACACAACATCTCCCACACACATCTAGGAAGTCAAAAGCCACTCCCACCAGAGTTGTTGTGTCATCAGTGGAAGAATCAGTCCTTTCCACAATTGAAGGTTTGGCAGAAGCTATTAAAGATAGAGAGGAACCTTCGGTCTTCCGGCAAGGTGGACAAGACACTCTTGTGATATTGGGATCAGACTCTGGTACAAGAGCCAAAGGGGAAGGAAGCTGAGGAGGTGGAGGTGGAGACGAACCAACAGACTCAGAGCTGGAACCATCAGACTTTGAAAGAGAGGAAGAGGATAGAGAAGAAGAAGAGAGGGCTGACCAAAATCTTGAATGGATGACTCAAGGACCATTGGTTCTCCCAGATGTTCTACACAAGATGCCGAAGCGAATGGAGAGAATGAACATCAAATTCAACCTTGACAACATGGTGAAGGCAAAAGATCATTTGGACAACTTCTACATGCAGCTGCAGACCCATGAGGTATGACATGATGACGTAGCTTGTAGATTTTTCCCATGTACCTTGGACGGTCACGCAACTGCTTGGTATCATAGCCTTCTACCAAACTCCATACAGAACTGGGGCGCATTCAAATGCATGTTATTTGAAAATTTTGCTGATGACAAGACCCCAACTATGTTACTGAAAGAATTGGGTAGCCTAAAGATGGAGGGGAAAGAAAAGGTAACAGATTTCAACCATAGGTTTACACGCATATTGAAAAAATTTTTAGTAGACACCAAACCTCATGACTCCATCACTGTTGATTACTACACGTTCGCACTGCCAACTAGAATTGCACAGTTCGTCAAGTGAGCTGTGAAACCAACACTCTTGGAAAATTGCGAAGAGGCTATTGTTGTCGAAAAAGGCCTGTGCGTGATTGGACTCATAAAGGATGATGAACCAACAAAGGACTCCAAATTCGCGAGCAAGAAGTCCCAAGCAATAGCGAGCAAGGTAGAGACAAGGAAGCAAATGATATTGAAACCCTCACTTGCCTCATCAAGAACTTAACAACTAAAGTGTTTGAGCTTAAACAATGGAAAATAGACACATTTTCAAGGAGCTATCTGCCTAGATAGAGACATGGAAGCAACTCGTCAAGCAACAATTGGTTTGCTCAAGAAAATGCATAGAACTCTATGTTCAATGTCGATCAGTGCACAGATCCCATGTTATGTTCGTTCCACGAAGAAAATCACCCCTAGAACTTCTGTTCAGACTGGAAGCGAGTTGCAAACTCGGTATACAGTCATACACTTGATGTAGAGAGTGATCTGTAGAATACGCTGGATGACAGAGATTATGAGGAAGGTATTGCGCCTGTTGAAGCATCAAGTTCTGGGCATGTGGTGAATGCATATCAGTTCACAAGCAGTGCTGAAGACAAACACCGAGAAGCATCCCCCAAGACAAAATGACCGTTACAATATTAGGAGTAAAGGGACTCTCACTACACTTGGGTAAATGCAAGAGAATATCATATTTTTGATAAGGAAGGCTGATCCACCGGCTGCCCCAAAGCCGAAAACACAAAACAAGTTTAGGAAGACAGCGGAAGGCAAGAGTACTTCAATGAGCAACAAAATTCAAAACACTTCGTTAGACAACACAAATATCTATTCTACCCCAGACAACTCGGTAAGTCTACCACCCTCTAGACTACAACATTGTTGATGACATGAATAAAACTTGAGCAAACATCAGTTGGTTTGAGTTGGCTAAGACCTAGAGTCAACGAGATATCCTCCCGCGCACACTAGGACAGACAACAATAGACAATGCAACCTCTACTAGCAAGGGAGAAAGCACACCTCCCAGATCACTTTCCATTGTGCTCAATACACTTCAAATGGAAGAAGCACACAGAGGTTTCCCCCCATTCCTGTTATATTTTCAAAATTTCAATTGCAATGTTCACAACTATTTGGTTGATTCTGGCGCGACATCCAATGTCATGCTGCTCTCCATTGCAAAAAAGATCAATGCATGATGGAGCGAAACATCTGCGCGAAACATCCAACTTGATTGATCATCAGTACCAGCCATTAGTAAACTATGAGATGTGATCATCTGACTATATCATGACGGTCGATCCACTAATGCATCAAAAAAGTGGTTGTAAACGTCCCGGAAGCATACAATCTACTACTCAACAGACACTGGTCCAGCAAGCTAGATGGGTATTTTTCTACAGACTAGTCTCACATGTGGCTTTTGTACAAGGGTAGATGCAACCAAATCTGGGTGTTATTTGAGAGGTATATGAAACATGATATCACTCACCTTAACAATGAGAATGAACTGTTGGCCTTCGCAAAACTCATGTTTGGCAACTGTTTGTTGGAAAGGACATTGGAGTGTTATCTTGCACACCCAACTCCAACCTCATCAGACAAGCGTTTTGGACTCCTTCCTTGCCCAACTACTGATAATGAAACTTGTACAGTTTGTTTTTCTGATAGTTGCAATAGTAGCAACAACGGTAGTATCAACAATGCCAACATTCCAAACGGTCCATGTATAGACCAAATGTGGGGCATGACTCCTAACAAATTGGGAACACATGATGGCTCAATGACTGAGTGTATCTCAATCATCCAAAACAATGGAAAGTGCATGATTTCGAGCTTTTTGAAGTTTGAAGGCACCAACAACGATGTTGAGTATGAAGCACTCATGCTAAACACACAAAGAAACAACACTACGAATGAACAAAGCAACCTGGGAACCTACCATGATCCGAATATGGCCAATCTCAGTACAATCTACATACTACAGCAAGGACAAATTGTTGACCGCGTGATTAAACAGTACTGGGATGGGTATTCATGTGTAGATGATAACTTGAGTACACACTACATGCGAGTAATCCAACATGGCATTCCAAGTAAAGGAGGAGACAAGCCATTTCTGCAAAGAACAGGTAACACATACATGTTGTTTGCACCCCTTTCACTGAAAATATTGACTAACATTTTAAGTGTTTGGATTACTTGCAAAGTTCATCATCATACTTGGTTTTCTAATTTAAATCCTACATGTAAGAAATCTGGGAAAATCCACTTACACATTAACTTCAAAAACTTGAACCCTTCCCGAAATAAAAATAACTACCCCGTGCCATCATCCGAGCCCATGTTGCACATGGTACCAAAACAATGGTGTTGTCTTCACTTGAAGGTCTTCTGCAATGCCACCAAGTTCCGGTAGCAGAGCCCGGTGGACTTTCACTGGTCTACGAGAAGCTTGTCCCATATCATTTGCAATCACTGGGCAAGAGGATTGACAACCTTCCTGCCAATGGCCAAGATATCAAAATTATTTTTAGTAGGTCAAGCTGCGCCTGTGCCATGTACATAGTCTGCTTGTTGTTTGTTGTTTCATTTGGTTTGTTTTGATTATTATCTTTGCTTTTGCTTTGTTTGATTTTGTTTACTATTTTTTTTCATGTTCATTTTGTTTGTTTGATATATTACTATTTTTATTTTCGGAAATAAGCTCTGCCAACTACTACGTCCTGGCGTTTGAATAGAGTATGTGGCTAAAAATTGAGGAAACTCGTGACACTACAGCACTTGGCCAATCTTGTGTCCGCCTTCTCTGTGCTTGGTTGTAACTTTAGGCTGATGAAGTCTTGATGGAAAATACGAACCGTCTACAAGGGAATTTTCGGTCCAACCATGAACCTGTGTCCACACTAGGAAGCCCCATACTTGTACTGAACCTTCTGCTCTGTGTGTTCAAGCTCATCCAACTACTAGAAATGGAGAAGGGGAAAATCTAAAAAAGAAAACCTATGTCAGTGTTCTTACATGCTTCTATGAAGGAAGAACCTCTTTTGCTCTCAATAAGTTGGGATCCCTCTTCCACCCCAAAAATAAGTAAGTGCTTATGCACAATCCTCTTGAAAAATACAAAGGTGAAAGAAGAGAAAGGCTTCCTGCACAGAGAGGTGAAGCATGCAACTCCATCGGGGTACTGACCAGGCTTGCTAGTAGTGGAGCAATATATGTGTTCCTGCATGACTCCGATGGGGTATTTTCCAGGCCTAATGGTAACGGAGCAACACTAAAGATGAAAACTTATACTTTGAAAATCTTCAACTCAAGAGCTAAACTACCCTTCCCTGTTTCGAAACACTAAGATCTAAGCTGAAATTTTGATTGTGTTTGACTGAGTGGAAAAGGGTCAACCATGTATGTCCATGGGATAAGTGCAGAAATTAAAGTAACCCACACAACAATTCAATGCTTCCTGAAAGACCAAGGCTCTGTGCTAGCAATGAACTGAAACACAGAAGCTGAGTTCTACCAGTGTGTCGCCAAGTGTTGTACCGGCTACAACCACCCTCCAAAATTTTGGCCTGCACCAATTTCAGAGCCTCCCATGAAGAGTTTCACTTAATGAATGCACATAATCGGGTTCACTCTGTGAGCTCGTGTGAGTCTTTACATCCACCTTGCTTGTTCATTGCATTCAAGTCTCTACATGCTTATGTCGAAGTCATGCTTGCGACCATGTTCTGGTTACGCTCAAAGTCTTCGCTTCGTATGTGCTTGTTGTGTTCGCTATGAAAACATCTGTCACACTCACACAAAAATTCACATGCACTGTCACGCAAGCGTCATCCTGATCAATGAACGATCAATTACGAGTGTCACGCTTATCGCTTGCACTGTTTGTCAGTCATGTTGAACATATGTCTCTTGATGGTTTGGTCGTTTCGACGTCAAGTCATGTGAGTGTGTGTTCATATAATAACCTATGCATCTTTCAATTGTTCACACATTTAGCCATTTTTGTTGAAGTCCCGACGACCTGACTCCCCTCTAACAACCGGACCATCACCCTGCCATCGATTGTCAACTAGAACAACATAGAAGCACTAAGCTAGTCTTTTCAAGTTGCACTATCTGCAAGCAATTCAATTAAGTCTCATGCTGGCCACTCGGAGAGTCGGACACAGTAGTCACAACAGGACTGACTCCCCTCAAAAATTTCATAGAAGCCACTGAACTCACCCACTCAACTAACTGAGGAAATTGCACATATAGGCCGAACAGACACCAAATGCCCATCCCTGTCTCCCTCTGAAAATTGTGCAGTTTTCCCAGTTAGTCATCCTAACAATTGATCAACTATTCATCTCAGAAATTGCGTAGTTTTCATGAACAAGCCTTCTGCTACCCATTAGTCAGCTCTGCTCAGAAATTGTGCAAAGATAATCAGCAGGCTGGACTCCCGTCCTGAGTACAGTTTTCCTTGACAGCAACCCCTATCAGTAGACTGCTAGTTCCTTATGGGAATTACACAATTTCTATTTCGATTCTCCCATGAAACCAAATGGAAGTTCCCTCTGGGAATTGTGCAGTTTTGGCTGCCAATGACCTCAGCAGCCAACTGTTGAGCCCTAGAACTACCTCTCTTCTACATACTTTTCTAAACCTTTTCCCTTCCATTTTCCCACATCAGTGCCTCATAAGCTATCAAAGATTGTTACATATTGATTCTAGGAGTGCATTTAAGTGGTTTTCTAACTATATCCTTGTGTGTGTTATTTGATTTAGATTTTGTTCATCAACTACATAATGTAGCCACTTTCCACAGCTAATTCACAATCCCACAGATGTTTCCATTGTTATGAAGGTTACAGGTGTCGACAGGTGAAACGAGGCATGTGGGTAGCTCAGAAATGATCTACACATGGACAAGGTCCTATCCGTTCAGCAGAACTCGTGAAGAAAGGCATCGGTCAAAGGACGGTCAAACAAAGAGTCCTACATCAATTAGGTCTCTATTTCAGCACGTGAAAAGTCCGAGATTGTTCCTGAGTTCATGGATCCACTTTTGATAGTTGCAGGTCGTCTCCATGACGCAAATCCAACACCCAACTTTTGTAGATTTAATGTTTATGGCAACGAAGAGGCTGAACTTACAGGTTCGATCCTGTTTACGTGTCCTTTGCTGGAGATTCTTCTCCAAAATACAGTTATCTACTTTCCTCTATAAATAAAGTTTTTGCAACGCAGGTAGCTGGTACAGATATTAGGTTTGATGTTGTTGTAACGAGAAGACATATCCTCTATTTTGCAATATAAAAGCTCTATTTTCTTATAACTGTGTAAAGCGTGGTTTTGAGGTGACAGTGTACTAACCAATGGCTGTGCAGAGGGCCCCTATTGGCTGAGGTTTTCCTTTTCATTTTTGTAAAGTTTTCATGCGTATTTTCTCTTATTTCCAATGTATATTTCTCATAATTTGTTTATGGTATTAATCATTTTTATTCCTGTACATGATTTTGTAGCATTGTTATATTTTTCACTAACACTGATCAGTGCATTTCAAGATAGGTTATGCTCAAGCATTTGAATATAATTTTTGCATCAAGTAGTGATCTAAGATTTGCTTCTCTGCTGAATTTAGCTTTTAAATTTCAGTTGTTATGCTTTGATTTCAGTGAGATTTGTTTGCTTCTATTAGCTAGTTTAGATATCAAGTTCTTCATGTTATTTGACGTTATCTTCGGTGCCATGGCTTAACCCGAGAAGTTAATTGGCGAGCTATCGGATTATAAGTGAAGTAATTTGATTTTGCTTTCATTAATCTGCAAGTAGATAATTTAGATATCAAGTTCTTCATGTTATTTGACGTTATCTCCAGTGCCATGGTTTAACCCGAGAAGTTAATTAGCAAGCTATCGGATTATAAGTGAAGTAATTTGATTTTTCTTTCATTAGTCTGCAATTTTTGGTTTTGAGTGCAGTAGTTTAGATTTTATTTCTGTAATTAGATGGGCAGCAGAGGTAGTAACCTCATGATCAGTACTTCATATTTTGCTTGATTTAAGTAGCTGCATATTTACACTTTTGTTCAAGTACTGATTTTATCAATATCATGTTTTGAGATCTTTTGAAGTTCCAAGTTTTGGAAATTACCATAAGAGACATAAACCTTGTCTTAAAATCTACATCCATACTTGACATTTAAAAGTATTCTTAAAGACCTTAGAATAGGATTTCCATTTGCATTAGACACTTTAGGATAACAACAAGAACAAAACCCCAAAAACAAGATAAAAACTAAAAACGATAAAGTAAGAAAGAGGTTTTCTTGCACATAAAGTGCGCCACACTTCATCAGTTTACGACTCTCGGATTGATAATTAATGTAGCAATTTAAGACATACTAAATTGAATAAACACCAACTGGCAATTTCCTATGGGAATTATGCAGTTTTGGTTGCCATCCTATTGGGCAGTTCTGTTGAAAAACTGCGCAATCGCTGTGTACTGACCTTCATGCAGCTCGATCCGTTCCTCTAGAAAATAGCACAAATCTAGTTGTGGAGCCCCGCTATTCTAAAAAATGTGCATAGCATGCCTGCCTTGCCTTCCAGCAGTCCAAATTGTTCCTCCCAAAATTTGCACAATTTTGCCTCCCAACTGAGCCATACCTTTCAGACAGTCACTGGCAACTCAGATTTCCTGTCTCCATCTCTTAGTGACTCTGGCACAGTTTTCATCAATAGTTTATCAGAGCCATCATCCCGCATCATAGCCTTACTACCTCTCCTGGTCACCTGTATCTGAAATGATCATGTGTAATGGTTGACTAAGAGGTTTTGGATTTTATGTTGTCTCGTCATGAGTGACTGCAGGTATAGGTACACCAACAAACATGACAAGACAATGAATGGGATGAACGAAGGGAACACATATAGAAGGACATGTTCACCAATGGATGAATGAGTGAAGCATGCAAAGTAGATGAACGTGACAAACATGAACCTTCGCGAACACATGAGCCTTTCAAGCCTTCTAGCATGCAAGCAAGGAACAACATGCTAAAGCTTCATCAAGCGAACCAAGGACCATCGAAGACTCTACACACTTTTCCATGCAGAGGTGAAGCTATGATACACCATGAAGATATGCATCACCCATCAACACTATAGCTCAACATGCACTCCATTAGGAGCACGAATGTACCAACATTGTCATGTCAAGTCATGTCGATTCACGTCATGAGTCATGTCACCCACATCCTCACTATGGGCTCATTGTCAATCAATGTGATGTAACGTGGAAGTCCAAGAGACCCACTTGTTGAATAAGGAGTAATGTAAGTCAAAGATTCATGGAAGTTAAATGGTCATGAAGGTAGTCAAACAACCACAAGAGTCAGTTTCACCCTTGGCTATAAATACCCCCTCATTCGTACATGTAAAGGAATTTTCACCTCAACTTCTCCCACATAGCCAAGTGAGTCTATAATATTTTCTTTGAGGAGTAAGTAGTGGCTCCAATGCCCCGCTAATGGGGTTAGTGATGTATGGTGTAACGATGTGTCTTGGAAATTTTTCCTAATTCTTAAGCCTATTAGCAGGCCAGCACGTTTTCACACATGTATTGTATTTGTTGTAAGACTGATCTTTAACACTTGTAATGCATGTTGCTTTAACCTGTGTTCTACATCTAAACTGATTCATTTGTTGTAATGCATAATCTATTAATGGAAATGTGTTGTATATGTTGTTAATATTGTCTCATCTATGTTGACAACTCTATCGGACATCAGACGAACCTTTCACATGAACCTTGTTGTAACAACTATTGCACTCGTTTGGACTGTTCCGTGAGTGTTGTATGTGTTATCTTACATTGTATGTTGTGACTGCTGCATCCGAGTGGACAGCTCCATTGGAAGCTATTTATGTCCTTTAGTGTTGTGTGTTCCTAGCTGAGTTGGCACTGATCCCTTTCAACCTGGAAATCACCTTCACCTTCCTCCCCTCACAGTGAAAGAACCATTGACACAAGTACACTTACACTCACTAGGCATGCAAACCTCACTTCTCGAAGAAAAACCGAATCACTCTCCTGTGCCGAAAAGCAAGAGTTGAGGAAAATCCTTAAGACAATGGCAACTAGACCATAATACTGGATGGGACTCCCACACCAAATGGTGTGAGGTCTAGTTGGGACTTCATACTAGGGTGATCCCTTGAATGTTGACAGTTCTAGCACCGTTAACATAGTGTAAAGTATCCACGAAATGTGGATACGGAGCACACAGCTAGAAAGGGTTCAAAGGGGCTTCAACCCCTTGTTCGGGTAAGTGATAAGTTAGTTTTTGAGACTCACCCATGGTCCACAGACCATAGTATTGTATGGAAAAAGCTATATATAGTTGAGTCATAGCGAGTCTAAGAAGTAGATAAGTAATTAAGTCAAGATAGAGATTGTTTGGGAAAGTTCTAAGGCAAGAGGGCTCTTCTTCCTGTACTTAGGTGAAAGGGGAACGCTCCTGCAGTTGAGTGCGTAGGAGGACTTGGTAAGTCTGCAGCTAAGTGCATGGACCCCTGTAACTAAGTGCACAGGGTGGAGAAGTCTGTAAACTCAACGTTGAAACTTAATAAAGACTGATTTTGGAGAAATACCTTGCCTTTGAGTATTATTCTTAATTCTATTCATGTGATGTTTTATCACTCAATGATATGTTTTATGTGGAATAATGTTTAAATGTTGAACAAATATATTGAACCTATAATATTTATACAAGATTGAAGTAATTATCTGTTTTCACAAAAATAAGTGTTAATTTTGTTATGATTTCTAATGAATTTGATAGATTTGCGCAAAGGAAGATCTAGGGTTATTAATTAGTGCACGAAAGTGGAAATTTCTCCT
The DNA here is from genome assembly GCA_031772625.1 of Pinus tabuliformis. Classification (NCBI taxonomy): domain Eukaryota; kingdom Viridiplantae; phylum Streptophyta; class Pinopsida; order Pinales; family Pinaceae; genus Pinus; species Pinus tabuliformis. Next base: position 25,341,171 of record CM062813.1, read on the forward strand.
CTTTAAGGTCCATCAAGTCTGATCACAGACCTTCATGAATGTCTAGAAGCCATTTCCTTAGAGTTGTAGTAGCAGGTCATAGCTAGATAAAGATATGCGCGAAGGCATATCTGGGAAAGAAAAGCTTAAGGCCACTTATCACATCGTCTCTAGATGTCGAAACCTGGTTCTAGCATCCTCCAATACTGGTTCAGGTGAGACTGCATCTTGTGCTATGCAAGTTGTTGCCGAAAGGGCCAACAGTTAGGTTTTTGTTGGTTGGTGTGAAGAACTCTGAACCTAGGTCAGGACCCCTTAATCCAATAAATTGGTCCATTGTCGGGACCAAGATCTATCTAAATATGTGTGATAAATGGTTTCCTACAAAGAAAAGTGGATCAATCAAAACGTGCATGCGTTAGTGGCTCAATAGAACAGGAGCCCTAAATTATCTAAGGAACAATGGTTGCAGAGATTTTTGTACATAAACGAGATTGACACATTCTTCTGTTTCTTCCTTGATGAACTACACGAATGGTTGTCTAAATTGGCTGATAGTCAAGGGACATGGAGGCTTGACGGTCCTATAGTGTGGACTCCTAAACTGGTGTGATGTATGGAGGCATCAGAAAGCAATATCGCAAAGGTTGTGGGTCACTGGATTGATCGCACTTTGGGAAGTTTCGTGACTTATTTCACGATTGATAGAAATATCATCTATAACAAAGGCTCTCTAAAGGATCGCAAGGTAAGTATCTGAAATAATTAAAAAATGGGATTAAAATGTCATTGTGTGAAAAGAGGGTTATGTAGTAACCTTGATATTTGGGGCTAGGCGAAGTGGGATATTCTTTAGAAGAAATAGAGGATCGAGCCTAGAATATAGTCTGCTCATTGAACCCCCTTCAAGCAACAATGAAGGGACGATGCTGACTACCCCGCAAAGTGTAGTTCATTTAATTACGTAGGGTATCCTGAGAATACCTCATCCATCCACTCCACCTCCACCTTCGCCTCATACACCTACACCTTCACCCCCTCCACCTTCATTTCCACCATTCGACATGGCGAATGCGTTGAAGATGCTGATTTTTAAAGGAGTAGGGAGAGAAGATCCTGAACAATTTTGGTTTGTTGCGGGAGCTGTACGGATAGCACAACAGATTACGGATGATAACATCAAGAAAGTGCAGGTGGTTATGACCTTACAGGATCGCACATTAACATGGTACATCAAGTATTGCATTGATTTCCCTAATGCGACATTGGTAGAGACCCAACAAGCTTTGAATAAAGAGTTTAGTAAGCCTAATTCAGATGCACAGTCAGTAATTGAGTTTAAGGAAATCCGAAAAAGGGTAGATGAGACACCTTGGGATTTCGATTAGAGGTTGAAATTCTTGATCAGGTAGGACAATATGATAATCACGGATTCCCAACATCATGATTGGTATATAGTGTCACTCTTGCCACACTTGAGAGTGCTTTTGTCACACAAAAGATAGCAATGCAAGTTGAAGATTTGGAAATTGTGATGAGGTTAGATGCTTCGCCCATACAGGATACGAATCTAGGAGTGCAACAGATTCACTCATAGCCGAAAAGCCTACAATTGGAATTTCAGAGCTTAAATAAAGGAAAGGAGGCCTAACTAGAGGTGCACACAAAGGTCTGGTATTTTAAGTGTAAGAGCCATGGACATGACAAGGACCATTGCCTGGTTTATAAGAACTATATTATTGGGGGAGGGCCTATTTCCCTGAAGCTAAAGAATAACGTTGGGTTGGGTATGGGAGCTGCACTGTGGTGTGCTATCTGCCAGGTTACAGGAAATCACGCCACTGATAAAGGCCATCTACTACCAAAGTTTTTAAAACCCCTCAGCAGTTGTTTTGTAATTTCTGTAAATCTATGGGGCATGATGAATGCCATTGTAGGAGTTATGAGCTAATGATGGATAGAACCCCTACCTACCAAATGAAGGTAGAAAATCCGCCTTAGGATTAGGGCATAGGAGCTACGCATGGAGGATTCCAAGGCTGAGGGTGAGGAAGAGGTGACAGACCGGGTCAAGAGCATGGATAGGTAATCTACTATAACTGTGGCGAAGCAAGGAACTTCGCGCGAGATTGTAAAAACCCCACGCATCCCTCATGTTAGTATTGTCGATAGTTTGACCATGTCATAGAGGAACGTCTGGTCCTTATGGTGAAGATGCAAGAAAAGAAAGCACAACCCCAGCAACCTACGCAGAATATCCAAATGACGAGAGTTGAGCCCTACAAAGAAGATCAGATCATAAATATAGTAATGAGAAGTGGTATGGCAACAGGTGCAGATAAAGGTAAGTAGCTTGAGGATGCCAGGTGGGTGCACAAGGCTGTTGAGAAGGAAGTATACTTTGATCTTAATCGCACTAAAGAAACCTTCATGGAAGAAAAGACGAACTTCACTGAGGCCTCTACGTTAGGAAATCATGAGAAAATATCGAAAACTAGTTGATGCAAGAAGTAGATCCTTCAGTATTAGCTACTTTTTTGAAGACTTTTATGAAGTTATTGCGTGATCAGAAAGCAGTAGAAAGGTTGCAATAGTTAATCAACAAGATTGCAAAAAAAGACAAAAATCCTACTGAACAACGCACTGTGAGGAATATTGGTAAGCACAAGAAGCGAACGGGGCACGGGATGATGTTAACTGTGTAGATAGGTGAATACGAAATGGACCAAGTAATCTTGAATCTCGGGTTTGATGCAAATGTCCTACCTAATCAGACATGGGAGAGGATGGGGAGACCTACGCTGCAGTGGTCTCCTATTCAGCGGTGCATGGAAAATCAATAGAAGATTATTTTGATGGGGCACTTATATTGTGTAACAGTGGACATTGAAGGTGCAAGCGCATTGGTTGACATTGAGGTCATTGAAATATAGGATGATAGTAACCCATACCCCATGCTACTAGGAATTGATTGTGCTATTAATATGAACGGGGTAATCAACTTAAATAAGCGGAAGATGACATTTGAAAAGAAGTCACTCAGGGTTGTAGAGCCATTATACCCTGTAGAAGGAGCGCATTATACTGAACTTGTTCATGATTTCATGGAAGGTGATGATGATTTGGATTAGATATACAAAATAAAATCACGAGATGAGGATTGGATCAATCCTACAGTTGATGGAAAAATTGTGTGGGATAAGGATAGCTCCTGCATCTCACATTCAGATGAAGATCTTGAACAATGGCATAATATGTTACATGAAGTATCTGCGCTTCAATGAAATATGATGACCAAATCACTGTGGTGTGTCTCGAATGAGGTAAGGAACCTTCTGCATTATGATGGTTTGACTGATGTGGAGTTGTTTTTGGATGAATTTGAAAGGGAAGTATCGGAAGAACATCACTTATAGGCACTGAGCTTGGCATTGTGCGCTACACTTGCCTGTTGATGGGGTACGCACAATGAGAACTTTGCTGGATCGAAGGAATACTGAAGGATGATGAAGTTAAGGTTTGGATATGCTAATACTTGGATAACAAAAAAATACAGTGGAAGGGATGATCCACGCAATCATTTGGATTGATGGATTAAGGCTTGGGGAACATAACCACAACCAAAATGGGTGCATATTTTGTGTCATACCTTGGATACAATTGCAATGAATTGGTATCAGAAAATGGAGCTTTGCCATGGAATAGTTGAATGGGACATCTTAAGGGAATTATTTCTATTAATTTTCAGCTTTGAGGATGGATTTGAGAGCATTGATGAAGTACTCAAAGAGATAAAAGCAGCTATATTCAGAATACCCAAGGAACCGGTAGAATGGGCCCAGCTAGATAGGAATACATAGCTGCGCCATGTGCTAGAGTGTTACAATGTGACTACTAAAGAAGAAGAAGAGATCCACAAAATATTACCATCCCATAGACTGAAGGACAATGTGAAGTCGAAGGACTGAAGGTGGCGAACCTAGATATATCAAAACCTTTGAAAACTCAACAAGTAAACATTGGGTCTGAAGCATAAACTAAGCCTGCAAAGATAGGTGACAATTAGGACAAAGATAGGTAGCTGAGATTTAAAAGGGATCATCGGAGATTTAGTTGTTATGAAGATCACTTTGAAGCCGGATGTGAAGCCTATTAAGAAGAGGCCTTATTGGCTAAATCCGAAATATAAAGAAAAGGTGCGCCAAGAACTGGATAAGATGTTGGATGCCAATATTATTGAACCAGTAGAGGAATGCGATTGGGTAAGCCCAATGGTGGTCCAAGAGAAGAAACAGAAAGGTGAGATCTGAATATGTGGAGATATGAGAAATATAAATGATGCATGCGTGCATGATCCATTTCCAACACCATTTACAGATGAAGTATTAGAAAATGTTGTCGGATAGGAGGCTTATTCATTCATTGATGGATTTTGGAGATATCATCAAATAAAGGTCATGCTATAAGATCGAAGCAAGAAAACCTTCTCGACAGAATGGGCTTGCTTTCGATATACAGTAATGTCATTCGGACTGAAGAAAGCACCTGCAATCTTTTCCCGAGTTGTGATCGCGGTGTTCAAAGAGTTTATTCATAAATTCCTGGAGGTGTATTTTGATGATTGGACTATGTTTGGATTTGTGAAGCACCATGTTGTGAGTTTGAACCTTATGCTGGATACATGTTGAAGGTATCAGATCGTGTTGGAATTGAAAAAGTACATATTCTATGTGCCCATTTGGATTTTGCTTGGCCACGTTATATGTAAGCAAGGATTGATGGTGGACCCTACGAAGATCATTGTAATTATGAATTTGGAAGCTCCTATGAATGTGAAACATCTGCACACGACCTTGGGGCACACTAGGTATTACAGGAAGTTCATCAAAGGCATATATTTAGATAACCATGCCGATGGAGAAATTATTGAAGAAAAATGTGATGTTTTGCTGAGATGAAGACTGTCAGCACATTTTGGATGTCTTGAAGGAAAAGATGGTGACTGCACCTATTTTGGTATTTCCATATTGGAAAAAGGAATTCCATGTCCATGTAGATGCCTCTTGCATTGTGCTAGGAGGAATATTAACACACGCAAGTGAAGGAGAGATTGATCATCTGATAGCCTTCGGAGTAGAAAGTTATCCAAGGCTGAGAAGAATTACTTCACTTCAGAGCGCGAAGGGTTGGAGATGGTCTACGCAATGATGAAATTTAGACATTATTTGTTGGGTGGACACTTTAAAATGTATATAGATCACTCCACGCTGAAGTACATGATCAATAAGCCTGTTTTGGGGGGGAAGATATGTCGATGGTTACTATTGTTTCAGGAATATGACAAGCCTAGAAGGTTGAATGCAAGACCTGACCATATGTCAAGGATTGACACAAGAGAAGAACTAAATAATTTGTAGGAAGGACTGTCGAATATGTAGCTTTTTGTGGTGCGCATCATGGATGACCATCTCGTAGATATCATTCAGTTTTTAACAATGAGAACAACTTCAGAAGGCTATTCTACCCAGCAAGATAAGGAGTTAGCAGATTGTGCTGCATATTTTTTGGTGATTGTGGGTCATTTGTATAAGACGGGAATGGATGAGATACTACAAAGGTATGTTCCCGAGTTTGAACGTGCTAGTATCCTTGTTGAAGCACATGGAGGAGTGGCAGGAGGTCACTATGTAGGGAAAGTGACTGCATTGAAGATTTTGCTCATTGGGTTATGGTAGCTGACATTACACAAGGACTCTAAGGCATACTGTAAGGCATGTGATGCTTGCCAAAGGACAGGGAAGCCTTCGCGAAGGGATGAGTTTCCTTTAAATCCTCAGGTTTAGTTGCAAGTTTTTGATAAATGGGCCATTGATTTTATAGGTCCAATACAACCACCAAGAAAGAAGACGGGCACTCAGTATATCATTACTGTAACTAAGTATTTAACCAGATGGGTGGAAGCACGGTTAGTAAAAGATTGTACAGCTGCCATGACTACGAATTTTTTGTTTGAATATGTCTTCACGGGGTTTGGATTCCCTAAGATATTGACGAGTGATAGGGCTGCACACTTCTTGAATGAAATGATCAGCGCAATGCTTGAATAATTCCTGGTGTAACATCAAAAGAGCATGCCCTATCACCCGCAGGTGAATGGAATGGTGGAAGAATTTAACAAAATTTTGGAGAATGCACCGATGAAGGTCTGCAACACACAGAGGAATGATTGGAATGTGGTGTATCAGTAGTGCTATGGGCATATAGGATGACCTACAAGAAGTTGACAAGACAAACATCGTTTAGGTTGGTATATGGAATTGAAGCAGTGATGACCATGGAGTATATTGTGCCAAGTTTACTTATTGTAGCTTTGACAGAGATGAAGGATCGTGCGACCTTGGAGGAAAGGCTCGCAGAGATCATGGAGTTAGAAGAGGACCGCTTCCTTGTAGAATTTCATCAACAAGTGTAGAAGGAAAGTGAGAAAGCATGGCACGACAGGCATATCAAGTTGTGCACTTTTCAAAGAGATGATTTAGTGCTTATGTATGATAGTAAGTTTGCCAAATTTCCAAGGAAATTTCAAATGCACTGGTTGGGGCCCTATGTTGCTAAGGATATCATGGATGGTGGTGCAGTTCAGCTTGCAAAGTTGAACGAAGAACCATTCTTGGGAAAGTGAACAAAAGTAGGTTGAAGTTGTACATAGGGGATCCTAACCCTGCGCAATGACTATATGATAGTAGGACAATCTTAGTAATCTAGGAAGCTGCAAGGGATTGCAAGACTATAAATTGTGCTGCTTAACAAGAAGAGACATGAAGTAATGAGGCTGCACGATGGAAGACAGGTGTACAACAGGTGTAGTTGCATTGGATGAGTTGTGCCATGAAGGAGGGTACTACACACATGGGTCCAAAAGTAGTCGTTGGAGTTACTATTCATGAATTTGAAGGCACAACCTTAGTGCGCATTCCAGTGCTGAAGATGGAGGATTGGGATCTCGCAGACCACGAGAGATTCCCTCATTTGGCTACCCACAAGTACATGACAATAAATTACTATGAAGAAATCAGGGTTATGTGGTTGGAACCCATGAAATGGGTCAGAGGTGTTGAGCAGGTCGGGTTGTTGCACATGCTCTGTATGCCGCATTTTCATAGATCAATAATCAGCACAATGTGTGTGCACCAGTTGCTCGCGCTAGTGCATGATGGGTGCCTATGGTGTGGGGACCCCATGCCGATTATGGATATGCTTAACCATCAGATTACAAAGCTTCCATACAAAGGGGTGGACCCTGCCAAGGGGTTTTGAGGGAAAAGTGGAGAAAAGGAGTTAGTAGATAAGATGAAGGCGAAGTTTGGTATCATAAATAAGTCATGCGGATATTCTATCCACTATATTTAGGACCAAGCAGTGTAGTTCGCCACCCAAATACTTGCAGGAAAAATTATGAGGAAATGTCGCGTGAACGAAGTTCCAATGCCTGTGGTATCATTGGCTGCCCAGTGCGTGCAGGGAGTGCAATATAATTGGGCAAAGTATTTGTGTAAGGATTTCCTCGTGAATTGTCATGAAGCTCAGGAGGACAGTAAGTCATTCCATTATGCATGTCTTCTACTTTCAATTGTCTTAGTAACAAGGAGATTGTCGGAGGACAACTAGTTTCTCCCGCAACCAGAAGATTTACCAGAGGCCGTAAAGTTCGCTTTGCTACAGGCAAAAAAGTATCAGAAGATGATCAAGGAGTCAAATAATTTTTGGATCCTAATGGAGATGGATCTTAGGACAGTCATCAGTCAGTGGCCACAACTGTCTCAAACTTTGTACGAATAATTAAGGGCCTTTGTAGATTTCAAGGTCGATTTCCAAAACTTATCAATTAGGGTGCGGGAGGACCCTAATCTTACATGGCATAAGCTACCATACTTAGTCTCGGTGACAGATGTATAGGAGATTGTGGGGAGTTGTCCAACGGAGTGGCATGAACCCACAAACCTTGATGTAGGTACTAGAAAGGGTGTTGAGAGCTCTGTTGCGCAGTCGACTGTTGCACAAAAGTGTAAAGAGGCAACATAGAAGGAAACGCAAGCTATGGCTGAGAAAAAGAAGAAAAACGTTGTTGACAAGGCAGCTGCAGAAAAAGAATGTGTTGTGAAGGAGTGTGCTGAGGCAGAATGCACTAGTATAGAGGAAGTCAAAGAATCATCTTCCCAACATACATATGAGTAGAACTATCAGGACAGGAAGGAGGCGGCGGAGAGGAGAAGAGAACTCTCTTCACATTGAAGAAGCGCGGAAAGGAGACAACTATTGGGCCACCAAAGAAGCATAAATTAGACAAGAAAACGCGCATCGACCTGATGGTCCTTACAGAAGGGGATCTTAATGAGATTGGACACAAGGTCAGAGATACCACAACGGAATTGTGGCAGTAGTTTGAACAACAATACATGCATATGCTAGGGAGCATCTAGAAAGATCTGCACGAGCTGCTGATCTAGACTGGTAGGATTCAAGCGACCGTTGGGCAAGTGATCGGGGTGCAAGCAATCCTGGTGCAAGGGAGCAAGACAACAACATAATTGGAGCGAATCCTGGACCTCAGAGTCATACCTTTACTAGAAGGATTAGTCCACACAAAATCTGAAGAAGGCCACGATGTGTTGAGCACAGTTAAGGACATGGGGGCGAACTTGGTCATGATATTACTCCCAACCCTCCATGTGCTGCATCAGGGGGTTTTAGACAAGCTAAGGATTAGAGAGAAGTGTGCCCTTGCAATCATAAGTGAATTTCATGTAAATAATGAGCAGATCTTCGTGGAGAAAGATAAGGCACTGAAAGAAAAGGAGAAATTGCAAGAACGAAGTCAGAGTCTGGAGACAATAATAGAGCAGGCATGCAAAACAGTTCTAGAGTTGAACATCCCAAAGGATGCCGTACCTACAACAAAAGTTAGAAAATTGGCTACTATGGCCTGCGCGTCGAAGGTTGAAATAAGAAAATTTACATTCAATTTTCAAATGAAGATCTTAGAGCTGTAGCTGAAGTTGCAGCCAACCACCTCACTAGAGGTCCGAGATCAACGTGGAGTAGCGACTAGGGAGAACATGGGTACATTGGATACCGTATTCACAGACTGCGCTATGATGTTTGATCAGGCCATGGAGCTGTGGACGAACTTTCAGGAAGACCCTAACTTGCAGAGGATTAACACATATATCAGGGAGACACAACGCAAGTATGATGAAGTCCGAGCGATTGTGTGCACCTTGGCACCAGCCCAATGCCTCGCGCGATTGCAGGAAGGTAAGCAGCTGCAATCAAAGAAAGGAGAGCTATAGAGGAAAGAGGCCCTTCTCAAGGCTAGATTACAGCCATGGATAGAGGAAGCCTCTCAACTTAATCTATCACTCTAGGAAAAGCTAAGGATATCGCAACAGACTTAGAGGACAATGTGCCTAGTAGCGGAAGGCCCGACAATAGAGAAATTGGTAGAAGAAGTGCAACAGGCCGCGGTGCAGAGTGTTGTTGACATAGCAACATTGCAGGTCAAGCTAGGTGGCCTCCACAATAAGATAGAGGCACCATCCAAGTGACTCGAGGGCGAGTCACCCTATTTGTGTTGGGGGCTTGTTCGGACAGGTTCCCCAGGGTCAGTTTTGGGGTTAGTTTAATTTATTTTTGTAAAAGTTTGGTAAAGAATGTAAAGTCTCCAAGAAATGTGGATGTAAAGAACGTAGCTAGAGAGGAGTCAAAGGGGCTTCAATCCCTTGTTTGGGTAAGTGATAGGTCAGTTTTGGAGACTCACCCATGGTTCGCGGACCATGGTATTTTATGGAAAAAGCTATATATATATATTTGAGTCATTGCGAGTATAAGAAGTAGACAAGTAACAAAGTCAAGATAGACATTGTTTGGGCAAGTGCTAAAGCAGGAGGGCGTAAATTCTTGTACTTAGCCTAAATGGGAAGGTTGTTGTAGTTGAGTGTGCATGAGGCCTTGGTAAGTCCACAACTGAGTGCATGGACCCCTGCAATTGAGTGCATAGGGTGGAGAAGTGTGTAAACTGAACACTGAAACTTAATAAAGGCTGATTTTGGAGAAATACCTTGCCTTTGAGTACTATTCTTAATTCTGTTCATGTTATGTTTTGTTGCTCAATGATATGTTTTCTGTGGAATAATGTTTAAATGTTTCTCGAATCTATTGAATCTATAATATTTATGCATGACTGAAGTAATTATCCATTTCCACAAAAATAAGGGTTAATTCTATTATGATTTCGAATGAATTGGATAGATGTGCATGAAGGTAGATCTACGGTTATTAATTAGTGCACGAAAGTGGACAGTTTTCCTCTTTAGGGTCCATCAAGTATGATCACAGAACTTCACAAAGGTCTAGAAGCCATTTCCTTAGAGTTGGAGTGGTAGTTCAAAATGGGATAAAGATTTGTAGGAAGGAAAATCTGAGCGACAAAGGATCAAGACCGCTTATCACATTGTCTCTGGATGCAGAAACCTAGTTCTAGCATCCCCCAATACTACTTTGTGTGGGACTACAACCTGCACTATGCAGGTTGTTGCCGAAAGGGCCAACAGTTAGGGTTTTGTTGATTGGAGCGAACAACTCTGAACCTGGGTCAAGCCCCCTTAAGCCAACACCTTTCGCCCATGATTTCAGACCCTGTGAGAACTCCTTTCGATGTGCTTGTGCGAGCCAAGATAAAATAAAGGAGGAGAAGAGAGCTTGATGTGTTGAAATGAACTTGAGGTTGCTTCCTTTGATAGAATTTCCTGAGGGTTAACTTGGGGTTAAGATTGACCCACGCAGTTACCGTTGTCGTAAGGGTTGACCCATTCCAGAATGTGTGTATGAATAAAATAATTCAAAACTTAACTTCCGTTTAACCAAATTAGGTGATCTTTAGGTCGATTTTGGTCCTCTGAAGGTATCATATGGGTCATATGAGTTGTCTAATGTGGAATTTAACCCTAGTTTCAAAAATTAATAGATGATTTATCCAAATGCACTACTAGAGCGTGGGTTCAAAAGTTGGACACATTTTCCAAATAAAACCTATGTTGGAGACAAAGGTCATCAAATTTTCTATATTGCATTTGGAGGGAGAGGCTTATGAATGATGGTATCATGGGCTAGTTACCTACCTTAGGGCATGTTGGAATTATCTCATACATGGATTTGACACATAGATTGATTTCCTAATTTGATAAGAATGAGCTAGAGATATATTTCATAGTTTGAACAACTCAAATAGATAGGTACAAAATAGGCTTAAATTTCATAATTTTATAGGTTCACGGTCTTGTTGATAGATCTGGAAAAGCATAGACTGATTATACTTTCATTGAATGATTATCAAGACCCATATGTGGTTGGGTTAAGACCTTTAAACCAAAATTTCTACAAGGTATTATCATTAGAACATGAGACATGGAGGCAATAGTACCAAATTATATTTTTTCTCACAAACCCTTCCTTCATTACAAAAACAAAGATAAGAAGCCCTTCCAGAAAGAGTGGACTAGGAAAGAAAAATTGGATGATGATACTTGAAAGGAACTGAGAAGGAAGAAACTCTTATTTAGCTATAAGAAGCCTTAGGTACCAAGTCACAGGTGTATGGATAAGGGAAAGGAAAACTACATAGAGGTATTCTTAGATAGTGATGGGGAAGAGTAGGTAAGGACACGCTCATGGCGATGAACATAGTGGTATGAATGATGAGCAACCATGAGTGGAGACTAAGAATGGAACTATAGTAGCTCTATTGGGAATCCCTAGATATCACACTTTCAAAGTTAGGAGGGTAGTATGGTGACAATGTGTCATTATCTTGATTGATGGTTGGGAAACTCACAACTTCTTTGACACTAATTTTGCTGCCAAGAGAGGCATTCCCACGTAAGACTTTGAGGGACTTGATATTGTTGTAGATGATGGGCATGATATGACATGAAAAAAAAGGGTTTCACATTTGGAGTTGAAAATGGGTAAATGCACTATGACTAGTGAATTCTATGTGGTTGAATTGGTAGACACTAATGTTTTATTGGGTGTTCGGTGGCTTCATTCTATAGGGAAACACTTGAAGAATTACCAAATAATGGAGATGGAATTCACTGTAGAAAATGGTAAGAAGGTAGTTCTAAGGGACATGTCCAATGATGCCCCTAAGATTGTTGGATACAAGAAAATGGAAATCATATTTAGGCATGGTGATGTATCTTGGGAAACAACGTTTTTGATTACGACACACAAACCTTCAGAGAATAACCAAAATTATCATGTGTACATTTTGTCATTGTTAAGAAAACATGACTAGGATTTTGGGGAGACCCCTCTAGGGAGGCCTCCTAAAAGAGGGTTCTAGCACAACATTGATCATTAAGAAGGGGCCAAATCCATAATAACTACTCCATATAAACACTTGAAGAAGTTAAAAGATGATATAGAGAAGGAAATCAAGGATTTGTTAGAGATGGGACATATTAAACCCAACTCCCACTTATTTTCTTCTTCGGTGGGCTTGGTTAAGAAGAAGGGTGAAACTTTGAGGATGTGTATTGACTATTAGGCACTAAAAAAGAAAACAATAAAAAATAAGTATCCCATTCCTAGGATTGACAAGTTGTTGGATGAATTATATGGGGAAATATACTTCTTGAAGATTGATCTTCAAAGAGGATATCACCAAATTAGTGTCAGGAAGCAAGAAGTTCACAAGATTTCCTTCGGGTGTCATTATAGGCACTATGAGTTCTTGGTTATGCCATTTGGGTTAACTAATGCACTGTCATTTTCTAGTCTTGCATGAACCACATCTTCAACAAGTAATTTCAAAAGTTTCTTTTGGTGTTCTTTGATGATCCCCTTATATACAACAAGCCATGGGAGTATCACTTAAGGTATTTAGATGAGATACTTGGTATTATGTGGGGGGAGTAATTATATTCCATGTCATCAAAATATGAATTTGGTTTGATACAGATTATATATTTCTGATATGTGATCATTACGCAGGGGGTGCATGTACATCAAGAGAAGATCCATGCCATATTGGATTGGCCACTTCTTAGGACCCTTACAGAGTTGCAAGGATTCTTTGGATAATACAACTATTAAAGATACTTTATTAAAAGGTTTTCACAGTTGGATGCACCCTTAATAGATATTATGAAGAAAGGGACATTTAGGTGGACAAAGGAAGCTTAGTAGACATTCAACAAGGTCAAGTAGGTGATCAACACTTATCCAGTATTAGCACTTGTTGATTTCACTTAGCCCTTTGTGCTTGAGCATGATTATTTTTGAGAGAGTATAGGAGTTTTATTAATGTAGAATAAAAATCCAATAACATTTGATATTTTGAATCTCGGGGAACTGGAGAGGCTCTGCTCCATCTATGATAAGGAGTTACTCACCATTATGTATGCTTTGGACAAGTCCAAACAATATTTTGTCAGTGGTTGATCCAAATTTATGAAAGAATGAAATGAAATACATATATAAATAGAAACACAAATATGCAGTGAAAGCATAACTTCAATTCATTAATAACAAAGTACTGAAAATTATTTACATGAAGAATGGAAATAAACTAGCTCATATGATGGTAGTTTATCTCTAAGAAGAGTTGTGGCAGCTACATGCCTTTTGAACTATGTTACAATGTGGCTCGAAGGCCTATTTATTATTGAGAAATAATGGAAAACCCTAAACATCCAAAAATCTAACCTTGTCAGATGAAGCGCCAAAATTTTGTAGGCCCCTTTAGGCTAAATTGGTACATCAACCTCTCAAGGTCGTAACATTATCATATGATCTTTGTTTGACATGTATGATGCCTCATTAGAAAGATCTATCCGAGGACTAAAAAATTCAGCTATAAGCTAATTTTCCCATTTTAAAAACAAATTTCATTTAGGGCCTCAAAATGGCTTTGAAATTTTAGGACTCGAAAAACTGCCAAAAAATGTAAATTATGCTTCAATTAAGGAAATTGAAAGAAATAATGGTGGGGGTCCAAGTGAAATAGGTGAGTAGCCATAAATATCCACTTGGTTCAATCCTCCCCCCTTAGGAAGAAATTTTCCCCATTGTGTTGAGTGCCTCCATGAGATGAGGAAATTTCTATTAAACTTGGTCCCTTGTAAGCCACTTTCCTTGGTGCAAGAGTTGACAGCTTTGACAACCCGATACAGTTGGATCTTTTGTTAGCAAATGTTCTTGATTTGTATGTCCATGATCCAATCAGTTGTGTCTTTTCCATGCATTCTGTGTTTATCTTTGTGGGTGTGAGTTTTTCTGCAATGTAGGATGTGTCTAGTAATGGTGGAAAGTATGGCCAAAGGTGGTCCACATTTAACATTGGGTGCAGGCCAAGGAATGGGGGAATATTGGGCTCAAGTTAATTGTCTCCCACAACCTTGGTTATGGTTTAAGTCCAATATCAGAGTGGTTTGAGCTTCTGATGGGATCTGGTAATGTGTTCTTTCTCCAAATGTAACCAAACTTTGTCGTCGACCTGAAGCTTGTGTGGCACTCGATGTTGATCATGCCGCTACTTATACTTGGCATTGGAATTATCCAAGAATTTTTGAAGCTGTTAGTAGATGTGTTGGATGCATTCAATAAAGTGGGTTTCTTTATCAACCTCAGACTATACATGTGTGGATTTTGTCTGTGTATTTGCGTGAGGCATGGAAACATCAATCAAACACAATGGTTGAAAACCTAAACCCACTTGAAAAGGACTATGGCCATCAAACTATGGAGAGATATATTATAACTATGTTGGACATATGAAAGGTTGTCATCCCAGGCTCGTGGATTCTTGTAGTTGTACACGTGTAGTATGTGCACTATCATCCTGTTGACGACCTCCGTTTGGCCATCAATCTAGGGATGGAATATAGTTAACTTGGTGAGCTTAGTGTCCAATAGTTTCCAGAGGCTCGACTAGAATGTGCTTAGGAACCTGCTATCATGATATGATATAATGGTCTATAGGATTCCAAAATGTACCCATACTCCTTCAAATAGGAATTTGGTAATGTCCTCTATTGTGATACTCTTCTTGCAAGTCACCAATATAGCCATCTTAGAAAGTTTGTCCATGACCACAAATACATAGTCATTACCATGCTTGGTATAAGGGAGGCCTAACAAATAGTCCACGAAGATAGATTCCTAGGAATGGTTGGGAGTAAATAGAGGAGTGTACAGGCTTTGTTTCTGGATGGTTGGCTTGGAGATGGCACAGGTAGTGCAGGATCTGATATATTTTCCAATGTCCTATCAGAGTTTTGGCCAATAAAAATACTTCTATAGTACAACCACAATTTTCTCCACGCCAAAGTGTCCTGCGACCCAACTATAGTGTGCCTCCTAAATAAGCTTGGCGCACTCACTTGAAGGAACATAAAGGTGGCCCAGGTAGCATAATAATGCATCCTGGAGGTGGAAATTTGGAACTTTCTTGCCATCCACTAGCATATCATATATGGTGATGAATGTTGGATCATCTTTGTATAAATGTGGCCATCCAGAGGTCTCATGGCCACAAGAGTAGTCAGTTCTATAACTGGGGGCCGACTAATGCAATCTACAACATGATTGGTTTTCCCCTTCTTGTATTTAGTCTTCAATTGGAACTGTTGCAAATATGTAGACCACTTTTGATGTCGATGATTCTGCAACTTCCCTTATGTTTGGATAAAATGAAGAGGTCGATGATCTATGTGGATGATTGTCTCCTCAAAATGTAATGTTTCCATCGTCGACATGCATACATGATGGAATAAATATATTCATCATAGGTGGGGTATTTCTAAATTGTATCAAAAATTGTTTCACTGTGGTAGGCCATCAAATGCCCCTGTTGGGTAAGAACTGCGCCAATAGCATAGTTGGAGGTGTATGTCTCAATTTCAAATGGTTGTTGTAGGCCTAGAAATGTGAGTATAGTTGTAGAGAAGAGGTGGTGTTTTACCTCAACGAATGCCTTCTCTTGGGAAGTGGACCAGAAAAAATTTGCTTTCACTACGCCCTTGGTAACCTGACTCAGAGGCCAAGTGATATGAAAGAATCCCAACACAAACCTCCGACAAAAATTGGCAAGGCCCAAAAAACTGTGAAGCTCTATTAGACTGGTCAAGGTTGGCCAATCCCGAATGACTTGGATCTTAGCCAGATCCACATGTATTCCTTTTTCATCAATGATGTAGCCCATATATTGGACCTAGCTCATGCCAAATGTGAATTTCTCCAAGTTGGCACATAGTTTGTGTTGTCACAGGGTTTGAAGGATTTTCTAAATGTGTTGTAGATTCCCTTCCCAACTCTTGCTAAAGATGAGGATGTTTTCCAGATGTACAACCATGAACAATTTGGTCAAGGGCCCAAGATGTCATCCATAAGCTTCATGAAAGTTGTAGGGGCATTTTTCAACCCTAAAGACGTGACCAACTAGTTGAAAATTCCCTTGTTAGATTTGAAGGTAGTCTTCCATACATTTTTGGGTTCTATTAGCACCTGGTGATAGCCAAACTTCAAATCGATCTTGATAAAATACTTGGCCCCCTTGAGCTAGTCAAAAATTTCATCAATCTATGGGATTGGATACCTATTTCTGACAATGATTTTGTTTAGTGCCCAATAATTAATGCAAAGTCTCCCAGTTCCATCTTGCTTCTTTACAAGTACAATAGGACTCTCACAGGGTGAGAAACTTGGTCGGATGTGCCCTTTTTGCAGAAACTCTAGGGTCTACTACTTGATTTCTTCATTTTACATAATGGAGCGATGGTATATCAACCCATTGGGTAGAGGTTCTTTAGGACTTAGATTGATCTAATGGTTAACCTGGCGTCAGTGAAAGGGTACTCGAGTGGGTGAGGAGAATATGTCCTTGTATGCTTCCATGACCTTATCCACCTGCTTCTGCTGTGTGGGGGAACCCTTCCTAGGGTCCATGGATGTGGCCACTATCTTCCCCTTGCTTTGAGAGAATCAAAAAGAAAATAAATTTCATGGTCTAGGAGATGATATTATTGCATTATTTAACAGATATCAAAGAGATGGTGGTAGGTGGGCTACCTCCAATATCCTATATAACTTATTTCCCAAAGTAATAATAACAGTGTGAGGCCTAAACTCATACACAAAATGATGTTTCCACAAGTATGGCTAGCCTAATAACACATCACAAAATTCAAGAGGAGAAACATCACACAATACCTCATCCGTGAAGTGCTTGATGTTGTAGGGAAGACAACACTATTAGCTGATGTGGAGATCTCATCCTTGGTGAAGCCGCTCGATGATGTACGACTGTGGGTGTGGGTGTGGTTGGTAGGCCCAAATAATTCATGACCTCTGATGAAATGAGGTTATTTTGTCTCTCATTGTCAACAATGAACTACAATAGAGAACCATTCACGCACTTCTGTGACTAGAAGAGACACTCCCCCTCCTCTAGATATTTAGGCTCAATCTTACGGACTTGGTGATTGAAATGGTGGCATTGGGTTCTATGTCAAGGATCTTCTTCCCCTTGTCATTCCCCTTCTTGGTGTCTGGCTTAGAATCAAAACATGCATAGAACTCTGAATCTTTTAGCTGGGCCACCAATGACTGCTTAGCGCGACACTCATTTGTGTTATGAGTGGGACTCTCATGGAACTCACACCACTTTCATGTGTCCTTCTTCATCTTCATGGTGTCATTATTTTCTTATGGATTCGATGGGTTGTCTTGGGTAACTCCACCTTTGATTTTTCCTTTGTTTTGTGGTTTGTGGGCACTCTTTCCCTGCTTCTGATTCACAAATCCAAAGTCTCACTTCTTTTGTCTAATTTTTTGTTCAATCTTGGGAACATATCGATATGTTGCACCAAGCAAGGAGATGTCTAAGAATGACATTTATTCCTAAATGTATTTGTGTAGATAGTCATGGTACTTGAGCACAAGATATCACTAAAAGTCTTTAATACCCAACTTTGTGCGTAGAGTATGAAAAATATTTGTGAGCTCATGCACATCTTGGTCCCTTTACTATAATAGTGTGGTCCATTGTATATACTTATCCTCATATCTCCCCATGGGGTGATATCATTCCTTGACAACATCTTGCAAAGAGTTACAAGAGAGGGTGGCTATAAACAGAGAGGGTTCCTCGATCCTTTTCTCATTGTAAGTTTCCCACTAGTCCTTGACAGGGAGGTTAGCTTTAAGTAGTGCAAAAGTAATCTTCTTCCTATTGGAGAAACTATGGATCAAAAAATAACATTCCAACAGATTCAACCATTTATCTACAACATTTTCATCTATTTGAATTTTTAAAATAGGGTATCAAAGTTCACTTGTACCTTGAAGGGGTTGGAGCCTCTGAAGTGACTACTAGATGAAGATGCATTGTCGGTGGGCATCCGCTGAAGGATCTAGGCATAGTTGTCCATAATCTCATTCTCTTAGGCCATAGGAGGTCGTCAATGTTGGTGGGGATGGTATTGCAAAGGCTCAACTAGTTCAAGTTCCAACTCCTTATACCTCGACCTTGTTGGGTATATGCATAGAAAAATAGAGAAAGAGAAGATTACTCTGATACCATTGATCCACATTTATGAAGGAATGAAATGAAATACATATATCAATATAAACACATAGATACAATGAAAACAGAACTTCAATTCATTAATAACAAAGTATTGAAAATTGTTTACATGCAGAATGGAAATAAACTAACTTATCTCTAAGAAGAGATATGGTGACTACATGCCTTTTGAACTATGTTACAATGAGGCTCGAAGGCCTATTTAGTATTGAGAAATAATGGAAAACCCTAAACATCCAAAAACCTAACCCTGGGAGATAAAGCGCCAAAAGTTTGTGAGCCTCGTTGCGGTAAATTGGTACATCAACTTCTCGGGGTCATAAGTTTGGCATATGATCTATATTTTATGGGTACGATGCCTCGTTAGAAATATCTATTCGAGGACTACAAATTTCAACTATAAATCCCTATTGTAAGCCATGGATTTGCCTGTTTTCCAAAAGAGCGTCGTTTAGGGCCTCAAAACGGCTCCGAAAGTTCAGGGTCTGAATAACTACCAAAAATAGTAAATTGTGCTGCAATTAAGGAAACTGAAAGAAGAAATGGTGGGGGTCCAAGTGGAATAGATATTTGGCCACCAATATCCACCTAGATCATTGGTAGATTTATGGTTAGGATTGACCATAATAGTTTGTGATATTTCCTAGAACAAAAGAACTTGAATGAGACGTAGCATAAATGGGTGAGCAAGATACAAGCTTATAATTTTGACATATATGAAAGGAAATAAAAATATTGTTATTGATTCCCTTTCGAAGAAACTAGCAGGATGTTCCCTTATAAAAATTTCAGCTAATTGGAAATCACACCTACTGATGGAATACTCCAAGAATAAGTTTGCTTGTCAGTTGATGGATGGTCACATTCATGATAACATGTACAAAGTGGTGGATGACATTATATTCTACAAGGACATAATATATTTAGTTCCTCATTCCACACTTAAGGAGAATATTATGAGGCTTATTCATGATACACCATTTTCAAGATATCTTGGATACTTCAAAATTTATAGGTAGATTAGAGAGAGGTTCTCATGTAAAGGCCTCAAGGATGATGAGTTGTGACATATGAGGGAGTTGTTTTCACTGCGACAAACAACCTCTAAAATTTTTCTTACACTTTAATTTTGGAACCTCTTTGTGATCTTATGATCTATCGTTCCAAGTTGATCATAATCACTTCATGGTCGGATGATGATTTGCTAAGAGTTCAAGTTTTCTTATGGGATTATAACTATTGAAGTCAATTTATTACACATGATTAGATTTTTTACGCATTCATAAGCACACCTCCTCCTGGAAAGCTTAGAAATCAGTGTCTTCCTAGTAAGATAAGCATTGTGCAGTCCTTGAGAGAAATTCTTGCACAATATTTAGAAATAGTGATTACATAGTCCTTTATGGTAGGCATTGCGAAGCTCCTAGACATTGTGCAGTCCCTGATGATAATGCTTCCATAGTTGATAGGGATAATGATTTCACAATCCATGGAGATAGTCAATGTGTAATTTCAATTTATAGTCTTCGTAACTCTTAGTTACAAATGTATCATCATCCTAGTCTGTTTTCTCAATTGTTTCCGTTGCATGCTTTTGCTTTCACTTTTGTGACTGTCTTTTTTTGCTTTATTTCACTTTCGTAAGTGTCACTTTTACTTTATTTTTCTTTCCCATGTGTCACTTTCACTCTTTTTTAGCTTTCACAAGTGTCATTTTAACTTATTCTTATTGTTGCAAGTGTCACTTTTGATTGTTTTCACTCCTGCATGTGTTGTATTTTGGCACACCACTAAAGGCATCTCTAGCACTCTCTTATGCATTATTTGATCTTATATATCATAATAATATGTTCTAGGCACTCTCCCATATCTTATAGCACTTTTTGGTTGTAGTCGACACTTGCTTTGTGACTTGTATTCTAAGTATCATAAAGCTATGGTTTAACTGTCGCACTTAGAAATAAGTGTCACTTTGTTGTCGTTTCAAGGTATGCATGTTGATTTTGAGTACTTTTCTTTCTCTTTATTGTGTTCGATGATGTACATGTGTGTTTGATCAATGTTTCGAGACTTGTTTGCATGTTTTGTTCTCCCTATGTTCTATTGATCCCATACTTATCCATTTTTGGGCTTTCCCTTGTCTTCAAATTTCGCATCCATAAACTTCCATCTGAAGGTGGAGCACATTTCACATTATTAGCTAGAAATATTGACACTCTTACCTCCTACAAATGACTCCCATCCTAAGGATAACATCCTTCACAAGCATATTGTGTAATTCTAAAGCATAGTCTCTCAAGTATTTACTGCTTACACTTTCTCACTCTGCCCAGAGTTGACTTTTTCCTACCTCCATTATGCATTACGTAGTTCTAGTGGATAGTGGAGCCTTCTCCTAATCACTATTGAAGAGAATTGTAGAATTTACTGATCTTGTCACTCAATCACTGCGCATTGCACAATTTTAGTTCCTATTTTTTCCACTCCTTTTGACTGAAACCCCTCACTGTGCAATTCCTTGCCTTGCCTTGTCTTGTCTCCTATTGCACAACTCCAGTGGAAAGTGGGGTCATCCCTTAGTCCCTATGAATCTCAACTATGCAATCCTTTCTTCATCTTCCCTAAGCACTGCACATTATGAAATCACATTCAACAATCACTCTACCATTTTCCCTTGGACTTTCTCATTGCAAAAAAGCTTTGTTAATCCTCTCCTACACTACACAATTTGTAATTCTAGTTAGCAGTGAGGCATCCCTAGAACCTTGTAGTAGATAACAATGCAATACCTTCTCTCTCTCTCTCTCTCTCTCTCTCTCTCTCTCTCTCTCTCTCTCTCTCTCTCTCTCTCTCTCTCTCTCTCTCTCTCGTAGAAGCTCTGTTAATCCTCTCCTACACTATGCAGTGTGTAGTTCTAGTTAACAGTGAGGCATCCCTAGAACCTTGTAGTAGATAACAATGCAATACCTTCCCCCTCTCTTTCTAGCAGCTTCAAACCTCAAGCCTCTAGTTAATGTTTCTGGTACTTCACACACATACTTGTATCTTCATCTTACCCTAGTGCACTACACATTTATAGTGACTATTCTCCCACTTCTTACATCCTATAACTACGCAATGATCCCAAATAAGGCTCTCCCTCTCAACCCTTGCACAGACCCATCACAGTCAGTAATTTCCATGAGAAAGCAAAGGTGGAATAGGTGGGTTTTGGATTGATGTTGGCTTGTCATGAGTGGACTTTATTTGTAGGTGTTATCATCTCAACATGGTAGGGTGATGCTCAAGGGAGGTTACCAAGGAGAAATTACAAGAAGGAGCTTGTGAAGAAGAAGTAAAAGGAGGAACCATAATGAAGGACATGAAGGAATATTGGACCATGATAGAGAGATTGTTGGTAATATTGGCATTGATGTCACTGATCACATTGGTGATAATTTATGTTGGATATGAAGTGCACATGAATGTTTAATGTTGAATGTTGAATTTGTGATAATTTATTATTGAATGCAAAAGGTTGAAAGTGATGTGAAGTGCAAAGGTTGTGATATTAAATATGAAGGTTGGACATTGTTAAAATGGGACATAAAATATTGAGACAAAATTTGAAATATATATGTTTCATTGAACAGAAAATGTAGATAATACAAATCTGATTTGTCTCTTGTAATCATTATTGATTTGGTTGTTATAGTTCATCTTTATTTTATATTACAAATTATTTTTCAGAACTAAAAATGAAGAGACAAACTTGTGAGTAGTTTTTGGAAGTCCAATAAACAATTCTTCATTTCATATTCCTACAAAGAATACAAACAACCAATATGGATTGCCTGTAAAATATACAATGTGGAATGGAAACATAAATTTTGAAGTGAAGAAGTTTGCACAAGAATATTGATGAGCAGCAACAGAAGAGGCACAAAATTGAAAAGGAGAATAAGTGCAGTAGTAGACTTGACAACATAACCGTATATAAAGTAACCAACATTTCTAACTTGATGTTGTGATTGAGATACTTTTTTCCCTTTTTATGTTGTGTCATGATAAATAACAAGTTGTAGCATGTTGAGGTAGGAGTGTTGAATAAGAGTGTAACTAGGTTCAGTATTTGTAAATGTAATTTTTATCTTTGTACTTGTCAAGAAAAAGAAATATTATTTTTGTAAATTATTCGAATGAGTTTCTTACCATTCCGCAGTTCTAGGAAAGTCAAAGAATCAAATTCATGTTAAAGAGCTCTTCTTTAGCATGAATATGGGTCAACCTAGTGTCAAGTAGCCCTCCAAGACAAGCACCATACTCCAAAGAAGAAGACTTCCAGCTAAATGATGTGAAATACAGTAAAGTCGGCTTTAAAGTATACATAGATGACATGTTGGCTCAATAAAAAGGTCACAATAGTTCACCATGACATGTTGGCTTAAACAGGTGGGTCAAACCACTATAAATAAGAGTGTAAGTTCAAAGTTAAAGTCAAGAAACTCAGACACACCTTTGAAGCTTTGGATGGTGTAGTGGGTACAAAATCTTGCATGAAGACAAGGTTATAGTGCTTTGATGGAAGAAGAATTCCATGATCTTTGATGGGTATAACAATATCACATACTACAATCTCGGTACTCTGTGTCAGTGAAGGAGGAATTCACTATGTCTCAACATCCTTATGCTATCTCCACACAAACATTGTATTGGAATTCCTGTCTCAATGCTCTATCTCGGTAGATGTTTCGTCTCCTTCTCGATGGTAACAATATCAGGATGTAAGTCACTATAATGTACTCTTGGAACACTTGTGATGAAGGATCACGTGACATCTCAGTCATAGTCTCGGGGTAGTTGTGTGACATACTCTTGAAAATTTTGAATGCAATCATGACATAACAAAGATGGTCTCGAAGATAGTTAGACACATCATAATTATGATGTCTAAGATCTTAATCATATACACAAAGTCTTGACATACTTGTAGATACAGTTATAATCTCTGCATAGTGACAATTATGATTATCATGATTTTGAAGAAGATAAGGAGAAGATCTCGATAATGGAGTAGAAACAATGATCTAGTTGACATTATGAAGATGCCATTGAAGGAACAACAATATAGCAGTAGTGATGATCTCAGTAGTATGAAGAAGAGGATTGATGTCTTGGTCTTGGAGTGCTCAACCATTCAAGGGTCATGGTCTTGGTGTTTTTCAATAGGAATATCTATAAGAAGAATTTTTTGCGGGTTTTCCTCTCCAAGAGGGAGAGGTTTTGGTCTTGGAAAAATGCCACTTTCTTATGTTCTTGTCTCTTTGTTCTGATAGCTATTTGATGAAGTAAGAAATACACACACTAATGATATCAAGAAAATATTGTGCTAATAAACTAAAGATAAATTGCCTCACAAATAGTTATCATACTAAGAAGAATCTAATCAACTCTAACTGCCCTAGATTCTTCAACATGGTATCAGAGCTATGGTTACAGTCAAAGGAAGGGAAGAAAATAGACATTTCAAGGATCAAGTTTCTAGCAGGTATCAAAGCAAGTTGAAGGACACCAATATCTACATTAAAGATCTTGATCTTGATCTTGATCAAACCCTAGAAATCTACAACAAAAATCTACATCAGAAAGTTTGTCTATCTAATCAAGGAGACAGTCTACATCAGAAAGAACTTATGCCTCCATGTTCTCATTAAAAGGCCACCAAGATCCTCATCAATATGTCTACAAAACAAGACAGCTCGAAGGATTTCAAAATGAAGATCACATCAGCTTGGAGAAAGTTGAAACCCTAGCAACAATCTTGATCTACAAAAGAAGGAAAACCATATTGAAGGCACTATCATCTCCAAGGTTATGAAATCAAGCAAGGATCATCTCCTTGCCTTGGAAGAAGACCATCTAAGGAAGCAACAAATCATCCTCATCAAAAGGGAGCAACCTTTTCTATTTAAGGAAAGGATTTTTCACTTGAAAGAAGGTCATCCAAGAAGAAGCCCTCATGCATCTTCTTCAACCATCATTAACATGATCAAGGTGAATATTTCATTTTCAAATGAAAAATAAGTATCTTTTCATTCTATAATTAAGTTTGGTTAAATGAGTTCATGATTGAAAGGATATCTATCAGTTGGATGGGTCATCAAGGTGTCTTGCATGAAGAAGGAGGATAGTCATAGTCCAAAAATATACAGTCATTAAACATATCAATAGGTCTCTTCTGAATTTATGGAAAGGGATGCTTATGAAATATCCCCTCACATAGCAATATTGCTAACATCAAAGTGATGTAGATGATAAACTCATTCTCTAAAGATGCAGTGAAGAAGGTCACATGAAATCTGATCTACATGAAATTAAAGGGTATCAGAGGATGTAGGATATCTTCCATCTACAAGACCTAGAAAGGAATGTATCTGTAATGCACTAATAGTTAATCAAGGTAAAAAATATCCATGGGATAAGAAGGTTAGCTCATTCGACAACTTATGGTTTCTATGCTAAATAGAGAAATACAAGTGGATGGAAAAAGTATTGAAGGGTAAAGGACTAAATCATGTGCAGAAAGAAAAAGGATGTTTGGTCCTCAAACAAGGCGGAATAGGTATAGCTAAAATTATGGAAGATCATATCACCAGATAGATGGAGGAAGCTAAAAAAAAGCACCAAGGAAAGATGGAGTAACATATCTCTATGATTGGGATAATATCCCTCACAAAAGGGTCCTATCATAAGCTTATGTTATAAGATATGACAATGATGATAAGATGCATCGTAGCATCATGGAAGCATTAGAAACAAGAGATCGTGACATAACCATGGTTATCTTGAAGGAAAAAAATCCATGACAGGTGAAACATGAAGGATATAGCTCTTGGGAACCTTAGTGGACATTGAAGAAAAGGAAGAAGTCATCTAGGACAAGTCTCATCATACATCAATTCAAAAAGGAAACATCTGCTAGTTGGGGATATACACGATCCTCAAAATTATTTGATGGAATCCTCATTGTAGGGTTCACTAATCTAGAGAGGAAGCAAGTGTTTCAACAAGATATCCAACTTATGGAATCTATGAGATGATGGTGTGATTACATGAAGCAGGTAAAGGGATTTAAGATCTTTTCAATCAAGGAAGTTGTTGGAAGAAGCCTCGATGACCTAAAGGTAAAATGAGGTATGTATCCTTGTGTTCAATATTATAATGTAATGTCATATGGTTGAAGGTAATAGGGATCATTTTATCTTAAGAAGCATGAGCAAGAGAAAAAGGATCTCCTCCTCTGAAAGGATGCAAGAAGACATAAGACACACTAGATTAAATCAACATAATATGTCCACATATGAAGTATGAGGTGGTTGATCAAAACTAAGAAAATATGATTAAAATCACCTAGGAATGGAATGTGTAAGGAAGGAACATATCATGAAATGTGCAACCATGATGAAGGAAATCAACATCCAAAAGATCAAGAAGACTTGACTAGAAAATGTCCCAGAAAGATATGGAGACTTTGATGGAAAAGACGTAAACCCTTGACAATGGATATATTTGGGAAATGTGTCAACATGAATGTAGGATGTTGATAACTACATAAAGATGTCATGATGAAGAGCCATCTAGTAAGGTATAATTTGATTTAATGATATATTTGATTTCTTGAATAATATCTGGATAATTTCATGCAGGACTACTTACAAGTGCAACTATAATTCATCTGATGAATGGAAGAAGCATGATGAGAAAGGAGTAGTCATATGGTGAAGGTTCCAGATATGAAGAAGGCCACTTTCCATGAAGAAAGGAATTACATGACGAACTAAGGAGGAAAGTGACCGATGGTTGTTGCCCTACAAGAAAGAAGATCAATTATTTTTCATGACATCAAGGAGAGAAGCTAATCAAGAAGCTAAAGGACCCATGAAGAAGAAGTTGCTAATGTATGGAAGAGTCCCTAGCTTAAAGGGAGCTCTGAATGGTCCCTAATCAAGAGGGATCTTGGATTAGATCACCCCTGATTAAAAAGGAGTGACAATTGTGTTTTTATATTTCATGTGTCATGTAGTAAACTAGGACTAACAGTCGTAAGTCTAGGTGAAGGCCATGAATGGAAATATAGACACGTGATAGACACAACATTCTTATCTTCACCCCGAAAGAAATAGTGGAGGATTGGGTAATCATTTGGCATCCAATGCTCTTTGAGGATGTCTAGGGCATCCAAGATAAGAGTAGGAAAGAGGATTTATATTCTTTGAGGGCTGGGAACCCAAGATAAGAATATTCCTAGAAGGTCATACTCAGTGAATACCTGGGTGGTATGTACCTTGAGAGACAATGATGAAGGTGACTACAGTCATTGGTCTCTCAAAGATTGTAGCTCAATAACTCATGGAGAGGTGGATTTGTTAGTCAAGGCCTTGGACTGTGACAGTGTTGGTTAATATGATGGCATACAAATGGTATTATCGATCTGATTCTTCTTATGAGAAATTCTTCAGATTGAGAATGACCAAGTACCATTGTAAATACCTCCCTAGTTAAGAGGGAGTGTTGAAGAAGAGTGTAACTAGGTTCGATATTTATAAATGTAATTTTGATCTTTGTACTTGTAAAGAAAAATAAATATTATTTTTGTAAATTATTTGAATGAGTTTCTTGCTCATTCCATAGGTCTAAGAAAGTCAAAGAATCAAATTCATGTTAAAGAGGTCTTCTTGAGCATGAATATGGGTCAACCTAGTGTGAAGCATTCCTCCAAGACAAGCACCATCCTCCAAACAATAAGATTGCTAGCTAAACGATGTGAAAGACAGTCAAGTCGACTTCAAAGTATACATATATGACATGTAGGCTCAATAAAAAGGTCATAACATTTCACCATGACATGTCAGCTTAAATAGGTGGGTCAAACCACTATAAATAAGAGTGTAAGTTCAGAGTTAAATTCAAGCAATTCAGACACACCTCTGAAGCTTCAGATGGCACAGTGGGTACATAAATCTCGCATGAAGACAAGGTTACAGTGCTTCGATGGAAGAAGGATTCTATGATCTTTAATGGGTATAACAGTATAACATACTACGATCTTGGCACTCTATCTCGATGAAGGAGGAACACACTATGTCTCGTCATCCTTATGCTATCTTCGTGCAAACACTATCTCGGTATTCCTATCTCAATGCTCTGTCTCGGTAGATGCTCTATCTCCTTCTCAATGGTAAAAATGATCGAAGTCATTGTAATGTACTCTCGGCACACCTGTGATGAAGGATCATGTGACATCTTAGTCAAAGTCTCAGGGTAGTTGTGTAACATACTCTTGAAAATTTTGAACGTAGTCACGACATAACAAAGATGGTCTCGAAGATAGATAGACACAACATAATTATGATGTCTAAGATCTTAGTCATATACTCATAGTCTCAACATAATTGTAGATATAGCTACAATATCTGCATAGTGACAATTATGATTAGCATGATTCTGAAGAAGATAAGGAGAAGATCTCGATAATGGAGCAGCAACAATGATCTAGTTGACATTATGAAGATCTCATTGAAGGAACAACAGTATAGCAGCAGTGATGATCTTAGCAGTATGAAGAAGAGGATTAATGTCTTAGTCTTGGAGTGGCTCAGTTAGTCAAGGGTCATGGTCTTGGTGTTCATCAATAGGAATATCTATAAGAAGAATTTTGTGCGGGTTTTCCTCTCCAAGAGGGAGAGGTTTTGGCCCTGGAAGAATGAAAATTTATTTTTTTCTTGTCTCTTTGTTATGACAGCTATTTGATGAAGTAATAAATACACACACTAATGATATCAAGAAAAGATTGTGCTAATAAAATAAAGATAAAATGCCTCACAAATAGTTATCATGCTAAGAAGAATCTAATCAACTCTAACTACCCTAGATTCTTCAACAAGGAGCCTCCTATGGGTTGTAGCATGTAGAAGATTTGTGGGAGTAGCATCTTCCTTTGAGGTAGGAGCCTACAAAAATATGATGTAATAAGGAGTAGTAGTTTGCCTTCACATCACTTTCAGCCTAAAATTTGTGGTTTTCTCCCTTCGGCATTTCCACTTATATCTAGTTTCTTCATGTGTTGGTTCTTGAATGTTGTGTGAATGTTCTTGAATTATTGACAAATATATCTGCAAATTTATCTCTCTGACACCCGCAAAAGGAATTCAATAATAATAGAGCACGTACATAAAATATTAACTGCATAAGAAGAAAATTAAGTTGATAAAAAGAATATTTTAAATCACTGATTCACCCCCCCCCCCCCCCCCCAATAAGTTCCAATCATAAATATCAATTGGTATAAGAGAAAGGTTCCTTCAGTAGAAGCCTAAAAACTGGAGGGAGGTCTTAATTCAGTAAAATGGCTAGTCAAGAAGGATGCTCAACAAATAAAGCCCCTTTATTTACTGGTACAAACTATGCCTTCTGCAAAGTGAGAATTAAGACATATTTAATGTCTCTAGGAGTATAAGTTTGGGTTGTTGTGATGGTAGGGTATGAAGAACCAAAGTAAAGAACTAGTGACAAAGATGCCAAACTGAATTTTATAGCTAATGCAAAAGTTATGAATGCACTTCTCAGTGGTGTATGTGACTCTGAATTTATCAAAGTAATGAATTGTGAGACAGCCAAAGATAACTGGGTTAAATTATAAAATATTCATGAAGGAGATAAATGGGTAAAGATGGCCAAATTACAAGTGTATAGAAACTAGTTTGAGACCTTAAAAATGAATGAAGATGAAGATATAGCTAAATTATTTTTAAGAGTTGATGAAGTCGTAAATATCATGATGGGCGTTAAAACCATAAAATCGTACACATGTTTTCACAATCCAAAAGATGCTAAAAGAAGTCCAGCAAAATGTACAAGTGAATATTTTCCAAGCTTAAGACATCATGAAGTTCAAAAAAAATAATTTCTCCTAAGTTCCAAAGCTTATGATGTTAAAAAATTAAGGACACCATGATTATTTCTTCGATAGTTGTGCACGCGTGGAATATCCTTTGAAAGTTGCGGGGTTGAAGAAATAGATGACTCAGTGATTTGAGACCACTCCACACACTTGGAGTTGATTCCCTAACATGATCTCAGTTGAGGAAAGCTAAATTTGATTCGCCCTAAAGATATGCAGCCCTCAATGGAATCATCTTGCCTTACTCATGTTTCATTTTCATGCATGAACCAAGAGAGGAAAGAAGGATTCAAAAAAATCTATATAAATAGGCCATGGGAGAACCAAAATATGAGACATTGTTACGTTGGCCAAATTTCTATAAGAGAAAACCACCATTCATTGTTGAAGCCAACGAAATTAAGAACACTAGCATGGTGGCCATATTGCTTCTAAGTAATCCATCATCTTAGTGAGAGAATAGAAATCCACCATTGGAGAGTCTTCATACTTCTTTGAGAGAGAGGATAAACTTGCAAAGAGATTGAGGAAAAGAACCCCCCTTGCTAAGGATTTTTTATCACCATAGCTCAAAGAATTCTCTTCAAGTGTTTAAGATTCATCTATTGTATTCAACCTCTACTACCAACAGTCAATAAAGGGATATTTTTCCATTATTTACTTGAATTGTTTTCTCCATTAAGAATTGTTTGTGTATTTACCTCTTTGTTTTAGTTTATGTTTATATATGCATTATTTTCACTATTTACAATGTTTGTTTATCTAAGTTTGTCCACTAACAACACCAACTTTGTATGTGATCCTTTGCAAGGAACAATCAACTGTTAAGGAGGCATACACGATTGCCACAAAAACACTACCACAGGAATGGTGACCATACTAGGGGATTTTCTTTAATCTAAAGGTTGTGTTTGAAGGACCTTCTCTATGCATAACCACTCTACAAGGCGCTCAACACCTCTTTGGAATTTTTGTAGGACCTTAAGGACTTGTTTTGAGCCCACGGAATTGAGTTTTCATTTTCTTTGCTTGCACACGCGGCTTTTTCTCTTACAGACGCACACGTGCTTCTGTGTGTGGCTAAATCCACACAGTCATCAAAAAGCCAAAAATAGCCTTGTATTTTCTCTTTTCTCAGGTGATTGGAAGCCTTTAATGAATTTCCTTCACCTCTGCATTTTGTATTTTCTATTTAGTATGCCTGGTTGCTTTACTAACCTCAATTAGTGGAGAAATTAGAGTATTTTTTCATTTGTATTTTCAATACACACATAGCTTAATTAGGGAGAAAGTAAGTGGCCAAATTCCACATATGTTTTTCAAACTATTTTGCTAATGTTTTCTGCAATTCACATAGCTTAACTAGTAATTAAGTAAGTGGCCCATCATCCACAAATCTTACTACTAAGAAAAGCAATCATTTTTTTCATTTTATGGGACTAGGAGCAAGTGTTATTATAGAAAGTAAGTAATCCTTGCTTCCCTTGTGTCTCTTAGATGAACCTGGGTTTGCACATGAACACTTTCTTAAAGCATTTGAATTTCCATCTCCCTTGTTGAAATTCACATAATTTAATAGGGAAAGAGTAAGTGCCCCATGATCCACAACATATTTGTTTTTTAATACAATGAACAATCAACACTTAGTGTAATTAGAAGGATATTGTAAAGGATCATTGCATACACACATCTTACCACACTTTGAATGTTCACTTGCATCACACACAAAGCTTCCATAAGCTTTGTACTAGAAGGCATCCAGTTTTTGGAGTTTTGTGTACTTCGTTTATTTTTTCTTACAAAATCACTCCATAAGTGAATTAAGACTCCTTAAAAACAACCATAACTTGAACTAACTAAGTTTCCCCACAGGGGCTACCAAAAAAATTATAGTTCAAGTTAGGACCATTGGGGGTAGGCATCCCATAAGCTGCCATGGTCATGCTAGACCTTTGAAACATAGTTGTTGAGTTTTTAGGGAGCTTAAAATCCTTCAATTATCCCAGAGAAAACAATACCGAGCATGGCAGAGACCCAATTGGGAGGGGGTTCAGCATAGGTCCAGTGTGTGTGGTACTCTTTTGGGGATACTTGACCCATCTAGTGCTCGGTACTAGTAAATAACTACCAAGAATCTAAATACTCGAATTCTCATGAGGGATGAAGGTACTTTAGTGGCCAAACTCTAGGGCATCCTTTCTTTCTAGGTGATGGTGCAACCAACACTTGAGCCTCATTTCCATTACCTTGGTTGATTCTTTTTCTACTGAAAGGCATTGCCAGTTCTTTTGGGACATTTCCCCAGGACCCATCAGAAGATATCTTCGCAAGGCCCAATTACTTTTAGAGTGTTAAGGATGATTAGGCTTCATAGTAATTTTTACCATACACAACAAATGAAAACCATTTTTTTTATTTGATCAAATAGCTTAATTGTAAAAGGAAAGTAATAATTTTTATTTTCGCTTTTGTTTTATGTATGTGATTTTATTTCATTAATAATTATCTCCTTCCCTCACCATACACAAATTAGCATACACTCTAATCAACACCATAGGGGACCCATGGCTCCTTGTCGATCTAGACATTTTTTAAACCTCCCCCCATTACTGGGAGGTGTGTCAGGACTCCCTCCATTTAGGCATAGAGGACGTCACATAGCCACCATTATTGGATCTTCCTTTATTGGTGCATCTTTTCTCGAGACCCCTCCCCATCAAACTAAACCCTTCACCACCCCACAAGGGTTCCCATGTGCTACCCCTTTGGGGAGCCCACACACCACTCCTCCAAATAGTCCGTGAGACACCCATCGAGGTATTTCTCCTGAAACTTTCCCATAGAGGACCCCTTTGCATATAGTATCAAAAATCATTTCGCAATGACGGATAACTCACAGATCTCATTCTTAGCTTCTTTAAATCTATCGATTTTAAGTAAGCTAACCAATGACCTAATCACCCATAGTCATAATTGGCCAGCTATGCCCACCAAGCTCCCTTCAGACATTCCAGAGTTCGAAGGGAAATAGGGCGAAGGCCCAAGAAACCATGTCATGAATTTTCAGCTATGGTGTTTTTCTAATAGTATCACCATGATACTATTAGATTACGACTATTTCAATCCACCCTAACTGGTCCTACAATGAAATGGTACATTGACTAGCCTTCTGTGTCACGTGGAAACCTTAGCTCACTAGCTACAACTTTCCCCACTTTTTTCTAGCTCCTAGCTCGTCATGATTTCCGCCTGAAACTCCTCACCCGCTTCAAAAAAACACCTGCTTCCCACATATCGGATCATATACATGAATGGCGAAAACATCCTAGCTTGTGTAGAGCTCAGTTTGAAGATAAAGTCCTCCTGGACTTACTTTTGAGAACCCTCACATTGGAAATATCCAAAGACATGGCAAATTCATCCCCCCGCATAATGAGGAAGAAGCCATTGGTAAAGAGAAAAAGTTAAATCTTATCTACACCCAGTTTGGATACATATATCATGTGCTTCTAAATTCCATGCATTTGTAAACCTACAAAAAGACACCAGGCACATCCAATTTCATTGATGGATTGATTAGGTCTATAACCCAAAACCAACTCAGCAATAACCACTAGTACCCTGGATACTCGTCCAATGACCAAGAATTTGATATTACACAAAATTCACCACCATTGCAACATACAGGATACTACCATAGTCATCCCACACCGATGCAAAATATAGTCAATAGGGTTAGGCAATATCAACCCCCTCATGGAGGCTCATATCTTTCCCCACAGGGCAAACAATACTCATCTAGGAATACGATTGTAATTTCCTCTTCCCAGAATCCATATACCAATCATGGAAAAGGAAAATAATATTCTCCTTTAACCACACAACAATATAATAACCCACCAATGCAAAATAACTCAAGGGTTAATATAGTGCAACCTTATCTCGCTTCACAACAAAAATCAGAGGAACAACTGATTCCAGATAACCTGCCTAATGCTGCTAAGAAAAAAACCAAAATAAAATCAAAGGGAGAACCCAAAAAATGGTGCAGAAACCACTAGAAACCCCATGGGCATCGGGAAGAGGTAACCCTAACCGGAATCAAAACTAGGGATCGACCACCAATAACCCATAGAAACAAAGAAAAAACAAAAATATATGGACTAATCATTCATGTGTTATCTGTGGGGAATATAGTCATTATACCCATCATTGTCCTCAACTCCCTAAGTTAAAAACTATACAGGACAATAGGGGGAAGTAAGCCAACAAACTACAATAATGAAAGACCATTTCCCCACACAGGGAGTGGTTAACACTCAACAAAAATCATCCCACTTTCATCCTTCTTGAAGGAACCCCCATAACAATTATAATCATGACATTTTCATGATAGGAGAAGATATCCTCCTGCAAACGTGAAATAGAAGTTATGAATCTCCCCTAGAGCCCAACCTGTCCACCTCAACTATGGCAATACCTACAAGGTCATTGACCATTCCTTTAACTTCTATAGAAACTATGCCAAAAATTGTAAAAGGACCTTTATAGCGTGTAGGACATAACTCAAAATCTACTCATAGCTATAGCATAGTCGATGACTTAGTGCGCTCACCATAATTTATGTCATCATTAGAGGTCATGCAAACATTCCCAACCCAAACGAAATCCTTACTTTCTGCTCTAGGCACAATTGACTCAGCCAATTCTTGCCTAATGGTCTTCGACTTGGATAAATATACCCCGCGACTACCATCAGATGTTTCTTTCCAAATTCCAGTCTCAATCCAAAACATTAACATTCATCGTTGCATTGTCGATGAAGGGGCCTCCACATATATCATGTCAAAAAAAAGTGGCAGAAACTAGGATCCCCCAAACTCAAACCTGCTGACATCACGCTTAGAGCATACTAAGGGTGTCCTTGTGTTATAGACATTTTTGTGCCTCGCATCATGGAGCATGAAATGTCAATAATCACAGGGATCCTCAGTCCCTAAACATGTTGTTCTTACCCCTAAAAGAACAAGGTCATCAAACAACAGCACTTCCAATCAGTTCTCCACCTGAAAACACTTCAAAACAGGCTTATTTTGGATCATGTCAGCTGCTTAACTGAGCTTCTGCGCTGGAATGCAACTGTCCCACTCTGTACCTGCGCTGGAAGTCAAAAGTAATGAAGGCTACCTGCGCTGGGCGAGATTGGCCAAGTGGCACAGTCATCCTGCAAGGTGTCAACTGCCCAGGAAGCTTCCAAACTGACACTTGGTTCATCAGATTCACCTTGTGATGAGTAAGAGGTACTTGATCACCATGTGTAACCAAGGATCTCCAAGTGGACTCAAGAACTGAAGATTAACTGAAGAGGGAGAGGACACAAGGCAGCTTCATGTCAGTCTCAAGCTGACTCATCCTCTCTTCTTCTATCCTATATATAGAGCTCTTCTATGAGGTCTAAGGAGGCTGGAATTTTGTGTAAAGCAAGGAGGTGCTGTTGGATTACAGTTAGAGCTATTGGGTGATTGTTTTACTAGAGGTGAAGAGGAGAGTTCTTGCTGCTGGGGAGGTGCTGCTGGATTGGAGCCATCATTGGTTGTAACCTTCTCAGAACCCTGTTACTTCTATCAATAAAGTTTTGCATGTTCTCCTATATACTTGTATTGCATTGATGTATTGTATTTACATGTATATTTGATTCACTCTAATCCATGCATCAGTTATGAGTACATGTATCTTGTAGTTTCCTCTCTTGTTTTGTGCAGGATTTGTGTGTAGTTGGACCGGCAAAGAGAGTAAGGAGCTGGGAACAAGAGACAAAGAGAGAGGATCAAGATCGACTAAGCGAAGGACACCAGGTTGGTTAATCATTTCTTCTTTCTCTCTGTACTTTCATAAAGGAAAACATCAAAGCTTTACTTTCAGTTGTTGCTAAAGACTGTCACCTTTAGAGTAGGGATAGGGTCATCCGCATCGGATACTTTTCCCCACAACAAACTGGCGACTCCGCTGGGGAACCCAGTATCTTGTTGGTGTTTGTAGTATTTTGCTATTCATTTCTTGAAGAAAAGAGTACCAAATCGAAAAGCTTTTGACTATATCAAAAGCGAAGTAGAGGGTCTGCTACTCTTGCTCATTTGCTGAGCAAATTCAAGATTTGAAGAACTTATCTACAAAAGACTCTTTACTCTTTGTGATAGATCTTCATCCTCTTGATCATCCCTTAGCCTGTACTTGACCTATAGCTTTTTATTTCAGCAAAAACAGTGCATTTTTGAGCTTTTTATGACCCAGAAAACTTTGTAGACGTAACTCTCGTGTGTCAGTGCAGGCTGTCCACAGGCAGTCTGCATTACAGCGCAGGTGCTCCCTTCGGGAACTGCGCTGAGGGTGAAATTGGCAGACTAGAACCTGCGCTGGTCCAGTTAGCCCTTGTCTTGCTCAGTCTTCCTATTGTGTCTTGGCCCTGTTTGCACTTGTTTTTGGCTGATTGCTTGCTGGTTATTGTACTTGCTGTAAGCCACTTCTCCTTGACATTATTCCGCCTCAGTTGTGTGATGAAACTGTGAATGTTCTTTCAGTATTTCTTGTTGCAGTTACAGTTTCCCATTGTGAAAAGCGAACCAGTATAGCTGTGACCTCTTAGATCCTGAACTGTAAAAGTGTCTTTGTGATCTTAAGAGCTAGTTTTATTACTGTTCATAGCTGTTTGAGTTTGTTCGATTTGCATTTCATGGTTTGAATCTATACATTTCCTGTGTTTTTAAACAAGTCTATCATAAGGTGTCTTTTTGATTGTGGACAAGCTTGTTTATTTCTACTTGAAATTAGATTCAAAATCATACAACAGTTTCCTTTTTGTCTAGCATCAACATTAAGGATAACGAAAAGAAATACATGCATTGTGCATTTTGCATTTGACTGTATGCTTGACGATTTAGGAAGATGTGCATTTTAGTGTGTGTTCTTTGATCTATGGAAAAAGTTGTGTCCTTCTTTTCCCTCAAGTAGATTAAGGTTTTCAAAGTTGAAAGATTGAAAAGATTTGCTTCTCATTCTTAGATTGCATATAGGAAGTTGTATATATACATCTCGTGGCGAACCTGAAAGGCAAACTGTTAAGAAAGATCAACATTAAAATAAACTCAATTTACATAACAACGCTTTGGAATTTAACGCAAACATCTAGAGGTCTAGGTAGAGACGTGTTCCGGCGTCGTTAAACATAGTGACTGTCGATCTCTACGAAGGTGGGTGATTCCTCCTGAGAGTCGGTGGCACTAACACGGACTTGAGCTCCCGCGTACCGTCGCGTATATTGGGAGACCCCTATAGGCTTTTATCCTTTATCCTTAGGAAACCGTGTCGGCCGCCCTACTGATCGCGATGCAGTGAACACAGCATTCACGAAGATCGACCACCCGTACCGTAAAACGTATTCTGTGGTTTCGCGAAAGGTTTGGCACACCCTCTGCCTAGATCTCCAGAGCAGTTTCTTTTGGCCTTTTTCAAACTCTATAACTGAAAAAGTCCAACCGAGCATTTGTCACTTCGGGCTCGTTAATACATCGAAGGCGACTAGAGTCATCTTTAGCTTTTTCTCGACTCTTAAAACATGAAAAAGCAAGTTTGTGTCTAAAAGCGTCGTTAATAAAATTTATTTTAAAGCGGAACATAATCACCTGTTATTCCCACGTTGATCTTTCAGTTGAAAAGTATGGAGCCCACCAACCAAGGAAGTAACCTTGGCGGAAGTCCAAATCCCTTCTCCTCTTGGGGAGATGTTGGTGCGCCTCATATGGCTACATTGTCGCTTCCAGGATTGACAATCGGCCTCCCTGTATGGCTCTTTTCAACTAATGTAGTCCAGATCGCCACTAATCCTGAGCATTCGAATCAACAGTCAGAACAATCTAGAACTACCCACCAGCCTTCCACTTCTTATGATACTTCCTCTGATCCTTCGTCTTCGCAAGGTAAAGCTGGCAAAAGTCAGCCTCCCAAGGAGAAGAAGGAAAAGAAGAAGAGAGAAAAGAAGCAGAAGGAGCCTCTGGCGAAGGCGACTGGGGGCAAGCAGAAGAAAGCTGACAAAAACCCACACACTGCACCGACCGGGCCTAAATCGCCATGTGTCATTTGCAAAGGGATCCATTTCCATCGTGATTGTCCTTGTATTCCCCGGATACTAAGGGACTGGTCCCCAAGGTTGCATAATCCGGTAGCATCAACCTCTGGTTGTCATGTTGATTGCATTCCGTCAACTAGCGAGAGTGAAGGACGAAGAAGGGGACCAAGATCATCCTGTCTATTGTGTGAAGGTCATCATGCCATCCACAAATGTCCATTCTTAGATGAGGCCAATAGAGTTTTGGAAGATCGCCCGGTGTCACCGGTGCGACTTCCACCTGGATATCAAAAACTCGCGCCTAATCCCTCGATAGTTGAAAATCCGGTTGAACCACTCAAGTGGTCAGCTGAAGTGTCGGTCATTGAGAATGAACCTACTGAATCTAGACTAGATGAAAGTCTAAAGGTCGATACGGCAGTTGGCCCGGTTCTTCCTTCAGAGGTTCTATCGTCCAATGACCCCGTCATTGAAGACCCGTCTTCAAATGACACCGTCGCCGAAGAGTCGTCTTCATGCGACACCCTCACTGATGAGAACAAGGATGACACCATCCAGGTTCTTTTCATCAGCACCGACTCCGATGAGCATCAGGGCAATGCGCCCATTCCTTTATCGCAGGAAGGAACATCATCAGAGTCATATCCGGCCGTATATTCGGTCCCACCGCCAAGCAACCTGGTTGTATCCTTTGATTGGAATCAACTAGGCAGACCCCGGTTACCAGCCAGTGTACCATTCAGAATCATTGTCCAGATCTATAGAATGATTATGGCTGGTACTATCATTGATGAAGGGGCGTCTGTGAGTATCCTTTCCTCTGTTGCTTGGAAAGCACTGGGTTCCCCGGCGCTTTTACCTGAGTTGAGAAATCTCTCAGGTTTTGATAAAGGAACCAGTCGACCATTAGGGATCCTCCCCGATGTACCTGTTACATTGAAGGGGAAGACCGTCAGGATGAACGTGTTGGTAGTTCAAGGACCCTTGGATTATAACCTACTCCTTGGACGCGACTATATTTATTGCATGGGAGCGATAGTCTCCTCACTCTTTAGAGTAATGTGTTTTCCACATGAAGGAAGGGTGGTCAAGCTCGTAGACCAACTTCCATTTCCGGGATCTCGCATCGCAAATAGTCAAATACCAATCCTAAATGGTCTGTTCACTCAAGATTCGCCTCCGCCCCCGGTCCTCCTTCCCGATGAGCGCGAGTGATTCGGAAAGAAAGACTAGGACCCAGGGGGCATGCACCCTGGTCTGCTTCGGGCAGAAGAAACTCCGGGTATAAGACAGAATTTCCGCAGGAGAACATGACTAGTCCGTACCCCCGTCCGTAGGAAGTGGGGTTGTTCTGGAATAATGATCTTTTGTTAAAGTTATGTGTTTGGGAATCATTCACCTTTGTCTAAAAAAGTGGGCAATGCCCGAGTAGGAATTCCCTTATTACAACAAGTAGTCACCATCTTTAAATTCAAGCCTCGCCCATCGAAACATATGTTTTGAAGGATAAGCAGGGACAGTCTACTAAGAAGGAGACCGTATTGTTGTGACAGAGGGTAACCATCTTAGGACAACCCAATGATAGGCACCGCCGAAGAAAGAGATTGATCTGCGGCAGCAAATCGAACCGTCTTTGGAATAATAAGAAAGAGGCAAGCCTCCCTCAATAATACCAATGTTTTATCTTTGAGTAGTGTTCTTCTATTGTCATAAATAGCTGTTTGTTAAAAGTGGGCCGACGGGAAGCCTGAGTACTGCGTAAGACCCCTTAAAATAACGAGAAGACAAGTATCGTTAGCATTAGATTAGCAAGATGACAAATAAATGTGAACACCCAAAGAAAAGCAGAAGTAGGGGAGAGGAGGGGCAGCCTCGAAATTCTATCCTATACCTGGGGGCATGCAAACTTTCTGGAGTGCAAGCTAGGGGCGGTTATTTATCTGGTTTTAAGATTAGCCGTTTCCAAACTTGCATGAAAGAAAGCCTGTGGGGCAAAAGTAAAATTTGCCAAAAGTGAGCACAGCTGTGGTAAGGCATAAGCTCTATAAAAATTGGTCCTTACGAGAGGCGTTCTTCATATGACTGGTATATCGAGCAGTTTTAGCATATAGTTCATGCTCGTTAAAAAATAAACGCAAATCCGAGCAGTTTTAGGACTGAATTTATGCTCGTTAAAAAATAGAAAAGTGTGAGCAAAAGTTTCCCTCAGAGTTCAAGCTCATGGAAAAAATGAACCGGTAAATAACCTTTTGAGATCGTAAATTCATCAGCCATAAGAACCTTGATCGTGTTTTCATCCATCACCTCCACTGTTCATTTGGCCGATCATTCACTTCCATTTGTGTGTTTACCTCTTTTGAGAAACAGCTGCGAAGAGTGATTTCACCTAGCCATCCTTGTGACACTGCCGTGATTGGAAAATTCCAACCTGTACCTGGAATCTGTAGCTATCCCTGTTTATCACTCGTTCCTCAAAAGACGAGTCTTCTTTCAGCTCTTTTCACTGACTCGTAAAATATGAAAAGTTTGCCGAGTTTTGGCCTTCCAGCTCGTTAAATGACCGGAACGCTATCCCTCCTCTAAATTTTAATCTTTTTGGACCTGAGGGATTATTGCACAAAAGGATCGAGCGCTTGTCTTGTTCGGCTCGTTAAAAGTACCGAACAGCCATCCCTTCTGTATTGTTTTATACTTTTTCAGACTTAAGGGATTTGCTGACGAAAAAAGGAATCATGGAGTTAACTTTCTGTACCTTTTCAGACTCTCTAAAAATGAAAAGGACCGAGTTTTCTTTGTCGTTAGACTCGTTAAAATGATTAAATAGCGAAAAACTTGTCTTTAGACGAGAACGAGTTTCCCTATCGCTAGGCTCGTTAAATCATAGCGATGGGCTTGCCCGAAGGGCAGGTTATAGAACAAGCATATGTTATCCTCCTCAAGCTTGACAAAAATAAAGAGGTACTGGTCAGAAATGACTGGGGAAAAATTGGGAGAACATTCAAAGTTTAATGGTAGCGAGTCACTCTTGGACATGACACTTTTCCTCCGTATCACATCGGGTTGGGTTGTTTCATTCACCGGTCTCATCACCATGGTCCTCGCCACACCATCCACATTTGGGGTAATGCTACCGATCCATCGCATCAGTGTCGTTATATGTTCAAGAGGGGTCATTCTGAAAGTGTCAACCGTGTCCCATCCACTGCCATACATTATCCTTCATCCATTCATGATCGCCACCCTGAATCATATGTCACAGTTTGTTTTCACCTCCACTAAAGTCATTAGCTCCGTTCCGTGTCATTGATGTGGGATTCATTAAGGCCCTCCTTTGACGGATCGCTTCTTGTCGACTTCAGCTCATTATCCAAGAAGTTGATCTAGGAACACCCCCATCAGTACTTTGAAGCTTGCATGCCTCAATGGCAAGTTTCTCACTTCCGGCGACAGGTATACATCAATGACCTTCGACCAGAAGATTTTGCGTGGCGTTCGACGCCAAGTCCTTTATTCACGCCACGTGAATTGTACTGCAGTACCTTGAGGGTCATCGTCATTATTGGTGATTCCTCTCGCGCTTGTTAACGGTTTTCATTATTGACCGGTAATCAAGCGATGTCTTTCCATGTTCGACTTCAGCGCAATTCTCACATGGATCGACTTGTACTTAGAGTGAAGATCGAACAAGTTTGAAGACCCCGGATCTAGTTTCATCCATCCGGGCTGCGATATATATTCAGGAAATATAAAAGCATTTTCCATGTGCATCATTGCAGCAGATGATCATCCTACTCAAAGGATGATAATTTCAGCAGAAAATTATCAGTCTATCTTCAGACGATCGTCTGTCATATGTACCAAAATGTATTTATAAAAAGCTGAGCATGGGAATGCCTGCCTCAGCTAGATCATGAGAATAATGATGAATGAAAAATAATGTATTGTATTGTATTGTATTACAGGGCACTCTCCTCAGCACTGGAACGAACTTCGGATCCTCTAGATAAAGCATTTCACCCGATAAACGGCCTCATACTTTAGGGGGCAACTGTTATAGACATTTTTGTGCCTCGCATCATGGAGCATGAAATGTCAATAATCACAGGGATCCTCAGTCCCTAAACATGTTGTTCTTACCCCTAAAAGAACAAGGTCATCAAACAACAGCACTTCCAATCAGTTCTCCACCTGAAAACACTTCAAAACAGGCTTATTTTGGATCATGTCAGCTGCTTAACTAAGCTTCTGCGCTGGAATGCAACTGTCCCACTCTGTACCTGCGCTGGAAGTCAAAAGTAATGAAGGCTACCTGCGCTGGGCGAGATTGGCCAAGTGGCACAGTCATCCTGCAAGGTGTCAACTGCCCAGGAAGCTTCCAAACTGACACTTGGTTCATCAGATTCACCTTGTGATGAGTAAGAGGTACTTGATCACCATGTGTAACCAAGGATCTCCAAGTGGACTCAAGAACTGAAGATTAACTGAAGAGGGAGAGGACACAAGGCAGCTTCATGTCAGTCTCAAGCTGACTCATCCTCTCTTCTTCTATCCTATATATAGAGCTCTTCTATGAGGTCTAAGGAGGCTGGAATTTTGTGTAAAGCAAGGAGGTGCTGTTGGATTACAGTTAGAGCTATTGGGTGATTGTTTTACTAGAGGTGAAGAGGAGAGTTCTTGCTGCTGGGGAGGTGCTGCTGGATTGGAGCCA
Organism: Pinus tabuliformis; assembly: GCA_031772625.1. Taxonomy (NCBI): domain Eukaryota; kingdom Viridiplantae; phylum Streptophyta; class Pinopsida; order Pinales; family Pinaceae; genus Pinus; species Pinus tabuliformis. Next base: position 25,383,565 of record CM062813.1, read on the forward strand.
TCATTGGTTGTAACCTTCTCAGAACCCTGTTACTTCTATCAATAAAGTTTTGCATGTTCTCCTATATACTTGTATTGCATTGATGTATTGTATTTACATGTATATTTGATTCACTCTAATCCATGCATCAGTTATGAGTACATGTATCTTGTAGTTTCCTCTCTTGTTTTGTGCAGGATCTGTGTGTAGCTGGACCGGCAAAGAGAGTAAGGAGCTGGGAACAAGAGACAAAGAGAGAGGATCAAGATCGACTAAGCGAAGGACACCAGGTTGGTTAATCATTTCTTCTTTCTCTCTGTACTTTCATAAAGGAAAACATCAAAGCTTTACTTTCAGTTGTTGCTAAAGACTGTCACCTTTAGAGTAGGGATAGGGTCATCCGCATCGGATACTTTTCTCCACAACACCTTGTACTCTCGTTGGCCTATACCCTAGCGTGCTAGTTAAGTTGGCTAGGAAGACTATGCTAATAGATATTGAAGTACTAGATGCCCAATTGGATTACAATGTCTTGTTGGTTGAAGTTACATGTATGAGATGTTATCCATCGCCTCATCGATGTTTAGGATAATGATGTTCCCCCACAATGGAATAATCATTACAATCAATAAAATCACATATTATGTGAAGATGACATCACCCGCACCTGACGGTGTGTTACCCTTAGTCTCATCTTCTCAGGAACAAATCACTACTTACACTAAGCTCATCCCTGGCTAGTTTAATCCATCAACACTCTAGGGACATTCCTAGGAGACCCTCTTGGTGATAGAAGAAATTTTCCCAACGACTAGAGTATTGGTGTGCATGATGAGTTCATTAAACACCCCCCCAGCTCAAGAACCAATTCCAGATACCATGGAATCTGCAACTGCTGATTTTGTGTTCCTACCTTACACCATCACACATACACCCTTTTTATGACCTCCGCCTAGGTTTGTCTCGCACCAAGTCATGGAAATGCTCACATTTCCAAATATGTCTCTCGTGATACCATTCTAGTATATGGTTCCAATAACCATATTGACTGATCTAGAAAATACATCGATAGTTAGTCTTTGTGTAGCTCCACCTCAGGAAGCCACCCCAACTCGAAGATCTCCTACATCGATATCAGTCAGGGCCAACAAGAAGGCCAAACAAAAAGGTAAAAGACGGGAGACCTCAAAATACTCCAAGGCTCTACAACCCTATGTGTTATGTGAAGAAATTGGGCACCCTACTAACATATGCCCTGAGTTAGATGAGTTAAAAGCACTTATGCATGCTTCAAAAACACTGATAACCTTAACTCACCAAAAGGATAAAAATCTATGTCATTTCATAATAACACATTGTGCACCAATCATGCATGCGCTATATGTGAAAAATATGGGCACTACACTCATCATTGCCTTGATATCCCTCGATACCAAGAGACGTTAAGTGCACTCATTTAAGCCATTATTAATGAACCATTAGCACCAGCCAAACCCCAAGTTGATGATGGATGCAAAACCATATTCTATATTCAAGAGGAACCAACTTCACACTTTCATCCCTCTCAAACACTTGCTCATAGCATAAGGGGGATCTTGAACGAGCATTTAACCAATACCATCATGTCTCCTAGATTGATCAAATAAAAATACCTAAGCATAGGTGACATACATGCAATATATGCAAAGGAAACCATCACAGGTGAAGGTGTCCCCACCTTCCCAAGTTCCGCAAATCATTTAGTTTTGTATGTCAATTCATGGCCAAAAACTCTTATTTACTAGACTTTGATAATGACTTTATGGAACCCATCCCCCCACAAGGGGAGGAAGGACCCTTGGACATCTTATGCATGTTTGAGGAGAAATGCTGCCAACATTATAGAAAGTCCCCCTGTAATTTCATCTCCCCCCACCATCATCAATCTAGATCAGGTAGAAAATGATCTAAAGCCACTTGGAAAAAACGATCATCCCTCACATGTGCCCTATGTGATAAACCCAACCATTTGGTGAATGAATTCTGAAAATTGAGTAAGTTCAATGAAATCTTCTGCTTAGTGGTCCAAATTTGGCACATTCGTCTCTCCAATCAAGAGAAAATCACACGCTATTACTGTCGCATCTGCTCTCAATTTCATCATATAAGGAATTTTCAGTACCTTCCACGTTTTCACGTAGCAAGTGCAGCATTGAGGCCAACCCACACTAAGAAGCCATGTCACACAAACACTAAGGTCCAGAGATGGATACCACCTCAGGATATTCCATCTCATGACATCAACCAAGCGTCAACATCTCATATTATGAGTAGTACCACCTCCCATACTATCTATTCGATTAGTTCTAGGATGATGTGTGGTATCTATACCTGTACCTCTCATAGCACTGAGACATTCCCTATGTTACAAAAATTTCATAAGCTTAGGATCTAGTGTCAAACTCCTATTGAGGAAGCTACTTTTCCCCCTTGTACACCAAGAAGAATGCAAGAAGTTCCTCCCATGTGGCATCAACCCACCATAACCAAAATTGTAACACCACCCAATGCTGACGACATGCAACATCATACACGATCCATTTCCTCATTTGTATGAAACATGATTCATGTTGTCTTCTCATCATTTTTCGGTGTCGATAACACAAAATCCACCTCACCAGTGGTAACACCACTAATGGTGAAGAACCATCCCATATGCACTTTGTTAACCTCACTTGGTTCTACTACATAAACCAACGAATCATATTCTTTCATTTCGACCAGCAAAACTAGGTCAGAATCCCAACTTCAAGACCTGGCGCAACTCAAGTAAATTCTACATAATAATTTTCACTCAAATAAATATATTCTAGAAGCCATGATTAAACCTGAATATCCTTGCGATTCCATGCACCATCATTCATTTTTCTACCCGAAAAAAACATTTGTACCCATCAACGCACAAACCCATGATATCTACACCATTGAATCCAAGGATTTCCTCCCACAGGAAAGGTCAATTGGTTCAAAAATCCCATCCCAACACTTGATGTGTTTGAGGAAGGGAACATGTCAAATATTTCAATAACCATCAAGGTGAATATTTCAAGCAAACTTGGAAAATTCGAAGAGATCTCCTAGGGGGAAACATGCTCTCTAGAAGAAATAACCGCATACACATCCTTGTTCCAAGAATAAAGGGATATTTTTATGTGGGATTACTCTGGGATGCCAAGAATCAGTCCCACCATTTTGGAACATCATATTGATACATGGCCTGACACCCATCCTGTCAGGTAGAAATAATGTCAGTTACATCCTTCTAAGGCAGAAGCAATCAAACAGGAAATACATAAACTCCAAAAATTTGGGTTCATCTATCATATTTCTTACATGTCTTGGGATTCTAACCCTATACCCGTCATGAAAAAATAGGACACCATCCCCGTTTGTACTTATTTTAGGGATCTGAACAAAGCTTGTCCTAAATAGAATTACTTGACGCTAATCATCGACTAAGTCATTGATGCTTGTGCCAATCATGAGGCCCTATCCTTCATGGATAGGTTCTATGGATACAACCAAGTCCAGATTTTCCATATAGATTAGTACAAAAAATCATTCATAGCCCCTTTGAGTACATTCACATACCAAGTTATGCCTTCGGTCTTAAAAATGTTGGCACCACCTTCTTGTGGGCCATGAACTACATCTTTCATGATCTAGCTCATCTCATCCTCGCATATCTGGATGACCTTACAGTACATTCAGAGAAGCATGCTAACCATTTGGAGGACCTTCGCATGGTCTTTCAAATATGTCAACAATATAACCTACGCTTGAACCCTCTCAAGTGTGTATTTTGTGTTAACACTGGATGACTACTAGGTTTCATAGTTTCCCAGCAAGATATTAGAGTCAACCCTCTCAAATTCCAAGTCATTAAGGAGTTACCACCTCCAAAAATATTAAAATAGTTACAATGCTTGCAGGGTAAGGCCAATTTCTAATGATGCTTTGTCCCTAATTATGCCACTTGTGCGCAAGATTTCTTGAGCCTCCTTTGTCAGGATATTCCATTCCATTGGGATGATCAAGCTCAAAAGTCATTTGAATCATTAAAAGATGCATTATCTCAACCTCCTTTGATTAGCCCACCTGACCAAAATAAAGACTATACCCTATACCTATCAGCATCAAAGGTAGCCATTGTAGGGGTGTTAGTCCAAAATGGACCAGATAACAAGGAGCACGTAATTTATTACATCAACAAGAACTTATCTGGACCTGCATTGAAGTATGAGCTAGAATAAAAATCTTCCTTAGCCCTCGTACATTCTGTATAAAATCTTCGGTATTATATTATCCTTCAAACCACTATCATAATAGAAACCATTAACCCCATGACGTATATTCTCACTTGTCGTATGATGAACCACAAGTATGCCCAGTGGATTACTATTCTATAAGAATTTGATCTATAATTTAGTTATCCTAGGAGCAAAAAGGCCCTCATCCTTGTCAATTTTATCACATATCTCCCAACAAATACCCAAGGCTCTCCTTTTAATGAGGATCTTCCTGATGAACATCTATTTTCAGTATCAATGGACAACCCCTAGTACGGTGACATCCTCCTCTTTTTACGAACTCAAAAATTCAAACCCCAGCTTACCCGCAATGATCAGAGGTGCATACACCACCAGACTCCCTGTTATGTCCTTTTAGGGGATGTCCTCTATCGATGATGTATCGACACCATCCTATGTCGATGCCTAAACCACCAAAAAAATGAGAAAGCCTTAAACGATTACCACAGTAGGGCTTCCGCGGCCACCTCTCTGGGATATCCACTACCCAAAAATTCCTCCAAGCCGGTTATTTTTGGCACACCCTCTTCCACGATTGCATACAGGAAGTCAAAAGATGTGAGTGATGCCAACGATACATTCATAAGGCACGAGCACCACCCGCTCCCCTACATCCATTCATTGTGGTAGGTCCCTTATGCAAGTGGGCCATCAACTTCATAATTGTAACCCCCCATTATCTGGAAACCACAAATACATTGTGGTTGTCGTCGACTATTTCACCAAATGGGTAGAAGTAATGCCTATGTATAATAACACCACAAAAACCATAGCATGATTTTTCTTCAACCATGCCATAACATGGTTCAGTATTCCCAAGGAGTTGGTATCAGATCATGATAAACCATGTTGGGATAGTTTACCGAACATAGTTTGGTGAAATTTGATGGGATAGTTTGCTTCACCATACTATCTGCAGTCCAACAGCCAGGTAGAAGTTATCAACAAGGTTCTCAAAACCATGTTGCAGCGCATGGTGAACAAGCACAAAACCAATTGGCAACATATGGTGTTCTCAGCCCTATGGCCATACTGCACAGAGGTCAAGGCATCTACGGGGTTTACACCCTTCCAATTACTATATGGTGTTGAAGAAGTGCTTCCCATTGATTGTGAGCTCCCTACCTTACACTCGACCATCGAGATTTTAACTGACACCAAACCTTTAGAACAAATGTTTTTACAACTAGAGCTTGTCAATGAAAGTCAATGAGAATCCCTCCAGAATAACGAAGCACAAAAGAGGGTCAAAGCCTCATTTGATCACAGCATCACCCCTCTGACATTTATCAAGGGGGAGTTAGTCCTCCACTATGATGTTACCCAAGAAATGGTAGGTCTCGAGAAGTTATAAACCCTATGCAAGGGCCCATACATCATCAAACATTTCCTACTCAATGGGGCATACATCTTGTTAAAGCCCAATTGGACTTGCCTAAAAAATATCGTCAATGGTATTTACCTTAAAATATTTCACCCATAAAATTCTAGAATGTACATATATGCACCATGAATTATTTTTTTATGATGATCACCTCATCGTGGATTCACTCTAAACATCACTCTCTCATCATGTGTCACAGATATATCATCCACCATCCTATCACCATGAATTTTGTTATGGCACATCTCGATGGTCGCAATACCTTATTGTTGCAGCATGAGCCATATACTCTCATGACCGGACACCTCGTCTCTCTAACGGACTTTGTATTGGGTCACCTACCAACATTCAAGATGAATATGACATTGTCATAGGTCTCTTGGACGATTCCCACCACTTAGGTATATGTCACATGCATGTATTCCTTGATTCCCAACTAGTTGTCTCACAGTTGAACAAGACCTTTCAGGTCCATGATTCTCTCCTTTTTTGGAAGTATCTGCATGCACAAAGGTTAGTTCGACATTTTGATCGTATCGCATTTACACATATACCAAGTGATAAAAATCATACAACTGATCACATAGCTAATCAAATCCTAGACTGGCATGCATCACATATATATAACCATCAAGATACATAAACTATGAGCATAATATTGATCTCAAACAAATGCAGAAATACATCAAAAAGTATAGATTCATATGAAACATCATAAGAGTCTCAAAAAATAATCTCGTATACACATATTGTGGCCTTAGCATGCTCACGCCACCTCTTTGGTCCCTGCTTGCAGCTGCACTACTACCCTCACCAGAGGGTCCACCAATCTCTAAAAAGTTCTTCTACATGGACCGATCAGACCCAAAAGGTGGCCTCACATTCCTTGGTCTCTTGGGCATGGGTTTCACCCCTGCGAACCCATGCATTCTGAATCATGTCCTACCAAGTAGGAAAGTTCTCACCCTCACAACACCGCATCTGAAAGTAAACCAACATGGTATAAACATCATCATATATAAAAAAAACCATACCTACACATGTAAAAAATATATACAAATGCAGAAATATATATATATATATATATATATATATATATATATATATATATATATATATCATACTTGTTGGTTCCTAGGCATCACCTGGAGAAAGCCCCATGTCTAGATCTCCCTAGAAGTCCACGCCATGGTAAGGAAACTCCAAAATCAATTGAGGGTTGGAGTTAAACCAACCATCCATAGTGGCATTCCAATAATTCCCCACAGCACCACCACTAGCTTGTGGCATCATAGGTGCCCATCGTTTCATATGAGGGTCCCTTGTAGGACCCACTACCACTACTAGAAAAGGACACAACATCACAACCCTCTTGTACATGATGTTGCATATAACACTCTTGTATCAAAAGCTCTAAAGTGTGCCATGCTACACTTGTGTCAATTGGGATTTCATGCCCTTGTATAAAAACTAATCCTAATCAAAGAAGTGGCACGTTTGCAACTGCTGGAGGACCACTATCTATGGCCTCAATATTCTGTGGGGGGTTCCTAACCCTGCCAATATGACAATCATTGTTAGAGCAGCCCACTCAGTAAGATCCATAATGGTAACAACCCTTATGAAACCCTCCTCATAAGGGTTAGGCTCGGAGTGAGCCTCATCCTCTACCCAATGATGGGTATCCACATGCCAAGATGGTAGTGGATATGGCAGAGCCTCCCCATGAGGCAAAAAACTAGTCACAAAGTAAACTTATCTATGGACAGATATCAACAGATCAATCTTGCAAATCACCATGACCTTCCAGTCAACATCCCAATGGCAAATCAAAAAACGCAGGAACCTATGCTGCGATCTCAGTATGGGGTTCTAAAGAAACTTCAGTAAACCCCACTAAGCCAACAATTAACTAGTTGTTGGATCCCCCGCAACCTTCGTGCGTAGGTTCACCCAGTCAAGCTACCTCCAAATCATCCTGCCATTAAGGATATCGAGCATCAATATTTAGCTCCCTAAGCTATAAAAGAGAGAGAGAGAGAGAGAGAGAGAGAGAGAGAGAGAGAGAGAGAGAGAGAGAGAGAGAGAGAGAGAAGCCCCACTTTTCTAGCAGCCGCGCGTGTGTGCGTCTCTCAAGCCATAGGCTGCGGCAACCAATTCATCGAAGATTGTGCATATGTGTCTAACACAGACCCATGACTTGCACATCAGTGTCAAACACAGACGCGTGAACTGCATGCAGTCCAATGGCCAAGCCACAACGACCTCAGAAGGGTATCACCACAACTTGTCCCATTTCAGATGCACAGACCGTGCATCTAAGGGTTGTTTTTTACGCAATGTCACTGAACAAACCTCAGAGTTTCACGCAGCAACTACGTGACTCCACAGGAGTCACCCGCACGACCTTAGAAACTCACCCTAAAAAGGCCGAATAGGGGACCCCTGTATGGCTTATCTACCCTAAACCTACAAAAAATATAAAGGGTAAGGTACATGCTCTTACTTGTTTTCCTTGCACGCATCCCTGCTGCTCTGGCTAACTACAATGGCAAGAAACACTCCCAAAGCTAGCTCTCACCTCTCAAGCTCGACAGTGTAAATTAAGTGATATTTGGCCCCTTAGCCCTATCTATTGCCCTCTTTGCCATTTTTTGGAGCCCATTATAGAATCTCAAGACCTTCATTGACAAAACCAGGAGAGACATAAGAATCAGTACCACACCATCTCGATGATGGAACTATTCATTCGAGTAATTGCCAAAAATCATTTTTGGACCTACCACACACTCAAAAACTCACTTAAGGCATGCCTTCTCTTGTTCTTTAATTCATATAATTTAGTCAATCACAGATTATCTATATGCTTTAAAAAGATTATTTCCCTGTTAAGTGACAACTCTAAAATGTCCTCAAGAAATACATCCCAAAATTATTCCAATATTAGGTACCTGCTCAACACATTAGCATCCTCAACCTCCTTACCCTTGTCACTGGAAATGTGTACTGCAAACATCACACAACCTTTTCTACAACTACGCTTAGCCTGCATAGAGGTAACCATCCTCACTGATGTAGGCTTCTTCTTTCCTTGCAAGGTCCTCTTTTCCCCACTACCATCCACACACTCAATGGCCTTATTCAAACAATCCACTTTGGTTCTGTGAATGTATAGCCAATCCATACCCAAGAGCATACTATATGAACCCAATGGTAATACATTCAAATGTGTTGTTGTAGGCATACCATTTAACTCAAATGCACAGCTCTCACCCAATGGTGAACGCATTTCTTTGTACCTATAGCCAACTCTACCAACCAAGATTCTGCATGCACTTCCTTTCTCAAACCACACTTATCCACCAGGTTAGGATTAATATAACTATAGTTAGATCCAGGACCAATCAAAATAGAAACACATAGATCACAAAGCTTATCATCCATCTCAATGCTCGATGCCTGATGATTCACCCGCCTATTGTCCACAGCTGTATAAACTAGAGGAATGTTATGACCAACATCACCAACTGTATGCGCCTCCTGAGCATTATAGATCTGGGGTATACCACCACTCTAATACTATAGACAATCCCTCTTATGATGATCCTTACCACATATACAACACTACAATGGTTCCCTACCATTGTCTCAAGAATGCTTCTCTCCATGTCCCTTCTTAGCTGTATTGAATCTCTTGTAAGGAACTACATTATATTTCTCACTTGCATCTTGAGGTCTTCCTCACTCTAGTGGCCATTTTCCTTTAGTTTTGTTGTTTCTCTTCAAGTCATGATCTGTCTCAACTTTGTGCTTCGACTGATCATAACAATGCTTCAACTTTTATATTGCCTCCTCCAATGATCTAGGATCATCAAATTCAATTCGGTCTCTGTATGCAACTAGAAAACCACTGATAAATCTCTGAACCTTGGCCTTCTCCTCTCTGAGGTAAGGCACGTATCTCAATAGCTCCAAAAATATACTAGTATACTCCTCATATGTTATAGAACCCATCCGCAACTCATAAAACTCCTTAGCTCTATCATCATAGTACGTCTCATACAAGTACTTATTCTTGAAGAGCCTTTCAAATGCATGCCAAGTGAGATCATCCTCATGTATATCCTTGAAATTTTTCACGTCTTCCCACCAAATATCCACTTTACCTTTGAGACTAAAAAGTGTTATCCTTTCTTTCATGTTTTCTGAGTAATCATGTAATCTAAAGAATTTCCTCATGCCAAGCAACCAAGCCTCTGCATCTTGCGATTTCTTCATCTCTCCATCAAATGTAGGTGGCTTTGCCTTCTTGAACTCATTCAGAAAGTATCCCCTATCATTCCTCTTGTACATATGATAATGATGATGGTTGTGATGTCTATCAGAACCAGAACTACAGTTATACCTGTGTTTGTCACCTCTCCTATCCGAAGTTTCCAACATCATGCCATCTTTGATAGTGTTATATCTATCTGACCTATGTCTAGTATGAGACTTTCTACCATATTCCCCATTAATTTTGTCCTCATGTCCATGGCTAATCCGAAGAGGTCCATGTTGCTGCAGATCTGATAAACTCTGAAGTAATATCGTATTCACCTCTGCTTGTTTCTCTTGTGCTAGCATGATTTTGTCATTGTCTAATTTGCAACTCCTTATTTCTTCCTTTGGGCTTCTCAATGTGTCTTCCAAATTAGAAGAGTAACCCACACCATATTTCCCATTTGATGTATAGGGAGATTCTATGTAGTCTACCACCTTGCTAGGCATTTGATCTCTTTCCTGCAAGGCATACTATGTCAGCTAAACCAATTCACCATAAATCAACGTACCTTAGCATAAATCAGGGAGGATACCTTGTCTGCAAGATCATCAAATCAGCGTGATTTATGTACAACATAACCATAATAACATATAGACATATATCAATAAGTGCAACAATGCATAACCATCATACTAACTAAGGTCCTTTCATCAATGCAAGGCCATATCAAGAATGCATGTTATGACCTTATGCATGACAACAACCAATACTCTAGTATACGCATTGCCTCATGCAGCTATCCACCTGCATAAACAATGCCTAATTAACTACACATACACATAACTGCATGTAGTCAAGCATAAGCAATCAATTCTTGTAATCAACCTACAAGACTTATGCATGTAATCAAATAACCAAGAATGCAACCCAATATGCAAGGATGTAATCAAGATACATATAATTGTATGACCAATCATATACTCATGACGATGAATTCCATAAAATCGACATTAATTTTCTCATGATAATCTTACTACTACCATGATCAATATGATGCAGTGCAAGAAGAACATGGAATGCAAATGTAAGAGCCACACATGCAACTGACATGCATGCATGACCAACACATTCACCCATATCTGCAGCACCAGATATGACCCAAAGAGAGTGTAACCATGCTCTGATACCACTCTGTAACACCCCCTCTCAGGTCTGCCCAAAGTAACCATGCCAACCGGGGTAAACATGAGGAGAGATGCTACTACAATTATATTCGACCTCCTATGTCACCTTAAGGAATTGGAATCGATGGAACATCACATATAGTCATCCAACATCATTAACAAAACCCTCAGGAGACAAGTGAGCCACTCAAACAGCCTGTTCTTGGGTCCCCTTGCTATTCTGCAGCTCTTTGGTCATAGTCGTTCTCATGCTATGGACAAGGGAGCACCTAGCAACCTAAATTCACTCTCACAGATATTCCTGCAAGCAACTCTTGACCAAAATTTCCAATTCTATGCCAGAGACCTCGAGATTCAAGCCACTTTTCTAGCCCAAAATCTTGTCCTCTGCCCAAATTTTTTTGTAACTTCTAGAAATCATTAAAAACATTATAACAATGTAGATCAATAAAAAATAATCCTCAGGACTAGCCCTGAGCATCCCCAACTAGGACTGACATTTTGTCAAACTCTTGGCATCAATGCATCCTACAGGTCTAGGATACAAGATAGAACATAAATGACTGAAACAACTTATGAAACATAACCAGAAGGATCACCTCCTTCTCCATTGAAATACTACATCATTAATTAGGTCTTGCACCCATCCATCTAATAGTTACAAGTAAATATATGAAATAACCATGACATAAACTAGTCATTCAACCATGATTATAACCAACATAAAACCATATAAGTATGAGAGATATGATAGTTGTTAAATCAACATATCAATCAGTGTAAAACTAAGAGAACTTAGCTTTTATTAATCATAGGAAAATCTGACCAGGTTCGGGACTTCCATGTAACACCCGACCATAAACATTGTTGAACCAAATCTCTCTTTCAGTCAGTCACCCCCATGCCATATTCTAAGCATGAATGTGGGATCTCATAGAACAGCCAATCTAAGAACAACCAATGGAATCAAGACGTTAAACCACCTCCACCCTCTTCAAACCATGATCACACCAAAACTAGTGCTCCAATCACAGCCAAACAAAACTTGGAATGCCATATGGAATCCATCACTATCCTTGAGGAATTTTCTATTTCCTTGTCTCTTAGGTTTTACTGCAATCCAAACCCATATCACTAGGCCCTAAACCGAGATTGCTCCCTAAGGCTTTACCGTGTATCCCGCCAAAACCGGTCAAGGGATTCCTAGGCCTTTGGGAATGAACCTTGAGACCACCTCCACCTTGGATTCTGAAATCCATCAGGCAATTCCAAAGTTCAAAAACCGAAATAAACATCCAAACATACCATGGCATCTGGAAAAAGGCTAAGCTAGGCTGAAATCCACTGTCATAACTCGGCAAAATCATGCCACTAACAGTAAGAGAACCATACACCAACATGCAAAGCCATGCATATCCAAACCAGCTAGGAAATCACACATGCAAAAGATCACCTGCAAGTACTCCTACTGAAGCTGCTTGATCCTGCTTCCCTTTCCTTGATCCTTGCTTGCTTTTCCTTTCCTTGCTCCAAACTAGAGTGCTCCAAGAAAACTCTAAGCGACCAACAGAGAGAGAGAGAGAGAGAGAGAGAGAGAGAGAGAGAGAGACAATAATGAGATAGCTCCAAACATTGTTAAAATAGGAAACTAGGGCCAAACTCCATGTGGGTCATCTTATTTATGACAGCTGATATTTTTATTGGATCCCTCTCATCGAGAGTTGTAGGATTGATCTAAAGATCATCCAATTCAGGATAAGTATTCATGGAGTTATGAATTTATTTATGTTATAAGACAAATTGTCAAGTCGGCCAGCAACTTGAATAGGCTCAGAAGCCCAATAGACGTGTCTATTCATCATCTACATTTTAGTATAAATAGAGAAGACTTGAAGTCATTTTAAATGAGACATACTCTTTAAGTGATCTCCTCCTCTCCAAGTTTTGGGTTTTTGGTGAAGGAGAGACACAAAAAGAGTAAGTTGGGCTAAGTGTATGATGCCCTAGCCACAATACAAACATGCCCTAGCCACAGGTCATAAAGATTCTTATACACAGATAATGGAGACCTTATACGTTGTACAAATACGTTGTTCATAGTGGATGATATACGTTGTTCTCAGAAGATGTTATACACTGGTCATAGAAACACTCTAACACAATCGATAAGAGGAGAAAATACGCAGTCAATGATGACACCTTAACGCAGTCATAGAGACTCTTATACGCTGGTATGAGGGACACCTATACACAGATCATGGAGACAGTAATACGCAATTCATGAACTCTTATGCACAGGTCATGGAGATCCTTATACGAATATCATGAAGACTCTAATACACAGATCATGGAAACACTCTATACACAAGCCATGGAGACGTATTAGGTGCAGTGATATATGAATTGAGTCAAGGCATGAAGCCACCGTCTAGGCATGAAACCGTAGAAGAGAATGTCACAATCAAAAAGGGAGACTTAGAATAGCGTAGGTAAAGAGGTCTATTCATGGTACGACCTTATACGTTGTCTTGAAGGAGAAGTGTCATCGCTATAAAGGAAGCCCTCATAAGGCAATTTAGAGGAGACCTGTTTTGAGTTTGATACATGATCAGTAAAGCTACAACTAGGCTATGTGGTAGGCCGTAGGCCATACCACCACAACAAGGGGCGACGTGGGTAGTTTTGGAATCTTTATATGCCCTAATCTTCAGCATGAAGGCAGAAGGTTCACACCAGGAAAGGTTGCTGAAATTAAGGGTTGTTTGATGACTGTTTGAGGGTTGTCTGAGGTGTCCTAACCAGTCACTATCACAACAGCAGGGACAACAAGCTTAATGGAGTAGCAAGGTACAGTAAGCATACATGAGACAAATGTAAAGGGTAGTATAATCAGTAATGGGACTGCATGCTGATGTATGAGGCAACATGATGATGGATGAGATAGTGGTGATGACGGATGTTGTAGGATGAGTACAGCATAAGTGCATAGCATTGTCATCAAGGTACAACAATGTGATGGTACTGCATGGTGCTACATGGTAAGGTGCAACAAATAGATGAGATGCAGCACTATGATAGGTGAACAAGCCACCTTAGAGAATCAGTTGAAGCAATATGTCTTCAACTGATATCATGCTGATATCAAAAGTCAAAGTGTTTACTTCTATTGTAAATGTACTATCTCTCTCACTTTCTCTGCTAAACTTTGAAGAACATAAAAGAGGAACTGATCAAGGGTTTCCCCACATTGGGGTTTGTCTGTGGCTAGTGCCACATATTATGTCCTCTTGTCTTGGTTTGTCTTCTGCGATTTATATTTGTGTTCTATCTGCAATTTACTTTATGCTGATGTGATTGCTAATATGGAAAAGAAATTGAAATAAATTTCTCTAGCATAGAACATACCTAAAATTAACATGGTATTAGAGTTAAGGTGAAGACAATGCCCAAGCAAAAGTGAAAGAGCAATCACTGAACACAGTTGGGATAGGATAAAAGGATCAATGGGTTCCTCATCCTTCTTCTAATTCACCAAGGGTGAAGTCGAAGCATAGAATATTATCAAAATGGTGCAGCAGAAGTTTTTGATGGCCTACCTAAAGATCACTTCATTGGGAAGTTCAGATCTAAGGGTGGAAGGAAAGGCAGGTGCCGTGGTTGAAATAAGTTCGGCCATTATGCAAAGGGGTGTCTGAATGATCAGAGGAATGATAAGTAATGTAGGACATCAAGGACACGACCAACTCTTCAAAGAAATAAAGGAACCCCGGGTATGAAGAATCAAATGTTGTTTCTGATACGATAAAGAAGCATTATCTTGTATTGGCCCTCTCCTTCAGATTCTTTGGGAATATGGCTTATTGATTGTAGTGCTTCAAGGCACTCCATCGGATAGATGGGTACACTCTCTAATTTGGTAGAGATGGAAAGAATCGTGGGATTATACTTGGAGCCGATGCCACCTATCCCGGAAAGGATGTTGGGAAGGTGTCCATTTCAGCAATGGAAATTTAAGGTTACAAGGTGGCACTCATCGATGAAAAGCGGGTCCAAAGGCTTGGAACAACCTGGGGAGTTTGAGATTGATGATCAGGAATCTCACGTATGCAGGTGGAAGAAAGCCCTCTATGGCTTGAAGCAAAACACCCCGGGCGTAGTATGAGAGGATTGATAGCTGTCAGATGAAGTTGAGATTCACTAGGAGTGAAACCGATCCAAACCATTACCTGAAGGTTGTGGATGATAGACCTCTCATACCAGCAACTATGTCTGACAGGTGTAGACCCTCTCATTTGCAGAAGATAGAGGGAGTTGGATTCCGAATGTGGAAAGATAAACTACAAGCCTGTGACTACCTCAAGGATCTTAACTTTCAAAAGTTATATGGTAGTGATGTCGGACCAGATTTGGGAAATGCCTCTGAGTTTCATAAAATCATTCGCTTTGATGTTCTTGATGAACCTCCATCTAGTCATATGTTTTACAGTTAGCATGGTGAGCACATATTTGGTTGAGGTTCAGTGGATTGGTGCCTAGAATCTTCTGAGATATCTTCAGGGCACAATCTCTCATGGATTAAGATACATTTTTGAAATATGAAACCACATGATTATTCGAATGCTAAGTGAGTAGGCAGTGTGGAGTATCACTAGAGCACTTCTCAGTGCTGGTTCTCCTTGGGATCTTCTTCGATATCTTGGATGAGTAGGAAGCAGAAGTCGGTGGCTTTGAGCACCGCCAAGGTAGAGTATATTTCTTCTAGCATGGCCACCTATGAGGCAGTCTAGTTACGAAAGCTCTTCAATGAGCTATTTGGATTTACATTGGATACCACTGTGATCCTATGTGATAACAAGAGTGGGATTCGTTTATAGAGAATCCCATATTTCATGATCGCTCCAAGCATATTGATATCAAGTACCACTATATTTGAGATATGGTGCAGCGGGGAGCTATAAGGCTCCAACATATCAGTACAGATGAACAGGTCATCGAAATTTTGACAAAGCCCCTAGGAAAGAACAAATTCCTGACTTTCTGAGAACGACTTGGTGTCATTCAGAGACCCTCTAACAAGGGTCAAGTATGATGTAATGAGCTCTGGGAGCTCCAGGGGGGTGCAGGGTACTTCTTGGAATGACATATGACCACAGGGTGACTCACCATCCCCTAGTGGTGTACGTGTACAGGGTAAAAGAATCAAAACATTCCTTGTGACACCTCGTGGTGACTATGTAGCAGGATGATTAGTTCTCCTGTGAGGTCTGGATGATGTGTTCTCCATGAAGATTGTGTAGCAGGATGATTAGTTCTGCTGTGAGGTCTGGATGATGTGTTCTCCATGACGATTGTGTAGTAGGATGATTAGTTCTCCTATGAGGTCTAGATGACATGTTCTCCATGACGACTGTGTAGTAGGATGATTAGTTCTCTTGTGAGGCCTAGATGATGTGTTCTCCATGGTGATTGTGGAACAGGATGATTCGCTCTCCTGTGGGCCAGGATGATTAGTTCTCCATGGCATCCACTGGACAAGATGATTAGTTCTCCTATTGAGGCATCCTACCCATGCAGTCTGGGATTCATGGGAAGTACCTCTCATTTGATCAATGAGCAGGTAAATGAGGATAGGGACCATAGTAGTATCGATGGACACGTCACTGTATCTACCGTACTGCCTATGCTAGGATGACCTTCATTGATCTGGGATCAATGATACTGGTCTGGGACCAGTGGTAGGAGTTCTACCCACTATGACACTAACTTCAAGTTAGTAGAGGACTGGTCTGGGACCAGTGGTACATACTCTGAGACTGACTTCGAGTCAATAGATTACTGGTTTGGGACCAGTGGTAGGAGTTTTACCCACTATGACACTGACTTCGGGTTAGTTGAAGACTGATCTGGGACCAGGGGTACACACTCTGAGACTGACTTTGGGTTAGTGGAGAATGCTATGACACATTCTCGATCAATTATTCTTATTCATGGTTTAGTAGAGCTAAGCAAAGCATAGCAGAGCTAGAAGAGCTGAGCAGAGTAGAGCTAAGCAGAGATGAGCAGAGTAGAGCAGAGCCAACAGAGCTAAGCAGAGCTAGCAGAGCTGAGTAGAGCAGTGCAGGGCACTGATGGCAGAGATAGTACAGTCGGACATATGGATCATTGGATGGAGTTCTCCCTAGTTGAGAGGGAGTGTTAAAATTAGCAACTAGGGCCAAAATCCATGTGGGTCATCTTATTTATCACAGCTGATATTTTTATTGGAGTTATGAATTTATTTATGTTATAAGACAAATTGCCAAGTCAGCCAGCAACTTGAGTAGGATCAGAAGCCCAATAGATGTGTCTATTCATCATCTACGTTTTAGTATAAATAGAGAAGACTTGAAGTCATTTTAAATGAGACATACTCTTTAAGTGATCTCCTCCTCTCCACATTTTGGGTTTTTGGTGAAGGAGAGACACAAAAAGAGTAAGCCGGGCTAAGTGTATGATGCCCTAGCCGCAATACAAAAATTCCCTAGTTGCAAGTCATAAATATTCTTATACATAGATAATGGAGACCTTATACGTTGTACAAATATGTTTTTCATAGTGGATGATATACGCTGTTCTCAGAGGATGTTATAAAGATTCTTATACACAGATAATGGAGACCTTATACGTTGTACAAATATTTTTTTCATAGTGGATGATATACGCTGTTCTCAGAGGATGTTATA
This sequence comes from Pinus tabuliformis, assembly GCA_031772625.1. Taxonomy (NCBI): domain Eukaryota; kingdom Viridiplantae; phylum Streptophyta; class Pinopsida; order Pinales; family Pinaceae; genus Pinus; species Pinus tabuliformis. Next base: position 25,401,447 of record CM062813.1, read on the forward strand.
CGCTGGTCATAAAAACACTCTAATGCAGTCGATGAGAGGAGAAGATACGCATTCAATGATGACACCTTAACGCAGTCATAGAGACTCTTATACGCTGGTATGAGGGACACCTATACACAGATCATGGAGACAGTAATACACAGTTCATGAAGACTCTTATGCACAAGTCATGGAGATCCTTATACACAGATCATGAAGACTCTAATATGCAGATCATGGAAACAATCTATATGCAGGCCATGGAGATGTATTAGCTGTAGTGATCTACGAATTGATTCAAGGCATGAAGCCACTATCTAGGCATGAAACCACAGAATATAATGCCATAGTCAAAAAGGGAGACTCAGAATAGCGTAGATAAAGAGGCTTGTTCATGGTAAGACCTTATACGTTGTCTTGAAGGAGAAGTGTCATCGCTGTAAAGGAGGCTCTCACAAGGAAATTTAGAGGAGACATGTTTTGAGTCTGATGCGTGAGTAGTAAAGCTACAGCCAGGCTATGTGGTAGGTTGTAGTCCATACCACCATAGCAAGGGGTAGCATGGGTAGTTTTGGAATCTTGTGATCTAAAATCACTTGTAAATGACCTCAGAGAAATAATGAAGGTATTACAGGCTCAAATGTTGGGGAGTGCCTATGTTATTTTATGCAACGGATTGATAAGATTTTGAAATACACAGACACTGAAATAGTAAGAGAAACTCAGTAAGCAAACACATAAAACACAACAAGCTTAATAAGGAGTTCAACCAATCCTCCTGGGCTATGTCTCCTGGTCCAACCTTTAGTGGTGGCCTTTCTATTGTGTCTTAAAGCAGAGTTTTTACAATAAGGAGCTCAATTTGATTCTCACTTTAACAGATGATGATCAGTAGGATTTTACTTGGATTCCCCAAGTCTCTAGAGTCATAGACTCCCCTTACTGAATCTCGACCTCAGCTGGTCTCAGGGGTATGAGTCCAATTTGGTACTCAATACCTGACAGGTATACACAGAGGAGTTGCTTGAACCTCTCAAGCCTTCTCTAGAGTTCACATACTCTTGGGCTCTCTCTATCTTTGTCTGCTCGATGTTGCCTTTGCTTTGTAGGTCAGCTCAACTTCTCTATTCTCTGCTATTCACTTATTTCTTGCCTCTCGGCCTTCTACTTCTCTTTCTCTGCCTCTTTTCCTACTCTCTTTACTCTCTATCTATTTGTGTCTTAAAGCCAATCTGCACCCTAACTATTCGTTTCCATTTCCTGGCTCTCTGGATCTCCTGCCTCTGTCCGCTTGATTTCCCCTACTCTGCGTCATCATCACTGTGTAACGATTCACAAAGAGGTGGCCACTTGTTTCCTCATGAACTGAGTGTCAGTTCTCTTTGAACGGTCATTATTTCTATTGCTCCAAGATTTCCTGTGAAACTGATTCCTCTACCAACTCATCGGTCATGCCGGACCTCAAATCTTATATGACTTAGCCTATTTCCCCATCGAATCTAGTCATCCATCGAATCATTTCTCCATCGTTGATCTGGAGCCTCTAGATCCTACGGTCTCCATCCATATCATGCGGTTAAGTAGCATGACCTTTACCCACGTGATGTGAGTGGTTTTCTCTCTCATCCGCTAGACGCGTGTCACCCAGTGTATGGCATCGGGTGGGACTCAGTTGAACCCACTTACCGCTTGAAGCCCTTCCGATATCTTGCCAGTTTTAGCGTGGGACCCGCGTTCTAATGGAATCGGTGATTTCCCATATGGTTTTATTCTTTTCCTTGTGATCGAGCACTTGGGGCTTTTCCTTCATTTAGGGGGACACCCTGCGATACGCGATTAGCGCTTTAGCGCTAATCTCTTATCAGAAATTGCCTCTTTTTTGGATTTGACCTCCCATTTGTCAATTTGTGCCAATGCACGGTCACCATGGGCCAACAGTCTATGCGCTTTGACCAAGGGTCCTCATTGTTCTGTGCTGGCCATAAATTGCCATTGTTCAGATGTAATTTCTGGTAAGCTTCGTCATCCATAATACTTTGAAACTTTGGTATGAGTTTTACAGAGTTCGGGGAACTTTAAGAGTGTTTAAGGATCCAATTCGGAACACGGCCTTCCCACTGAAAAAGCTTTTATACCACTAAAAGTTGGTTTTCAAGCATTGACTAAGTGAGGGTATAGCTATCTCACTTGTCCAACCTTTATCCATTTTGCACTTCTTGGCTTTCAACCCTTGAGATCCTGAGGTACTCAACATCTCCCCTGCATGTCATCCTCACCTTCCTATCCAGAACTGTGTCTTCTTGCAATTCATTGAGATATTCAGGTAATAGATCATCAATAGAAGGCAATTGACTCTACTTTTTGGGATCTTCAATTAATGAAGGTTCAAATAGTCTCAAGTTGTCTGCGTTAACGACTGAGTAGATGTGCATGTAAGCTAGTAAATCAAGGCGAAACATATTCTCACCAATTTTCTCAAGTATCTTGAAGGTCCATACCTTATTGGCTTTAGCTTTTTACCTTCACCTTGCATTCTGTCTTTGCTGATATATAGCCAGGCTTGATCACCAGCTTGGAAACTATGCTCCATCTGATGCTTGTCATGCCTTGCCTTGTATTTGGCTTGGCTCTTTTCCATCTGTTCCTATACTACCTGGTGAATATCCTGGATTTGTTCAATGAACTTGGTTGCCTTGTCCATATCATTGTGTCCATCAACTGCTATATCTTTACCAAAGACAAAATCCAAGGGAGACCTTGGTGTGAAACCAAAACAGGTCTCAAAAGCATATATCTATGTAGAAGAATGTTTTGCTCGGTTGTAAGCATGTTGTACATAACAAAAATGTTCATCCAAAAGTTTGGGATTCTTGCTGCAATAGCCTCTGAAGAACTGGATCAATGTCTTGTTGACCATTTTTGTCTATGGATGAAAGGTTGTGCTCTTCTTCAGTTTGGTGTCCATCAGTTCCCACAAACTCGACCAAAACTTCCCAACAAATCGAGAATCTCAATCGGATACAATGGAAGTGGGTAATCCAAAATGAACCCATACATGTTGAAAGAACAACTTTTCATTTTGTTCAGCTGTAATCTGTTTATTACAAGGTATCAAAATACACATTTTGTTGAACTATCCACAACAACATAGAAATAGTCATGACCTTTCCTAGATTTAGGCAATCCTCCAACAAAGTCCACGGAAACACTTTTCCAAGGATGAGAAGGAATTGGTAGTGGAGTGTACAAGCCTAGTTTTCTATTGTTGGGCTTGCTTTTAGCACACATGGTACACCCTCTTACATATCTAGGAACCGTCTCATTCATTTTTGGCCAATAGCAAAATATTTGCAGTTGTGCAACCATTTTACTTACCCCAAAGTGCCCTGATATTAGAGAAGCGTGTGCTTCTCGAATTATCTTTACTCTTTTAGTTTGTGGAATGCATAGCTTCACACAATGATACAAGAGTTGGTCCTTAATTTGATAATCGAATTCTTCTACTTGTTTTCCTTGACTTAAAGTTGCATATACATCTTTAAAATCTATATCTTGAGCATATTGTTCAATGTAGCTCTCATGCAATACTGAGTTATGCTTAAGTATAGTAGATGTGTTTATAATTGGTCTAGATAACATATCTGCAACTTTATTGTGTATGCCCTTTTTATATCTGATGACTAAATGAAACTACTGTAGAAAACCCATCCATCTATAGTGTCTTCATTGCTGCAACTTAGTTTGGGAGTGTAGATATTGAAGTGGTTGACGATTAGTATGTATAACTGTCTCTTTTCCCATTAAGTAATGTTTCCACTTTTTCACACTTTGTACTAATGCATACAATTCTTTATCATATGTGGGATAGTTAACTACTGCGGAATTAAATGTCTCAGAATGATAACATATGGGTTTACTATGTCGTATCAACGCTACTCCCATGGCATAGTCACTTGCATGCGGTTGGATCTCAAATGGTCTTTGAAGATCGGGCAGTGCTAATAGTGGTGTTGTACTAATATTTTCTTTCAAGGTATTGAAGGCTTTCTGATGCTTGCCTCCCCACTGAAACACCTTGTTCAATCCTTTTAAAGCATGTAAGGGAGATGCAATTAAGGAAAAGTTAGAAATGAACTTTCTCCAATATTGTGTTGCTCCTAAGAAGATTCTAACTTCTATAGCAGATTTGGGTTTAGGCCAATTTACAATGACTACCACCTTAGAGGTATTTATCTTCAATTCACCACCCCCTACTACATGTCCCAAATAATTCAAAGATGTTTTGCCAAATTCACATTTTGAGAGTTTAACATAAAGTTTCTCTTTTCAAAACATCTAGTGTTTGCTTAACATGCTTTAAATGTTCTTCCCACGTTTTGATAAATATAAGATTGTCATCCAGATATACAATAACAAAATCATCAAGAAAAGGTCTGAGTACATCATTCATTACTCTCATGAAAGTAGCAGGAGCATTAGTTAAGCCAAAAGGCATAACCAGCCACTCGTACAATCCCTGCTTTGTTTTGAAAACAATCTTCCATGCATCTTGTTCTACAACTCTGACCTGATGATATCCACTATGCAAGTCTAACTTGGAAAAATAAATAGCTTCCTTTAATTGATCTAATAGATCATCTATGTGAGGAAGGGGATAACTATTTTTGATTGTTATCTTATTTAGTGCTCGGTAATCAATGCACATTCTCCACGAGCCATCTTTCTTTCTCACAAAAACGATTGGAGACCCACATGGTGATGTGCTAGGTTTGATGAACCCCTTCTCAAGCAACTCCTGCACCTACTTCTTGATTTCTACATTCTCTAAAGTGGACAACTTGTACATTTCGATGTTAGGCAATGGAGCATCTTGCTGCAAATTAATATCATGCACTATTTCCTTTTTGGGTGGTAGACCTTTAGGTTCTTGAAATAAGATATCATATTCTTAAACAACTTTTTCTAAATCAGCTTGCTATTTAGCATCACAGCCCTCAAATACATTGGTTTTATCAGGTTTCTTTTCCTTTACAACCATCAGTAAAAATTGTTTGCATGAATTTATAATTCGTTTCATCTGCCCTGCGTTTATGAGAGTATAATTATTCTTGAGCTTATGAGCTCTTACGATATATTTGATCCCATCTTTAATGAGGAGATACTTGTTCTCAGCTCTATAGAAAATAGATTTTCTATCATACAAGTAGGGACTTCCTAAAACAATTCCACATATGTCCAAAGGAACTATATCTAACTCAACCTCATCTACAAATGCTGATCCAAAAGAAAAATTAAGTTTACATTGTCTAGTCACTTGTAGTTGTGCTTTATCACTTAACCAACCTAATGGGTATGGTTTCTTGTGAGGGGTAGTCAGTAATCCCAAATTCTTTACAATTTCTTTAGAAATTAATTTACTTATGAGCCACTATCAAACAAAGTATCAATATTTTAATGCTTGGAAATAACTTGAATATGGAAAAGCTCATGTCTTTTTCTCTCATTTTCTTCACTATTAGTAGATTGTGCAGAATTACTAGTAGATGCTTCAGAATTTTTACCTTTTATACCTGTGGCTGCAATGGTTGTTTCATCTATTGAGTCAAACCCCAAATCCTTCTGAATTGCTATAGAAGTATTCTTCTTCTTGCCCTCGAACTTCTTAGGTCTTAGCTCCGGATGTAGGATCCAACAGTGCTCATCATCATGACCATCCTCCTTACAATGAGTGCATGAAGACTTGCTTTTCTGTGCAGTGTTGTCCTTCCTCTCTTTCCATTTTTATTTTCTTTTCTCCTTATTCTTGCTTGCAATGGGCTTGGATGATTCCCCAACTTTTGGGTTCCCATTCTTTCCTCTAGCTTCTAGATGCGTAGCTTGAACAGATACCTCATCTATACTAGTGGGATTAAACATGAGGATAGTGTGCCTCATGTAGCTGTGTAGACCACCTATGTACTTCAACAGAGTCTCATGTGAGTCTAATGAAATTCCTAGAATCAAATATATTTTCCTAAATTCTAGGGTGTAACTTTGTACACTTTTCCCTTTCAATTGGTGAAGAGTTTGCCAGCACATCATGGCTTGTTGCATGTAAGCTAGTGGATAGAACTTCTTTTTGATTGCAGAAACAAATTCACTCCAGACAGAAAGAATATTACCATGTTTCTTCATGTCAGTTTGTGTCCTACCTTCCCACCATACCAAGGCAGTGCCTCCAAGGCGTAGGCTGGCCAGCTGAATCTTACTCTTGTCTGAGTCGATACTTTGCACTCTGCAATAAACATCAATTTGTTTGATCCAATTATCTAGCTTCTCTGCATTCAACTCTCCATCATATATTGGTAAATCAAATTTAACATCTAATTTAATCAAAGATGTCTTCTTTTTATGTTCAGGGCTATTAGGAGGTGTGAGAAAGTTTTCTTCTTTCCCTTTACCTTTTGAGTGGTCATGGAGGAGAGACTCTTCGTCTCCTTTATCTTGTTTGGAGCCTGATGAATCTTCATCTTTATGTTTCCTAAAGTCCTTATACATTTCCTCTACCATGGACCTCATGGCTAGGAAACTATTTATAAATTGGGGGTCTGATCCCAAGGGACTTTCTTCTGACATTTTCTTCTGAGGATTGACTCTTCCAATTTCTGAGTTAGTTTCAACCAACTCTCCTTCTCCTAATTTAAGCTTTGATATAGTTAGCATTCAAGATCAAAATCCAACACAAACTTGTCTAACCTTAACAACCTAGAGCTCTAATACCATTTGATTTGAAATCACCCGTAAATGACCTCAGAGAAATAATGAAGGTATTACAGACTCAAGTTCTAGGGAGTGCCTATGTTATTTTATGCAACAGATCAATAAGATTGCGAAATACACAGACACTGAAATAGTAAGAGAAACACAATAAGCAAACACATAAAACACAACAAGCTTAATAATGATTTCACCCAATCCTCTTGGGCTATGTCTCCTCGTCTAGCCTTCAGTGGTGGCCTTTCTATTGTGTCTTAAAGCAGAGTTTTTACAATAAGGAGCTCAATTTGAGTCTCAATTTAATAGATGATGATCAATAGGATTGTACTTGGATTCCCTAAGTCTCTAGAGTACACAGACTCCCCTTACTGAATCTCGACCTCAACTGGTCTTAGTTGTATGAGTCCAATTTGGTACTCAATACCTGACAGGTATACACAGAGGAGTTGCTTGAACCTCTCAAGCCTTCTCTGGAGATCAAAGACTCTCAGACTCTCTATGTCTCTGTCTGCTTGATGTCGCCTTTGCTGTGTAGGTTAGCTCGGCTTCTCTGTTCTCTGTTATTCACTTCTTTCTTTCCTTTCGGCTTTCTACTTCTCTTTCTCTGCCTCTTTTCCTGCCCTCTTTGCTCTCTGTCTATTCGTGGCTTAAAGCCAATCTACTCCCTGACTGTTTGTTTCCACTTCTTGACTCTCTAGATCTCCTACCTCTGTCCGCTTGAATTCCCCTGCTCTACATCATCATCACTGTGTAACGCTTCACAGAGAGGTGGCCACTTGTTTCCTCATGAACTGAGTGTCAGTTCTCTTTGAATAGTCATTATTTTTGTTGCTCCAAGATTGCCTATGAAACTGATTCCTCTGCCAACTCATCGATCATGCCAGACCTAAAATCTTATATGACTTAGCCTATTTCCCCGTCGAATCCGATCATCCATCAGATCATTTCTCCACCGTTGATCTGGAGCCTCCAAATCCTATGGTCTCCATCCATATCGCACGGTTAAGTAGCATGACCTTTACCCGTGTGATGTGAGCGGTTTTCTCTCTCATCCATTGGATGCATGTCACCCAGTGTATGGCATTGGGCGAGACTCAATTGAACTCGCTTATCACTTGAAGCCCTTCCGATATCTTGCCAGTTTTAGTGCTGGACCCGCCTTCTGACAGAATTGGCAATTTCCCGTACGGCTTTATGCTTTTCCTCATGACCGAGCACTTGGGGCTTTTTCTTCACTGAGGGGGACACCCTGCGATACACGATTCATGCTTTAGTGCTAATCGCATATCAGAAACTACCTCTATTTTTGGATTTGACCTCTTGTTTGTCAATTTGTGCTAGTGCATGGTCACCATGGGCCAACGGTCTATGCGCTTTGACCAAGGGTCCTCATTGTTCCATGCTGGCCCCAAATTGCCATTGTTCAGAGGTAATTTCTGATAAGCTTTGACATCCATAATACTTTGAAACTTCGGTATGAGTTTTACAGAGTTCAGGGAACTTTAAGAGTGTTTAAGGATCCAATTCGGATCATCTTGATATGCCCTAATCTTCAGCATGAAGGCAGAAGGTTCACACCAAGAAAGGCTGATGAAATTAAGGGTTGTTTGAGGTGTCCTAACTAGTCACTATCACAATAGCAGGGACGACAAGCTTAATGGAGCAACAAGGTACAGTAAGCATACATGAGACAGTATAATCAGTAATGAGACTGCATGTTGATGTATGAGGCAACATGATGATGGATGAGACAGCGGTGATGATGGATGTTGTAGGATGAGTATAGCATAAGTGCATAGCATGGTCATCAAGGTACAACACTGTGATGGTACTACATGGTGCTACATGGTAAGGTGCATCAAATAGATGAGATGTAACACTATGATAGGTGAATGAGTCACCTTAGAGAATCAGTTGAAGCAATATGTCCTCAACTGATCTCATGCTGATATCAAAAGTCAAAGTGTTGACTTCTATTGTAAACGTACTATCTCTCTCACTTTCTCTGCTGAACTTTGAAGAACATAAAAGAAGAATTGATCAAGGGTTTCCCCACATTGGGGTTTGTCCCTGGCTAGCGCCACATCTTGTGCCCTCTTGTCTTGGCTTGTCTTCTGCAATTTATATTTATGTTCTATCTGCAGTTTACTTTATGTTGATGTGATTGCTAATCTGGAAAAGAAATTGAAATAAATAGCTCTAGCATAGAACATGCATATAATTAACAAACATTTACTGACAAAAGCCTTGAACTGATCCTTAGTATCCTTTTTATGAATGAGGCCTCTAATATCTTCATTTTCCATAATTTTCCTTCAATTTCCTCCTCACATGCAACTTGTGACCTTTCACTTTACGTTTCTCCTAAATTCCTTTATTTTCATAAATAAATGTGCCAAAATGCCTTTTTTCCTTTTAATTCATTTGCCTTAGATTTTTCCAATTTACCTTAGCCTAAACATACACATCCAGTGATTCCCACTAGGATATATTTGCCAAATATTCAACTTCAAATAAGTGTCCTTTACCGTGGTTTTATTTTCCCTTTATTAAATTTTTATTACCTGAACTTTTCACCAAGGTTGTTACAAAACCCTCCCCCTTGGGGAACAATGTCCTCAGTGTTAAACCACACCAAGACCTCAACAAAACCACTAAAAATAAAACATACTGCGTATGGAGCTTTATAACTTAGCTCGTTGTGGTATTTACAATGAAGAACCTGCTCAAAACCAAAACATCATGACAAGGTAATAACCATACTGCTTATTGGAGATTTATAACTTAACTCATGGAGGTATTTACATCCACATACATATACATATACAAATATCAAAACATAAAAAAAAATATGCCAAACATAAACCAACATCAAACCAAAACCGCTTTGCCTCAACCAACAAAAAATGAAGGATATAGGGCCCGCATATGATCTGCCATCTCCCATGTAGCTTCTTCAGGCCCAAAGTACTTCCAATACACTTTAACTTGCTCTATGGCTATGTTCCTGAGCATTAGATGTTTCTGTTGCAATATGCATTGAGGCTTCGGCTAGAACTCTCCTTCTTGCTCCACTGCAATACAGACCAATCAATAACATGATCAGCATCCTTTATATACTTCTTAAGCAATGAAATATGGAAAACATCGTGGAATTTCACTGTTGGAGGCAGTGCAAGTCAATATGCCACTGATCCAATCCTCTCAAGGATCTTGAAATGGTCACAATACCAAGGTGCCAAATTAGAACATGAACCAATCCTCAAAGAGCTTTTCTTGGGCTTGATGTGCAAATACACATGTTCACAACCTAAAACTCTTTGAACACCCTGTGTTGATCTGCATAACTCTTATGTCTATCCTGTGCTGCCTTGAGATTCTTCTTTATAACCCACATTTCCTACTCCATGTCCACCAACATGTCTAGTCCAATAAGTACCCTATCCACTGGATCACTCCAGCTAATGGGAGTATTACCACTCCGCCCATACAATGCCTCAAAAGGACTCATCCTTAAGGACTCATGATAACCATTATTGTATGAAAACTTCACCAATGAAAGACACTCCTCCCATTTCCTCTACTGGTGCATCACGTACATCCTCAACATATCTTCCAAGGTCCTGTTGACCCTTTCTGTTGACCATCTATCTATGGATGATAAGTTGTGTTGAAGGCCAACTCTATACCCAAGCCTGCAAATATCTCCTTCCAAAACTTGGAAGTGAAATTTGCATCCTTATCCGACACAATCTTCTTTGGAACACCATGTAGCCTCACTATCTCTTTGATTAACACTTGTGCTACCTCACTTGTTGAATATGTAGTCTTCACCAGAATGAAGTGAGCTACCTTGCTCAACCTGTCAACCACGACCATAATAGAATCATGCTGCCTCACTGTCCTCAAAATACCTGTGATGAAATCCATGGAAATGACCTCCCATTTCCATTCTGGAATCACAATAGGTTGTAGTAGACCACCTAGATTCTTGCATTCTGCCTTGACTTGCTGACAATCTAAACATCTAGCCACGAACTCAGCCTCTTCCTTCTTCAGATTCAACCAATAGTAAAACTTCTTCACAATCGTCAATGTCTTTTCATATCCTAGATGACCCGAATATGGTTTCACATGAAACTCCCTTGTTGACTTCTTGGGGCCTGACCCAGGTTCGGAGATGATTTAGCCAAAAAAATCCTGATACTACTGGCCCTTTCGGTAACAATCTGCAGAGCCTGGACTGAGGTCTCACCCGAAGTAGTATGGGAGGGTGCTAGAACCAATTTTCCACACCCTAGGGATGTCTGATGGGTTCCAAGTGGTCCGTGGTTTGACCCTGCACGCACGTCGCTACATGCACTTATCAATACCTCGCAGCTTGCGATGCTGCCTTTGCGCAACCCTACTCAAGGCCCGAACAGTGTTATTACCAAAATCCTTACTAGTAACCCAACATTATTTGATTAACTTAACTTATTTGTATGCTTTCAGTGATACTTAACAATATTCACCATTCATACAAGTGCGCGTAGTAAATAAACAATACAATTGCAAATGATATCAAACAGGAAATAACACAAGAACAGATACATAGAATTTAGATAAAACTTCTCTTTATTAGTTTTCTTCCTTGGTTACAGACTCAACTCAGCCCTGTGCACTCAGCTGCAGAGCCTCTTCCTACTACTATGACCCAAGACACTTAGACTCTTGCTCTATGCTTCACTATCTTTCAAACTACATCCGTTTTTATTAACTAACTTATTTACAACTTAGAGCTTCACTCTATTTATACAATCCCATGGTCTGTGGACCATTGGTAGGCTGACACTACAATCAAAACTTAGGGTAGATAGCGCTATGACTCTAACATACAATTTGCGCTCTATGCCTACAATCTGTGGAGTTTTTACAACATTATTACTCAAAACTTGGGCTTTGAACCCCAAAACATGTTGTGGGGGGATTTCATGCCCAACGGACCCCCATCAGAAACATCGTGACTCGCCCTCGAGTCACTCTATCGGAGCGGCAATCTTGGCGCGAAGTCCCTCTAGCTAGTCCCGAATGATCTTGATGTTTGCAGTGCACTGAGTTGTTTCTTGTTGAACCTGCTGCATTCTCCCTTCTGAGACCTCTATTTCCGGCATGTTGCGCTACATATGTGCATGCATCCCCTGAAATTGCATGAGATTTCCTTCAATATCTGCTGTGATTGTGAAGGCTTCATTAATCCATGGCTAGACACGCACTTTAAGAATTGCTTCATTATGGTGTGCCACATCCACCTGCTCCTTTAATGCCTTGGCTTGTTGCATCCTTGCAAGCCGCTGAGTAAGGACTATTTTCTGTGCAGTCCCTCTGATGTTGTCATACTATTGCTGGAGTTCGTGTGCCTCTGTCTCTAGCCGTTGGATGTTGGGGTCCTCCTGCAACATTGTGAGGACCTCAAGTGCCTGTTCCAATATGTTGGTACAGTCGCACACTGCACCTCCAATCTCTTCCAATCTTGCTATATTAGTTCTGGCACTCTGTTCTCTGATCTCTAGGGGAGTGAAAGGTTGTGCCTTCAATCGTAGCTTGACAATCTAAAGGTTTAGCTCTAACTGAACCTTTGTTGTCCCTTCTTTCGCATCGCGGACTCCACTTGCCAAACTGTGGATCCGCACTTCCACCAGTAGGTCTGATGCGATAGCCAGCTCTGGGACACGTCAGCAAGTGCCATTTACCGTCTGCACCAATATTTGGTTCTGTGACACCAACTTATTGCGTTGCAAGCCAAGATGCTCCATATTGATCTTCTATTCAGTAACAACTTGGATCGCACAGTTCTCCCTAGCGCGCATCTCTGTTTTTATTCCATCCCGTAGCTGTTAGAGCGTTTCCCAAGGAAGGGCAGCTAGATTAAGGCCAAGGCCTTTCATCATGCTAACTTTCATTCGGCCCATCGCATCTGATGATACAAACTCTCCTCTGGCAACACTATTGTGTTGGCCATCCTCGTGCGTAGCATTTGCTCTGCTGCTGAGGTGCCTGCTATGACGTGGGTAGACAGGGTACCTTCCTGAGGGGCCCGCATCTGTAACTCCTACAGCTGTGCCCTGAGGGTCCCCAACAAACTTTGGTTCTCCATCATAAATTCTTGTAGCACTTCGTTGGTGACATCACGGACCGTCTCGCCAATGTCATGGAGATCACCTTCAGTTAAGGTGATTGGGTTAATGGCTAGCTTCAAGGCCTTGACCTTCTTCCTTGGACCCGATCTCTCTGCGATGCATGGCCATTTGAGCTGTGTGGATGTAGTCCCTGGATCTGCACTCCCTTCTGCTATTTCTGTGTCCTGTGACTCTTGCCTTGAGGACGTTGCTTGCCCTCCTCTGCCTATACCATTGCGGCCTGTATTGTCTACGTTGTTGTTGCTGCTTCTACTATCTTCTTCTGCTCTGCGGCTTCCTGTGCCACTTAGCATACTACCCTTACCTCAGCTGCCGCTTTTTCATTCCACCTTCTCATGGCCAGTTGGGTGATGCACTGCTTGGCATCATCCTTCTTTTTCTATGCTTCCGCTTTCTCTAATTCCGCCAAATCTGGGGTGCACCACTCAAGAGGCCATGTCTCCAATACCATAAATATCGTGTCATCAATGGCTACAAATGGTAGCTTCGTCTACTACTTCGTCGGATCCTTTCATGCGCTAATGTATATGTTGTGCATATTTGCTTTGAAATCTACAAAACTTTGTAGAATATTGTGCACCATAGGTGACAGGCACAACCTCCTGTTGATCGACATTCAGATGCTCGCCTCCATGAGCACCTAGAAAATTTTTATATCGCAAATCCATTTCGCGTCTTTGGTGGCCCAGAGTGAAGCATACTTTGCGGCCTTTGGTAAGTCTCGGTTAATGTTGGGGAACTGACTATCCTCTAATAGTTCTCCCACTACCAGAAAGATGGATAAGAGAAACCACTTGTAGTGGAAGGTCTTACCCTACTCCTGGGCTTCGCTATAGTTTAACAAAAACTCCTTGCAGAGGAACTCAGCCTAGTTGAACTGGACCCCCTCCATGCATTGTTCGGCCAATGCGACCATTGGTGCTGGTACCTCATCGACATGGCATTTTCTCATCACTTTACTGGCTAGGAGTTGGGTGGCTACACGCATCCCTTTATCCTTGATGTTAGAGATGGTGTAGCCCCTCTTCTTTTTCTCAAGCTTATACTTTTCCTTCATGGCCTCTGCAAGAGCCAAATCGCTACTTTTTCTAGCCATCATCGTGGGGTCCTTTCCTTTACAGGGAAGTCGAGAGTTCGGTGGATGAGGTCTTCCGTGATTGGAATAGGCTCCTCTAGCCATAGATACCCATCATGCACCAGGCAGAGTAGTTGCCTGATGACGAAAATGGTAATGGGCGTGCGGTGGAAATGTGGAATCCATAACAAGTGTAGCATCCTGACTTTTACCACATCATGCAGCCATTTTCATAGCTCTAACGCTATAACCAGCCCCTTAGTGTTCTGTTTCATTAAATTCTCGGTCTTTAGGTGCGAGAACTTCTCGTTGTCTGCGATGTCCCAATCTTCAAATTTCATGGTGGGCACATGGCCTAGGTGCGAGCCCTCAAATACAATGCCATTGGGGAGGAGTGGGGTCTGGATTGAACTCTTTGTTGCATCCAAATCCTTTAGTACTTTGTCTTTCCCTTTCTGCAGAGGGACATATGCGGGTAGTTTCACTGCAGAGCGCAACGGTTGGATGTCCTCCTCCATGTCTTCTTCTTCTTCTGTGGCAACAATCAGGGCCTACAAATCTTCTTCCTCCTCATATGTTTCAATCGTGACTACCTTCCCTTTTTCTTCCATTGATAACTTGTTGTGCCTCGGATTCCTCGAGGACATGCGTACTAGTCCCATTGCCAGATTATCCTTCTTTGGCCTCAACGTCTGCAGTGATTTGGGGATTTCTATCACAACCCCAGCGCCCTCGGGAACATCCTGTACCATGAGGGTCTATGCGGCCTCACAGTAGTTCCTTCTTCAATTCCCAACCCATCCTTAGTGGTCGTCATCATTTCTACACAGTATTTTGTCTCTCGCATACTTAGGGGCTTACTTATCGCTCGGATTTCAACACTCTATGCTCTACTCAAGGACTCAATTCTCAAATGACTAAGTGTTGTTTGTTGGCTAGCCCTTCAAGTTTTATAGCACCTTTTGAATTTAAATTTGATTGTTCCCCCTGATTTTGGGCCATTAATGCTTTCTTGGCAGTAGATTTTCCCAAATTTGGCCCATAACTCGTGTCTTAAATGCCCGCCACCCACTCCATTTGGCCTCAAATCAGACATCTCATCATGAATAGTGACACCAACAGTCACTTCCCAGCCAACCCACGTGGCAACACAAACCTCCATGTGTAGTCGTGAACCTTGTGACATTATTCTCCTCCGCGTATCTCTAAGAGCACATAGCTCCCAAGAAAAATAATTTATAGTCCCGCGCTCCCTTTTAACTGCCTAGAGCGCTAAGACTCTCCCTCTTACAGCTAGTCAGGTGGTTGCACCACCTGTGCGAGGCTTTATCTTGTCCTCCACCATGGTTTGTGGAGAATCCCCATCTCCCATTGTAGTGATTGGCATCGCACACTCTACTATTTTCACTGCACTGCCTTAGTCACTACGTTTGGTGAGATGCAGTCTCAGCCACAGTAGTAGACTAACCAATTCACGGTGATAGTTTTCCCATTTGTCAATATGACTGTACGCACCTTCCCTTGCCATCCTGGGTTTTTCGATGAGAAATGCTTCCTTTATTTCATTTTCCAGCTTCTTGACCTCTGCATCCATTAAAGTGCTTTTCTCCCTTAGCCATACCCAGTTTTTTTCAAGTTCACAAAGTCTAAAGTTTCCCTGTTAGATTTCTTCCTCAAGTCGTATATCTTTTGTTTCGTGCAACTGTGTGATTTCTTCATTCCGGTCTGCGTAGACCATCATATCTACGGGTGTTTTTATGCGTGGACTCATCTTCGTATGCTCCACAGGGACTATAGCCCTTGCTTCATACTACAGCTTCGGAAACTCTTGCGCAGTCAGACTTTTGCACATGGTCCTATAAACCCATCAGGGAAAATTTTAAGAACCACCCTAAATTTATATGTATAATAAATGGGTGAATCCCCATGATATATAGGAAAAATGGGAGGTAATTTTATCACTAATATAATATAATATATATATATATATATATATATATATATATATATATATTGGCGAATCTCTCACCAGATTATACTATCTTATAAAGTCATGGCGATTCTTTCACTGAATAATAAAACATTGTGAATTCTTGGCGAATGTTTTGTTAAAGTATGAAACCATATATGATAATAATAAAACATATTCATTAAACTGTAAGATACTAACATACATGTTTGGAAAAAAGAAGCATAATTTTCACTTCCTACAAACAATGTTGCAAGTTTTAGTGGCCATGTTTGTCATGGTAGGAGAGATTAATGTTTTCTCTACCACTTTTGTCAAGCTATCACTTTTGCCAAGCTATCAAATTTCTTTCTTATTCCATAGACTCCAACTACAAGATAAAAAACACATCAAGTTTGTTTACCCCAACACGCCAACAAGTAGCAAGCCCCAACTATATAATATAATGAAGTAGTAGGTATCCCAAAGTCTTGAAGGGGATCTAATGGAAAGAAGTGACCTTTGTTAGAAGCCTTCCAATCAATATATAAATATATAAATGTAGATTTATTATTATTTTAATTGTAAATCTTCAATTAAATAATAAAATTTAATTACGTCTCTCCCAATCTAAATTTCTTATTAGCATAATTCACTACCTTCATACCAATTTTTTTTTTAATCTAGGATAATCGGTAACTGGTGAGAGTTATCCTGAACAGGTGAGAGTTATCCTGAACAGGCCCAGGATCAAATCCAAATCCAACTGGCTACCACTATAAACCTAGGCTAGGTGCAACAGCCTGCAAGCCACACACAATAGCAATTAACTTATGCCTAGGATAGGTGCAACAGCCTGCAAGCCACACACAATAGCAATTAACTTATGCCTCAACAAGAGCCGAGAAATCTTCTTGGGGGTCACCTACTCTTCTAGCCAAGACACAACATGCTATATACTCAATGAGATTTGAACGTCCATCTCGTGGGTTTCACCCAGTGAAACTTACCGTTAAACCCCATATCACTGTATTACCTTCATACCATTTTTAACAGCGTTGTAACATGTGGATTAATTTCCTTTTTGGTGCACAATCTCTGCCTTTTAGGACAATATGGTGCAGTGACCTAACCCCTACAGATCATTACAACAAACTAAGAATAACAGAGAAGATGAAAGATTGTACAAACCAGCATATTTTTCAAACAACTAATCCAAGACCAGTACCTTCACTTTTTCATGAAGATATCATATTGAGAATGTTTGAAAAATGGTGGGAAATCTTGGCAGCTACTATCTCTCTTCTACTAGGGTGATGCGGAAAGAGTTAAGATTTCATTGTTTTGAATTTTTTGGTGATGCGGAAAGAGTTAAGATTTCATTGTTTTGAATTTTTTTTTGTTAAATCAGAAAAACCAATATTAATAGAGATATCGATATTTTTTACTAAATTTTGTGAAGTGACTAAATGTAGCTTTAACCATTCACCTTAAGATTTTTTTTACAATACAATTTCCTAAGTCTATTTAATATCTTCATTATCATAAAAACCAACCTATATCCATCTTAACTCCATGTCTACCACTCTTAGAGGGATGAAATCTATTTATCCCTCCGAGTACTTGGTAGACTTGGAATTAAGATGGATCTAAGCTGATAGAATTTCCCCTTTAAATAGTCTATGCTCGCATGAATACCATGGTATTACCATGGGTCAATACCATGGGTTATCATAAACCTAGAGCTTAAAAACTACTATTAGTAATTTATAAAAATTAATAAAATTAATAACTGATTTTTATTTTATTTTTTTATTTTAACCAAGTTAAAATGTTTAAGTGACATTAAATTACAAGATCAATTTTTACTCTTGATCTACCAAGTGCCGAGAGGGATCAAATATTTTTTCACTCTATGTTAGTTTGCATATCACGATATTTGATCTAGAGTAAAGATGGATCTATGCTAGTTTAATTCCCCCCTTTAAATAGGTTGCATTCCATGTGAATACCATGGGTCAATACCATGTGCCATATTTATTTTTATTAATACTAATATTAGGGTTAATAATGTTTTTTGCATGGTATTAATAATAATTTGGCCCATGGTATTTGGCTCATAGGATTCACCTAAATATAACACATTTTTTGAGTGTTTGTAAATATAAGGTGGCTTATGGAGTAAATATAAAAAATGTTTTATTTATTTACCATACCTCTCATTTATTTATATTTTTATTAATTTACCATACCTTTTTTATAAATATGGTATTTGGCCCATAGGATTCAATTAAATAAAACCTCTTTTTTGAGCCTTCTTCAATAGAAAAGAGGGTTATGGACTTATAGAAAGAGGTTTTATTTATTTACCATACCTCCACTTTATTTATATTTTTATTTGTTTACACGCTTGCGTGTTCATAAATATAATGTGACATATGGAGTAAATATAAAAAAATGTTTTATTTATTTACCATACCTCTCGTTTATTTATATTTTTATTAATTTACCATACCTCTTTTATAAAGATGGTATTTGGCCCATAGGATTCACTTAAATGAAACCTTGTTTTTGAGCCTTCTTAAATATAAAGAGGGTTATGGACTAAATATATAAAGAGGTTTTATTTATTTACCATACCTTTAGTTTATTTGTATTTTTATTTATTTACCATACCTTTGGAGTAAGTATAAAAATAACTTTTATTTATTTACCATACCTCCACTGTATTTATATTTCTATTTATAACTATCATAAATTCCTTTTTTTGGAAAATGAGGGTGAATGGAAGATTGTAACTCCTAATTTCAAGGGCTAAATTTACTTTTTTTACCCTCTCCCTTAAAATAAGGTGGGCTAACCTCCATACCTCATTTTTTTATAAAATAAATTTGAGGCGATTTGTAACAATGTACTATGATACAAAATATTCGCCCAATGAAAATATAAAACCTCTTAATTTAGCCCAAGGGCAAAAATTCACCCCTAAAATTTTCCATGAAGCCCATACAACCGCTGGTACGTGCAGGTCCCAGTTGGTGCGTCTCACATGGTGGACCCAGTTCAGCACTTCGCACCCCTTGTCAAAGGCTTCCCCGTGCATGATTTTCAGTGTGCTAGGTTTTATCATGCTTCGTTGTTCGTGCACTTGTCTTGCTTGCTTCTGCTTGTTGTTCCTGTTTCCTATTGTCATAGCAGTGTGCGTTCGAGCGAGCTACATACCATACACCTATACCCATCTGGAAAGGTGGGAACACAAGTTTTTTCGCCCCTCATAATCGGCTCTCATCTATAGCTGAGGTTTTCCAAATCGTATAATCATCCCCCTTTCTGCATCCACGCCAGTCCTCAAAGCTTCTATGATGCGTACCCCACCACCTTATGGGCGTTGCACACAGTGTCCATTTCATAGCATCGAACCCCTGTTTTTCTAGCACTACACTTTCAAATTTGTTCAGGAATTCATCCACCGTTGTCAACCCGTCATACATAGGTAGATCCCTTACCTTTATTGTCACGCAGCACAGTGATCTTACCATCATGTTGCAATTGAGCATGGTTACCTCGTGTAACCAGTTCTGGCATCGTTTTGTTTTCTCATCCGAATCTGATGTGCGGGAGGTTTCGCTCACCCACAAAATCTGGCCATCCGCTATAGGATTCACCCAATCTTGTTCTCGAGCGGTTATCTTGTAAATACAGTCTAGTTCATCATCATTCTCATCATCATGCATTGGCTCTGTGTAGCCCGCTCCTTTCGCAGGGTCTAAAGGCACCACTATGCGTAGTGACCTTTTCTCGAAATCATTTTATGTTTTTTTAGATTTATTACTCCATTCATATTGGTGGCTCAGTCTATGCCCAGTAGGATGGGATAGGGATTGCTATCATCGACAATCTCTATCACTTCGAAATCCGCCAGCGTGCTCGCACCTTCAATATCCATCGTTACTCCTTGCAATCTTCCCACAGGTAAGTTCTTCTGTTGGTTCGATTCATAATTGAATAGGAGACCATTATAGCGTGGGTCTTCCCATGTGCTCCCATGTCTGTTTTGGCAGCACATTCACGTCCAATCCTAGATCCATAATTACTTGATCCATTTAATACTCCCCGATTTGCACAATCAATCTCATTTCCCTTCCTATTCACAATGTATGCTTTTCGATCTTCTAGACTACGCGCAGTTCTCTTGACCTAGCACACCTAGTGATAATTTCCTGCAGTCCTTTCACAACCTTGTTGTCGCACAGCAGTTTCATACATGTCTCCAGAAAGGCAGTGATCATTGAAGGATCCATCTTCTGCTCTAGTTGATCCTTACTACCGAAAGTGGAGGCCTCTGTGAAGCTCTTCTTAGCTTCCATGAATGTTTCCTTCACGTGCTCTAAATCAAATTCAGGTTCCTTTATAGGAGCCTTGCAAACCCATGCACTTTCTTTAGGCTGCTTTCCTTTGTCATCTCCTGTTGTGATACCGCTTTTGAGCACTATGCTTACATTCGGTTCCTCTTCGTATGGCTCAAACCTCATCATTTACAAATTCTGAGTCGGGGGAGGCTGGAGTATCCCTTTCTCACGTAGCCTCGCTATCAATGTAGGGAAATCCTCTGCCTCATGATCAAATTGAGTATAGTATAAACATGATGTTCTCATCGGATTCATACAATCACGGGAATAGTGCCCTAGCCCTTTGCAATTATAACAAATTAGTTGTCAGTGACCCCTTCCTGGTCCCATTCCACCTCGACCTCATCCGCGCCCCTGAAATCTAGCGCATGCCATTCCTGCATTTGGGTCGAGGGCTCACGTTTCAATCTACACTCTATAGGAAGGAGTCTAATCCATCATCAGCTCGTAACTTCTGTAGGTGCGCTCATCATGGCCTACCGACCTGCAAAAATTACAAAACAATTGTTGGGATGTCTGCGTATACTTCTGTAATAGATGACAATTATCTGTAGTGTGTTTTCCTCCTATCTGACAAATCGTGCACCATAATGCAGGCGCCGCACTCGATCTTGTTTGTGCCTCTAGTTTTAATGGAATCGACCCTCCTCCCACCAAGTAATTCACGAAAACTGGACAATGGTCCTTGTCATGCCCTTGGCCTTTGCACTTTATGCACCATACTTCCTCACGCGCCTCTGGCCAAGTTGTCCTATCCTGTTTCAAACTCTGCATTTCCAGACACAAATTTTGCAGTTGTGCATGGATTTGTTGGACTCCCAGACCAGGATCTTGTATTGGTGTCTCGTGCAGTCTCATTGCAATCTCCAACGCTTCAGCCTGGGTGGATGACTTTTGCTGCGACAGCGCCGTCCTTAAATGGGTGTTAGTGATGCTACAAACCATGCACAATGCTGCTCATCTGTCAAGGTTATGTTGGCTTCGTGAATCATACTCTTCAGTCTCTGATCCAGATCCCATGGGGTCTCGCCTAGAATCATCGCGATCTCCTTAAACCTGATAATCGATTATGTCTCTGACTTTAGCTTACTAAATTCCCTGTTCAGCATGGCTTGGATATCTATGATTCTTGTATTCGGATGGTCATTAGAATGCTTAATGTACCACGTCAGTGTGTGATCCTGCAACACACTCACCAACGTTTCCTTCCTTATATTTTCATCCACGACTCCTTATGGTGAAATCGGTGGTGGTGTAGGTGGGGGTGGTAGGCGCGGAATTTGCTATCTTATCAAACTGATCGCGCTTCTTGGAGAAAATTTCGCGAGCTCTTTCTTGCTTTCCCGCCGAGGTGAAATCAAGGGGCTATTTTCTATCTCTACGCTACCTTCATTTCTATAGATCCTCCCACTTCTCGCAACCCCAAATATCAATTTATTCGCATGACCCGCTTTTCACACAATAACATCTTAATCCAAGTGTTCAAAGATTTAATGTACTTGCCTCGTGGTCCTTTGAGGAAGCGTCGTTGCACCTCACTGTAGTTGACTGTCATTTCTACCATGAACTCGGTGATAAACCCTCCTATAATTCGATCGAGCCAATGGTCTACAGTATGCACGATCTTATCTTCTAATGCTTCTAGTCTACGCACTAATTCTGGAGTCCACACAATTGGTTTGTCGAGCCTACACCTTCCCTAACTATCTACTAGCTTCGCGATCCACTCATACAACTGAGAGGGAAAGGATGCAAAGAAAATTTTGCGGATTTCCGTATATAAGTAGCACTCCAACCATTGTTCCTTTGATACTCGTGGATTCTTGTTTTCCTGCACCATGAACTCATGAATCTTTCTGTCTAACCACCCTTCAATTTCTATCTTCGTCGGATTCTAGTGACACGACATCAAACATCCCTTATGCAGATCCTGGTCCCGGCAACAGAGACATTTGTTGGCTGTTGGGGCTTGACCCAGGTTTGGAGATGATTTATCCAAACAAATCCCGATACTATTGGCCCTTTAAGCAACAGTCCGTGGAGCACGGACTGAGGTCTCACTCAAAGTAGTATGGGAGGGTGCTAGAACCAGGTTACCGCACCCTGGGGATGTCTGACGGGTTCCAAGTGGTTCGTGGTTTGACCTTGCACACACGTCGCTACACACACTTATCAGTACCTCGCAGCCTGCGATGCTGCCTTCGCGTAGTCCTACTCGAGGCTCAAACAGTGTTATTATCCAAATCCTTACTAGTAACCCGATATTAGTTGATTAACTTAACTTATCTGTATGCTTTAAGTTATACTTAACAATATTCACCATTCATACAAGTTTGTGCAGTAAATAAAGAGTACAATTTCAAATGATATCAAACAGGAAATAACACAAGAATAGATACATGGAATTTAGATAAAACTTCTCTTTATTATTTTTCTTCCTTGGTTACAGACTTGACTCCGCCCTGCACACTCAGCTGCAGGGGTTCGTGCACTTAGTTGTGGACTCTACTATGCCTCTGCACACTTAGCTACAGAGCCTCTTCCTACTACTACGACCCAAGTCACTTAGACTCATGCTCTATGCTTCGCTATCTTTCAAACTCCATCTATTTATATTAACTGACTACTTTACAACTTAGAGCCTCGCTCTATTTATACAATCCCATGGTCTGCGGACCATGGGTAGGTCTACACTACATTCAAAACTTAGGGTGGACAACCCTATGACTCTAACACACAATTCATGCTCCGCGCCCGCAATTCACGGAGTTTTTACAACATTATTACTCAAAACTTGGGCTTTAAGCCCCAAAATATGATGTGGGGGGATTCCATGCCCAACATCCCTCAATATAGGTTTCTTGATCTCACTGCAATTTGACACATAGATCCTATCTCAAAACCTCACCAAGTCATCCGTTATGAGATGATAGTCTGCATCCTAATCCCCTGTACCTATACCTACACTTGTAATTATGCCTAAACCTGTACCTGTGTCTGTACTTTGCTGTAACCTGTGCATAATATCCATGTATTTGTCATCCCATTGTCATGCCTACAAGATATTATCTTGTAACTCTGTCCCATAGGATCTTATAGTTGCTATATGGTTTACCTACACCTTCCTGCTAAGATCATTTGTAACCCTATTCTCCTTCCCTTTGATGTATCTGATCTCTAAGTCAAACTCACTAAGGGTAGCCAACCATTTAGCTTGCTTGGCATTTAGATTCAACTAGTCAAACAAATACCTCAACCCACTATGATCACTCATCAATGTAAACCTCCTACCCAGAAGATAATGTCTCCAGATCTTCAATGCATGTATAATCACTACTAGCTCAAGATCATTCGTTGGATAATTCTATTCATGCTCATTTAGTTTTTGTGACTCATATCACACTACCTATCCTTCTTGCATGAGAACTCCACCAAGTCCCCTCTTGCAAGCATTTGTACACACTACAAACTGTGTCTGGATCCACAATATTTAGCATTGGTGCATGTTTCAATAACTACTTAAGCTGCTCAAAAATATCTTCACATTTTGCCATCCATTCAAACTTCTTACGTTTCCGCTACAATGATGTGATAGGATATGCAATGCATGAGAAGTTCCTGATGAACCTCCTGTAGTAACCTGCCAATACCATGAATGATATCACCTCATTTACATTATTAGGAGCTACCCATTCCATGATGGCCCTTATTGTTTCTAGATCTACTGTTATGCCTTCCTTGGAGACAACATGTCCCAAGTAGTGTACCTCAATCTGAAAGAAGTTACACTTTCTAATATTAGCTTACAGCTAATGCTCTCTTAGCAATCTCAACACTGTTGCTAAATGTTCAGCATGTTATTCCTCATTCTTAGAATATACTAGTATGTCATCAATGAATACAATTACAAACTTGTCCAAATCAGGATGTAACACACTATCCATCAAACACATGAATGTAGCTGGAGCATTAGTCAAACTGAATGGAACGACAACAAAAACATAATGCCCATACCTGGTTCTGAACACAATCTTGAGGATATCCTATTCCTTGATGCGTACCTGATGGTATCTCGATCTCAAGTCGATCTTAGAGAACACTATTGCTCCCTTTATCTGATTAAACAAATCATCAATCCTCAGTAATGAGTTCCTGTTCTTGATCGTTACATTATTAAGCTACCTGTAATTAATGCACAATCTAAGCGTACCATCTTTCTTCTATACAAACAACACCAGTGCTCCCCAAGGTGATACACTAGGTTTGATGTATCCTTTTTCCAACATCTTCTTTAGCTGCAACTTCAAATCTACCAACTCAGGTGTGCTCATCCTGTAAGGTGCTTTTGATGATGGAGTTTCCCCTGGAACTAACTCAATAGAAAATTTTACCTCTCTACAAGGTGACAGTTCTGAAATGTCCTCAGGAAATACATCTTGAAATTGCTGCAATTCTAGGTACCTACTCAACACATCATCATCCTCAACCTCCTTACCCTTGTCACTGGAATTGTGTACTGCAAACAACACACAAATTTTTCTCGAACTACGCTTAGCCTACATAGCGGTAACCATCCTCACTGATGTAGGCTTCTTCTTTCCCTACAAGGTCCTTTTTTCCCCACTATCATCCACACACTTAGTGGCCTTATCGAAACAATCCACTTTGGCTCTATGAAGATATAACCAATCCATACCCAAGAGCATACTATATGAACCCAATGTAAATATATTCAAATGTGTTGATGTAGGCATACCATTTAACTCAAATGTACAAGCTCTTTCCCAATGGTGAACTCGTTTCTTTGTATCTATAGCCAACTGTAAACAATGTAAACTTTGAAACGAGAACTGTTACTGTTACCCGTTTCGTAGAGGTAGCAAAAAAATGACCCGATTTTCAAAAGTGGTGATGCAGAATACACATGTTTTTTTTAGAACATGGTTTTTGGTACTTTAATTTTTTTAAATTCTTGTTATGTACATTGTGTTTTAGAATGGTAGTGATTTTCATGCTGATTTTAAAAAGTGGTTAATTTGCATCAAACCCTTTTTTTAAAAACCCTATTTTTTTGACTTTAACTTTTCTAATGTATGAAATGTAAATAATTATTTTGTAAATTTAATAATTTTGGAGTGGTCTTCCTCTTCATATTTTCTTGTTTTTATTTTTATTTTTTTTGTAGTGAGCTTTTTATTGATTTGCATATTTAAAGAAGAAGGTCGATATTTTTCATTTTCGATATTTTACATATTTATACGTCGTTAATTAAATTTTCAATCCAAATGAAATAATTGTCTCTAAAAAACAAATAAAAAATTATATATAAAAAAGGACAAAAAAAAAAATGTTTAAAAAAATATCTTATAAACCATAAAATAATTTGGAAAAAAAACTATATATATATATATATAAGTCAGTAACAATTGAGGAAAAAAAACATTAGCAAAAACTAGGGAAAAAAAATTGAAAACAAACTGATTAAAAAAAAAAAAAAAAAATTAATCAGAAAAGTAAAAAAAATAGTAAAATTAATATTTAAAAAAAAAAACAAAAAATGTTAAAAAAATTATCTCACAAACAATAAAAGAATTTAGAAAACAAAATATATATATATATATATATATATATATATATATATATATATATATATATATATATATATATATATATATATATTAAGTAAGTAAAAATAAAGAAATTAAAAAAAAAAAAAACATTAGAAAAAACTGGAAAAAAAAAAAAAAAAAACTAAAAACAAACTAGTTTAAAAAAAAAAATAGAAATTAATGAAAAAAATTTAAAAACTAATAAAATTAATATTAAAAAAACAAAAAAAATATTCAAATTATAAAAAAAACAAAAAAAATGTGTATTTCTTATTAAAAAAAAAAAAATTAATTATTTTTTATTAAACATAGGTATTTCATTTAAAAAAAAATTAAAAATAATTTTTTTTTAAACCATATTTTTTATTATTAAAAACAAAGTTTACTTTTATTTTTATTTAAAAATAAATTTATTGAACATGTATTTTATATTTAGAAAAAAAATAAAAAAAAATAAACCTATATTTTATATTTAAAAAAAAAAATTACATTTAAATTTTTTTCAAACAATGTTTTTTTATTTTAAAAAAATGAATTTTTTTTTTTAACAATTATTTTTTTAAAATAAATTTTTTGTTATTATAATAAAAGGTTTTGTTTTTTTTTTTTTTATAAATCAATTTATTTTTTTTTAAATAATTTTTTTTGTTATAATTAAAAAAAAAATTGTCTTTTTTTATAAACCATTTTATTTTTTATTTTTTTTTAATTTAAAATTTTAAAAATAATTAAAAAAAATTATCAATTTCCAAATTATAATATTTAAAAAAAAAAAAAAAAATTACGTGGCCCACCCCCCGGCGCCCGTGGCGGCGCTGCCGTGGGCGGAGGGCCTGTGCGCAGGCCCCTCCGCCCACGGCAGCGCCGCCACGGGCGGCCGGGGGCGCCCGGCCGCCCGTGGCGGCGCTGCCATGGGCGGAGGGCCTGCGCGCAGGCCCCTCCGCCCACGGCAGTGCCGCCACGGGCACCGGGGGGCGGGGCCACGTAAATTTTTTTTTTTCATAAAAAAATTAAATTATAATTTGGAAATCGATAATTTTTTTAATGATTTTTAAAATTTTAAATTAAAAAAAAAATAAAAAATAAAAAATAAAATGGTTAAAAAAAAAAAAAAAAAAAAAAAAAAAAACCATTTTTTTTTTATTATAACAAAAAAAAGTATTTAAAAAAAAAAATTAAATTGATTTATAAAAAAAAAACAAATTTTTTTTAATAATAATAAAAAAAAATTATTTTAAAAAAATAATTGTTAAAAAAAAAAATTCATTTTTTTTAAATAAAAAAACATTGTTTGAAAAAATATTAAATGTAATTTTTTTTTAAATATAAAATATAGGTTTTTTTTAATTTTTTTTCTAAATATAAAATACATGTTCAATAATTTTATTTTTAAATAAAAATAAAAGTAAACTTTGTTTTTAATAATAAAAAATATTGTTTAAAAAAAAATTAATTTTAATTTTTTTTAAAATGAAATACCTATGTTTAATAAAAAATAATTAATTTTTTTTTTTTTAATAAGAAATACACATTTTTTTGTTTTTTTTTTTATAATTTGAAATTTTTTTTGTTTTTTTAATATTAATTTTATTAGTTTTTAAATTTTTTTCATTAATTTCTAATTTTTTTAGACTAGTTTGTTTTTAGTTTGTTTTTTTTCCCCAGTTTTTTCTAATGTTTTTTTTTTTTAAATTTATCTATTTTTACTTTCTATATATATATATATATATATATATATATATAATTTTGTTTTTTTGTTTTCCAAATTATTTTATGGTTTGTGAGATAATTTTTTTAACAATTTTTTTTTTTTTTTTTATTTTGGTCTTTTATATATATTTTTATATTTGTTTTTAGTATTAGATTTAATTTTTTTTTAATTTTTTAATTTTTTTTAAATCTAAATTGTTTTTAATTTTAATTTTTTTTGTTTTTAAATTTTCTATTTTAACCTACTTAATTTTTTGTTTCTTTTAAATGTTTTTTTTTCTTTTCCATATATATATATATTTTTTGCCCTTTTTTTTTTGTTTACAAGATAACTCCTTTTTCCCCCTTTTTTTTAAATATTTTTTTTACTATTTAATTGTTTATAATTTTTTTTTAATTAGTTTTTTAATTCTTATCATTAATTTCGTTCTTTTTACATCTTATGATTGATTTTTTTTTCGTTTTTTTTTATATTTTTTATATTTTTCTTTTAATATATATTTTAATCTATGTTTTGTTTTTTTGTTTTTTGTTTTTTTTACTTTTTTGCATTTTTTCATTGTTTTAATTTTTTTATTTATTTTTTTTATTTTATGTTTTCATTATTTTTTTAAATTTAATGTTTTTTTGTGGTCATGATAAAATATTTCATGCCATTATTTCGAAATGTTGAAATTTTACTTTTGAAAAAAAAAAGTGTTCTTCCAGAATCAACCCTTTTCATTTTGAGGGTGTTTTTTGGATAATTTTTGAGCAAAAAATTGGTTTTCACCGCCATTTTTAAAACATGTTGAAAATTTACCCAAGAAAAGAAAATGTGTTATTCCAGCATCAACACTTTTCACTTTTAGCACTGTTTTTGATGTTTTTTCGGGGTTTTTTGGCCAGAGTTCTCGTTTCAAAGTTTACATTGTTTGTACCAGGCAAGATTCTGCATGCACTTCTTTTCTCAAAGCACACTTATCCACCAGGTCAGGATTAATATAACTATAGTTAGATCCAAGATCAATCAAAATAGAAACAACTTGATCACAAAGCTTACCATCCATCCCAATGATCGATGCCTGATTATCCGTCTGCCTGCTATCCACAATTGCAAAAATCCGAGGAATTCTACGACCAACATCACCAACTCTATGCACCTCCTAAGCACTATAAATTTGGGGTCTACCACCAATATGATACTGTGGACAATCCCTCTTACGATGATCCTTACCACATATCCAACACTATAATGGTTCCCTACCATTGCCTCTAGCTTGTTGCTCTCCATCTCCCTTCTTAGTTGTATTGAATCTCTTGTAAGGATTTTCATTATCTTTCCCACTTGCATCTTGAGGTCTTCCTCGCTTTGGTGGCCATTTTCCTTTAGCTTTGTTGTTTCTCTTCAAGGCATGCTTCATCTCAACTTTGCGCTTCGACTGCTCATAATAATGCTTCAAATTTCAAATGGACTCCTCCAATGATCTAGGCTCATCAAACTCAATTCAGTCTCTGTATGCAATTGGCAGTCCATTGATGAATCTCTTAACCTTGGCCTTCTACTCTTTGAGGTAAGGCACATATCTCAACAAATCCAAAAATCTGCTAGTATACTCCTCATCTGTCACAGAACCCATCCAAAACTCATAAAACTCCTTAGCTCTAAACATAGTTACCGATCAAACGGGAACTATTACTTCAAAACGGGTACTCTATCCCAAAAACCCCAAAAAAACATGAAAAAACAACCCAAAAATGAAAATTGTTTATGCCAGAACGATGTTTTTTTAGGGTAAATTTTCAAAATTTTTTTTAAATGGAAGTAAAACCATTTTTGTTTTGAAAAATGGATGAGAAAAACACCCTTAAAAAAAGTGTTTATTCTAGAATAACAAAAAAAAATCGGGTTAAAATTTTGACATTTTTTAGCAATGGAATTAAAGATAAAATAACTGGACTTTGAAAAACTGTAAAATTCCAACAATTCTCGGACATGATGTTAAAGATAAAATATCATATCTCAAATCCTGATAATTCGAACAATTTCCATCCATGTTGTTAAAGATAAAATATCTTGAATCTCAAAAATCCTGAAATTATAATTGTTTTCAATCATAGCATTAAAGATAAAATATCATAACTTAGAAAAACATTAAAATCTTGACAATTTTCAACCATGCAATTAAAACCAAAGATTATGACTGCAAAAAAATCTCAAGTTTTCAAAATATTTCAAGCATGACATTAGGGAAAAATTTTATGACAAAAAACTTTAAAAATGAACACCCAAGAGTAATTTATTCTTAAATGCCAAATATATAGCGATTTTAAAATCTTAGCCTAACACAACTCGATACATTGCAACAAAAATTTAAAAATCAACCATCAAATTGACATGCAGTGTAAGTGAGCTCGACCCGTTGTAATGAAAACTTAAAAACCAACCATAAAATTGATACATTGTGGGGGTAGACTCAATTCATTATAACGAAAATTTTAAAATCAACTATGAAATTGCCCATAATGGGTCCGGGTTGCTAGACGAGCATCGACACAGTCCCTGTAGAAAAAATAAAAATAAAAACCAAAATAAAAAATAAACGTATAAAGAAATAAAAATGAAAAATACAAAAGAGAACAAAAATTCAAATATTGAAAAAAAACACAAAACACAAAAAATAATACAAAAGAAATAAAATTTTTAATATTGATAATTAAAAAAAAAACACAAAAAATAATAGAAAGAAAACAAAATTTAAATATTGAAAAAAAATAAAAACAATAAAAAAAAACACAAAAAATAATAAAAAAATAAATCAAATATTCAAAAAAATACAAAAAATAATACAAAAGAAAAAAAACAAAAAACAAATATTATAAAAAACTAAAAATAGTAAAAATAACACAAAAATAATACAGAAGACACCAAAAAATCAAATATAGAAAAATAAAACAATAAAAGAAAACATAATTGTTTTTTAAAAATAATAACAAGAAATAAAACTTAAAAGCATGACAACAAAAATCACAAAAAAACTCCAAAAATGTAAAAAATAAAATAAAATAAACTTTTATATATATATATATATATATATATATATATATATATATATATATATAAAATTATACAAAAAATAAAAATAAAAAGAAAAAATATCATAAAATAATTAAAAAAAAAAATAGACATAATTTAACAAAAAAATATTAAGTTGGCAAAATAAGAAGTAAAATTATTTTTTTTTAAATACAAAAAGATAGGTAGCTAAAAAATTAAATTAAATTTAAAAAAAAATTAATTAAAAAAAAAAATCAAAACAAAACAATAAAAAATGAAAAATAACAATTAAAAAAAATTGAATAAAAAAAAATAAAAATAAAACAATTAAAAAAAAAATCTGGACAAGCGGGGAGGCAGCTGCATGCATTTGCCTTCCCACCTGCGCCCGCAGCCAACCCCACCCATGGCCTGAATTTTTTTTATTTTTTATTAATTTTTTCATTCTTTTTATTTTTTATTTTTTAACTTTTTTGTTTTATTTATTTTTAATTTTTGTTTTGTTTTCAATTTTTATTTTTTAACTTCTTTTTTGTTTGTTTTTTTTTTCAATTATTTATTTATTTTATTATTATTATTTTTTTAATTTGTTTTTTCAATTTTCTTTTTAATTGTTTGGTTTTTATTTGATTTATTTTATTTTAATTTAAATATTTATATTTTTGTATTTTTAATTTTTCAATTTTTTTTAATTTTTTTTTAATTTTATAATTTTATGGTTTTTTTTAGTTTTTTAATTTTTTTTTTTTTTTAATTTAAATATATATATTTTTCTTTTATTATTATTATTATGTGGTTGTATTTTTTTTTAGCTTAAAAAAATATTTATAGATGTGTTTTTGTTTGTGGTTTAATTTTCAATTTGTTTCTTTAAATTATATGCTTTTTTGAATTGTATATATATATATATATATATATATATATATATATATATATATATATATATATATATATATATATATCTATATCTATATCTATATCTATATCTATATCTATATCTATATCTATATCTATATCTATATATATATAATTTATATTTATATTTTTACAGTTTAATTTTGTTTTTTTAACATTTTTATGGGTGCTTTTTTTGTTTTTTTTTTATATATATATATTTTATTGTTTAAGTTTTTTTGTCATGTTTTTTAATTATCATTTCTTTATGTTTTATTACCAACATGAAAATCACAAACATTTAAAAATATATCCACACTTAATACATTAGAAAATTTAAAGTGTAAAAAATGAACCCTCTAAACAAAAAGGGATGATGCTGCATTGACACTTTTCAAAATCAAGATGAAAATCACTAATATTTAAAAAAAGGTGTTCATACTTGATACATAAAAAAGATTTGAAGTGTCAAAAATCAACCCTCTAAAAAAAGGGGTTGATGCTGCATCAACACTTTTCAAAATCAGCATGAAAATCACTAACATCCAAAAATGTTCATACTAGATACATATGAAAATTTAAAGTGTCAAAAATATGCTAAAAAGAAAGTCTATTCTCGCATCACCACTTTTCAAAATCGGGGGATTTTTTGCTACCTCAAAAAAATGGATGCCAGTTCATTTTCTCGTTTGATTGGTAACTATGTTTCTATCATCATAGTACCTCTCAGACAAGTACTTATTCTTGAAGAGCTTTTCAAACGCATGCCAAGTCAAATCATCCTCATGTATGTCCTTGAAATTCTTCACGTCTTCCTAGTAAATATGAGCTTTACCTTTGAGACTGAAAAGTCTTATCCTTGCTTTCATGTTTTCTGAGTAATCATGCAATCTAAAGAATTCCCTCATGCCAAGCAACCAAGCCTCTGCAGCTTGTGATTTCTTCATCTCTCCATCAAAAGTAGGTGGATTTTCCTTCTTGAACTCATTCGGTAAGTATCCCCTATCATTCCTCCTGTATGGATGATAATGATGATGATCGTGATGTCTATTAAAACCAAAACTAGAGTAATACTTGTGTCTGTGACCCCTCCTATCTGAAGTGTCCAACATCCTGCCATATCTGATAGTGTCAAATATATCTGACCTATGTCTACTATGATACATGCTGCCATATGCCCCATTACTTCTATCCTCATGTCCATGGTTGATCCGAAGAGGTCCCTGTCGCACCAAATCTGACAAACTCTGAAGTAATATTGCATTCACCTCTACTTGTTTCTCTTGTGCTTGCATGATTTTGTCATTGTCTGCTTTGCAACTCCTTATTTCTTCCTTCAAGCTTCGCAATGTGTCCTCCAAATCAAAAGAGTGCTCCACATCGCGTTGCCCATCTGATGCATAGGGAGATTCTATGTAATATACCAACTTGCTAACCATCTCATCTCTTTCCTGCGAGGCATACTATATTAGCTAAACCAAATAACCATAAATCAATGTACATTAGAATAACTCAGGAAGGATACATTGTCTACAAGATCATCAAATCAGCATGATGCATGTACAACATAACCATAATAACATATAAACATATATTAATAAGTGTATCAATGCATAACCATCATACTAACTAGGGTCTAGTCATTAATGCAAGGCCATATCAATAATGCATGCTATGACCTCATGCATGACAACAACCAATACTCCAGTATACACATTGCCTCACGCAACTATCCATCTGCATAAGAAATGCCTAATCAACTACACGTACGCATAACCACTTGTAGTCAAGAATAAGTGATAAACTCTTGTAATTAACCTATAAGACTGATGCATGTAATCAAATAGACAAGAATGCAACCTGACGTACAAGGATGTAATCAAGCTGCATATAATTGTATAACCAGTCATATACTCATGATGATGCATTCCATAAAATCAACATGAAGTTCCTCAGGATAATCTTACTACTACCATGATCAATATGATGCAATGCAACAAGCACATGGAACGCAAGTGTAAGAGCCACACATGCAACTGACATGCATGCATGACCAACACATTAACCCATATTTGTAGCACCATATATGACCCAAAGAGAGCGTAACCATGCTTTGATACCACTTTGTAACACCCCCTCTCAGGTCTACCCAAAGTAACCATGCCAACTAGGGTAAACATGAGGAAAGATGCTACTACAATCAAATTCGACCTCCTATGTCACCTTAAGGATGTGGAATCAATGGAACATCACATATAGTCATCCAACATCATCAACAAAACCCTCATGAGACAAGTCAGCCACTCAGGCAGCCTGTTAATGGGTCCCACTACTATTCTGTATCTCTTAGGCCATAGTCACTCTCATGCTATGGACAAGGGAGCAGTCAACAACCTAAATTTACTCTCACATTCCTGCCTACCAGTGAGTGTGGACCATAATTGTCACTTCTCTGCCAAGGACCCTGGGATTTAAGCCACTTTTCTAGCCTAGAATCCTGACCTCTACCCAAAACTTATTGTAACTTATAGAAATCATTAAAAGCATTATAACAATGTTGATTAATCAAAAATCACCCTCAGGACTAGGCTTGAGCATCCCCAACTGGGACTGACATTTTGTCAAAAACTTGGCATAGTTGCATCCTACACGTCTAGGATACAAGACAGAACATAAACGACAAAAAAAACTTATGAAACATAACTAGAAGAATCACCTCCTTCTCCATTGAAATACTACTCATGTCTTACATCCATCCATTTAACAATTACAAGTAAATATGTGAAATAACCATGACATTAAACAATCATTCAACCATGCTTATAACCACCATAAAACCATATAAATAGTAGAGATATGACAACCATTAAATCCATATATAAATGAGTGTAAAAGTAATAGAACTTAGTTTTTATTAATAATAGGCAAATCCGACTAGGTTCAAGACTTCCATGTACCACCTGATCATAGACATGGTTGAACCAAATCTCTCTTTCAACCAATCACCTCCATAGCATATTCCAAGCATGAATGTGGGATCTCATAGAACAACCAATCCAAGAACAACCAAGGGAATCCAGAGGTTAAACCAC
The DNA here is from genome assembly GCA_031772625.1 of Pinus tabuliformis. Taxonomy (NCBI): domain Eukaryota; kingdom Viridiplantae; phylum Streptophyta; class Pinopsida; order Pinales; family Pinaceae; genus Pinus; species Pinus tabuliformis. The sequence continues at coordinate 25,436,135 of CM062813.1, forward strand.
CCCACCCTCATCAAACTGTGATCACACCAAAAATGGTTCTCTGATCACAACCGAATAGAACTCGGAATGCCATCCAGAATCCATCACTATCCTTGGGGAATTTGAGGGAGTACAAACAAGGAGGCAACTAGCAGAAAAATATAAGCAGGTTCACATTGTTATGTTGTCATAGATAGAACCAAAGAAGTTTAATGAGGCAAGTCAAGACGAAATTTGGATAGATGCTATGAACAAGGATTTAGGCCAAATTGAGAAGAACAAGACTTGGGAACTAACACCAAGATCTATTGGAAAGAATGTCATTGGCACAAAATGGGTATTAAAAAATAAGATGAATGATCAGGGTCAAGTTGTTAGAAACAAATCTAGACTAGTGTGTAAGGGTTACTCACAAGTGGAAGGTCTTGATAATGAAGAGACTTTTGCACAATTCACAATATTGGAGGAAAATTTTTTTGGCCTTTGTGTGCTACAATGATTTCAAGGTATACCAAATACATGTGAAGTCTGCTTTCCTAAATGGCAATCTTGAGGAAGAAGTCTATATGGAACAACGTGAAGGTTTTGCATTATCAGATAATCCTAACTATGTCTGCACATTAAAGAAAGCACTATATTTTCTTAAACAAGCACAATTGGCATGGTAAGCTAGAGTCGATAAGTACCTTCAAAAATAGGGTTTCAAGAGAGGAGGAGCTTATGGTAATCTGTACATAAAGGTTGATCGAGATGAATTACTAATTTTGGTTGTGTATGTGGATGATATTATGTTTGGTAGTAATAAATATCATCTAGTAAAATGGTTTATTGAAGAGATGAAGTATGAGTTTGAAATGTCAATGATTGGAGAACTTACCTTTTACCTAGGGATCCAAATCCTACAAAAGTCTTGAGCCCTATTCATTTCTCAATAGAAATACCTTAGAGATATGTTGAAAAAGTTCCAAATGGAAGACAATAACCCTGTCTCAACCCCCATGGCAACTGGATGCACGATATGTGCAGATGATGAATCACCTAATGTGGATCAAAATCTCTATCCATGATAGGAAGCCTCCTTTACTTAACAGTATCTATATCAGATATAATGTTAATATTCGAATTAGTGGAAAGATATCAATCAACACCTAAACAAAGTCATATATTAGCAACAAAGAGGATATTCATATATTTGAAAGGGACTACATACTATGGACTATGGTATCCAAAAGGTAAGGACTTTACATTGATAGCATACACAAATTCAGATTGGGCCAGTTGTGTGGATGAAAAAAAAGGTACAAGTGGTGGTGCATTCTACCTAGGAGAATCTTTGGTTGCATGGTTAACCAAGAAACAATCATCAATTTCTCTATCTACAATGGAAGCTGAATACATAGTAGTTGCAGCTTGTTGCACACAAGTGTTGTGGATGAAACATACACTACAAGATATGAAGGTAATTTTTAGTGAACCTATATGTATCAAATGTGATAATATAAATGCAATCAACATTTCTAAAAATCATGTGCTTCATTCAAAGACTAAACATATACCTATAAAGTACCACTTTCTGATGAGAAAACAGTGAAGATGGAGTACATACCCTCAAAAGAACAAATAGCAAATATATTTATAAATCCTCTTGCTAGAGAACCATTTGCTTATATGAGAGACAAGTTAGGGATAGTTCCTACATGTGCTTTCTCACTGATGTAACTTCAAAAGGAGAATCTAAAAATTGAAATTGAATGCACCATATAAGGGGGGAGACTACAAGAGTAGGAAGAAGTAAAGAAGAGGAACTGGAAGCATATGATTTTGTCAAGAATTTGAAGCAGTTAAGAATCGTCAAGAACAAATGCATCATAAAATTGTGAGATCAAGTCATCTTCTTCATGAGCAATAAACATCAATCAGTAAGCAAAAATATGAGACCTATGCAATTATATAAAAGCAAAGGTATTTCCATCAAGTGGTGGAGTTCTATGTTATCCAAATATATATATACATGCAAAAAAAAGCAAAATTGTTGCCATCTAGCATGAGAGAAGATCCTATATATTCTTATGTCTGGCTTCTAGAAGCCTTCATCATGAAACATCATGAGATCAACCTCTCAACCATATTCTTTGCAAGTACAATATTGGTGTAAATGATCATTTCATGCATATATATCTTATGATCATAAAAGATTGTTATTGAAGAAATCAATAAAAATGGTTCTGCAATCAGAAGACCAACATGAAATTGAGTCTACACTGCTACAACTTAATGCATCATTAGGATCTCTCTAAATCCTTCAACTTTGTATTTTGAGAGAAAATATTTGGATGCTAGAGTTAAATGCAAACAAGTGGTAGATACTTGAAGTATTGAAGAATAAATTCCTTGAAATGCTTTTGCAACATAGAGTTCATTTGTAAAAGATAGCATCATATGAAGAGATCATTCTCCATATCTTTAGAAGAGGACTATTTTTAACACAATATTTTTTTGTACATCATTGAAGCAAAGTTCAAAGAACTACTACTATTACAAAGGAATTACTAAACATTGAATAACTGCTTACATTGAAATGTTACATATAAAAATGAAGCAAACAAGACAGAACCCTAAACATAAAGATTTAGATCCATCTTGTGTGAATCAATCACAAACAAAGACCAATAGACTCTGAATGGTCTTGATTGAGATTGTGGATACAAACCTATAAGAACAAAACATTCACATACATCAAATCACAATAGAGAAATTAAAAAATTTAGTCAAAGAGAACTAAAGAACAAGAATAATGAGTATATATATGTATTTCACAAAAAGATTCATAAAGATGGAACTCATGGTATGAGGTGACAGTGATAACAAAGGCAAAGGTAGAAGGTATGAGATGAAGTGACTCAAACAAAATAATCAATACATTTATTGGTTGATGACATCTCCTATCATATGTGTTACAATTCTCAAAGATATATTGCTCACTAAAATACTACATGTGTTTCTGTGAGCTAAGTACAAATATTATTGACTTATAAAAAAATATGACATGTGTATGCATGACATAATATATTCTGAATTTTTTATTAATGGACATTATTGGAATAATTCAATAAACAGCTGGTCTCATCCAATTGGAACGTTGATTTCAATTATTCAATTATTAGACTTATTTGGAGAGAAACTCTATTATTCATTGGACTCCTATTTTTTATATAAATGATCATATGGGGCTTAGATGAGGTAGTTATTCAATGAATTTAAACTCTACATGTCTATGTTCACAATACATATTTTCCAACAACATTATTCAATTTTATGAGTTAAACAATTCAGTGGCAACCTTATTCACAAGATAGCATTCTAAAAATTTTTCAATAACTTTGTGCACTAAAGCAATGCTCAAAGTTATATGCCTTTCAAACAACGTATTGTTTGCATAATGGGAAGCCTATTGTTTGCAAAATAAAAAAATGGGAAATGTATTGTTTTGCAGATAAATGTCGAGATGTAGGCTTCAATAGTGTATTGTTTGAACAAAACGGGAAGCATATTGTTTTGGGCAACGTATTGTTTTGAGCAGCAATTGTTTGCACATAATGGGCAGATTATTGTTTTGTGCAGCATATTGTTTGCATAATCTCAGATAACATTCTCCACTAGGCAAAATATTGTTTGCACAATATTCATTTGCAGCATTCAAAACAATATGTTCAATAATACATCAAGGTCAATATCATTATTTATTATTATATACAACACTCACTAGAAATATGGACAGCGTTCAAGACAATAAGAGAGCGTTCAAAACAATATGGAGAGCATTCAATTATCACGGAGAGAACTCAATAATATTGTTTGCAGCAATCAATTATTATAGAGAGCGTTTAATAATATTGTTTGCAACATATGACATTATTCAAGACAAATATTACTGGTGAATAATATTTAGGGTTGACAATGTTAATTAACCAACACTATGCGTTGAGGAAATGTGCAACAAATTAATCATTAACAATTTACAGCATTCGGATGGGATTGGCATTAATACATGGATTCAATACATACATCCATTAACAATTTAATACATTTTCCGACATTTAATACATTCTTTTCCAACATTTGATATAATTAATACTGAAGGGTTTCCAAATTGTTTGTTGCATTTGCTTTAATTGGAGCAAGATTTTTTCAAATGAAGTAGAATTTAGGGTTTTATGCCCTAATATCAGCACATACTATTTGATGCAAAGTTGAACATTTCCTACACCTTTGTCGGACAAAGTTAAACGGTTAAATAATAGTGTCAACTCCAGCATTATTGGTGAATGAATGATAGCGTTGAAATGAAATAATTGATAGCGTTGAATTGGAATAAATGATCTCCAGGGTTAATCTACAAATGCTTCAGCATTGATATGCATTGCAACATTGATATTGCTTTAGTATTGCGGCCTTTTGATAGTGCAAATAAATGCTCCAGCATTAATCTACAAATTCTATAGCATTGATATGCATTGCAGCGCTGATATTGCTTTGGTATGGCAGCGCTTTGATAGTGCACAAAGTTGATAGCAGTGTTTTGGTAGCAGTATTACAAGTAGCGTTGAGTTGATTTTGCAAAGAGCATTGAGTTGGCATTAAGAGAAAAATTGGTATTAAAATTGTAAGCACTTTTGGTGAGAGAGGGAAACAACGTTAATATGAATGCACTTCTGAATTAATGTTAATATGAGTTGAGAAATGTTTAAAATTCTACCACTCATATGTATTTAATATTTATTTGGAGAAGTAACAAGATTACATATCTAAACATACAAGAAAGCCCAAACAAAAACATAATATCTCCATATAGCAAACCTTCACTCCATTGCTGCCTGGAGAAGCATACAATGGAGCTATCACTCTTTTATATATATATATATATATATATATATATATATATATATATATATATATATACACATATATATATACATATATACACACCTATTTCTCATGCCAAAAATCTTTCACACTCATATGTCATATGTGTTCAATATTATGAGAAACATATTATTTATTTATTTGGAGCAGCTTATTTTTCAAATGCTTATTTGAAGCAGATTATTATCTCTCTTCTCTCTCTTGTCAAAATTTTATTTGGAACAACATAATATTTCTCTTAGTTATGATTATTCATATATTGGATAACAGTGGCATCCCTATTGGACAAAAGCCAGGTGAAATGATTTTAATATATTGCAATGTGTTCATAGAAGTATATATTTTCATATATTTGTATATTAGGTTGGCAATGCATTCATATATTTGTATATTTCAAGAAATATGGTAGCATTTTCAACATATTACATTTCAAGGGTTTACAATTTGGAGTAGCCAGTTGGAGCAACTTTTGCAATTAGAAAACACTACATTGTCCAACATTGACAATGCATTAATACTTGGCACTAATAATGGATATGATTTTATGGATTGAGGCCTTGAGTGCTTTTATGAATTACCCTTGTCAGTCTTAAAACCCCTTTCCATTGATGTCAAATGGGGAGGTAACAGAGGTATTTTTTCTAGAGGCATAGGTATAAAAAAAGGTATTTAGTGACAAGCAAGATAAGGAATTATTGTGTTGCCATCAATGCCAAAGGGGGAGAATGTTGGTAATATTGGAATTGATGTCATTGATCACAATGGTGATCATTTATGTTGAATATGAAGTGCATATGAATGTTGAATGTTGAATTGGTGATAACTTATGCTTGAATGCAAAAGGTTGAAAATGATGTGAAGCCCAAATGCTGTGATATTAAATGTGAAGATTGAACATTGTTAAAATGGAACATAAAATATTGAGACAAAAGTTGAAATATATATGTTTCAAATGTAGATAATACAAATATGATTTATCTCTTATAATCATTACTGATTGAGTTGTTTTAGTTCAACTCTATTTTATATTACAAATTATTTTTAGAGCTAAAAATGAAGACGCAAGTTTAGTTTTTGGAAGTCCAAGAGACAATGTTATAATCATTACTAATTGAGTTGTTTTAGTTCAGCTCTATTTTATATTACAAATTATTTTTAGAGCTAAAAATGAAAAGACAAGCTTGTGAGTAGTTTTTGGAAGTACAAGAGACAATGTTTCATTCCATATTCCTGCAAAGAATACAAATAGCAAACCAATATGGCTTGCTTCTAAAATATATAATATCCAATGGAAACAAAACTTTTGAAGTGAAGAAGTCTGCATAAGAAGATTAATGCGCAGCAACAAAAAGGCACGAAGTTGAAAAGGAGAAGTAGTGAACTAGTAGACTTAACAACAGAATTGTATATAAAGTAACCATCATTTGTGACTTGATGTTGTGATTGAGATATTTTTGTCCCTTTCTATGTTGTAGCATGATAAATACCAGTTTGTAGCCTCTGTAGGTAGGAGCCTCTGGCAGGTTATTGTAGAAAATTTGTGGGAGTAGAAGCTTCCTTTGAGGTAGGAGCCTCTTGTAGGTTGGAGCCTACTAAAATCTGATGTAATAAGGAGTAGTAGCTTGCCTTCACATCACTTTCAGCCTAAAATTTGTATTTTTCTCCCTTCTGGTTTCCACTTATAGTTCTGGTGTCTTCATGTGTTGGTTCTTGAATGTTCTTGAATTCTTGACAAATATATCTGCAAATTTATCTCTGACACCTGTAAAAGGAATTAAATAACAATAGAGCACATACATAAACCATTAGGTGTGTTGTTCTTTGGAGTTTAAAATTGAGAAAAGATGAGTTTGTTGTCCCATTGTTCAAACCCTAGAAATCATAATTAAAAAGACATTGACTCTTCATCTTCTATGGAAAATAAAAATTATTTAAAGTGGCCTTCTGATGTTAAATATAATTTTAATGAAAGACCAGTCAGAAAAGATAGTGGAAAGTCTCCAACACAGGTTTCTTAATGCAAAATCTTTGTTTTCAACCTTAGAAGAAATACAAAATTAGCAAGAGATGATATATAGAAAACATGAGCACCTGATTAAAGAACACTTTTAGCTGGAAACTGATTTTGAAGAACTGTAAAATTAAAGGCTAGCAACTTCATTACTCATTTCTATGAAGAAAAACATAAAATGGAGATAATAGGGAAAACATTTTGTACTCAACAGGTGTCTGGAATCACTTCAAATACTTTATTCAAATCCACTTGAATATTGAAAGATACAAGTAGTTTCTGCTTCTGAGGTCCAAAACTCGGAACCCTCATTTCTCTTTCTGAATTAGATTTATACAAAATTTCAAAAGGACAATTAAGAAACTATCAACTACCAAAACTGCATAACTTCCTAAACTACTTCAGAATTAATAGTTCTTTCAAACTTTACATTTTGAAAAGATAAAATTAAAATACATGATTGAAAATATATATCAAAATTTATGTATGACAGATGTCGCTGCTTCATTTGGTAATCTGAGATTGAGCTGCAGATGAAGGTCCTGTTGCTGCTGTTAATGACATCCACTCTCTACATTTTTTCCACATAGCTCCATCTAAACTGGGACTCTTGAAAAACCTTGTGTGTGTCATCCTAAAGTTAGTGATTCTATTATAAGTTGGTTTGTCCACAAAAAGAGTTCTCATCAACTACAATAGCTAAAAATCCCTTTGTAAATAATTTACAATAGTATCTCCCTTCAAAATTGTTGTTCTTTCATGAGTTGATCCACTTTTGTTTTTTGCCTCCACTACAAAATTTAATAAGTTACCCTGTTGGCAAACCTGCTCAATTCCTCTTATCAAAATCAATGTTGAACTTCATTACAACTTCTTTAACCTCTTTCTCTGATGTCTTCTTGTAGAGGTTCTTCACAATAGTTTTATTTATTTCTAACACATATTCAGTTATATCTTCAACTCCTAATTCCCTTAACTGCTAAGAAGTTCTTGAATTAAGGAAATTGATCATTTTCTTTGCGAATTGAGCTCTTTGTTGTTATTATAGTTATTTTAGAACTTATGTCTATTTCTTCTTCCAGATTAATCACATCTTCACTACTTCTCTTTAAACTCTTCTCACTTTGATGAGGATTTTCCACTTCCACCCCTCTTGACAAACTAGTTTGTCCTCTGTTGGCTAATTTCTCCATCTCTAGTCGAGCTTCATGTATAAAGGGAGCATAGGAATTTTCTACCCTCTTGTTTAAAATAATATGATGTGGGTCATATGCCCACTTTTCACCCAGCTGCAAATTCATTTCTTCAAGTTCTTTCTGCACTTCTCCTACAACTTTCTTGTTATTTACAATGAAAGGTCCCACTGTCTTTGGCAATTTAAATAAGTACCCCTTATTTTCTGGCACAAAATGTATTTGATCTACATTCAAGCTCTATCTAATGAAATCCAATGAAAATAGTCTCATAGGCACAAAAGTTGGAAGTTTGTAAGGGGAACTTCTGCTCCATATAACCTAATCTCTAAATAATCTTCAAATTGAAACCAATCACCTACTTTAACATCTTTACTGAGCTAAAGTAAAGACTGAGCCTTTGGTAAAAAACAAGGTGGAGGAGAGATGTTCAATATTGAATAAGCAACTGATAGAAAAGAAGTAGCAAAATAGATCAACCCTTGGTTACTTTCAATGCTTCTTACCACATTAGTCCAAAATACCATTGATTGTTTGTTTTTATGAGGGTCCATGATATTTAACCCTAAGTGCATGAATCTTTCCACATGAGTATACAAAAAGAGATAAGTAACAAGAGATGGAAATCTAAAGCAACCAGTGAGGGGGAGATTTGTTAACTGAGAATTAACCATTTTCTCCTAGAAAATAGGTATGTCAAAAACTATTTATGGGTTCATCATCAAACTAAACATTCCTAAAATGGCTTTATCCATAGTATTTGTATCCTCCCTTCCTAAAATTTTGGCCAAATTTTTAGAATAGGTCTAACTTCTTCAGCAAAAGTATCCAGAGGAAAATGAGCAGGCTCCATAGGCAAATGCTTCCCAGCAGGCATAAAAAATAAAGTCAATTGAGCATAATTGGAAGCAGACAAGTCTTGGAAAGTGGAAAACAAAGCTTCTTCTGAGAAAGGGGTGTAAGAACTTGCAGATGGAAAGCATAAGGCTTGTTGAATTAATAAGGTTGACACTTGAAAAACATTTTCCCCTAATTTATTCATAACAAAACACTTTTGAGGGTAAAGGGCAGAAACAAGCCAATTTATGAACTCTAGGAAAATGTAAGTTTGAGGAATCATAGCAGCTAGAATACTCGACCTAACAGCAACATCATATACATGGGACTCAGTTTAACTCAGGGACTCACATGACTCAATACTATTACTTTTCTTCTAGAGGCTCACTGTGTATTTTCCCTTTCGTGAAAGTACCTTATATGCATTGCAATTATATGCCTCATAGTTTCAACTTACTGGCGTGTTTCAAATATTTTTTACATAATCTCTTATGTTAATAATTGCAGATAAGGAAAATCCTAAGAGTAATGGTGGTCAGGCCTATCATCCAGATAGGGCTCCTACTCCAAATAGTGTGAGTTCTAATTGGGTTTTCATACCAAGGAGACCTTGTTTGTTGGAATATTTCCAACACCATCAACAAGAGTATATGAATTTTTAGTAAAACAATTGAGAGCATAGTCATCCTGCAATTTTATTACAACTTATGACTATTCCAACATATAAGTCATTAGGGGAATTCAGGGTCTAAAATGGGTCTCCTGAGGAAAACAATAAAATAATAGTTAAAATAATAAAATAAGAGTTATGAATTTTTAAAATCAAAGAAAGGAAACTCATTTTTATTGTATTTTTTGACTTATATACTTATAGGTTTACTCAAATTTCAAGTGTGGACACTCGTTGAATGTTGAATTAAATTCAACATCCAACGAGTACCCACTCTGCATACTTCTGAATATGACCCACATTGAAAAACATTTACAATAAATGAAAAAAAAAACTTGTTCCATACATTTTGTTATGTATTTTCAAATTTTTTATGCGGATATACTCAGAAGTATGTAGAGCGGGTACTTGTAATTCCACTTCCAATGGGTATCTACACTTGACATTTAAGTAAACATGTAAGGAGATAAGCCGAAAATATACTTTAAAAAGTATCTTTCTTCTTTTCCATCCAAAATAATTACCTTGGGGATGACATCATCATCTTGAATCTTATTTATTATTTTAAAGTTCATTTTTTTTAGTAATTTTGAGAGTGTGTTAATGGATTTCATCTTATGTCTATCAAAGGTGCAGGGTCGATATTGCATTTATGTAGTTGTTGATTAGTTGACCAAAGTGATGCATTTCTTCATGGTTTCTTCCAAGTATAAGGTAGTTCAGGTGGACAAGTTGTCTTTTAGGGAGGCGTTTAGGCTCCATGGGATGCCTAAGTACATCGTGAGTGATCCAGAAAACAGGTATCTCAATGCATTTTGGTAGGATTTGTTTAGATTCGTTGGCACTGAGTTAACTCTTAGTACCAATTATCACCCCCAAACAAATGGTCAGATGGAGATTGTGAGCAAATGGGTTGAGGGGTATCTGTGTAACTATGTGTCAAGGCAACATAGGGATTGGATTAAGTGGTTGAATATAGGAGAACATTACTACAACACCACCTACTACATGTTCATTTGTATGACCCCTTTCCAAGCATTGTGTGGCTATGATGCTCCTTCATTTGTGGATTTGGAATTTGACCCAATCACAAGGCTCCCAAATCCAAAGATTAGATACACGAAAGCCAATATATCCTTAATATCCTTACTAAAAACTTGTAGGTTTCCCAAAACCAATAGAAGATGTATGAAGACAAATGCATAGTTGAGTGCAACTTTGAGGTAGAAGATTTGGTTTTCTTGAGGTTGTAGCCATACAGACAATCTTTTCTAAAGAAAAGTAGTACAGAAAAGTTGAAACCATGCTTTTATGGCCCCTACAAAGTAGTTGAGGGAGTTGGAGAAGTAACTTACGAACTTGAGTTTCCATAGGGGAGAAAGATTTATAATGTTTTTCATGCATCATGCCTCAAGAAGGCATTGGGACAATAGATTATTACTTTAGTATAGTTACTCCCATTGGACAAGGAAGGGTAGCTAGTATTGATTCATGAGGAGATTTTGGAAGTCATGGAAATGAAATTGAGTAGAGTGATCAAAGAGTATCTTATATGGTGGAAAGACTTTCCAATAGGGGGTGTTACATGCAAAGGAGAGGATATTTTGCAACGTCCTAGTTTGCAATTGCTTGAGAGCAAGTGATCTCAAGAAGGGAGGACTATAATGTCCTTCTCTAAATGATCTCTCGAGGAGAATGACTTAATAGCCTATTTCATTCTCGTAGGCTATAGTCACCATGTATGCCTAGAATATGTGGAAATAATCTCTAGGGAAAACCATTATTATAAAATAAAGATTTGTGAGCCACTGGAAATCATGAAGCATCCCAATAATCTCAACAAAAACAATGACATTGAGGTCAATAGAAGTTGGGTACCCCTACTCACGCAAAACTATAGTCTATAATCTTCATCAACCTTCCCTCCTTCCTTAACCCCTAACCCCTTTCTACTCCTGAATTAATATCATTAACTGTTAATGATATTAATTAAAGAATGGAAGAATCTAATATAATAATCATTCTACCATATTAATAAATTAACTATATCTAACTTAATTAACTTAAAACCAGCTTCATTAATATCATTAAGGTTTTGAATCATATTAAAAAAATATTACAAATTCTAATATGTTTATTATATACATTAAACTACATAGTTTATAACCACTAAATAAAAATATTTTACATGTAACTTGTAATATTATTTATATTGTTATTTAAACACATTTGTTTAAATATATTAATATATTTCAAAATAACATTTAAATATATTAATACATTTGAATTAACATTTAAATATATTAACATATTTGAATTATCATTTGAATATATTAATACATTTAAATTAATATTTAAATATATTAATATATTTAAATTAATATTTAATCATATTAAGTTAAACTAATACATATTTAATTTAATATTAAATCTATATATATATATATATATATATATATATATATATTTCACTTTTATTTTTACTTTATTCAAATTGACTTCATATTGTCATTCATTTTCATTGCGTGTTCCCTCTATTTATATTATATCTTTCTCTATTGCTTCTTCTCAACCTTTGTCCTCGCGATGGGTCTTGGTTTAGACTTGAAACGCCGACAAATAAAAATGTCTGTTGTGGAGAAATTTCTAATATATCAATTACAATATCATCACCATATAAATCTACAAACATTAATCGAGACTTTATCTGTAGTGTGAGAATTGGGGGTGGTGGGCACTCATGTCAGGGTGGTCAGCTAGTTTTGAAGTTGCTTGGTTTACAAATTAGTTTGGCCCCCAACTTGTAGTGTCCACTTGTTCCCTTGAACTTAGATTCAGGTACTTATTGACGGTGCTAGACCCGCCAACATGTCAACGGGATCTTCTCGGTAAGAAGTCCCAATTAGACCTCAGACCATTTGGTGTAGGAGTCCTAGCAGTGGGTCATATGGTAATTCCTTGACGCGATTCCACATAGAGGCAAGTAAGATAACTTTGCTGGTAGCAAGGGTGTGATTGCTGTAGTGAGTCAAGGAAGCTGCATGACAGGTTCTAACACAGGTGAGTTGAGATGAGTGTGCCCCTTGGCAACTTATAACAGTACACGGATGGAAGGGAACACACGAGCGAAGATGCATCACAAGCTGGAAAGCAAGTCAACTGGAAATCCAAAGTGATGGTTAAACCGACAGCACATCTACAACAAGATTCATATAATTTTATACAAAATAGTTCATACACAACTACATAAGTTAAACAACATACATTGCTACAGCAACCAGAACAATCCAACTACAATAACAACATATACATGAAAATGTGTTGGTTCTTATTATATAGAGAAGTGTAAGTTCCAATCATAAAATACATCCATGTAAACCTACTAGCCCCAACGGTGGAACGTTACAGCCACATCTACCTACTCCTCCAAAGAGATGTACTAGCTCCGTGCAGTGGAGAAGCCAAGGTGTGTTACAATACTATCCAAGCTCTCTCCAAGATAGTCTTATCAGAAGCTTGGCTAACCAAAAGCCTATACAATGAGTTATGAGGGACTATTTATAGAAAAGGGTGGGGTGGCCCTTGACATTCCCCTTTGTGACCGTTCAACTACCCTCATGACTCTTCACCTACTCTATGACTATTACATCCACTATTGACACTTGACTTACACTTGACATGACTTAACATTACAATGCACATGTACCCATGTGAACACAATTGGCTTGAGCAAGCCAAACTAGACATCACTTTGACTTAGACAACCATGGAAGTCCAACTCCTCAACATCTTCATGCTAATTGACAGTAACATACTGATGCCAAGATTTGTAGTCCTTGATAGTGTCTGTGTGTTTCGCAGTGACATCCATCTGAAACTTGATCCTTGCCTCCATAGCATCTGGGTACACTGCTCGGGCTCCTCTCTCCAACTGGTCTAAAATCATGTGCATCATTGTCTTCAATGTGGCTAGACTGGCAACATAATTGTTCATGATGTCTACGCTGATAGGAAAGTTTGGGTTGGTGGTGATGCACATCAAATCGTCGAAGTATGAGTCAAGCTCTAGTCAGACCTATTTCTTTGTCTTCACCTGGGTGAGAGTCCCAAGTGATGGGATCGCATGTGTGTGCACCACAACATCCATACTCTTGAATACTCATGCATGGGAATCTTGTATGCTAGTGGTGAACTATGGAAGCTCTTCATAATTCTGTATCTGACTCTAGATACGTGATTTTGGCTTAACCACATTGACCCTCATCATATTAGGCAAGTGAAGTGGGGCTCCCTTGTACTTCATTGTCCATGTTTGCATGTCATCAACAACAGCATGCAAGTTCATCAAGATACGTGCTCTTCTAGCACATCACTGCTACCATCCATTGAGATGGACGATTGCCTTGTGCACGGTACCAAACTTGGAGTACAATGCTCGCATAACTATGTCAAGGGACAATACTTCATCTAGTATTGCCTTCTTCAGTTCAGCTCGGGTGGACATTGTCACCAAGTCTCCTCCTTGCTTGGCCATTTGTAGTTCCTTTTCCATTCGCTCATTCTCAGCTATTAGGAAGCGAACACTTGAGCTAGTGGCTTCGACATACACTCTGGTTGCATCAGCCAAGGCAGTTGGATGTTTTTGCACATTAGTCACGATCATTCACTCCTCAAGTTGCGCAGGAGACGTATGATCCTCTAGAGTCAACACTCTGCGAGATTGCATAACTCTATGTTGGGATTCATCAAACGAGATGTTGTGCATCTCTTCTTCTGGTTGATCACCAAGGATCTCAATGCCTCCTTGGTCATTCGAGACTTTCTCATCATCTGGATGCATTGAAGCGGGTGAGTCAACCTCTTTGTGGTGAGGCATGAGGTTGGCATCCTGTTCCAACTCATGCTGCTCCATGTCTGCATCCAATTGTTGAAGTGTTTGTTCTATCTCATGAGTGAAGTCTTCCCCTTGCGATGGTTCATCCTGTTCACTTGATGCCAGCTATTCAGATGAATCAAATACTTGTATGGGCATTGCTTCGTCTATTTGCACATATTACCCCCATGTTGTATCTGTTGTTGATGTGCTTCCCTCTCCTATTTGCATAGCTCTTGTTCCTTTCAAAGTTTCTCCCTCATCTCATGCAACTCCTTCTCTGCTTCTTCCATTCCCTTCTTATCCTTATACCTTTACGTGATTCGCTTGTCGCGCTGCTCCTCTTTGCCTCTATAGTCATAGTTGCTTTCTGTACAAGTGGATCTTCTCGAAACTTGCATCTTTTCTCTTCCTCCATGCAATCAACAATATTCCTCTTACCCTTGTTGCGCATTACTATGCTTGCCTATGCTGCCACTACTGTTGTTGGTGCTCTCCATGATGGTGCTTCATGTTTCTTCGCTAACCACTCCACAGTGAAGCCGACCGGTTCATTAGGTCTAGAGAAACTATAGCAATATCTCCATGGATCCTCCTCGATCCAATGACATGCCCCGTGGATCCAATTGAATTGAACTCTCGTGTAGTGATCTTTCACAATGCAATGTGGGTCATAGGGATTGTAGCTTCGGAGGTTGAACGGGTACTTCTTCATTAGTTCTGCTTCGAAATCCGCTTACTTGATACTCCAAATCTCATATAACCCAATCTGCAACGGAAGAGCGAGCCAAGGTGCCTTCTTCCTCCGATGTAGTCTAGTTGTCAATCCTACCGAGATGTGATATGTTACTTCCTAAATGCAAGTATGTCTTCTCCGCACTGAACATTCAAATGAAAGTGTCAGACGGTGAGGCATATGAATTTTCAATGCATACCAATGCCTTCATTGCTTCCTTTGACATGTAGGGCGGATCCTATTCAAATATCATCTTGTACAAAGGGGTAAAAAATTGATCTAACAGTCGTCTGATTACTCCTTTGAAATTGCATTTGGACAACAACTTAAAATATGTGTTCACAGCAGTCTCCGTCGGTGACCATGCCCACTCCAAGCCTGAGAACGCTTGTCGGGCACAGACTACATCTAGGATGTAGGCGGACATGTAAAACTTTGCATGCATCCCTCCAGGTGACTGTCGAGCCTTTGTTACTGGTTCCTTCAGTTGATGAGCTAGTATGCCAAACCAGTTACATGGTTTTCCTTCTCTAGCCAATTGGTCCAGTGCAACCACCCAAATTTGTGGGAAGGTTTTCATGCTTTCTTGGCCATGCACTCACAAGAAAATATGACCAAGTATTGCTACACCTTCATCTGTATCTTTGTCTTGTAGATCTGGTTGGGTGTCAACCTAAATCGAGCTGGCTCCTTTACCCAATTCTTCAGAATGTCTCTGGAGTTAGCACTGTTGTTGGGTAAGATGAATGGAGTGTTCATGACAGTCACGTGCTCTAATATCTGATATATCTCATCATAATCTCTTTCCCAGAAGGTCACAAGCTTCGTCCCACTGACACTGCTCAAGGTCATCATCTCAGGATCAGTGTGAGAGACGATCCAGTGTATCATGTCCAAGCACGGGAATGCGGGATATCTACATGCAATCTGGTACAAGCCAGACTTGTGAATTTTCAAGTACACCTGAAGGTCTTCGAGGTCTTCCCCAAAAGTGCCTGAAAATGTTTCATTGACCTCTTTCCGCTTCAGTTTGATGTCCTTGTCTAGATACAACTTTGTATCTTCATAGATCGGCAGACTAGAGGAGACTTGCTCAACTGCTGCTCCAGCTGTATTTCCATCAGTGACTTTTGATCTTGTTCTCTTAGAAGCCATTGATACAGATGAACACCTACAAGATCTGTAGGCAAGAAACATGCATGGCAAGAAATCTATCAGTGAAAACCAAAGCAAATTCAGGGAATGACATAGCACATACCTAGGAAACTCATGGACAATATTGCGCAATTTCTTCTGGGAGGCTAGGTCACTAGCTGCCATAACTATGCAAAAGGTAGTCTGGGCTATGTGGAAGGTAGGACAGGCTACTAGATCTAAGCAATGTGTAATCCAGACTGGCTGTTGGCTGCTGGGATTGCGCAATGTGCAATTCTAGCTGGGAGTGACTGCAGGCTCAGGGACTACATTGCACAATTTTCTGGGCCAGTAGTCACTGTCCCTCAAAAATGTGAAAAACAGTCATGGAGGGCAATTTTGGGCAAAAATTCATATTTTTGGAGAGGAAGGCAGAGCCTTCCTTCCCCAGATTGTGTAATGCAGTCTCAATGAAGGAAGAGTCCAGGCCAAGTTTGGCCTAACTCGCCAATGGGAAACTAAAAGAAAATAAGACAATGGGTGTATGGTGACACTAAGAGATAGCAGAAATGATTGAAAGTGCATGCAAAACATGAATGAAATATTCAACAAACATATCAACATGCATGTGGGTGAAGTGATTCGCCGAATTGGTGAACGTTCGTGCAAAACAGTTTCATGCATGCGACAATAGTGGGATAGCAATGAAAACTAAAATAGAGCTAGGACAAGCTAGTATACATGTAAACGATAGTAAGAGTTCAAATAAATCAAGCAAACAACACTCACACAAGTGAATACACAAAAAGTGACAGAAATGTTGAAAAAGACAAGTTGAGGCCACTTACCAATGATTACCTGAGCCAAATGTGTCGAAGAGTCCTGGATGTGCTATGGGATGTCAGAGCTCCAAGATCAATGTGCAAGAATGAGCTATGATGTTTCAAATAAATAATTTTGGGCTCATGACACACATGCCACAAATCCAGGAAAAAGTGACACTTGGAGGGAATTTTCTAAAATAACTTTGCATGTAACCTTTAGCGGCTAAAAATAGCTCCCTAAATCAAGGGATTCCTTTTGCATGTTTCCTTTTTCTATTTTGCGAAAAATCAAGTCATGCACACATGCAAGTCAAGTTTCCTTTGTCCCGGGTAGAACTTGTCAACCAGATTGCTCATGCATGAGGCTGCTCAACTACTTGAGAAAAATGTGCATTTCTGGCTGGGAGTTGGGTTGGTTACCTAGGAGGTTTGCACAATTTCTAGGCAGAGCAGCTAACTGTTGCCCAGATTTGCGAAAATTCTAAGTTGAACAGCCCTTCTGGGGAAAATTGCGCAATTCCTACTGGATGTGCTTACTTAAAAAATTTAGCAATTCTAGAGCCCAACAAGCTGCCAGACAGGATTGTGAAATTTCTGGAGGAAAGGCTAGTTTCCTTCCAAAAATGTGCAATTTTCTTGGGGAAGTTGCTTGGCCTGCATCTGGACCAAGTCCGAGTGAACAACCTGTGGGGGGAATGCATCAAGCTGTGATTAACAGGCTGCCTTTGTGCAAGAAAACGCTGAAGCTTGTGCACTTGATGAAGCAAGACAAGGTGTTGTGAAAGTTTGGTAGGGAGGCTCCAAAATAGGCTAAGGAAAAATTTTGGAGGGTGGTTGTAGCCACTACAACACTTGGCAACACACTGGTAGAACTCCATCTCTCTAAATGAACCTTGTTCATGAAAAGCAAGTATAACACCTCCAGAAGTATTGTTCAGTTCTCAGCTCATCTTGGTTTCACATTAGCTTGATTGTAAGATGTGGCATCTGCTAAGATCTTGGTCAATTGACACACATTCCAAGCCAAGGCAACACAGTTGTTTCGATTGGGGTTGAGGGGTATATTGATTCACAATCAATATAGTCATCAGAGTCTTAGTTTCATCTATGGTGTTGCTCCACTGCCAACAGGCCTGGACAGTACCCCGATAGAGTCACATAGGAACACAAGCATGGCTCTGCTACCAGTGAACCTGGTCAGTACCCCGGCAGAGTTACTTGCATCACCTCCCTACACAAGAATCCTTTCTCTTCTTTTTCCTTATTCATTTTTCATTTTGAATTTCTTGACTTTTCATTTTTTTCATTTTCCATTTTTCACTATGCATAGCACTTGTTCATTTCAAAGGTGGAAGATGGATCCTGACTTATTGAGAGTCGAAGAGGTTCTTCCAGCAAAGAAGTAGTTTATTGTATCTCTGACGTGCCTGTTAAGGTTTTCCCCCTCACCTTACTTTACTTGACTGAGATGACAAGGGTTAACCCAAAAACAACCAACTAGATAAGGTGACACTAGTTAGTGCGCAAGAGTTGTGTTTTCACCAAGGTTCACTTCAAACAATATGTATTTTCCTTTGATGTATCATGGACTCAAAGTAACAAGTTCTTCATACAGAGACAAGATCACAGATAACCAATTAGTGATAGCTATACAGGCCATCTTGTATTTCAACCAGCTCGCTTCAAGAGTCATACATGGTTTCATGCAAAACTAACCTACAAACGAAATGAGTGAACTAAAAAACAACGATGCAAACAAAAGTAGAAGCAAAAGTGAAAGAAAATCAAGAATAAAACAAGCAAGCAGACAAACAAACAAGCAAAACAAGTAAGAAAACAAGCATGCAAGCAAACTGACTTAAAGCAAGCACTACTCCTACTCCTACACTAATAGTGCATGGGCCTGATCACGTGAAGTGATATTTCCCATGCAGCCACCAGTTCATTGGTTGACCCATGTTGGTGAAGGCTTGGTCTGCGAGCAACCTAGCTGTGCGAACCAGCAAGCAAGAAAGATATAACAATGAATACAACCACACTTTGTGTTTAACAGTGCCCATAGACATAAGTGAGTGCAAGTGCATGAAGAGTAGTCTGTTGACTTATCATGGTGTTGTCTGACACTGCATGCAACTTTGGAGCATAAGCACACTCTTGATTGTGACATGCAAGAAAAATGAAAGAAACAAATATAACTTGTGTTGCAAATGAGTTCTTGCAATGTAAGATTCCTCCAATGCATGAGCGATGGGATCGTGCAATTCGAGTGGAAGAAGTATGATCTGTGTGTAAGGTGGATCTTCAATGCATACAGATGAGTGATGTGGAGCCTTGTTTGATAGAACAGTTTCATGATTAGAAGTGAGACAAACCCCAAGAGAGCGAGGGCCTGACATAACCATCAGCTTGGGCTGAAGTGCCTCGACAGTCTTGGGTGTTTCAACTTCATCATCAGATAGATCATCATAAACCAGTGGCTTTGAAAGATCAACTGTGATAGAGTCATGATCATGATCAAATATGGAAACAAATGGATCACGACTGCCATGATCAGAAAAATCAATGATTTCATCGGCATCCTCATGATCAGATGAATCAAATAGAGGGGTAGATGAAAAGTGAACAAACTCATCCTTTGTGTTTCCAGAAAAGACAGATGAAAGATAAAGTAGATTTTCAATGAATTGCTTATCCTCTCCATTGGTGCATCCATGGATGAAGACACACATGCGAAATCATGGATGGCAAGTTCACCAAAGATGTTAGGAAAGAATGGAGGGGGCTCAAACGGAAGGGAGTCCTCCTTCGCCGAGTGTTGATGCTCAAGCTCCCACTCATACTCTTCATGAATGACAACACATGTTGTTTGTGCAACACCAACTCCATCTATGGCTTGTTCCTCATTCACAACAAGTGAAGAGTCTGGAATGGATGAATAAAAGACAGTATTATCTGGAGGAACACCCAAGTGCAAAGACAGAGGCCGTAGAACAAAATTCATATGATAACTCGAAGGATTCACAACCAAATCTGCGTGAAAATTAAGTGAAGTGATGTTTGGAGGATGTGAAAAATGAACATGTGTGTGAGCATGATCCTTAACATCACTTGCCAGTGGCTGAGCTATTGTATGAGGGGAAGGCAGACAATCAGTCGAGATAGTGACCGCATCCACATGAGATTGCACAGCTCCATTAGTGAAGAATGTTGAGCGAGGCTTGATCTCAAGCTTCTTCTTGGGATGGGCAGATTTCTTAAGGCAATACTCGAATTGGTCCCAAAGAAGTCAAATTTCATCTGGCTCCTCAGAGCTTGGAACTACAAGTCACAAAAGCGCTACCAAAAATCAATAACCGATTCATGAGGAGCCTTCCATTGTTGTAATAATTTTTGGTCAAGATAGTCTATATCAAAATGATAGAAAGTGTCTTCAATGAGATCACAGAAGTGCTCAAGTGAGCACACACTTTCAGTTGGTACGTTGAGTAGCCATCAACGTGGAGATTCGCGAAGTGTGTGTGCAAGCAACAACCTGGCATGTTCATCAGAACACCCATCTTCCTCATGAAGCATGGAAAGAAAGTCATGTAAGTACTTAGGCCAGGCCACTTTGCCTTCACCATCATACATGTAAGTGGACAAGAGATCAAAAAATTCCCCCATGATGGAGAAATATTCACGATTTGAAAAACATCACGGAGGGAGAAGAGTGCAAGAATCCATGAAATATATGCAAAGGTTCAAAACTGGATGAGAGGACACAGCTTGTCATTTGTCCATCCTTCTAGCACCAGAAATGTTGTCAGTGCTGGACCCGCTAACATGTCAATGGGATCTCCCTGGTAAGAAGTCCCAATTAGACCTTTGACCGTTTGGTGTAGGAGTCCTAGCATTGGGTCATATGGTAATGCCTTAACCGCGATTTCACACAGAGGCAAGTAAGATAACTCTGTTGGTAGCAAGGGTGTGACTGCTACAGTGAATCAAGGAAGGTGCATGAGAGGTTCTAACATAGGTGGGTTGAGATGAGTGCGCCCCTTGGCAACGTGTAACAATACTCAGATGGGAAGGGAACACACGATCGAAGATTCATCACAAGCTGGAAAGAAAGTCAGCTAGCAATCCAAATTGATGGTTAAACCAACAACACATCTACAACAAGATTGATATAATTGCATACAAAATAGTTCATAGATGACTACGTAAGTTAAACAACATACATTGCTACAGCAACCGGAACAGTCCAACTACAATAACAACATATGCATGAAAACGTGTTGGCTCCTATTATATAAAGAAGTGTAAGTTCCAATCATACAATACATCCATGTAAAATCACTAGCCCCAACAGTGGAATGTTACAACCACATCCTCCTGCTCCTCCAAAGAGATGTACTAGCTCCGTGCAGTGGAGAAGCCAAGGCACGTTACAATATTGTCCAAGCTCTCTCCAAGATAGTCTTATCAGAAGCTTGGCTTACCAAAATCCTATACAATGACTTATGAGGGACTATTTATAGCAAAGGGTAGGGTGGCCCTTGACATTGCCCTTTGTGACTGTTCAACTACCCTCATGACTCTTCACCTACTCTACGACTATTACATCCACTATTAACACTTGACATGACTTAACATTGCAATGCACATGTACCCATGTGAACACAATTGGCTGGAGCAAGCCAAACTAGACATCACTTTGACTTAGACAACCATGGAAGTCCAACTCCTCAACATCTTCATGCTGATCGACAGTAACATATTGATGCCAAGATCTATAGTCCTTGATGGTGTCTATGTGTTCGGCAGTGACATCCATCTAAAACCTGACCCTTGCCTCTATAGCATCTGAGTACATTGCTCGGGCTCCTCTATCCAACTCATCTGAAAGCATGCACATCATTTTCTTCAATGTGGCCGAACCAAAAACATGCTTGTGCATGATGTCTGCACTAATAGGCAAGTCTGGGCTAGTGGCGATGCGCATCAACTAATTGAAGTACAAGTCAAGCTCTAGTCGGACCTGTTTCTTTGTCTTCGACTAGGTGAGAGTCCCAAGTGATGGGATCACATGTGTGCACACCACAACATGGGAAGCATGTATGCAAGTGATGAATTGCAAGAGCTCTTCATAATTCCAGATCTGACTCCGGATACGTGCTTTTATCTTGGCCGCATTGACCCTCATCATCTTAGGCAAGTGAAGTGGGGCTCCCTTGTACTTCATCATCCATGTTTGCATGTGATCAATAGAAGCATGCAATTTCATCAAGATATGTGCTCTTCTAGCACATCATTGCTGCCATCCGTTGAGATGGATGACTGCCTTGTGCACGGTACCAAACTTGGAGTACAATGCTCTCATAACTGTGTTAAATGACAATAATTCATCTAGTATTACCTTCTTCAGTTCAGGTTGGGTAGACATTGTCACCAAGTATCCTCCTTGCTTGGTCATTTGTAGTTCCTTTGCCATTTGCTCATTCTCAGCTATTAGGAAGTGAACACTTGAGCTAGTGGCTTCGGCATACACTCTAGTTGCATTGGCCAAGGTAGCTAGATGTTTTCACACATCAGTCATGATCACTCATTCCTCAACTTGCGCAGGAGACTTATGATCCTCTGGAGTCGACACTCTGTGAGATTGCACAACTCTATGTTGGGATTCATCAAACAAGATGTTGTAGAAATTTTGAATAATATGACACTTATTCACAGAGATTATCCCGATTATACACTATTGTAGAATACATTCACAATACATAATCTCCTCTACGTTGATCATCAATTTAGCAGCATTAAAAACAATGAAACATCAATCGCATGAACACATTAACACAATATGTAACCCGAGGAAAGAATATAGCTGAAAACCCCACACTATCTGTATATTATAATGATAGAGAACATGTAACAATACATAGTACAATACTTCTCACAAGTACTCAGTACTATCTCCACCCATTACACACAAAACTAGCTCAGATCTGATCAATCACAGCTCAAATCTCCTCCACTAAATTGCCTGCCTCCACTGCGCAATCTGCAAGAGAAATTATCCACTCTATAAAAATGAATTCCCTTGGTGTACTACGCAAGCCATCATTGGCAATCTCCATCCATGCATGTGCAAATCTCATGCACAACTATAGTCACATCTATAGTCACAACTGATAGTAATGTCAACCTCTAACACCTGTCTCCACTGAACTGTACATGCACTGAGTTAACTGATGTATTCTTCAGTTGCTTTATGAGTTAATAATTAGTGAATTAATTAATATTTAATTCACACAACTCATCACTAGTGTATTCTTTAGTTAGACTAAAATACAACTAGTTCAACCAAGTCAAACTGAACACAACTCCATCAACTCCACAATCAACTCCACCGAAACTCAACCACACGAGTTCTAACTGAAGTCCTGCATGAAATAGTTCAACTGACCCACAAAGAAAGCATATTTCCTTTTGACAGCTGCATTTTCCACATCTGTAGCTCAAACTGAAGTGCTCCAAGAGTATAAGATAATGTTTATAGTCCAAATATTATTATGAGACAATAATATTCGACTGTTCTATTTTTAGCCTGGCAGTCTAAAAATAGAAAGCTGCCCATATGTATAAAAATAGAAGTCCATCTATTTTTACCAACATGACCAATCATCCACAAATAGCATCCTGCAACTCATAGACCATGATCCATATGTCTAAAAATAGACATAGTCTAAAAATAGACTTTGCGCCAAAAATAGCCTGCGGGCCCACTTAGTGAAGGCGACTTCTTTCCACTAAGCTCCATCATCTTGTTGCATTCTCAACACTCCCTCTCAACAAGATATGTATTATCAGCAACCCCTATCCTGTCTCGGTGGTATTTGAATTTGCTCCTGGTGAGCGCCTTCGTCAAGATATCAGCATCCTGATCCTCCATTGGAATGTATGAAAGTAAAATGATTCTCCCTTGCACACAATCTCTGGTATGATGGTACCTGATGTTAATGTGCTTAGATCTATCATGAAATACAGGATTAGCCAAGAGTTTAATGCAACTCTGGTTATCACAGTAAATCACAGTAGGCTCCAAGTAAGAACCGAACAAACCGACCAGGATCTTCCTCATCCATATAGCCTCGCATGCAACCAAACTTGCTGCCATATACTTGGCCTCTGCTGAACTGAGTGCCACGGATCTCTGCTTCCTGCTGTACCAAGAAACTGTTGTCGACCTAATACTGAAGACCCCTCCTGATGTGCTCTTTCTATCCGTTGTGCTACCTGCCCAATCTACATCCGTGAAGCCACATAGCTTCACCTCATCCTCCTATCTATACCACAATCCATATCCCGATGTACCTCTGAGATAACGCAATACATGCTTACCTGCCTTCGAGAAGAGCTTGTTTGGCTTAACCATAGCTTGTGAAAGCTGGTTAACAGCATAGCATATATCGGGTCGTGTATTGACCAGATACATAAGTGACCCCACCAACTGTCGATAAACATTGGCATCCACTTCTTCTGCTGAAGTGGCATCCTCCTTCCTCCAACCTCCAGGAAGAGGAGTATCAACAGGCTTGCAGCCATGCATGTTGAACTTCTCCAGTATCTCCCGAGCATACTTACCCTGAGAAACAAATAGTCCATCACTGCGCTACCAAATTTCCAATCCCAGGAAATAATGAAGGAGGCCCAAGTCCTTCATCTCAAACTCCTTAGCAAGATCATCCTTGCATGAAAGTATCAACAGTTTATCACCTGTTAGAATCAAACCATCTACATAAAGTACAATGATAAGCAACTTACCCTCCACCACAATATGGTATAGGTTATGATCTGCCTCACTCTTGGAGAATCCAAGTCCAGTGAAATAACTGTCTATCTGTGTGTACCAAGCACGTGATGCTTATTTCAACCCATACAGTGCTCTCTTGAGCCTGCACACATGCGACTTGCTGCTCAAGATCTCAAAACCCTCGAGTTGTTCTATGTACACCTCCTCCTCAATGACTCCATTGAGGAACGCAGTCTTCACATCCATTTGATGAATGTGCCACCCCATCTACGCTGAGAGAGCAAGAATCGTCCATATGGAAGAATACCTTGCGACAGGTGCAAAGGTCTCCTCATAATCGATCCCCTCTATCTGTGAAAAGCCTCGGGCAACAAATCTTGCCTTGTACTTCTCCACACTCTCGTCATCTGCCTGCTTAACTTTGTAGATCCATCTTGAACCCACCATTGATTTCCCTTCCAGTCTTGGGACAATCTTCCATGCACTGTTTCTGACAATCGAATCATACTCTTCCACCATGGCGTCTACCCATGCGGGATCCTCCACAGCTTCCTCAAAAGAGGATGGCTCAGTCACAACAGATTTTCTCATAAGAGCCATGTATCCAGTATACCGATCGGGTGACTGTATCTGCATGCGTTGGGTTGTAGGTGGTCCTACAACTTTCTCTACATCTTGAGCCAATCGCTCAGCTTCTGTCAAGTGCTTTCGCCCTTTGATGGTTGGCGCTGCATGACTGGTCTCTTCCACTCCATGAACCTCATCCTATGGCTGATCCACATCCTGAAGCTCATCCTTAGGAACTAATAGCTCCTCATCTGCATGCAAGTGTGGCTCCCTCTCAAGCAAACACTTCATGGCTTTCTCCTCCTGAAATTTTATATCCCGTCGCACAACAGTCTTGCCATTGTCTGGAAAATACACACGATAGTTGTGGGGCGTATCAGTGTACCCCACAAATATCCCAACCTATATGGTCGGCTCCAACTTCTTCCTGGCATCCTTCGTCACATGCATGTAAACATTAGCACTAAAAATCCTCAAATGAGAAAGATCAGGCTTCTTACCAGAATAAGCCTCCTCGGGTATACTCATGCCAAGTATCCTGTGAGGACAACGGTTCTGCACATATACTACAGTATTGCATGCTTCCGCCCACAAGTGAAGGGGTAGGCCCTGATCATGCAACATCGCCCATGCAGCATCCACGATCGTTCTGTTCTTCTGCTCAGCAACCCTGTTCTGCTGTGGGTTATGGGGAGCTATGAGCTCTCTTCGAATCCCTTCTGCACTGCAGAAATCCTTTCACTCGCCAGAGATGTATTCACCACCATTTTCGCTCCTAAGGGCCTTCACCTTCTTCCCCGACTCCTTCTCAACCAGTGCTTTGAACTCACAGAACTTTGAGTATGTCTCGCTCTTCTTCTGCATGAAGAATATCCAACACTTACGAGAGAAATCATCAACAAAGATCACATAATACCTATTTTTTGTTGTCGAAGCTACTGAGAGAGGTCCACACACGTCTGTGTGAATTCTCTCAAGGATTTTCGTGGCACGACTATCCTTCTCGTGAAAGGTGGCTTTCAAAAAATTTCCCAAAGTACACCCCTTGCACTGATCTGACTGTGCAAGAGTGCCTTTAGGAAGCCCTGTAGTGATCTGTTGCAGTATCTTCAAGGCTCCATGGTGAAGGTGACCCAATCTCCTGTGCCATAGCTCGCCATCATCCCGGCTCACCAATCCTTCTGCCTTGCATGCCATTGATACACAACCATATACATGCAACTGATAAAGGTTCCTCACTCGAACGCCTATCTTCCGGGTTTCTCCAGTTGTCTTACTGCGCAGGAAAGCCTTTCCCTCGCTAAAAACAACATCATATCCCTTGTCTTCTAACATCACCACAGATATAAGATTCTTCTTCAATCTTGGAACATGCATCACTTCCTTCAATACGAAGGGTTTACCAGACTCCCTCTCAAAGGAAATGGTATCGATATCAGTCGCACTGTATCTACCATCATCGCCCATCTCGATGTGCACTCCAAGATCTTTCTCCTCCAGATCAGAAAACAAATCTCGATCTCCTGTCATGTGAAAAGACGCACCACTATCCAAGAACCACATTGATCCCATCACACTTGAAACCAAGCATGCGATCAATGAAAAATCAAGCTCAAACTGCGAGGCTAGAGCCTCTCCTACTGCAAATCCAATAGCTTGCTTGTTCTTCTTCTTCTGCGGAAAATTAGTGGCATAGTGTCCGTGCTGGTGACAGTGAAAGCACTTCACCTTGGACATGTCCTGCTTCTTGCCTTTCACACTGGACTGAGAAACTTTCTTGTTCTTCCCGTTCTTTGCTTTGGCAACCAAAGCGCAATTTTCTTCATCATTTCCCTTTGATGAAGATCCGTCCCTGGTATTCCGCCTGATCTCCTCCTACACAAGATCTGACCAAAGTCTCTCCCATCCTGGCAATTTCTCCCGACCATTGACAGAGTCCTGATAGGAATGCCAACTCTTCGGAAGACCAAGGAGAGCCAAGCTCACCAAGTCCTCATCATCGACAGTCACCCCCACACTTCCCAACTCATCCCTGAACTGAGTGAACTTTGTGAGATACTTGGGCATACTATCTCCCTTCTCGCATTTAATGTTTCTGAGTTTATCCTTGAGCGCTAGCTTCCTCTGATCGCTCTTGCTTTGGAATAGATCTATCAACACTTTCCACATCAAGTATGGAGAATCCTTTCCATGCAGGCTGGATACAATGTGATCCTTCATGCCCTCCAACAGAATCCTTCGACACTTTGTTGTCTTCTTTTGCCAAGCATCAACTTGCACAGTATCAGTAGGCTTTGGGACATCAGCCTCTATGAACTCCTTCAGCCCATTATCATCTAACACTACCTAGATCATGTCCTTCCATGAAATATAGTTTGAGCTACCCTCAAGAGCATACTCCAATCTCAATCCGTTGAAAGACATTGCCACGTTGATACCAAGAAAACACTGCTGCAAATTCGAATTCCACCAGCTCCAAACTCAACCGCCTCGGATCTAAAATTCATGAGAACAAAGTATTTCTCGTACAGATATTGATGGTATGGGATTTTACCAGATATCTCACCTTCCAAAGGAAGGATGAATCCAAAGGCTACTTGGCCCGATTACAGACTCTGCCTGAAGAAATAAGATGTAAACACTTTCTGAATAATAGATCTGATGATCAACAGCTCCGATACCATGTAGAAATTTTGAATAATATGACACTTATTCACAGAGATTATCCTGTTTATACACTATTGCGGAATACATGCACAATACATAATCTCCTCTATGTTTATCATCAATTTAGCAGCATTAAAAACAATGAAACATCAATCACATGCACACATTAACACAGTATGTAACCCGGGGAAACCATACAGCTGAAAACCCCACACTATCTATATATTATAATGATAGAGAACATGTAACAATACATAGTACAATGCTCCTCACATGTACTCAGTACTATCTCCACCTATTAAACACAAAACTAGCTCAGATCTGAATAATCACAGCTCAAATCTCCTCCACTGCTTTGCCTGCCTCCACTGCGCAATCTGCAAGAGAAATCATCCACTCTATAAAAACGAATTTCCTTGGTATACTACACAAGCCATCATTGGCAATCTCCATCCATGCATGTGCAAATCTCATGCACAACTATAGTGACATCTATAGTCACAACTGATAGCAATCTCAACCTCTAACACCTGTCTCCACTGAACTATACATGCACTGAGTTAACTAATGTATTCTTCAGTTGCTTTATGAGTTAATAATTAGTGAATTAATTAATATTTAATTCACACAACTCATCACTAGTGTAATCTTTAGTTAGACTAAAATACAACTAGTTCAACCAAGTCAAACTGAACACAACTCCATCAACTCCACAATCAACTCCACCGAAACTCAACCACATGAGTTCTAACTGAAGTCCTGCAAGCAATAGCTCAACTGACCCACAAAGAAAGCGTATTTCCTTCTGAAAGCTTCATGTGCCACATCTGTAGCTCAAACTGAAGTGCTCCAAGAGGATAAGATAATGTTTATAGTCCAAATATTATTATGATACAATAATATTCGACTGTTCTATTTTTAGCCTGGCAGTCTAAAAATAGAAACCTGCCCATATGTCTAAAAATAGAAATCCATCTAGTTTTACCAACTTGACCAATCATCCACAAATAGCATCCTGCAACTCATAGACCATGATCCATATGTCTAAAAATAGACATAATCTAAAAATAGACTTTGCGCCAAAAATAGCCTGCGGGCCCACTTAGTGAAGGCGACTTCTTTCCACTAAGCTCCATCATCTTGTTGCATTCTCAACAGATGTTGTGCATCTCTTCTTCCATTTGATCACCAAGGATATCAGTGCTTCCTTGGTCATTTGAGACTTGCTCATCATCTGGATTCATTGAAGTGGGTGAGTCGACCTCTTTGTGGTGAGGCATGAGGTTGATGTCATGTTCCAACTCCTACTACTCCATGTCTGCATCCAGCTATTGAAGTTCTTATTCTGTCTCATGAGCAAAGTATTTCCCCTACAATGGTTCATCCTATTCACCTGATTCTAGTTATTAAGATGAATCAACTACTTTTACGGGAGTTGCTTCGTTTATTTGCACATGTTGTGCCCCATGCTATATTTGTTGTTATTGTGCTTCCCTCTCTTGTTTGCACAGCTCTTGTTCCTTTCGGAGTTGCTCCCTCATCTCATGCAACTCCTTCTCTGCTTCTTCCATTCTCTTCTTATCCTTCTGCCTTCGCGTGATTCGCTTTTCGCGCTACTACCTCTTTGCCTCTATAGCCATAGCTACTTTCTCTACAAGTTGATCTTCTCAAAGCTTGCATCTTTGCTCCTCCTCCATGCATTCGACAATCTTCCTCTTACCCTTGTCACGCACTAGTATGATTTCCTCTGTTGCCACTATTGTTGTTGGTGCTCTACATGATGTTTCTTCATGTTTCTTCACTAACCACTCCACAGCGAAGCCGACTGGTTCATTGGGTCTAGAGAAACTGTAGAAATATCTCCATGGGTCCTCCTCAGCCCAATGACATGCCCCGTGGATCCAGTTGAACTGAACTCTCATGCAGTGATATTTCACAATGCAATGTGGGTCATACGGATTGTAGCTTTGGAGGTCGAACGGGTATTTCTTTATCAGTTCTACTTTGACATCCGCTTTCTTGATACTCCGGATCCCATATAACCCAATCCACAACAGAAGAGTGGGCCAAGGTGCCTTCTTCTTTCGATGCAGTCTAGTTGTCAATCCTGCTGAGATGTGATATGCTACCTCCTACATGACAAGTACGTCCAAGGAAAACTTTGGCAGAACATGCCGAGGCTTCTTTTCACTGAACATTCAAATGAAAGTGTCGAATGGTGAGGCATACCAATCTACAATGCCTATCAATGCCTCCATTTCTTCCTTTGACATGCAGGGTGGATCCACTTCGATTATCCTCTTGTACACAGGGGTGAGAAAATGATCGAATAGCTGTGTGATTATTCCTTTGAAGTTGCATTCAAACAACAACTTGAAATATGTGTTCACAGCAGTTTCTGCCGGTGACCATGCCCACTCCAAGTCCAAGAAATCCTGTCAAGCACAGACTACATCTAGGATGTAGGCACACATGTAAATATTTTCATGCATACCTCTGGGTGATTTTTGAGCCTTCGTTACTTGTTCCTTCAGTTGATGAGCTAGTATGCCAGACTAGTTACATGGTTTTCCTTCTCTAGCCAGTAGGTCTAGTGCAACCACCCAACTCTGTGGGAAGGTTTTCATGCTTTCTTGGACATACAGTCAACAAGAAATATGACCAAGTATTGGTACGCCTTCCTCAGTATCTTTGTCTTGTAGATCTAGTTGGATGTCAACCTAAATCGAGCTGGCTCCTTTACCTAATTCTTCATAATGTCTCTAGAGTTAGCACTGTTGTTGGGTAAGATGAATGGAGTCTTCATGACAGTCACGAGCTTTGACATCTGATACATCTCATCATAATCTCATTCCTAGAAGGTTGCAATCTTCGTCCCAATGACACTGCTCAAGGTCATCGTCTCGAGATCAGTGTGAGAGACGATCCAGTGTAACATGTTTGCACATGGGAACACGGGATATCTGCATGCAATCCGGTACAATTCAGACTTGTGAATGTTCACGTATACTTGACAGTCTTCAAGGTATTCCTTGAAAGTGCCTGCAAATGTTTCATTGACCTCTTGCCACTTCAGTTTGATGTCCTTGTCTAGATACAACTTTGTATCTTCATAAATCAGCAAACTAGAGGACACTTGCTCAACTGCTACTCCAGCTACATTTCCATCAGTGTCTTGTGATCCTGTTCTCCTGGAATCCATTGAGATAGATGAACACCTACAAGATTTGGAGGCAATAAACATGCATGGAAAGAAATCCGTCAGTGAAAACCAAAGCAAATTCAGGGAATGACACAACACATACCTGAGAAACTGATGGGAAAGATTACGCAATTTCTTCTGGGAGACTAGGTGACTGGATTCTAGAACTGTGCAAAAGGAAGTCTGGGTTGTTTGGGAGGCAATACTATTTGTTGGATCTATGCAATGTACAATCCAGACTGGCTGTTGGCTGCTGGGATTGCGCAATGCGCAATTCTAGCTAGGAGTGACTGCAGGCTTTGGGACTACATTGCGCAATTTTTTGGGCTAGCAGTCACTGTCCCTCATAAATGTGAAAAACATTCCTAGAGGTAAGTGTTAGGTAGAAATGCGCATTTCTGGAGAGGAAGGCAAAGCCTTCCTTCCCCAGATTGCACAATGTAGTCTCAATGAACGCAGAGTCTAGGCCAAGGTTGGCTCAACTCACCGACGGGCAACTGAAAGAAAATAAGATAGTGAATGCATGGCCACACTAAGTGATAGTAGAAGTGATTAACAGTGCATGTAAAACATGAATGAAAGATTCACCAAACAGATCAACATGCATGTGGGTGAAGCAATTCACAGAATCGGCAAACGTTCGTGCAAAATAGTTTCATGCTTGCGACAACAGTGAGATAGAAACGAAAACTGAAATAGAGCTAGAACAAGCTAGTGTACATGTAAACGATAGCAAGCATTCAAAGAAATCAAGCAAACAACACTCACACAACTAAATACACAAAAAGCGATAGAAATGCTGAAAAAGGAAAGTTGAGGCCACTTACCCATGCATAGTTGAGCCGGATGTGTCGAAGAGTCCTGGATGTGTTGTGGGATGTTAGAGCTTCAAGATTGATGTGAAAGAATGAGATTTGATGCATTGAATAAATAAGTTTGGGCTCATGACGCACATACGACAAATCTAGGAAAAAGCAACACTTGGAGCGAATTTTTTAAAATAACTTTGCATGTAACCTCCCACTAGTAAAAATAACTCCCTGAATCAAGGGATTCCTTTTGCATGTTTCCTTTTGTTATTATGAGAAAAATCAAGTCATGCATGCATGCAATTCAAGTTTCCTTGGTCCCAGGTGGAACTGGTCAACCGAACTGCTCACGCATGAAGCTGCTCAATTGCTTGAGAAAAATGTGCATTTCTGGTTGGGATCTTGGCTGGCTGCCCAGGAGGTTTGTGCAATTTCTCGGCAGAGCAGCTGACTGTTGCCCAGATTTGCACAAATTATGGGTTAAGCGTCCTTGCTGGGGAAAATTGTGCAATTCTTGTTTGGAGTGTTGACTGGAAGAATTAAGCAATTTTGGAGCCCATCAGGCTGCCAGACAAGATTGCACAATTTCTTGAGGGAAGGTTGGTTTCCCTCCAAAAATGTAAAATTTTCTTGGGGAAGTTGCTTAGCTTGTAGCTGTACCAAGTCTAGGTGAACAACATGTGAGGGGAATGCATCAATTTGTGATCAAGAGGCTGCCTTTGTGCAAGAAAACGCTGAAGCTTGTGTACTTGATGAAGCAAGACAAGGTGTTGTGAAAGGTTGGTAGGGAGGCTCCAAAACGAGCTAAGGAAAAATTTTGGAGGGTGGTTGTAGCTGCTACAACAGTACTCTACTCCATTATTTTGATTCATGCTTAGTGTTGCCTTCTGTTATTAATTTCAATGGTTTCTTAGGATCATATTTGCATTAGTTAGTTAATGTTGTCTTAGAGGTGCTCTGACCCATCCTCTCATTTTGTTGCTTTGATGTTTGGGGCTGCCTCTCATTCTTATCATATGACCTGGAATTTTACTTTATCAAACCTACATGGTCTATTTATTTCCACCTTGACTCCCACCCTCTTGAGTCCTCATGCCCTTCACCCTTACCTCTTTGACTTGTTAGTGATTTCCTCTGCTAAGTGGAACCTTTCAGCCCCTTCCAATGTTACTCCTTTCCTATTTCTGACAAACATGTGTCGATAGGGAGAAAGGATCTATTAAGGCTACTCTAGTAGAGTTGATAGTGGTGTGAGAGGTCATTAGCATTCCCATTCTGTTATCTATTGATATCACTCAGAACCCATACCACATTCAATTAGAACTTAACCATGCATCAATATAAGCTAGGCCAACGTGGATGAATTTTTAAATGTACACATTTTAGCCTCAGTTTCTAAGTGGGTCCCTGATCCTAATCCTATAGGAGGAAAAACCAATATCTTTGTACCATTGAGTTATACTAGCATATTAAGGCCCTCTTGGGCAAAGTCATATTGGAGAGAAAAGAGGACAATAGATAAATCTCTCTTCATTTTGATGATATTTAGGTAGAATGTCAAGATATGTCTCTCAAGCATCGTGGCATGGCCTTTCAACTTGCCCAAATTGAAGCCATGTTTTCTTAAGGTAAAGGCCCAACATCCCCTAGTACTCCAATAACTCCAATTGATGTTTCCACCTCTACTTGAGCATCGTCATGGCTCATAGTTTTGATCATGACAACTCTCTTTTGAATTATTTTATGTTTCCTATTTCTATGGAAGTATCGTTGTAATTTTGTTAAGTATATATATATATATATATATATATATATATATATATATATATATATATATATATATATATATATATATATATATATATATATATATATATATATATATATATATATATATATATAATGCTAGTAAATAGCATAGCATGCTTTGGATGCATCTTAGTTACTATAAGTATTATGTGATTTTTTTGGATAAAAACTTTGTTTTTCAACTGCTAGTCTCACTTCCCCATACTAAAGCAGAAAATCCATTGCTACAAGTGCATATGATGTATCTATTTTTTTTTTATTTAATAAAAATTGAAGCTATAAAAAAAAGTGGACAATGAAATATGTTATTTATGGCATAAAATATTTTTCGTTATTAATTTATTTTTGTTTTAAATATTACATGTCAACTAAACATAGAATGAATCACACATCATGTAATATTACTAATATTATTTTTACATGTCATCTTGCATCCATATTAGGTACGAAGGAATTACATATCTCCCTCATACTTAAAGGTAAATTAATATTTTTACTTTCACTTACTTTATCTCTCTATATAAAGTTGAATTAAAATTAAGGTGGAAATTGAAATATTTGACTATGGTCAATATTGACTTTTTTTTGTTATTACTCTCTTTAAATTTGTTAACGTAAATATGATTTTATTATTTTAAAATTTAAAATTACAAGACATCTCCCCCATAGTGCATTGTAAAGTGCCTCTTGACTCAATTATATAATAATAATTATTTATTTATTTATGAAATATTATATATAGGCATTGTCTACTGAGGTCACAATTTTTTTGGAAAACTATTTTTTGGTTGAATCTTGCCATTTTTCTTTCAAAAAATCGACCCATAGGAATGTTTAAATTGTTTTCTGATAGTGGAAATGGATTCAGCACCATAAAAAAATATTGGGGCACCCAAAATCTTGAAGTTCACAACAGCAACCCGTATTTCCCAAAATTGATGCTAAAATTTGGTCAAAATCTTGCCATAATTTCCACTATTTTCTGGGCAAAATAGTGGCCTTGTTAGACCACTCTTATATATGTGTGTGTGTGTGAAAGAGATATTTTATGTTATGTATTATATAATATATTATAAAAGATAAATATATTAAGTAGATATGTTTCTTCCTCAATGGTTATAGGTTCAAATGTAGAGGAGCTAGAGTATGTATGCATTTATAGAATTGTTTATTTATTTATGTTTATCATGGTCATTGGAGTAATTTGGGTGAGGCCCAATATCAAACCTATCATGTGCCAATATAACAAAAAGAGTATATCCAACAATTGATTATGACTTAGCAAGAGATGAGACTCCATGAGGGTGGGGGAGTCTACTCCTTAAGCCTTATCACAATGGGACAATGATGTCCCCCTTTTAGGATTTGAAATCTAGTGTAGGGGTTAATAGTCAGATGGTTGGGTGCAGGTATCAAACCTAGCAACTGCCAAAATAACACCAAGAGTATATCCAATAACACCAAGAGTATATCCAACAACTGATTATGACTTAGCAAGACCTGAGACTCCATGAGGGTGGGGGAGTCTACTCCTTAAGCCTTATCACAATGGGACAATGATATCCCCCTTTTAGGATTTTTAAATCTAGTGGAGGGGTTAATAGTCAGATAGTTGGGCGGAGGTGGGTCCCTTGTCCCACAAACAAGGAGGTTTCATACAGTAATTTGGTGCTTGGCTTGGTCGTGACCTTAAAATTGAATTATTATTATTATTTTAAATTTTAGTATTATTATAATTATATTTTAATATGAGAGGTTTTTGTGAGAAGAGATTATGTTTAATCATTTTTGGATTACTCACATCAGACATTTTTATTAATGATGTTTCCAGCCGAGAAGTGCGATTCATAATTTTAGCCGACAAGTGTGATTCATCCTCGAGCTAGAGCTAATGATAAATCCAAAAATGCTTGAACTTATAATTATATTATTTATTGTGTGTTGGAGAATCTAACGTTTTTATTATTTTTAAAATTTATTCTCTTAACTTTATATTAATCGAGTGGAGAGGCAATATAGGGTAGATGTATAGGCATAATTGTTTGTAAAAATTAACATTTAATATTTATATGTCGGCTCAATTAAAAAATAATAAAAGGTTAAAAATAATTGTGTGGGCACTCTACAACCTAGTATAGGGTATATGTCAAGCATAACATTATAACTTCTAAAAAATAATAAAAGGTTAAAAGTAATTGTGTCTGCGCTCTACAACCTAGTATATAACTTTTAACATGGGGTGCTCGTTTAACATTTATCAAATTTAATCTAATGACAATGTCGGCCTAGTATAGCTGTAGATGTGTAGGTGTAAATGTTTAGCATTTAACATTTATATGTCGGCTCAATTATAAAAAAAAATAAAACATTAAAAGTAATAAACAAAAATTTAAAAGTAATAAATTAAAAATTAAAAGTAATATAAAGCCTAATGTGTGTTAACATTTAAATATTGGCTCAATTAATAATAAAAGGTTAAAGTTAAAGTCAATTTGTTATATTTTGATTTTGTTATTAGCTTTGACTAGAATTTGCTACAATACCATGGCTTATCAATACCACATGCCTAAAAACCAAAACTTATTTCACAACCAAAATATTTTATAACAATATGACATGATTCTTGACCATCTCACAATCAAAATATTTTATAAATATTTTAATTTAATTTAATTTTATAACATTTTTTTAATTAAATCTAAAAGAAAAAAGGTGATCGTTTGAGATATATTTAAACTCTCTATACTCATAACTCCTAAAATTATTCCCATAGAAAGTAAATAAGGTTTTAATAAAATAAAAATTGAGAATATTTTTATATATAAAGATGTGAAACTTACATAATATAAATAATATTTAAGTATTAAGGGGTTTCTATGGTGCATTGTATTAGATATCATTTTGGGTTTCAATTGTGTTAAGTAAGGCATTCATCTATGAGTGCTAAGTGAACTAAGTGCTAAGTGAACTATTCAAAAATCATGAGAAATTAGTCAATTACAACTACCTCTCATGGAAATGGTCATAGATGAATGACTTACTTAACCCAATTGAATCCCAAAATGATATCTAATAAATAATATTATTAAGAACCAACATAGATCCATCTTAACTAAGTGTCCAAGAAAATTAACTAACAATAATAGAGGAAAGATAGTGCATGATTGTTTTAAGTTTTTCATTATTGTATTTTGTGATTGTTCCAAAATAACAATAATATTATTGTATTTAAATTTTTCATTATTAACAACCAATTGAGTTTTTTTTTTTAACTTGCTTAAACAAAATATAATGGAATCAAATTTAAGAGAGAGGGGGGGGGAGGGAGAAAGTGACAAAGAGGGAGGGTGAAGAGTGAAATCGAGTGATGGGGGGAGAGAGAAGGGGGGTGGGAGAGAGAGGTAGAGAGAAGAAGGAAGAGTTAGAGGAGGGCAAAGAGATAAGGAGAGAGAGGGAGAGAGAGGAAGGAAGAGAGAGAGGAGGGGAGTGAGAGGAGAGAGGGGGGGGAGAGAGAGAGAGAGAGATGGAGTTGAAAGGGGAGAGAAAGGGAAGAAAGAACAAAGACATAGAGAGATAAAGGTGGAGAGAGAGAGGGAGTGACAAGAGAGAGGTGGGGATAGAGTGTGAGAGAGAGAGAAATATGGGTTGGAAGGGAAATATAGAGGGAAGTGGGAGAGAAATATAGAGAGAGGAAGGAAGAGAAAGAGAGGAATCAGTAGAGTGAAGGAGATAGAGAGAGAGTGGGGGAGAAATATGGAGTTGGATGGGGGGAGAGAGGGAGGGAAGAATAAATACATAGAGGGAGAAAGGTGGAGAGAGAGAGGGAGTGACAAGGGAGAGATGGAGAGAGAGTGAGGAAGAGAAGAGAGTGAGAGGGAAGAGAGAGAGGAGAGAGATATAAAGAGAGGGAGAGAAGGGGAAGAGAGAGAGAAGGAGAAGAGAGGGAGAGGGGGAGAGATATAGAGATAGGTAGATATGGAGAGAGTGTGTGTGTGTTTATGTTTGGAGGTGAGATAAAGAGGGAATAATAAAGAGACACATCGATACAAATATAAATATTATATAGTATTATATAACCATCCTAGATCCATCTTAACCCTGGATCTATCAAGCGCCAAGAGGGATCAAATATTTCAAGGTGCAAACCTTTCCTCAACTTTTACACTCAAAACGAGGCTTTCACCTCGAGAGATTTGATCCCTCTCGGCGCTTGATAGATCTAGGGTTAAGATGGATCTAGGCTAGTTAACTTTTGCACTCAAAAAGAGGCTTTCAGATCGAGAGATTTGACCCCTCTCGGCACTTGATAGATCTAGGGTTAAGATGGATCTAGGCTAGTATAGAAACCAGTATGGGGAAGATGTTGTAGTGTTTGTAAAGAGTGTAGACATT
This sequence comes from Pinus tabuliformis, assembly GCA_031772625.1. Lineage (NCBI taxonomy): Eukaryota > Viridiplantae > Streptophyta > Pinopsida > Pinales > Pinaceae > Pinus > Pinus tabuliformis. The sequence goes on from CM062813.1 coordinate 25,474,553, forward strand.
TAAATATTAGCTCAATTTTTTTTTTAAGCTTGGTGTAACTACATCTTCATCATGTCCAATATATCACCCCAATTAGGGGGAGGAATTGAACTAGTGACTTCACATTAAGGAGTTCCTTAATAGAGACCATTTATCCAAGACTCCATGGACTAAATCATAGCTCAATTGATAATAAAAAATTAAAGGTAATAAAAATAATAAAATTGAATATTTTATATTGTAATTTGTTTAGCGCGTCATCTTAGCCCCTCCAACTCAAGTTAGAAATTATGTTCTTGAAAATTTTTCATAAATAATTATAAGCTGCATTGGTTAATGCTAAATTAACAATGGCTAATTCTAGAACTAATAAATTGAGATATGAAGTGGATAAGTAAACTTCTTTCTCAAGCACAAGAACTTGCATAAATTTTGGTAGGTAGCAACCACTAGTAAGTCTACACATTTACATTTAAGTGTTGAAGAAAACATTATTCCTATCCATTTTTTAAAGATAAATAATAGTGTATCCATTTTTTATGCAAAGACTTGCTTAAATTATGGTGGGAAGTAATTGAAAGTAAATATGTTATTTACTTAAGTATAATTATTTTCAAATATTTCATTTTTGGATGTTTTTCAAAAAATCACTACACAAATATCTAGAAATCAAGCATGAATATTGCAACCATATCCACAAATTATGGCATGAAATATGTAAGATAGTTATCCACACGGCATTATGTTGTGCAAAGGTTGCAATAAGGCCTTCGAGTTATGGTCCAATAAAATGTTTGAATATTATTTTTTTAATAATATTGAAATATAAATATTTATTTTTCAAAGTTAAACATTATAATTTGATCAACGACTAATAATGATTCCATAATTAATAAAAACATAAAAACTTAATACTTACAATATAAGAAGTTTCTTAACCGTGGATATCCATCCCCACTTTACCATGGATATTATTAACTTGTAAATAGGTTTTGTTACAATACCATGGGCCAATACCATGGTTTATCAATACCATTTGCCCAAAGTCGTGCCTTGACTAATAATAATTCCATAGACATATTTAAATTTAATTAATAAACACATAAAAACTTAATACTTACAATATAACAAGTTTCTTAATGGTTGATATCCATCCCCACTTTACCATGGATATTATTAACTTGTAAATAGGTTTTGTTATCATACCATGGCTTACCAATACCATATGCCAAAAACCATAACTCATTTCATAATAAAGAATTAAAATGTAAAATATATTAGACATTACATATATCGTTAATTATATAGAGTGGCAATTCTCAGCCATATGGATGAATGGGGGAGGGGGGGGAAGAGAAAGACAAACACACACACACACACACACACACAGTGAGGGAAGAACAAAGCCATAGAGAGATGTAGGTAGAGAGATAGGGAGTGACAACGGAGAGATAGAGAGAGTGTGAGGGAGAGAGGAGAGGAGGGAAGAAAAATAGGGGGGAAAGAGAGAGAGAGGGAGAGGGAGAGGGAGGGAGGTGTGAGAGAGAGGGGGAGAGAGAGAGAGAGAGAGAGGGAGAGAGGGAGGGAGGTGTGAGAGATAGGGAGAGAGAGATGGATTTGGAGGGGGAAGAGAGGGAGGGAAGAATAAAGACATAGAGAGATAGAGGTATAGAGAGGGAGTGAAAATGGAGAGATAAAGAGGGAGTGAGGGAGAGAGGAGAGGAGGAAAGACAAAGAGAAGGAGAGGAGAGTGAGAGAAGGAGATAGAAATGAAAGAGAGTGAGTGTTGTTGGGAAAAGCATCCAATACGGAATGACCCTATCCCACTCTAAGGGTGATAGTACCTCAGCAACAATCAAAGCAAAGCTATTTGAGATTACTTCTTTATGAGATGTAAGAGAGGGGAGGAAGAGATCCACTAACCGATGTCTTCCGCTAATGATTGATCCAATCTTCTCTCTTCGCTACTTGCTCCCAGCTCCTTGCTCTTTCACTGGCCCAGCTACACCAAGATCCTGCAAAATAACAAGAGAGGGAAACTACAAGAAGCATACATCCATAATTGATTCAAGGATTAGGATAAATCAAATACACAAATATAACAATACACCATTGAAACACATGCATATAGAAGAACCTCAAATGCTTTATTAATGGAAGAAGTAAAGTTCAAGAAGTGATACAACCATAAAAGGCCCAATCCAGCATCACCTCCCAGCAGAAAGAAATCTCCTCTTCACCTCCTTCAAGAAAATCACCCAACAGTTCTATACTCAAACCAATAGCACTTCCTTACATTCACAAAAATTCCAGCCTCCTTAGACGTCATGAGAGAGCTCTATATATAGGAGTTTTGGAGAAAGGATGAGTCAGCTTGTAGCTGGCATGAAGCTGACTAGTGTCCTCTCCCACTTCAGTTATTCTTCAGTTCTTGAGTCCACTTGGAGGTTCTTGCTTCCACTTGGAGATCTAGACCCTCTTACTCATCACCAGTCGAATTCCTTGATCCAAGTGTCATTTTGGAAGCTTCCTGGGCATTGACACCTTGAGGAATGACTGTGCCACATGTCCCAACTCGCCCAGCGCAGGTAGCCTTCCTTGCAGTTGACATTCAGCACAGGTAGACAGTGGAGCAGTTGACATTCAGCGCAGATGCTTAGTGGAGCAGTTGACATGATCCAGAATTAGCTTGTTTTTGAGTGTTTTCAGGTGGAGAACTGATATTCAGTGCTGTGGTTTGCTGACCTTGTTCCTCTAGGGGTAGGAACAACATGTTTAGGGACTTTGGATCCCTTAGATTTTTGACATTTCATGCTTCATGCTGTAAGGCACAAAAATGTCTATAACATTTGCCCCCTAAAGTATGAGGTCGTTTATCGGGTGAAATGCTTTATCAAGAGGATCCGAAGTTCATTCAATCGCTGAGAGGTGACCTGTAATAAAATACAATACAATACATTATTTTTCATTCTGCTTTCATGATCTAGCTGAGGCGGGCATTCCCATGCTCAGCTTTATAAATTCATTTTGGTACATAGAACAGACGATCGTCTGATGGTAGACTGATAATTCTCTGCTGAAATTATCATCCTTTGAGTAGGATGATCATCTGCTGCAATGATGTACATGTCAAATGTCTTTATATTTCCTGAATATATATCGCAACCCGGATGGATGAAACTAGATCCGGGGTCTTCAAACTCGTTCGATCTTCACTCTAAGTACAAGTCGATCCATGTGAGAATTGTGCTGAAGTCGAACATGGAAAGACATCGCTTGATTACCGGTCAATGATGTAAACCGTTAACAAGCGCGAGAGGAATCACTGATAATGATAATGACCCTCAAGGTACTGCAGTACAATTCACGTGGTGTGAATAAAGGACTTGGCGTCGAACACCACGCAAAATCTTCTGGTCGAAGGTCATTGAGGTATACCTGTCGCCGGAAGTGAGAAACTTGCCATTGAGGCATGCAAGCTTCAAAGTACTGAGGGGGGTGTTCCTAGATCAACTTCTTGGATAATGAGCTGAAGTCGACAAGAAGCGATCCGTCAAAAGAGGGCCTTAATGAATCCCACATCAGTGACATGGAACGGAGCTAATGATTTTAGTGGAGGTGAAAACAATCTGTGAAATATGATTCAGGGTGGCGATCATGGGTGGATGAAGGATAATGTATGGCAGTGGATGGGACACGGTTGACTCTTTCTGAACAACATCTCTTGAACATATAACGACACTGATGCGATGGATCGGTAGCATTACCCCAAATGTGGATGGTTTGGCGAAGACCATGGTGATGAGACCGGTGAATGAAACAACCCAACTCGATGTGATATGGAGGAAAAGTGTCATGTTCAAGAGCGACTTGCTACCATTAAAGCTTTGAGGTTCTCCCAATTTTTCCCCAGTCATTTCTGACTAGTACCTCTTTATTTTTGTCAAGATTGAGGAGGATAACATATGCTTGTTCTATAACCTGCCCTTCGGGCAAGCCCATCGCTATGTTTTAACGAGCCTAGCGATAGGGAAACTCGTTCTCGTCTAAAGACAAGTTTGTCGCTATTTAATCATTTTAACGAGTCTAACGACAAGGAAAACTCGGTCCTTTTCATTTTTAGAGAGTCTGAAAAGGTACATAAAGTTAACTCCAAAATTCCTTTTTCGTCATCTAATCCCTTAAGTCTGAAAAAGTATAAAACAATACAGAAAGGATGAATTTTCGATAACTTTAACGAGCCGAATAATACAAGCGCTCGACCTTTTTGTGTAATAATCCCTCAGGTCCAAAAATATTAAAATCTAGAGGAGGGATAGCTCTTCCGGTCCTTTTAACAAGCTGGAAGGCCAAAACTCGGCAAACTTTTCATATTTTACGAGTCAGATGAAAAGATCTCAAAGAAGACTCGTCTTTTGAGGAACGAGTGATAAACAGGGATAGCAGCAGATTCCAGGTACAGGTTGGAATTTTCCAATCACGGCAGTGTCACAAGGATGGCTAGGTGAAATCACTCTTCGCAGCTGTTCCTCAAAATGGGTAAACAATCATATGGAGGTGAACGATCGGCCAAATGGAATGGAGGTGGCAGGTGCAAAACACGACCAAGGCTTTTTATGGCTGATAAATTTACGATCACAATGGTTATTTACCGGGGTATGTTCATTTTTTAATGAGCTTGATTGCTCAATCTTATGTTTATTTTTTAACGAGCATGAACTATGTGCTAAAACTGCTCGGATCTCACTTTTCTATTTTTTAACGAGCATAAATTCCGCGGTAAAACTGCTCGAACTTGCGTTTATTTTTTAACGAGCATGAACTTTATGCTAAAACTGCTCGATTTTATGGTCAAATTTTGATTTTTTACCATTACTAGCTTTTCTCTTTTCAAGGATAGTACTGCATTTTCAATTGCTGCAACAAACTTTGTTAGAAATGAATAATATTTGCATGAAAATGAGATTATAACCCTAATATTTCACTTTGAACTGTGTAAAAAGCCATTAAAAGGTGTTTTTACCTCTCATTTTACCATTTCATTTGCATTTGGTTTGTTGGAGCTCTGGAGGTGCCTCTTCCCCCTTGATTTTCACCAGCTGATTCCGGGAGATTCTGCGGACGATTTTCGGTGCTGTCTGGACCAGGTAGGAGCTAAACCCTAGCTCTTTCTTTTCATGGTTTCATTTTCCAGTTTTATGCCTGTTTTTCAGTGTTTCTGAGCCCCAGGGGTTTTGCCAGGGCGCAGGTTCCCCATTCGAATCCTGCGCTGAATGTCAAGATGCCTTAGGGCAGCCTGACCTTCAGCACAGGTGGGACACTCTCTGCCTGCGCTGGGCTCAGAAAACTGAGTTTCCAGCTCATTTTTCGATGAATTTTCGCCAGTTTTTCATCAAAATCAGGAACTTACTCCTTCTCTTGTTTGCTTTGCAGGGATCTTTGAACAAAATGTCCCTTACATGGCGAGAACGAGAACATGAAGAGGAGGACATGATTTCCCTCCATGACCCTGTCACGGTGAACGCGCTGCGGAACTGTGGCCTGCTGAAGTTTTTCCGTATCTCTAGCATGAGAGCACAGATTACTTTGTTGCAGTATATGCTTGATGCTTGGGATCCTGTTAACCAAGTGTTCCAGATTAGGGGAAAGTCCATCCCCTTGACCATAGAGGACATGTACTTCTTGACTGGGTTGTCAAGACGAGGTGCCCCCATTTCCTTGTCAGGTACGGCCCGGGGGACTGATTCCACCAGAGATTATGTCCGCCAGTATTGCAGGGAAGGTTCTCAGCCGAGCAGAGACAGCAAGATTGTTATCCGTGAGATTACTGACAAGTCTCTCAGGTCCATTCTGTATACCATTGGTAGGATGGCCGGTAGCGCAGCTGTACATGTTGCCAACAGATCTTATATGCAGCACGCCTTGGAGTGTCTCCAACCGAAAGTATTCAACTGGTGTGATGTAGTGCTTGTTCAGATGAAAAGTCAATTGACCAAGGTAAAGGACAGGAAGCTGAAGAACTTTGGATTTGGTTCTATTCTGACTGCCTTCGCCTTGGAGAAAATCCCACTGATGCAGCCTCAGTACATCATACTCGACTTGCCTTCTCCGACCGAGCCACGCATGCAGAGGTGGGTTGATCACATGTCTAGCCATGCTGGTCAACCTCAGATTACTTTTACTGAGGCCTTCTTCAGGTGGTTCGAGCGCCAGGAGATGGTCTTCTCCGAGTATCCATATGTAGGTATGGATTTCCGAGGTGATCCGGATTTGGTGTTACCGGATGGCGAATAGTGGGGCGCTATTGGTAAGCTCTTTGACCATATCACTGTTTACTGTTTTATTCATAATGTTGTTGTGCTTTATTCTGTCAAGACTTTTAATCATACTCTTGGGTGAATGCAGATGTTGGTCCTGTTCATCCAGAAGTTCGTCCGAGACCGCCAGTTGCTGCCCCGGCAGTGGAGCCTGCTAGGAGAGCTATGCTCCGCGACCTTGACGATACTGAGACCCTTACAGCTGTGCAGGAGCAGGTTGAGAGCCTTACTCTCGGCATTCCCGATGTGAGGATTGATGAGTTACCTTTACAGCTGCAGCGACACACTACCGGTGTGCCCAGACGATGGACTCATCTCTTGCGCATGATTGCACAGGCCGTGACGTGTTATCATGAGCACCACTAGGCTAGGGTGCCCCCTAGCACTTTTGAGTTTTTATGTCATATGACCAATTTTGTCATGGTTACAGAACATTATGTATGAACTATAAATAGCTTATATACATATTTTGATTTTCGAGTTTTATTCTGTTTGAGTTATATGATCCATATGTACAACCTTTGATGATGCGTCCTTTTTATAAATGTTGCAAATGTCTATCTAACACATAGTTTGCTAATGAGTCAGTTAATGTGTTTAAGTTTCTGGAAATATGTTGATATTGAATTGAATCAAATCTTCTTTCCAAGATCTTAACCCTTAGGAACATGCGATAAATAGCTGGATTGCGAACAGAATATATACCATTGAGTTGTAGTATTACGAGCTGTGAGTCTAGCCTGACAATTAGTCGACGTATGCCATGTGTGATGGCATCAGAGAGTAGTTCTATCAACGCGCTATACTCAGTGATGTTATTCGTTGATTGCCCAATACACACACCTCTGAAACTTACTAACTCGCCGCTTGGATCAAAAATGGCCCAGGCTGCGGAGGATAGGTTCCGCGAACTACGACTCGCTCCTTCGGCATATCCAACACATGTCCCCAGAAGGTTCGACATCTGCAATAAATGGAAAAGGTGGATCACTCAACTAGAACAAATACTTTAGCGAGAACAAAATACAACAAAAGCATGCAAGTTACTATTTAAGCATAGTAACGCTTGAGGTACAGCCCGTTACGAGGCTGCGCCAGTGGAATTCCGTCGTAATCCATTAACTCGTAGGCTCCTTTTGCTAACACCCTTTTAACAATGTAGGGGCCCATCCATAAGGATTTGAATTTACCTGCTCCCAATTTATCGGATTCTTGGTCATAAAGCAAGACCAAATCACCTTCTGAGAAGACACGGGGTTTGACACTTTTGTCGAACTGAGCCTTGACTCGTTTCTTATGGGCTTTGTTAGCCAAAGCGACATCACGACGGGTTTCATCCAATTGGATTAATTCCAAGAAACGAGCCTCTTCTTCTGAAGTTCCGGGGAGAAGATCGATTGCGAGTTTAAGCGACGAAATTTCGCACTGGATTGGCAAGACTGCTTCCAGGCCGTACACCAGTTGAAAAGGTGTGAACCCGATTGCGTTCTTTACCGACGTTCGGTAAGCCCACAAGGCTGAGTACAGGATTAGGTGCCACCTTCTTTTATGAACCCCGATCATCCTTTGCAACATACGCTTCAGGACCTTGTTGATTGCTTCAACTTGTCCGTTGGCTTGCGGATAATATGGGGTAGAGCTGTCGTGAGATAGCCCTAGCTTGGCAGCTAATTCGACCATCATGTGATTGCGAAAATGCGACCCATGATCTGTAACTATAGCCTGTGGTACGCCGAACCTGGCGACTACATGATTGAAAAAGAAAAGGGCAGCTGTTTCACCAGTGTTATCCAATGTAGGCATCGCCTCGACCCATTTGGTAAAATAGTCAATAGCGACTATAATATACCCATGCCCCCCGGTCGAGGTGGGGTTACATTGCATGAAATAAATGCCCCACTTGGCGAAGGGCCCAACAGCAACTATCGGCTGTAAAGGTGCGGGTGGTCTTCTGGTTTTGCTATCAAAAATTTTACAAGCATGGCAACTTCTGACTGCGGTTATGCAATCTTTGAACATGGTTGGCCAGAAGTATCATGCTCGTAAGATTTTTTGTGCTGTTGCATATCCAGATTGATGCCCCCCATACGCGCCTAAATGACTCATTCAGGGCTTTTTCGGCCTCCTCATGGGTAAGGCACCTCCTCAGAATTGTATCGACACCGCGATGGTAAAGTGTATCACCGACGATCATGTAGTCTTTTGATTGGTATCGTATACGTTTTTGTTCGGAGCGAGAGGTGTTTGGCCTGAACCTTTGGGTTTGGAGATAAACTATGATATCTCCATACCACTCATCGCTTGCAGATATTAGAAACAAACTTTCGTCCACGATTGACTCTTCCGATGTTTCATCGTTGGATGACGATGGGAGATCACATAATAATTCTGCGAAAACTAGAGCTTTCTTTGATTTGGATTTCACAAATTCCAGATCAAACTCTTGAAGGATTGCTATCCATTTTGAATATTTGCCCCCCAGCAACTGTCGCGACAGTATATAAGTCATGGGGTTGCAATCTGACAAGATGGTAGTCTTCCGAAAGAGGACATAATTTCGAAACCTTTGAATCGCTTGAACAGCTGCAAACGCTAGTTTTTCAACATAAGAATATTTACTTTCTGTATCATTTAAGTTTTTACTTAAATAATAAATAGGATGTTCAATTCCATCGACCTCTTGAACTAAAACCATCGCAACGGTCGTATCCGCTGCAGCCAGATACAGGTTAAAATCTCTTTGATAGTCCGGGGCGTACATTAATGATGCTTTTACTAGACAATCTTTCAGAGCATCAAAGGAAGCTTGGGCCACCTGGTCCCAGACAAAAGGTACATCCTTTTTCAAAAGACGAGTATAACCCTTAGCAAGTTCTGCGTAATTTGGAATGAACCTCCTCAGAAAGTTTGCTTTCCCTTCGAGTTTCTGAATCTGAAGCAAATTTGAAGGTGGAGGCAAATTAATGATTGCCTGAACCTTGCAAGGGTCGAGACGAATCCCATCCTTGGAGACTACAAAGCCAAGTAAACAACCAGAACCGACGCAAAACACACATTTGTGTGGATTGAGTCTTATCTTGTAGTGTCGGCAACGTAGAAATATCGCTCTTAATTGCTGCGGATGATCAGTCTGCTTTCGCGAATGAGCCGGAAGATCGTCGAGATAAGGTTGAACAATGTTCTTGATGTCATGGAAGGCATAATTCATTGCCCTCTGAAACGTCGCCCCTGCGTTCTTCAGACCAAAGGGTAATTTTCGATAAGCGAATGTGCCCCACGGACAAATAAATGCAGTCTTTGACTGGTCCTGTGGGTGGATATTTATTTGATTATACCCGAAAAATCCATCCATAAATGAAAAGATTTCACATTCGGCGCATTCATCAATTATCTAGTCGATGAAGGGTGTAGGGTAGTTGTCCTTCGGACAAGCTTGGTTTACATCCCTATAATCGACACACACTCTAATCGTCCCTTGTTTTTTCATAACAGGGACAATATTCGATACCCAATCAGTTAGAGGAACCGAGTAGATGAATCCAGCATGGAGAAGTTTTTCAACTTCTGCTTTAATGGCAGCGGCTTTCTTGGGGTGCACCTGCCGAAGCCGTTGTCTTACTGGTTTGACATCAGGATACATTTTAATTTCATGTTCAACGATACTCGAGTCAATGCTTGGCATTTCATCATATGACCAAGCAAAGACATCTCTGAATTCGCGAAAAAGAGCGTTATATATTTCCAGTTCTGAAGGGGAACAGCCTTTGCCGACATAAATATTCTCTACAACATCTGTTTTAGTCGAGATATTTATGGCTATAGTCTCTTCAATATTGGATAGGTTTCGCTCGGAATCCACCGTGTTTACAGTATTTGTTAGGAATTCAAAAACTGAAGGGTGGTATAGGTCACTTTGAGTATCTTCTTCATATTCCGGAAGAAGGGAACGGTGGTGGTGATCATTCCATGGTGCCCCCTCAATCATCATTGATTGTAAGATTCCTTCGTCAGTCCCATGTACTCTTGACCAAGGATCTAATGGGGTTCCATATTCTCTAGACCTATCTACCCAAACGCTTGACGAGCGTTGATTTGGGTTCGCCTCCCATGCTTGAAACATTGATTGCTACAATATTTCTAAAGGGATTGGGGGCAAAACCATTGCACGATCCATGTCGACCTTCGTGGAAGATATCATGTTGCAGGTCGCTACAAACGGTACATTTCCTATATAAATAGGAGGTGGTAGCGCGAAAGTTCCCATCAGTGTGGGGTCTTTCAATAATCCTACTCCGATATCTTGAAGCGAATGGTTGCTTTCATGGATCATGGGAATGCTTCCTGTAACTTATGAACCATTAGGGAGGAAGTTTTGTTGGTCGACGACCGTAATCCCTCCTTCAAACGGGAATGCGATCTTCCTAAAGTAAGTCGACACAACAGCTACCATGGCATAAATCCATGGTCTACCTAGTTGGATGTTATAGTCAAGATTTCCATCAATGACCTCAACATCAATTTCTACTGTTTTTCCTCCTAGTTCAACTTTCAAGTTATTAAGGATACCGTATGGGGTATAAGTCCTTCCGTCGAAAGCTTTTAATGTTATCGATGATCGTGACAAGGTTGGAGATCCTAAAGTTTTCCAGCAGCTTATCGACATAATACATGTTGATGCTCCCTCATCAATAATTGTTCTGTGAATAGTTTTGTTGAGGGCTTTCACTTGAATAAGGAAAGCTAGTTGAGCTGGTAACTGAGGATCGTATCCTTTGTGATCAAAGGATACAAGATTGGAATCTTTAGGATCAACCCCACCAATTGCTGATAACAACGTCTGCCTTTGGGATGGACAATTTTGTAGTACTTCAAGAGTCGACATAGCGGATGGCGATTGTGCCAAATCTTCCACTATGTTATAATGTTGCGTCGCTCTGGTGCGAGGATTAAATGTCGACTTGTGTACTACACCCTTTGGCAGTTTTATTGTTAATTCAGGAATGATGGGTGGTACAACTTCTGTCGAAGTTGTTGTCGAACTACTTGGTTGATCTTTACCTTTTTCGTTCGACAGCTGAGGATTCCCATAATCTTTGTTCCTTGTCGAAATCAAAGCATCATTCTGCTATTTTGAAACCGACAACATAAGTACTTGTGACGGGGAAGCATTTCCACTATCAACCAGATTTTGACCTGGGTTGGGAAATGGATCAGTTAACACAGCTGAGGTTTGGGAACTTTTAAAGAACCTTTTTAACTCAAATTTGAATGGGCAATTCTTTGTGCTATGATCTTTATCATCACATATTAGACATGGATAATTTTGTTTCCCTTTCCCAGGAGGGTTTGAAGAATTTTTTCCAGGGGATGACTCACCCTGTTTCTTCTTCTTCCCTTTGTTTTGTTTCTTCTTGCTTCCTGGTTGATTGGTTTCTTTGCCCTTATCTTCTGATACGGCATTTACTTCCGAAGCAAGAATTTCTTCTTTTTCATTTTGATCTGAATTCTTACGGGCTTTCTTTGACGAAGCCTTTATCGATTTCGTGTTTGTCGTGCCAATCACACCGTCACCGGCATGAGAGTCACTATTTGATTTAGGAGGAGGAGGGATTGAAAATTCTGGTCTAGGGGCGTCAGGTATTTTGTTGTAGAGTGTGCCGGACTGAGTATAAACTAAGTCCAAATACTGTGCACGAGCAATGACTTGCTCCTCTGTTACGACTCCCCCCTTGGCCACATCTTCCGTAATAGCAGGAAGTAACGACTTTATAAACCATTCAGCTAATAGCTGATCGGGGACGTATGTTTTCACCATCCTACGACGATGACGCCACTCATGTATATGATCAGATATATGGGTGGCAGTTGTCTGTTTGAAGTTGGTTAATATTTCTGTTCCCGTTTCATACCTTATCGGTAATTGAAAATGGGTTAAGAAAGTCGTGGCTAGGGAACTAAAATTGTCGAAAGAGGCTCTTGGAAATTCAATATACCATTTAGCCGCTGGACCTGTCAATGTCCTCTGAAAAAGGCGAAGCCTTATCGAATCGTCGTTAAGGGTGTTCGACGAACACCACAGATGAAAAGTCATCACGTGATTCGATGGGTCTTCACCTGGATTTCCATTGAATTTAGGAATGTCAGATGGAAGTTTATGAGGAATCGCTGGCCACCACGGGGCATAAGCAATCGGATCGTTGGTTAACCAGTGTAAATCGGGTAACTCTAAAGTTGCCACGAATGGTAACTGTTGATTCAGGTTAGGCGAAGCGTAACCAGGGTATGACAGAATCGCTTGAGCAGTGGGCCTTTGCATACCAGCATAATGTAATTGATGTTGGTATGACTGATACGGTTGGTAGACTTGACCACTATAAAGTGGTTGGTTTTGACCGTTTTGGATATACGGTTGTCCACTGTTCGCAAAGATCTGCTGCTCAGAACCTTGGTACACTTGCTGGAATTGCGGTTGTTGGTATTACACCAGCCATGGTTGTGAAGCCATGTTCTGTTGTGCTATGCTAACCGTTGGACCGAGGTGTGGGGTAATTGTACCCGTTTGGACCTGTGTCGCCCCACCAGTTGGCGATTGTGGTTGTGACCCATGTTCAAGAGGCTGTTGCATTACAACCTGAGAAATCTGAGGTTGACATGTAACAGGTATCGCTTGAACTTGTGACACAGTTACAATAGCCGGTGTGGTTGGGATGTTCGTCATAGGTACACACTGTTGCATAGAATATACAACCCTTGGTTGTTGAGGTAGCATAGGTACCCAACTACTTGATGCAATTCCAGTATAACCTGAATACTGTTGTGAACTCACGTATGGGTACCCTCCCGGAGGGGGTAATGAAAGGGCATACTGCCCCCCATACGGTAGCAATCCGGAACTCAAGGGAATTGATTGTCCTTGGGGACTGGATTGCCCAAATTGGCCTCCAAATGGATCAATTTGGCGAGTCTCAACATAAGAGTTGCCGGGTATTACTCCGTATGAACAAACTGGAACAGACCACACTGTCGAAATAGTCCCTTGGTGGACTCCTTCTAGCTGTTGTGAGCTAGTCGGGACAGCTGGTATGCCGGCAAACATCGTCGAAGTGACAGCAGGGGCTTCTGCTGTCGCTGTGTCATTTGACACAGTCCTAGATGATGACGGTTGTTCAGACATTTTAAGTCTATCCAATAGATTGCCTAGCGATTCTACAGGAACTTCCACTTGTGGTGGATTAACCTCTGATGAAGGAAATAGAGTGACCCCGACTCCAAAATGAGTTGGAGTACTTGCTTGCGGATCCTCTGCAATTTCCTCTATCGCAATCAAACCCGGTGGAAGAGGAAGACCGTCAGGTCCGTAAAATATTTCTGGTGCCGAAGAAGTGGTTGCTTCGACAGCGACAGTTGTTTGAGGAACAAAACTCTCTGGACCGGTTACAGATGGAACTGGTTCAGTTATACAAGTATTTGCCCCCAGACTAGGATCAATATTGCTGTCCTTCTGTGGCTGTTGAACTTCTTCTATAGAGGCAGGGTTTCCAGAAATGTTAGGAGTAACCGGAACCTCAGATGCAGTTGGAACACTTGTTCTAACTTTTATAGGAGATTTTGAACCGGTTAAACGAGTTCGCTTTGTCCGTACTATTTTCGATTCCGGAGACAAAGACGGTTGACTCATAAGCCTCCGCGAATGACGAGGTTTCAATTGACTTTCTTCCACGATTGCGGATTACTCGATCAACCAAAATATTAAAAGGGGAAATTTGTGTTTCCGAATTGAATGAATTTTATTAGACGCTTTTAGACACAACTTGCTTTTTCACTTTTTAAGAGTCGAGAAAAAGCTAAAGATGACTCTAGTCTCCTTCGATGTATTAACGAGCCCGAAGTGACAAATGCTCGGTTGGACTTTTTCAGTTATAGAGTTTGAAAAAGGCCAAAAGAAACTGCTCTGGAGATCTAGGCAGAGGGTGTGCCAAACCTTTCGCAAAACCACAGAATACGTTTTACGGTACGAGTGGTTGATCTTCGTGAATGCTGTGTTCACTGCATTGCGATCAGTAGGGCGGCCGACACGGCTTCCTATGGATAAAAGATATATGCCTATAGGGGTCTCCCAATATATACGCGACGGTACGTGGGAGCACAAGTCCGTATTAGTGCCACCGACTCTCAGGAGGAATCACCCACCTTCTTCGAGATCGACAGTCACTACGTTTAACGACGCCGGAACACGTCTCTAGCTTAGACCTCTATGTGTTTGCGTTATGTTTCAAAGCATTGTTAGGTTCATTCAATATATTTTAAGTTGATATTTTTAAAGTTTGCCTTTCAAGGTTCACCACGAGATGTATGATACAAATTCCTAAATGCAGTCTAAGATGAGAAGCAAGCTTTTTCAATCTTTTCGACTTATGAAAATCTTAACTACTGAGGGAAAAGAAAGACATCATCTTTTCACACAGATCATAGAGCACAGACTAATGCACTTTTCCCTAAATCAACATGCAAACTTATCAAATGAAAAATGCACAATGCAGGTATTTCTTTTCTCTTTCTTAATGTTGATGTAATACAAAAAGAAAGCTGTTGTATAACTTTGAATTCAATTTCAAGTGAAAGCAAACAAGCTTGTCCAAAATCAAAAGACACCTTAAGATTTACTTGTTTTGACACTAGAAATATATAAATTCAAACCATATGATGAAATTAAAAGCTCAATCAGCTATGAACAGCAAACAAACTAACTCTTAAGATCAAAACGACACTTATCACAGGTCTAGATCTAAGAGGCCACAGCAAGACTAGTTCACTTTCGTTATGGGAAACTGCAAATGATAGAAGAAATACACAAAGAACAAATACAGTTTCTTTATACAACCGAGGCGGAATAGTGGCAAGGAAAGTTGGTTTCAGATAGGTACATTGACTGATAACAGGCTGCAAAAAACAAGGGTGAAAACAGGGCAATAAACAGGAGGGAACCGCAGTAGCACTAGGCAAAATTGGTTCAGCGCAGGTAGTACACTGGCAGTTTGACCTTCAGTGCAGGTAGCCCCTTCGGGAACTGCGCTGAAATGCAGACTGCCTTCACAGTGCCTGCACTGAAGAGATAAACTTTCGTTTTTCTCAGTTTCCGGGTTACAGATTGCTCAAAAATTCACAGTTTTTGGCCAAATCAGAAGCTATCAATCAAGTACACACTAAGGGATGAAAAGGAGGATGAAAAGCTATCACTAAGAGCTATTTAGAGTCCTTGTGGATCAGCTCTTCAAATCATAAACATGCCCAGAAACTGAGCTAGAGTAGCTGCCTTCTACTTTGCATTTGAAAGATTCAAATGCAGTTCGATTCGGTACTCCCTGTGTTTATGAAATGAATAGCAAAAAACACAAACAACCAACAAGATACGATCCCCAGTGGAGTCGCCAATTCGTTGTTGGGAAAAGTATCCAATACGGAATGACCCTATCCCACTCTAAGGGTGATAGTACCTCAGCAACAATCAAAGCAAAGCTATTTGAGATTACTTCTTTATGAGATGTAAGAGAGGGGAGGAAGAGATCCACTAACCGATGTCTTCCGCTAATGATTGATCCAATCTTCTCTCTTCGCTGCTTGCTCCCAGCTCCTTGCTCTTTCACTGGCCCAGCTACACCAAGATCCTGCAAAATAACAAGAGAGGGAAACTACAAGAAGCATACATCCATAATTGATTCAAGGATTAGGATAAATCAAATACACAAATATAACAATACACCATTGAAACACATGCATATAGAAGAACCTCAAATGCTTTATTAATGGAAGAAGTAAAGTTCAAGAAGTGATACAACCATAAAAGGCCCAATCCAGCATCACCTCCAGCAGAAAGAAATCTCCTCTTCACCTCCTTCAAGCAAATCACCCAATAGTTCTATACTCAAACCAACAGCACTTCCTTACATTCACAAAAATTCCAGCCTCCTTAGACCTCATGAGAGAGCTCTATATATAGGAGTTTTGGAGAAAGGATGAGTCAGCTTGTAGCTGGCATGAAGCTGACTAGTGTCCTCTCCCACTTCAGTTATTCTTCAGTTCTTGAGTCCACTTGGAGGTTCTTGCTTCCACTTGGAGATCTAGACCCTCTTACTCATCACCAGTCGAATTCCTTGATCCAAGTGTCATTTTGGAAGCTTCCTGGGCATTGACACCTTGAGGAATGACTGTGCCACATGTCCCAACTCGCCCAGCACAGGTAGCCTTCCTTGCAGTTGACATTCAGTGCAGGTAGACAGTGGAGCAGTTGACATTCAGCGCAGATGCTCAGTGCAGCAGTTGACATGATCCAGAATTAGCTTGTTTTTGAGTGTTTTCAGGTGGAGAACTGATATTCAGTGCTGTGGTTTGCTGACCTTGTTCCTCTAGGGGTAGGAACAACATGTTTAGGGACTTTGGATCCCTTAGATTATTGACATTTCATGCTTCATTCTGTAAGGCACAAAATGTCTATAATAGTGAGGGATACATAGGGATAGAGGGGGGATAAAGGGAGAGAGAGAAGGAGAGAGGGAGGGAGATAATGACAAAGTTGGAGGGTAGAGAGAGAGAGATGGGGTGGAGAGATATAGGGAGGTGGGAGAGATTGGAAGGGAGAGGAAGGAATATAGAGGTAAGGAGAGAGTGAGGGAAAAAGATATGGATTTGGAGAGGGAGAGAGATAGAGGGAAGGAAAAATGCATAGAGAGATAGAGGTGGAGAGAGAGAGGGAGTGACAAGGGAGAGATAGAGAGAGAGAGAGAGTGAGAAAGGAGAGGAGGGAAGAGAGAGAGAAGGAGAGGAGAGAGAGAGAGGGAGAGAAGGGAAAAAGAGAGAGAGGGAGACATAGGTATGGAGGGGGAAGAGAAGGGGAGAGAGAGAAGGAGATAGTGAAAAAGTTGGAGGGTAGAGAGAGAGAGAGAGAGAGAGAGAGAGAGATAGAGGGAGGTGGGAGAGAAAGCGAGAGAGAAGAAGGAAAAGAGAGAGGAGTTGAGAGAGAGCGAGGAAATGAGAGATGGAGGGAGAGAGAGATGGGGTTGGAGGGGGGAGAGAGGGAAGGAAGAAGAAATACATAAAGAGATAAAAGTGGAGAGAGGGAGAGAGGGTGACAATGGAGAGATGGAGAGAGAGTAGAGCAGGAAGGAAGAGAGAGAGAGATGGATGCAACCTATATATTGTATGTGTGCATATAAAAACTGACCTAGATCCATATTAACCCTAGATCTATCAAGTTCCAAGAGGGGTCAAATATCTTGAGGTGCAAACCTCAAGTTTTACACTCAAAAAAAAGGTTTACACCTCAAGAGATTTGATCCCTCTCAGTGCTTGATAGATCCGGGGTTAAGATGGATCTAGGTTGGCTTAAATTTTTAACAATGATCATTAATAAGACAATATAGACTTACCTTCACTATATAACAAATATGACTTAGCATAATGTGATATGTGTTCTTACTATTTTAATATCTTCCTTATAGGGCCATTTTAGTCCCTAAATTTACTCTAATGAGAATAGAGAGAGCCTTAAAAGAAAAAAAATCCCAAAGAGAAAGGATTTAGAAGTATAGTATCATGGAAAGGTATGGAAATCTCATCTAAATATTTTATTATGGTAATAAAATCTTATCTCTTCCCCACTATACATTTTTGTATTGATTTGATACTAATTTTATCCATTTGTTTCCTTGAATCATTAAGTAGATGAAAATGTTTTCATCTTGTTTAGAGTAGGGAAAGGATTTTGTTTGTATATATTGCAAATTTTCTTGGAACTATATAGCCCTTCTCCTTATACTCTTCTAATGCAACATCAAACTTTTAAGACTCTTCAAAGAGTGTGTTACATAAGTTCATTTATTTCCATTCTCTCTCAAAACTCCAGTTTAGATTATTTCTTTCTTTCTTTCCTGATAGAGTACAATATTTTATTTTTTAATTAACATCACTAAAATCCCAATCTATGAGTGTGAAATTGATAAGTACGCACTATACTATAATTATTATCAACCACAACAAAAGAAAAGATAGATCAACAACTTGAGAATTAACCTCTTCAAGGGGGAAAAATCCTTTACATCACATAAATGAACCATTATTGGATGATACAAATGAAAAAACATTATCTCTATATATAGGATTCTAAAGGGTCACAATACAATCAAAGCATACATAACAGTAATAATGTAAGGGCACAACAATAATAATAGTGGGCTTATATGAGGCACAATAATAACAATATGAGGGATACATTAACAATAACAATAAGGGGGATACGAAAGTTTATAGACAGGACCTGGAACAGAGCTCTACAATAGATTAGGGTTTCGTCAGTCCTTGTAACGGAGCTCTGCTCTGAACATGGCGCATCTGCTACAAACCTATTGCAACCCCTGGTGACTGCATACACCAGTGAATAGTACAACCATCATGGATTCCCTTCTGGGGGGGACTCTGAGCCTCCCCCCATTGAGAACAATCCACCTCAGACTAAGAATAGATCTGATGGGGCCTCCGCATCGAACCCGCTTGCCATCACGACAAAGCAGGCAAACTAGAACAATAATGGAACACAAAAAGGACCACAAGGAATAGAGGCAACGCCCCAGAGCGGGCCGCAAAACATGGCAAGAAATGGTGAGGCTTCGAAAGCAACCTCTGTGACCTGCAAACCTATAGCAGCAGAACGACCAAAGATTTAATTACCTGGTCAAAGAATCAATACCCAAATCCAGTACATGAAAGACCATGCTCTCATTGGGAAATTTATTGGATTCTGGCCAACGGAGAAAGCCTTGTAGGGATGGATTGCAGCCAAATGGAAACCCAAAGGGCATATCACCCTGTAGTTGGGACCAAAATGGTTTTTCACAACGGTCTCTAACTATATAGAAGACCAAAATAGGGTTATCGATGGTGGCCCCTATTTCTTTAATGTTGCAGGCTTGTACCTGAGAGATTGGATCGAAAGATTCAATATGAAAAAAGAAGATTTGAGCTGGGCACCAGTCTGGATCAGGTTATATTCCCTAACTTTGGAATATTGGGATGAAGAATCAATAAAAAACATTGGAAATGGCCTGGGGGAGTTCATAAAAATAGCAGAAGAAACAAAACTCAAAAGATACACTTCCTACACCCGCATCTGTGTCTACATGCATTTGAACAAAGTTCTTTCAGATTCGTTAAGTCTATATCATGATGATTTTGAATGGATTCAGACTATAATTTATGAACATGTTCCTTTCAGATGTAGGAAATGTCACGCCCATGGGCATATTTTATGTGGCTGCCTGCTAAATGCAAATCCATCCTCCAATAACTCCTCTGAGCAACATGATACTGATGGTTTTACAAAAGTGAACAATCAGAAAAGGAATCACAAGAAACCTACAATGCATGCCAAAATTCCCCCAGCCAGCACCCATGCTCCCTCAACTTGCAACAACTTCGACATCCTAGCTCAACCATCATCAATGGCCTCTGAACCCCCCATGCATCTCCCTTCACACCAATTCAAGGCCTGCACAAAAACCCTCACGAACCAAAGATTCTCCCCTCTCCTCCTCCAGTATGGACACCTCTTGGAAACCTAATGGTATGGACATAGACATTTTTCTGCATGAACCCAATATTTCAGCTAACTTCTCGGCGGAAAGCAGTGAACCCAAGCATATGGAAGAAGAGCCGGAAAGTATAGACATAGGAGATCTGGATATATTTGGCCTTGAGCAAGCCTGCAAGAAAAAAGAATTTGACAAAATCCGGCAAGACAACTAGAAAATATAGAGGTAATTCTATCTAGAGCACATCAGCAGTGAAATTTAGGAATCCAACTAGGAAGTCAATGGGACAGGAAGAATCTACGCAAAGATACCAAGAAAGGGGGAGAAAGACAGATTTACAAAGAAAAATCCTCATTGGGGAAATGTTGGTGGAATCAGGAAGATACTCCAAATTAACAAAGTACTATAGGCCTCTCCCTAACCTTGAATAATGAAGCTCACATCTTGGAATTTAAGAGGGCTAAATATCCCTGGAAAATACAGAATGATTAAAAACATGATACAGTAGGATAACCCTCAAATTTTCTTCATGAAAGAGACTAAATGTAATAGTACCATACTTGGCACCATTCTCACAAAAGCTTGGCCAAGTAGTCAAACAGTAGTAGTGGACACCCTGGGAGCCTCAGGAGGAATTGCAATAGCATGGAATGCATAGGTTATCACACTCACGGACATCCATGTGACCCATCACTTCATACAAGCTACTTTCCATAACATTGGGACCAATGTGCATGGTCATCTCACCAATGTTTAGTTTCCCCAGGAAGCAGTGAACAATTCATTAATTCTGAATACGCTAACTTTGCTCAATTCCACCAAAATCCACCCTCTCTGGATAACTGAGGGCGACTTCAATATGATTAGTAAATTAGAGGAAAAAGAGGGGGTTGAATCAAACTGTACATTGAAAGTGATCACTTCAACGATTTCATCCAAAACAACTGGCTCATTGATCTTCCTTTTAACAATGGAATCTATACTTAGAATAACAAAAGATCTGGCTCCCAGCAAATTGCCTCCCAGCTGGATTGATTCCTGATTTCAGAAAATGCCATCCACCTTGGAGGGGACTTCTCAGCCTCAATCTTACCTCTTACTGGATCAGACCACTGGCCCATCTCACTTCAATGGAAAAGACCTGGAAAAACCACTCGAAGACCCTTCTGCTTTGAAGCTTTCTGGCTGACTCATCCAAGCTTTAGCAATCTAGTCCATTTGGCATGGAAAAGCTTCATACCTCCAGCAGGAACAAAAATGTTTCAATTCCAGCAAAACTCAAATATCTCAAAATGCACATCAAGCATTGGAATCATGCCACCTTTGGAAACATTTTTCAAGGTCAAAAAGCTCTAGCTCAAGAAATGGGAAAAATATAGCAGACCATCATTACTGAAGGAAGTACTGAAGCACTTTCATAATAGGAAAAGAACCTTCAGAATCAGATAGCAGAAAGAGAAAAGCAAGAGGATAACCTCTGGAAACAAAAATCCCAAGTAAGATGGCTAAAACCGGGCGAGTGGAATACGAAATTCTTTCACCACACCACTATACAAAGGAGAATGCATAACATTATTACCAAAATTTAGAATCAACGGGGAGAAAGACTAGAAGAACATGAGGATATTGAAAAAGAGCTCCTCAATCACTTCAAATAAGTTCATCAAGAACCTCAAATTAACAGACAGCCAGCTATAGAAAGGATTCTCCAGCACATCCCAAAAGTGATTACGAATGAACATAATCAACTGCTCCTTCGTCTAGTCTCTCTACAGGAAGTCGACTCTACCATGCATCAGCTCAAGGAAGGAAAAGCACCTGGACCAAATGGTTTTAGCTCAACCTTCTTTCATAAATTCTAGGATTTAATCAAAGATGAAGTCTGGCAGGTAGTGGAAGAATCTAGAACCCTCCATTTGATGCTTCCCTCTTTAAATGTGACTTTCATTGCTCTCATGCCCAAAGAAGAGAATGCTCTTACTCCAGAAAAATTTAGGACTATAGCCCTCTGTAATGTTATCTATAAAGTCATCTCCAAAGTCATTGCTTCTCGACCGAAACCGCTACTTCCCATGCTCATCTCACCAGAACAATCGGGCTATGTTGAAAGAAGGCAAATCATAGATGGCATAATTCTCACCCATGAGATCATTCATTCCCTGAAGCACCATAAAAAAGCAGGTATGCTACTCAAAATCGACCTCTCTAAAGCTTTTGATAAATTGAGTTGGATGTATATTCAAAAAATGCTATCAGCCTTTGGTTTCTCTCCTCCCTGGGTTAGATGGGTCATGAGTTTAATATCCTCCACTTTCTTCTCAATTCTTGTTAATGGAATTCCTTCAATACCTTTTCATCCCTCTAGAGGTATCTGTCAAGGAGATCCCCTCTCCCCCTTTCTCTTTGTTCTCATAGCCGAAGGGTTAGGTCACATCATCAAGAATGATTTTCAATCTCAACAGCTAAGAGGAATCTCAATCCATAACTCCCCTGCCATCACTCACCAGAAATTTGTGGATGATAACATGTTGTTTGGGCATCCTTCAATCCAAGAAACCCAAAATTTCAGATCCCTTCTCAATGATTTCTCGAAAGGATCTGGAGTTAGCATTAATACTGTTAAATCCCAAATCTTCTTTTTTCACACTCCCTCCATAACTCAAACCTCTATAACCCGCATTTTAGGATTATCTATTGCCTCTCTCCCTTCCAAATATCTTGGCACCCCCTTAACTAATTCTTCTCTCAAGCACACCTCTTGGAAATCGCTTCTGGACAAATTAGAAGCCCGGCTCACTTCCTAGACTTTTAGAGCCCTCAATATGGCTAGTTGTCTAGTGTTATTCAAGGATGTCTTGGTATATCAATGCCACTTTATCTCTTCTCTATTTTGGCAGGGCCGAAATGGGTGCTTAAAAAAATAAAAAATCTACAACGAAAATTTTTATGGGGATCTTCAGTCAAAATCGCAAATGGGCACTGGTCAAATGGGCAACAGTTTGCCTTCCAAAAACACTTGGGGGTATTGGTCTTCGGGACCCTCAACACAGTAATGTAGTCATGGGAGAAAGAATATGGTGGAAATGAATCTCTGCTCTGCACACGCCGTGGGCTATCCTTTGGACTACCAAATATGCAAACAACAGACCGCCAGACGATTTAATTCGGCTTACAGATACCGAAAAAGGCTCCCTAATTTGGAATGTGGCCAAACATCATAGAGCCATGATCCAAAAACACAGTTTCTAGGAAATAAGAAATGGAAACAATGCCTGCTTCTGGGTTGACTCTTGGTAGTAAAGACCCAGGCTCAACAACATGATGAAACCACCACAAATAGAGGACATGGATAAGCATCAGTTGGACACAGTCAACCAGCACTGGACTCCCACCCTCAATCAGGTGTATAGACAATGGATAAGCTCGATGCACATCATCAGGCAAGGAACAGAGTTAATGCCCAAGGAGATGGACACAGAACTCACAAACAGGAAAATTAGGTTTTCCGATAAGAACGACATCTTGCGCTGGGGATACACTCCACGTGGAACTTTTACCACTCAGGAGGCGTACAACCTTTTGATTAGTACTCAGAATATCAAGGACCCTCTTTGGGACTGTTATCACTTAGATTTTCCTTGAAGTTGTTGGGAAGAGTAAAGGGGTCCGAGGTAACCACAAACCAACTTTTAGGTACAGAATCTAGCCAATCTATACCCAGAGAGGGCTCTCTCTTTAAGTTTTAGCTTTGTTTTGAAAGATATTAAGCTAGTTATGAAAGTTTAGGGGTTTTGATTGTGTTTGGTGGTGAAATTCAATAACAGAGGGGTAGGACTAAATAGTTTAGGCCATTGGGCTAATGGAGTCAAAGAAGATGGCTTAACTGGATTTGGTTTCTCAAAAAGGGATGGTGTCACAAGGCAAGATAGCTAAACAGGGAGCAAATAGAGACTTAAACAGATGGAATGGACTCAAAATGGATGAAGGGAAATTAAGAATCCTTCAACATATTTAAGAGAGGGAACTTGGATGATTACAAATAAAGAGCAATTAAGAATTCTTTACTAAATAATAAAAAATGAGTAAACTAGAAAACGGGAGCAATTAAGAATTCATTGTTTATACTAGTTTAGAGGAAAACATTAAGAATAAAAATGATTGAAAACAGATTGCACTTAAGCACTTTCTGAATTATTCTTCTTCGTTTACTATTCAGATATGGAACATAGTTGATAATAATAAACCAAAAAACGTTAACACATGAGATATAGAATACTTATTAATCTGGTGTTTGACACATGAATCCTATAAAAAGTCCTTTGCATTAATTCTTCATCCAACTAGCCATACAAAAATTTGTCCAACAACACTTTATTCCAAAGTAATCAGTTATACAGCAATGTCTAAGAATCTACCCAAAATACTTCAAATGAAGAAGTATTTATATTAATTGTAAACTGAAATATCTTGAAAAAATATCAAGATTAGTTTCACAAATATCTCCAACTGTTTACATTAATAGAACTTTAATAAAGGAAATTCAAAACTAATAAATCTATTTGGCACTATTTCTATGGATTAATGGTGACAAATAAGAGAAATTCGAATTTGGTAGCAACTCTTAGTTGATGATGAAGCATCCCAGTCACTAACTGCATCCTTCCTTTGTGCATTTTGCCCTATAAATTCTGCAAACTTAGGGTCCAATTATACGCTTGTATATCTCAATCCATAATCGATATGTAAAACATGAAAGAGGTGTTTGTAGATAAGAATGTTTTTGAGATAAACCTTTCTCAGTTTCCCAAAATTCATCTCCATCTGTTCACAATATTCTCTGTAGAAAGATGTCAAAAACAGGACTTTGCACAAACTGAAAAATAGGTTGTGAAGACATGCACTTATCTCCCTCTTGGTAATACCTGTGTGAAAAGTGAGAGAGGTTTTTGTAGAGGAGACTTTTGGAAACAAAAAGGTCCTCCAGTTTCTCAAAATACTTCTTGGATTGGCCACATTAGTTTATGCAAAACTATGACTTAAACAGGAAAATTCTGAAGAATGTACCATTTTTGCTCTGATTTCATCTTTTAACCTTGAACTTCTTTTGACTGTTTTTCACTTTTACTTTGGATAAAATTCATTGTATCTAGTGAAAGTGTTTTCATCTTTGTTTAACCCTTAATGTCTTCATGTTTACTTTTGCTTTTTACTTTTTACTTTTTACTTTTACCGCTTTGTTTTTTCATCTGTCTTCACTTTGACATGAATTTGTATGCTATGCTTTATGACTATCTTCTATGATGTGTATCTTCATGCTAGACTTCACTTTGACATGAATTTGTATGCTATGCTTTATGACTATCTTCTATGTTGTGTATCTTCATGCTAGATTATTTACTTGACTTGGTCTTCAATCTAATACTCTTTAACCCTGATACACTTTGATTGTTCTTTACTATGTCCTTTTACCTTTAATGTGTAGTTTAGGTTTTTATTGTCTGTTTCAACAGTAAATCGTTTAATTTCCTGTTTCCTTTGCTTGTCTTTCAAATGTATGTTTTATCTTCCATCTCTGTTTGAATAGATTTGATAACACTCTTGGAGTAAACAGGTCTTATGACTAGTATTAAGATTGTTTATCCAGGGATGTGGTCTTCTAATCACCTGTAAAACAAAACAAATTGTTAAGAAAGCATTGGTTTGCAGGGGTGGTCGAAAAGGTTTCATTTGAGCTTGCGAGGTCTGTGGAGTGAGTCTAGAATGATTTTCGAGAGGTAAACCATGCTTGAATCAGTTAACAGAGGCTTTAGGTGGCGTAGATGGGTTACATAGGGTTTTACTGCATAATCAGGTGAAAACGAGCAAAAGTGGGGTTTTTGTGTTTAAACAGGTAAATGGTTGATATTGGCAAGTGAATGACAATTGGCGGCAACTGAATGATGAGACATTTTGTCGTTTAGTGGAGGCAGTAAGCGGTTTCTATCGCATCACTTATGGGGAAAGGCGATATTTAGCGTTGGGCTAGAGATTCCA
Source organism: Pinus tabuliformis (assembly GCA_031772625.1). Classification (NCBI taxonomy): domain Eukaryota; kingdom Viridiplantae; phylum Streptophyta; class Pinopsida; order Pinales; family Pinaceae; genus Pinus; species Pinus tabuliformis. The sequence goes on from CM062813.1 coordinate 25,500,462, forward strand.
TAGAGAGTTCGACGCGTGGCGAAGGCACTGTGCAAAAACCGCTTTGTGATCGCGCGATAACGCGCAGTCACAAAGGGTCGTGAAATATGTATAAGAGCCGTTAGATCTCGGGGACCTAATCGGATGACTATCGGGGCTCGGAAGTGATGGGGATATAATGGAGGTGGGCCCGATACATTTAAGGATTAATTAATTATATCGGGGTTGACGGGATTGGACAGGGAGGCTGTTAATTAACCGTGAGGGTTAATTAATCCTTTATTAATGCGGCGGGGGATTAAGGGTCGTTAATTAGTTACTGATTAACTAATTAATCCTGATCAATGATGTATTACGGTTATAACTAACCAAGGGGCAGGATATATAGAAATTCGGGGTTTTATATAGTTACAATAATACGGGACAAGGTAAATTTTATATAGGGAAATTATAAGTTAATAATTAATATGTCATAATGAACGAAAAAGTGCTAGGTATAAAAACATTTGGTGTGTGTATTTAAACTTAGGATTAAAGTGAAAAATGGTTTTTATGAGAAATATTGTAATTTTCCTAAGTAAAAATAGAATTTTACTCAGGAAAAAACTTGTGAAGGGGAATGAATGATTTATGAAAGTTTTTAAGTACTTAGGCTTTATAAATTATTGGGCCGAGGGTCCAGTCCCTCCAAAATTCAGAGAAATGCTTTGAGCCCCTCTAATTAAATACCTTAGTACTTAGGGGAAATTAGTGAAAATTTAGGGAAAATGGAGTAATGAAGTTAATTAATTTGACTTTATCTCCTTGATGTGTTGTCTTCAATGTGAGTTATTATTTTTCCAAGTGATCAAAGTAGAAGATTTACACATTTAGAATCATCATTCACCACATATCATTCTGCAACCATCATCTACCTACCCTACCTACTTTAACCTAGCATTTTTACTTCTTTATTTGGGTGCACTTAGACTGGCAAACCCTTATCAAACTTTCTTTTCTTTTACATGGCAATGCCTATCTAAGTCTATACTTATTACATCCAAGGGCTCAGATTAAACTGTTGAGCTCATTTTTTCACTCTACCTATCTACTTATCTACCAAGATTACACTGTTTGGCAAGATCTTTATTCTCTATTTCTACAACATAAAATTGAAATATGAACTAGCCAAGTTTAAACTATTTGACTATTCATAAATTGTGGCATAGGAGACAAACTGCACACAATTGTTTATTATACATAAAGTAAATAGTAGTGGCATTTAGGTTTGCACACCTTCCTTCGTCTTTCTTTTTGTTGGGGTTCATTTTCTTTTCACTTTTTGACCATCTTTTATTCTTTTTACCCTTTGATTTTTATTTTAGGGTATACCCTCTTTACATTTTTAAAATTTTTTGATTTTTTGGCAAATATGGAAACCTTTGCAACAAGTAAAGGTATGAACATATTACATAGCTCATCAAGTCAATCATGATATATGACACCTATTGGTATAGGAGCATAACACTGGCTCCACTTAGGGATGGCTTTTCCTAGTGGAAAGTCAAGAACAACAGGTTAGATGGCCTATGAATGATTTTGACTGTATTATAAAATCTTCTTCTGCTTGTTGCTTTATTGTATGTATGACAGTAATAATTCTGAAGCTTAGGGCCTTCTCTTCAGGCTTCAACTTCACAATTTTACCATCCAATCAACACTTAAACATTTATTCTTCCTTCTTGAATCCCACTTGAGCACCTTGTCACTTAGCTAGGAATTTTTAGCCTTGGTCCTTTTATCAAAATTCTTTTTAACCTTTTCCTGCACAACTTGAGATCTAACCTGAAACTAAAATATGCTACAACCTTCAAACCAAATTAGTAAATCATCAGACCTTATGGAATTTTGATTAGATTCAAATCTTTTAGGATTTATTTCATAATCTACTAAAAACTAACTTAAATCAAACTGAAATCCTACCTTAATCTAATTAGCTTTCTGATTGTTGGTTAGGTGAAATGAAACAACCAATGCAACCACTCAAGTAGTGTATATATTGATGGATTTTGCTGCTTGGGCTTGTTTGTGGTTAAAATTGAGATCTTAAAATCAAACATAGCTTTATTAACCTTTTAGAAGATAAGGAAATTCCTGATCTCCTTCGTTGAATCTAGAAATTGTACAAAAGGATCTTGTAAAATATATACACTTTTCGGGAACTGATTCAAACAACTGCACATCTGTTGTGTATGGCCTACATGCCATGGAACTGAAATATCACTTTTATCTTTATCACCCTGCATGTTTTCAACTGCTCTTTGTGATAATATTTCTACTGATTGTAATGTTTGTCCAGTGAAACCATTATCATCTTGATTTTGACTCTCATAGTCTGTTAATGGAGAAAAATTATGATTACATTCATCATTCAACCTATCAGCTATTGGATCATAAAGAACTTGGAAGGATTGCTGCAACTTATTACATATAGGTTCAAATGGAACTTCATAGATTTCTACAAGCTGCTCCTCCTTTTCTTTAAAAATTTTATACCACATTTCCTTTAAAAATTGAAATGATTCAAAACAAAGAGGCAGGGAACCATCTTGGATCATTTGATCATATGTTCCAGCTTCCAAGTCTTCTTCTGCAACCTAACATTCAATGGCATTTTGGGGCTGCAAATCTAGATATGAGAAGTCTTGAACAAGGATTTTATTGCCCTCTAGATAGTTAATATCAAGACTTGTTGACATTTGATTTCTAATTGCATGATAGTTATCTCTGATAAACTGAAATGAAGCAAAACAAAATGGTAAATTTCCTTCACTGATTTCAAAATTTTCTGCACTTTCCTCCTCATTCTCATAGCTGAAATGAACAAGTTGATCATTATTTTCAAGCTGTTGAACCTCAAGTTCCTTATTCCTCAAATTAGCTTCTGATTGCTCTATAAAGTTAGTTTGGATTTGAAGAACATAATTATCATCATATTGATCATATTTGTGAAAATCATCAAAAGAAGTAATGTCATCAAACATACACATTAGATCAAGATATTGCTCCTCCACATATTGCTCTATGAATATATCTTCTGATCTATGGTAGTTGGAATTAATAGGGATTTGTTCATGGATGTCAACATCTTCTTTTTGTGAAACAAATGTGTCATGGTGATTTTGAACAAAACATTCAACTTTCATTGTGATCTTATGAATCATTTCCTCTATTTTCTTTATCAAAATGTCGAGTTTTTCGTCTCTTTCTACTTTCAACTTTTCTCTTCTAATTTTGAAATTAACTTCTACATCTATTGCCATGTTCTGCATCTGTTCCATTGTTGAGGGGTTTCTTTCTCTTAGATGAAATTCTATCTCTGAATCAAATTCTCTTGGATAATGCAAAAGCACTGAACCAAGGGGAGGTCTTATATCTGATGGCATTGAATAATAGGCTTGATTAAATCTATCTTAAAATTGTTGTATTGTTTCATCTGGCTGTCTTTTTAATTGATTATATTCTTCTATGATCACAAGAATATTGACTTTAATTATCCATGTATCAAGGAAGAGTTTGAGAAACTGCTCGAGATTTGAGATGCTTGCCTCAGGCAGGGTTTTGAACCAACTCTTGACTTTGTCTTGCAAAGAAAGAGAAAAAATCCTAATACTGACATCATCTTCATCTACTTCAAATAAGTTAAGATAATCTTCAAAATCTTGAATATGTTTTTGGGCAGTGATACCATTCTCTCCATCAAACCTAGGGAGATACTTGGGATAATCGTTAGGGAAAGCATGGAGTGTAGGAGGTAAAATGAGTGGTTTATATCTATCAGGAACTTTATGAGGTACTGGAATATGTACAGGGATTGTATGATTAGTCTTAATTTTTTTATTCTCCTCAATTGGAAAATGATCTTCATAAGAATTAGAAGAATGTTGTTCAAATGTGTAAGGAGATTTTATATCTACATTTTTCAAAGGAAAATAATAAAAATTTAATCTAAAATCATCTCTAAAATACAATATACATTGAAAAACTCTATCAATGAGAAAGAACATAGTGTCTTGGATAACAATCCAAGCTAAAAGCCTGATCTTTTCACACAGTTCTTTCAGGTTCATTTCTCCAGTGGAGTCTTGATTGTGAAATTGACTTGGAGTCACCAGGTGGATGATTTTAACCTTTGTGTGCCTGATCATTGTCCACCATCATAGATCAGATCTAAACCTGTAAAACAATTCTGAAGAAAAAGTTAGTTCTCCAGGAAGCCAAATTTTGAGTATTTTATGATTATTTTTCTTTTTTATGAATTTTCAAAACAACTTCTATGATTTCTTTAAGAGGCTTTAGATATGAGATTTAAACTTTCTTAAAGATTTATTTGACATGAGGAAGTGGTCGAATGTTTGGAAACTAGATTTTCAGTTCATAAACTAAACCAGAGATTGACTGAAGTAGCATTCATCTACTATGCACTTGCAAAGCAAGAGCAGTTCAAAGGCTACCTGGCTAACTTCAGGCTCCATCTGTAGTTTATAAAGCAAACAATAATAAAAAACAAACAAACTTTTCCTCCCTAGGGGAGTCGCCACTATGTTATCACTCAGATTTTCCTTGAAGTTATTGGGAAGAGAAAAGGGGTCCGAGGTAACCACAAACTAGCTTTTAGGTACATAATTTAGCCAATCTGTACCCAGAGAGGGCTCTCTCTTTAAATTTTAGCTTTGTTCTGAAAGATATTAGGCTAGTTATGAAAGTTTAGGGGTTTTGATTGTGTTTGGTGGTGAAATTCAATAGCAAAGGGGTAGGACTGAATAGTTTAGGCCATTGGGATAATGAAGTCAAAGAAGATGGCTTAACTGGATATGGTTTCTCAACAAGGGATGGTTTCACAGGGCAAGATAGCTAAACAGGGAGCAAATAGAGACCTAAACAGATGGAATGGACTCAAAATGGATGAAGGGAAATTAAGAATCCTTCAACATATTTAAGAGAGGGAACTTGGATGATTACCAATAAAGAGAAATTGATAATTATTTGATAAATAATAAAAAATAAGTAAACTAGAAAATAGGAGAAATTAAGAATTCATTGCTTATACTAGTTTAGAGGAAAACATTAAGAATAAAAACGATTGAAAACAGATTGCACTTAAGCACTTTCTAAATTATTCTTCTTCATTTACTATTCAAATATGGAACACATTTGATAATAATAAACCTAAAAACATTAACACATGAGATATAGAATACTTATTGATCCGATGTTTGACACATGAATCCTGTGAAAAGTCCTTTGCATTAATTCTTCATCCAGCCAACCATACAAAAAAATTTCCAATAGCACTTTATTCCAAAGTAATCAGTTATACAACAATGTCTAAGAATCCACCCAAAATACTTCGAATGAATAAGTATTTATATTAATTTTAAACTGAAATATATTGAAAAAATATCAAGATTTGTTTCACAAATATCTCCAACTATTTACATTAATAGAACTTTAATAAAGGACATTCAAAACTAATGAATCTATTTGGCACTATTTCTATGGATTAATGGTGAAAAATAAGAGAAATTTGAATTTGGTAGCAACTCTTAGTTGATGATGAGGCATCCCAGTCACTAACTGCATCCTTCCTTTGTGCATTCTGCCCCAGAAATTCTGCAACCTTAGGGTCCAATGATATGCTTGTATATCTCAATCCGTAATAGATATGTAAAACGTGAAAGAGGTTTTTTTAGATAGGAATGTTTTTGAGATAAAACTCTCTCATTTTCCCAAAATGCATCTCGAAATGTTCACAACATTCTCTGTAAAAAGATGTCAAAAACAGGACTTTGCCGGAACTGAAAAATAGGTTGTGAAGACATGCACTTATCTACCTCTTGGTAATACCTATGCAAAAAGTGAGAGAGGTTTTTGTAGATGAGCCTTTGGGGAACAAAAAAATCCTCCAATTTCTCAAAATACTTCTTGGATTCGCCACAATAGTTTCTACAAAACTATGACTTAAATAGGAAATTTCTGAAGAATGTACCATTTTTGCTCTGATTTCATCTTTTAACCTTGAACTTCTTTTGACTGTTTTTCACTTTTACTTTGGATAAAATTCATTGTATATGGTGAATTTTTTTTCATATTTGTTTAACCCTTAATGTCTTCATGATTACTTTTACTTTTTATTTTTTACTTTTTACTTTTACCGCTTTATTTTTTCATCTGTCTTCACTTTGACAAGAATTTGTATGCTATGCTTTGTGACTGTCTTCTATGTTGTTTATCTTCATGCTAGCTGATTTACTTGACTTGGTCTTCAATCTGATACTCTTTAACCCTGATACACTTTGATTTTTCTTTGCTATGTCATTTTACCTTCAATGTGTATTTTAGGTTTTTACTGTTTGTTTCAACAGTAAATTGTTTAATTTCCTATTTTCTTTGCTTGTCTTTCAACTGTATGTTTTATCTTCCATCTCTGTTTGAATAGATTTGATAACACCCTTGGAGTAAACAGGTCTTATGACTAGTTCTAAGACTGTTTATCTAAGGATGTGGTCTTCTAATCACCTGTAAAACAAAAAAAAATGTTAAGAAAGCATTGGTTTGCAGGGGAGGTTGAAAAGGTTTCATTTGATCTTGAGAGGTCTGTGGAGTGAGTCTAGAATGCTTTTCGGGAGGAAAACCATGCTTGAATCGGTTAACAAAGGCTTTAGGTGGCGTAGATGGGTTACATAGGGTTTTACTACATAATTAGGTGAAAACGAGCAAAACTAGGGTTTTTGTGTTTAAACAAGTAAATGGTTGATATTGGCAGGTGAATGACAATTGGCGGCAACTGAATGATGAGACATTTTGTCGTTTAGTGGATGTGGTAAGTGGTTTCTATCACACCGCTTATGGGGAAAGGCGGTATTTAGCGTTGGGCTAGTGATTCCATAGAGCGTTCGACGCGTGGCAGAGTCATTGTGCAAAAACCGCTTTGTGATCGCGCACTAATGCGCGGTCACAAAGGGTCATGCGATATATATAATAACTGTTAGATCTTGGGGGCCTAATCGGACAACTGTCGGGGCTCTGAAGTGATGGGGATATAATGTAGGCGGGATCGATACATTTAAGGATTAATTAATTATATCGGGGTTGACGGGATTGGACGGGGAGGCTGTTAATTAACCATGAGGGTTAATTAATCTTTTATTAATGCAACGGGGGATTAAGGGCTGTTAATTAGTTACTGATTAACTAATTAATCCCAATCATGGATGTATTATGGTTATAAATAACCAAGGGGCGGGATATATTGAAATTCGGGGTTTTATATAGTTACAATAATATGGGACAAGGTAAATTTTATATAGGGGAATTATAAGTTAATAATTAATATGTCATAATGAACGAAAAAGCGCTAAGTATAAAAACATTTGATGTGTGTATTTAAACTTAGGATTAAAGTGAAAAAGGGTTTTTATGAGAAATATTGTAATTCTCCTAAGTAAAAATAGAATTTTACTCAGGAAAAAACTTATGAAGGGGAATGAATGATTTATGAATGGTTTTGAGTACTCAGGCTTTATAAATTATTGGGCCGAGGGTCTAATCCCTCCAGAAGTCAAAGAAATGCTCTGAGCCCCTCTAATCAAATACCTTAGTACTTAGGGGAAATTAGTGAAAATTTAGGGAAAATGGAGTAAGGAAGTTAATTAATTTGACTTTGTCTTCTTGATGTGTTGTCTTCAATGTGAGTTGTGATTTTTCCAAGTGATGAAAGTAAAAGATTTACACATTTAGAATGATCATTCACCACATATCTTTCTGTAACCATCATCTACCTACCCTACCTACTTTAACCTAGCATTTTTACTTCTTTATTTGGGTGCACTTAGACTAGCAAACCCTTATCAAACTTTCCTTTCTTTTACATGGCATTGCCTATCTAAGTCTACACTTATTACATCCAAGGGCTCAGATTAAACTGTTGAGCTCCTTTTTTCACTCTACCTATCTACTTATCTACCAAGATTACACTGTTTGGCAAGATCTTTATTCTCTATTTCTACAACATAAAATTGAAATATGAACTAGCCAAGTTTAAACTTTTTGACTATTCATAAAGTGTGGCATAGGAGACAAACTGCACACATTTTTTTGTTATACATAAAGTAAATAGTAGTGGCATTTAATCTTGCACACTTTCCTTGGTCTTTCTTTTTGTTGGGGTTCATTTTATTTTCACTTTTTGACCATCTTTTATTCTTTTTACCCTTTGAGTTTTTTTTAGGGTATACCCTCTTTATATTTTTTAAATTTTTTGATTTTTTGGAAAATATGGAAAACCTTTGCAACAAGTAAAGGTATGAACATATTACATAGCTCATCAAGTCAATCATGATATATGACACATATTGGTATAGGAGCATAACAGGGACAAAATCTGGTCTCCCAAAATTTGGCCCAATATTTCTACTTTCCTTTGGCTATTATGTCATAAAAGAATCCTCACATGGGACAACTTGAGGAAAAAAAGCTTCCACGGGTCCTCAATATGCCCCAACTGCAAACAACAGGAAGAAACCATATAGCACCTCATGGATACATGCAACTTGGCAAACAAACTTTGGGAAAAAACAAGATTTAGATGTCAAAAAGAAGGCACAGTAAAAGGAGACATTACCAACACCATCAACAATTGGGCAAACAATCCATACAAGAGAAACCTGCTAAACACATTGTGGAAAATCATCCTAGGTCTTCTCATCTGGACTATATGTAAGGAAAGAAACTGTTGCATCTTCAAGAATCAATCCACACCCATAGAGGTCATTTGGAGCAATCTATGCAATATTGTTCAGGAAACCTTAGCACTCCAAACATGGCTCAAAGATGATTTTCCCACCTCTCCACAGGAGCAGAACATCTGGAAGAATTGGAATCTGAGGATTAACCAGCTACAGGAAAACCCCAGTAAATCCTTCTTAAATCACAAAACCTCCAGCAAATGGCTCTCTCTGCCACCAGGAATTTCCCAATTAAACTTTGATGGAGCCTCCAAAGGCAATCTAAGCATGGCAGGTTATGGAGGAATATTCAGGGATCACAATGGAAAACCTCTTCTGATTTTCCTGGGCACAATTGGATGGGACACGAACAATTCAGCTGAGCTTGAAGGATTGTGGCAGGGCCTTCAACTAGTGCAGCAGCATGGCTTCTTTCCTTTAGTTATTGAAGGAGACTCTCAGATACTCATCAACATGGCTAATCTAATTCTATAGGGGACCCCTGCTCACAAATTGGTCTGCAGTTGGAGATTGGCAACTCGTCTAGATCTCATTGAACAATGGCTCACAACCAATAGAGAAATCACGTTGAAACATATCAGGAGAGATGGCAATAAAGTGGCAGACCTCTTGGCAAATTTGGGGGTGGACAACGATCAAACATTATATTCAGGTTCGCTCGATATTATAAAAGATGGAATCCAATTACAGGAATGCATTGCACTGGTGCAAAATGATGCAGCACCCCTGGTTGCAGGTGTTTAAGACTGCATTAATGTGAATGAGATGTTGGGTTGGCAGGTGGCCTGGCCACATGACCACCCACGTTCTTACCCGCGAAGATTTAAGGTGAGCCTCTATCACCCAGTCGGCGCCATTAATTTGGTGCATGGGTCGAGACCTCCTCTGCAAATTTAAAACCATGGCTCCGGATCATCTACTCTTGCCACCCTGCCACCGCGGAGCCGAGTTCTCGCACAATGACAGGGAAGCGTTGTAGTCTCCTGAGTTGTGTAGACTTGGGGAACGGAATTCATTTCTCCCATATTGTTCTTTGCACCCTGAAATTTGAAACCTCGGCACCTATTTCCGTCTTTGGTTCGGGACAACTTGTTATCTCCAGCGTCGGGTCTGCCGCCCACTCCCCGCTCATAGCTAGAAATTCAGTCTTCTCGATCCACACCAGCTTACACCACCCCACCCATAGAACTATGCCACAGCTCTGTTATTGCATGCGATGTAGGTGAGGCAGCAGTCGAGGCCGAGCCATCTACTCCCAATCTCCATCTCCCTCTGCGTTAGCCACTCCTTTGTCCTCCCCATCCTCCACTCCATCCACAGCCCAATTCATGAGCTACTACCCTGCCACCTGTAGCGGCAGAGGATGCACTCATCCCGACAAAGCTCAAAGGGTCACTACAGATACCCAATCGGTCAATCTCCTTATGTCCCCTCACCAGCACCATCAATCTGCTCAATTTTTCTTCCTCTGCACTCTGAATAGACCCACAATAATAGTTATCGTCTCTGTGGAATTCAGAGAGGAGACCTACCTGTAGTCTGTCCCAGCTCACAACATTATGAAGACCTCGCTTCGAGTGCCTCCTGCCTCTGCACAGGAGAAGCCGAGCACCAACACTCAGAAGATGGCTCAGGTGCAGCCAGCCACTAGCAAGCCACAAGCCTCGGGTAGCAATAACACCAGAAAAGGAAAAGGCACGAAGACTGATGACACTGCGGGTGGCAAGAAGGTAGCTGAGTATGATCGGGAGGAGTACAGATGTTTGATAGTGAAGGAGCTGCCACCACCTACCGACAACTAGCACATCCATGTAGACAAGTTTCACCACCCAGCTTGGTTTTTTTTGTTTTACTATTTTTTTTCTAATTATGTGGACAATTTGGGGAACTTGCTATAATGGTCTATTTTGATTTAGAAGCTGACACCCTTGCGCAGGCGGCCTTTTCCACTATTTTTTCGGATTGGTTTCCCCTTCAGGGGCAGTCTCGACTCAATTTTTTATGTTTAAACTTGCTATATCTCTGTTCCAGACCAGCAGATGTCGAAGCCTCATTGTAATTTTACTGTTACTTTAATAGAATTAATATTACTTAGAAAAAAAGCAATAAGGGGGATACACTAATAGTAATAATAAGGGGGCCACACTAGTATTATAGGGACCTAACATGCCCCTCTCCTTCAAAAAAAGTGTCGACCTCAAAACTTGAGTAGTTTTGGATGCTTCTATATAAAATTCTCATCCTCCCATGTGGAATATTCAACCAGTGGGTTCTTCCACTTAATGAGATACTTTGAAATTGATCGATTTCGTAGCTATCGGGTTCTTATTTCCATGACTGCTTCAGGATCCAATATGATTTTTTATTCTTCGTCAATTTCTAGCAATATTGTTTGAATTAGGAGCTTGTCACCAATAACCTTCTTTAAGCATGAAACACAAAAAATTGGGTGTACTCGAGAAGGTGTAGGCAAAGCCAATTTGTATGCCGTAGTACCAATATTTTGCAACACCTTATAAGGACCATAGTGCTTGGGTGATAATTTATTATCCTTTTTAGCTTGCTTGAGGGACATTTGTTTGTATGGTTGATAGGACTCCAAATTAGATATAAATTAAGGCCCATCTAACCATCCTTCATCAAATTAAACCTCTCTTTTTCCATTGGATTACATCTTTTTAGTTTTAATATAATCATTACGAAGTTTTAGAGATAATTGCATATTATGTGCCTAATATTATTTATTTTTGTAGAATATTGTGAGAATATTGAGCAAATTATGAAGATTTGCAGGCTAATATAATCTAGGGACTTTCTCCCTGCTACAGGATGGGCCAAGATGGGATAATAAATGAACAAGATATGATGGAATTTTTGAACAAATTCTGGAGCTCCAGTGATTGAGAAAATCTAGGAATGGGCTTCTTATCATTTAATGAATATTCCTATTGTTGGGAACCAGATCCATTTTTGAGGGATTTTGAAGGGGAAAGTTGTCTCGTTTCAAGGAGGATGCTTCCCCATCTATTTATATAGCTACCAATTCAAATTTTCCTCTAGGGGAATGTATTTGTTAGTCTTCTTGTGCATAAAACTTGTTATTTAGCAACTCCACTTTCATTTCTAGCATAGATGTACATGGATTGATTCAAATAATGAATTTTGGTGCCATTTTACCTTCTAAATCTTGGTTTCCTTCATAGAAATCTGAATATCGTTGGTATTTTCCATCCCAAGGGCCTCAAAACCCTATTTTACAATTCGTTTTTCTTCTTTTCGTTTCTTATTCGTATGCATCTCTTATTCTTGTTTTTCCTATTTCTACATTTAGAATTCATGCTTCCTTTGTTGTAGGTTATATTTTTTAAATGATTGAAGTAAGTTGTTTTATAGGTTAGTTACAGAGTAACAAACATGATGCATCCTTATAACAACTTTGAAAATTCATATTCATCATTGAGCTACTTGGATTGGTTTTCCAGTTCACAAATCTAGAATTTATGGAAGTCTCTTGCAGCAACATAGTAGTTATTTTCTGCTAAGTTCTAGAACATGATAATGATCTCCTTTAAAGTTTATTCCACTTGGATAGAGTCATAAAAACATTCAATTTAATAAAAAAGGTCACCCCATATAATTTTCACTTGATTAGGTTAGGCATTTGATAGGTTAACTAGTTGACTAATTCTTGAATTTACGATTTTTAGAGTAGTGATTTTCTGTTTTCTTTTAGCACATGTTAATAGGGGTATTTTTTAGTGATTCCACTTGGAATGGAGTTCTAGGAAATCCTACTTAGTAAAATAATTCTTCCCATATCATTTTTATTTTATTTTCTTGGGAATTTGATAAATTATCTCAAGAAGTAATAATCCTATAGAAATCTTCTCAATCCCGTAGCAATCCTGTAGCAATGTGTTTACGAGATCTTCCTTTCCCAAATTCACTCCAAATTTATAGTAGAATTAGATTTATAGCCTATGAATGCTCTAAGGCCACTTTGGTTGAGTTGAGCCTTGGTTAGGCCATCATTTAACTCTTACATTTCTTGCTTCTTGAAAGTTGATTTTTGCAATTAGTTTAGATTTCCTTTCCGCGATTTACTTTATGTAAAGTGTGATTTCCTTCTAGCAAGAGTAATATAGGACTCTCCTTTCATGAAAAATAGAATGTATTTCCTTTAATTTTATTTCATTTCCATCAAGATATATTATATTTGGTTATTTATCAATATTCTTTACATTTTTACAAATAGAATAGATTTCCTCTCTACCATTTGCTTTCTAACAAAAGTAGAATAGGTTTGCTTATTATTATTTACCTTTTGCAACTTAGGATTGATGACTTTCCTAGATCTTTTCTCATTCAAAGTTGTTTCATTTCCTTCTTTCTCTTGCATCAAATGAATTTAGACTAGGAAGAGGAAGGTGTTTGTTGCACATACAATCTCAACCCCTCTTAAGTTTTTATGAACCTCGAGTTGATAATTTATGTCGATAGCCACAGGAGTTGCAGCATTATTGTTGCAATATTGGGGCTCATCATTGATTTTAGCCATAAAAATTCTCAAATGCATACATCAAAACTTATTTCACTATGATGTTGATTTTCTTATTGTTTCATTCAATTCTGCACCAAAGTGACGTTATCCTTTAAGAGTTGGAGAAATTGTTGTTGATGATTGATGTGGTCTTCCACTACTTGAACCTTAGAATTCTCTCTTAAAAATGATGTGATGAACAGTGGATTATATCCATAAAGTGCCATAAATCAGGTCATTTTTGCTATACTATAGAAGGCAGTTTTGTACCACCATTTAGCCAGATGTAACCACTTGACCCATTGTGTTTGTTTATCAGACACAAAGCAACAAGATATCCTTCTAAAAAATTGTTCACTATCTTAGTTTTCCCATCAGATTGAGAATGGTAAGATGTTCTATGAGCTAATTGAGTACCAATACAAGAAAATAATTCTTTCCAAAAATTTCCAGTGAAAATGGGATCTTTGTCACTTACAATAATCTTTGGGTTTCCATGTAGATTTTGAATTATTTCCATAAATGCAGTAGCAAATGTACTGGATTTAAAAGCATGAGATAATGCACAAAAGTGTGCATACTTGGTAAGTCTAGTGACTACCACCATGATGACACTCTTTCCTTCAGACTTGGGTAAACCTGTGATAAAATCCATTGAGACCTCCTCCCAACACTGACTTGGAATGGCTAATGGTTGTAACAGATCGAGAGTCTTAATTGTCTCAAATTTATTTTGTTAGCAAACCAAAAATTATACCACAAACTTCTGAATATCATATTTAAGGCCATCCCACAAAAATTCCTTCTTGACCCTATCATAAGTTTTTAAAAATCCCGAGTGCCCTGCTAAAGGGGACGTGTGTAATTCCAAAAGAATATTTTGTTTGATTTGATAATTCTTACATAGACATAAATGATATTTGTACCGTAATGAATCATATTTATAGATAAATATATCGGATGTATTGGGATGGGTGTCCACACCTCTTCATGATTCTTCCATTCATTCCTTGCTTAAGTTATCCAATCAAGTTGGATAATAGAAATGGCACATAGAAATGCTTCCACATCCTTGTCCTTTCTTAAGAGTGCATCTACAATAAAAATTTTCTTCCCTTTTTTTAGATTATTTTAAAGTCATAAATCAACATATTTGTGACCTATTTTTGTTGCTCTTTTTAATATAATCTTTGTTCCAAAAAGTTTTTAAGACTATCATGATTTATTTTTACCTTGAAGTGTCTTCCCATTAGGTAAGGTTGTCATTGCTTTAGTGCATGTAGTATTTCCAAAATTGACTTCTCATAAATAAGTTTTTGTAAATACATTCCTCTTATTTGATGACTTTCAAAAGCAATGGGTCTTCCTTCTTGCATTAAAATAACACCAATTCCATTTCTCGAGGCATCACATTCCACAATAAAGGTTTTTTTAAAGTCTAGTATAGTTAAGGCCAGTGTTTGGCACATTGCCTCTTGAAGATATTCAAAGGCCTTAGTTGCTTCTAGAGTCTAAGAAAATGCATCTTTCTTCAGTAATGTTGTTAAAGACACTATTATTCTCCCATAATTCTTAACAAACTGTGATAATACCTAGCCAACCCTAGAAATCCTTGAAGATGCTTTTAGGGTTGTGGGGGTTTTTTGTTCCTTAATAGATTTAATTTTGTTAGGGTCTACCTTAACACCCTCGTGAGATACAATATGACCAAATATTCCACCTCTTGTACTCCAAAGAAAATTTTGGAGGTTTTTTCATATAATTGTTTCTCCTCCAATAGTCTGAGCACCCTATTAGCATGTTGAACATGATCCTTCTAAGACTTGTTGTAGATTAGTATATCATCAAAAAATACTAACACAAACTTTATAAGGAAGGGTTTGAAAATGGAATTCATCAAACATTGAAATGTGGAAGGTGCATTAGTAAGGCAAAAAGGCATGACCAAAAATTCTTAATGACCTTCATGGGTTTTGAATGCTATTGTTGGAATGCCTTTAGTATTCATTCTAATTTGATGATATCCTGAACGAAGATCTAGCTTGGTGAAGTAAATTACTCCATGTAATTCATCCAACAATTCATTAATGACAATAATGGGAAATTTATCTTTAACAGTGATCTTGTTGAACTCCCTATAATCTAGACACATACACCATGATCCATCATTCTTGTGCTCCAATACTATTGGAGCAGATAAAAACTTCTCTACTGGAGTAGAGAAAGGCATGACCAAAAATTCATAATGACCTTCATGGGGTTTGAATGTTATTTTCAGAATGTCTTTAGTCTTCATTCTAATTTGATGATATCATGAATGAAGATCTATCTTGGTGAAGTAAATTGCCCCATGTAATTCATCCAACAATTCATCAATGACAATAATGGGAAATTTATCTTTAATAGTGGCTTGTTGATCTCCCTATAATCCAGACACATATGCCATGATCCATCATTCTTGTGCACCAATACTTCTAGAGAATAGAAAGAACTTTGGCTACGTTGAATTATACCGTCCTCTAGCATTTCTACAACAATACGTTCAATTTCACTCTTTTGGGCATAGGGTTATCTGTAAGGCCTCATGTTTTGTGGAACACTTCCTGGAATCAAGTGAAATACATAATCATGATCATGAATGGGTGGGAGGACTTTGGGAGTCTAAAATACCTTTGAATGATTGTCCAAGATTCTTTGGAGATCTAGAGAAATGGATGATTTCAATGTTTGAACATCAAGTGAGCATAATTGTGCAATTATGCCTTGTTGCTCTTTCTTAAAAAATTTGTCATGACATTAGAGTTGTTTATCTTCCTTGGTTTCCCTTTGATGCCCCTTAACTCAATTTCCTTTCCTTCCCTGGAAAATTTCAATAAAAGTTATTGAAAATTAAAATCTATCATCACTAAAGATTGTAACCATTGGACTCCTAATACAACAACATCAACATCCATTGGAATGGAAAGAATTGAACTATTTAATACATGTTTCCCCATGGTTAGATTGATATTATGACACTTCCTTGAGCAATTTATAGTTCCTCCATTTGCAACCATCACTTGAAACTCTATTGTTGGACATAGAAAGTAATTCAATTCCTTGGCCATCTTACAATGAATAAAATTATGGGTACTACCAGAATCGATCAACACTATTACCTTTTTTTTCTTGATATATCCTTCTATATTGAGAGTTTGAGGTGTGGTAATTCCCGCCAATTCATTGCAATATATGGTCAGATTCATTTCTTCTTTATTTGGGGTTGGTTCCTGGTGTAGATCCTCTTCTTTTGATGTTTCTTGTTCCTTCTCTTCCTCCTCTTCACAATCTATGTAAATTAATTTGTTCTCAACACACTTATGACCCTTAGTGTATTTTCTATCACAACTATAACAAATCCCTTTTGATTTTTTTCTTTTAGTTGTTGTGTTGTCAACCTTGTAGGTTGTGGGAGGCTAGGAGCAACAACACTTCCATCTTTATAGTTGTGAGTGGTAGAATTCCTTGTTTCTGTAATTTTTCTTTCAACTTTTCTTGCCACCTTGAATACCTTCTGAATCAGGTTCCCAAAGGTGAACCTCAAGTTAGATGTTATCATTTAAACCCCCTATGAAGACATCAATCCTACTCGCCTATGGAATAGCATTTACCTTGATACTAAATCTTTGGAATTCCTCAATGTGCTCTGCCATCAAACCCTTTTGTTTGAGATTAATCAATTGGATAAAGAAGGTATTTCTATTTTTATCCTCATAATGTGCTACCAATTATTCCACAAAAATTGTCCAAGTGACAATTGACTTACGAGAACAAAGCCATCGATATGACACAAATTGATTTTGTTCTAAATTTTATACAGAATCTAAAAATACAGACATAAGTGTCTTCCCTAAGCCTCGTGGACTAGCCTAGAACAACAGAAAGAAAAGGGAACAATGTCTTCCTTAAAGTAATTGAATGATGGGATGAATCCTACATGGAATCTGTCACAAGCTTCGCTCCTTCCTCGGCTTGTACACTCCAATCCTATCTTCGATCGCTATAATTAGAACTTGCACAATCAAACAACACAATCCAAAGATATATGACATATATGTAGCATAATACAATCACTTCATTCAATACATCAACATGGTATTGAAAAGCATGCAATCATAATATCATATATAGGAAAATAGTCTACTCTTTGTATTAATAGAAATGGAGGGATTTACAACCAAAAATAGGGGTCGATCTTGTAGAAGAGCTAACCAATTTGACTTGTCCTTTCCTTGCCAAAAAGTATGCCTCTATGTCACCCTAATTCATGGAATAATGACTCTCAAAGCAACAGCATGAAGGTAGAATCAAACTCCAAAATCCAACCCCTTTCCCACGCATGGCTGTAAATATATAGATGAGGGAGGTAGTTCATGAATTCTTATCCATTTACCAATCTAGATATGAGATCCACTTGAGATGGAAGGATGAGCTCAAGGGATAAGAGGTGAAAACTTCAAGGTAGGATGGGATAGGATTCGAGACTCTTATCCAAGGTAAATGGCTAAAACAACCTCAGGAAGATTCTAGAAGAGGAAGCTTTGGAATTCCTTTTGCTTTCCCTAAATTTCTAGATTCATCACACCCCCAAAACTGAGTAACTTGCTGGTGATCAATGCAGGTGCAGAGAGGATCAACCTGGGAGTCAGTGTTGGTCCCTAAAGGTCCAGGGTGTGTTGGCCTTAGAAATCTTGGAAACTCGACAGTTGAGAGCAGAAACACAAGGATTCATAAGAGTCATGCTTAGGGCTTTGTGTAGGATGATGAAAATATGTGAAAGGATGTGAATTGGTCCCGTTTGAAGTCCTATTAACCAAATGTGACAAAATGGCCAATAACAAATTCCCCCCCCCCCCCCCCCCCAAATCACAAATTCAGAAATGACAACTGATGATTGAAGTGCTTTACCTTGTGACAAGTCAGGATCAAGAAAAACTAGCAAGAGCATCATTTGTTACAATACATTTACATCATGATATCTTTGCTAAGGGAGGCATACCCATGCTCAACACATAAGCTAACATTACATGTACAATGACCAAAATACATGTCCACGGATGATTGATGGTGGACCCATGATTAGATGACTGTTTGTATGATCATAGCCATCATTGTGATCTTGTATTAATCCTGAAATCACTGCCCAGATGGATGAAACTAGATCTGGGGTCTTCTACATCGTTCACACGACCAACGAATGTATGAGTCTAACCATGTGAAGTAATGAGCTGAGGTCAAACATTGATCCAAGATCTTTTACTTACAGATGCATCAGAATTACATGAAACAAATCTTAATAACCATGGAACTTAAAAGCACGTAAAATAATGTGGAAATAACATGATAAGCAAGAAATCATGACACAGTGATTTGATTACGGAATTCGTCCAATTTGGACTACGTCTCCAGGCCCTGCTTAATAATGGGGAGGCCTTCATTCATTAAGTGGCATAAAATGGGACAAAATTACAAGCAACATTCTTTACAATCCTTATACATCCAAGCTAGAATATGGACGAAGAAACAGACAGTACCACTGAAATCCTGGTGAAAAATCGTGCAAAAATGCCTACCCAAACACTCAATTTGGATAATCGGGCCTTATGCAACTTCTCAAAAACTCCCTGATGCTCAAGGAAAGGTCTCACCCTGCTGCCAGGTTAGGATTTGTTGCATGCAATGCTTCTGAACTATTCCGTTGATCCCCTCTGCCTTTTTCTGGCACAAGTGGCCTTTTATATAAGCATGGCGACAAATCCCTCAATACTCGGGCAGTTTCCAACCATAGACCAAGTTAAGCAAGCACGTATTTACCAACAGATATTCTCGGGACCCTGAATAGTATGCGACAACAGACTTACAAACAAGGAGAAACTCTTTAACTACGTTGACTCAACATTTACCTTGCCCTGGCGACTTTATCGGTGTTGATAATCCATCAACGTTTCCAATCGAAGATGAACCAAAACCCATACAACAAGTGTTCTGCGATGCAGTGGACCTGCTGGGATTATGAAATATAACATATAAAGTATCGTATCTAGGAACCCCATCACAAATTGCAATCATCACTTTCCCTCGATGGATGTCAAAGTTCATACAACTTCGATAACAGTGGACACTTCGGGGTTATGAAATACAGTGTAAAATATTGGGTCTGAAGACCATTGCAAATCGAAATTAGTGGAGGTCGGGTGATACCCCATTCAACTGCTCCTGCTGCGATCTGCGATTGAAATTTATTTCATCGCAACTGGCTCTATCGGGGGTGGATTCTTAAAACTTTTCCTTTTTGTGATTGCGATATGCAATTATCGCATTGCAACTTGCCTAGGTTCGATTTTCCTTAAGTCACTTCTTCTCCTTGCTGTAATATGTGGTACGCAGGACAAATGGAAGCCTGCCACTTGACACTTCCCCATTCACTGAGACATTTTCGACGTCATCTCCTCCTGCCACCTAGACAAGTCAAACTTGATCTTTGACTTGCTCTAACTTCTTCATATGAACTCAGATTTGAGTTTCATTCGCACCATTGGAATCAAGATGACAAGCACTTTTATTCAATGTTAAGTTTATCCAAATTCTGCCACTTTTGGTTTTGATCCTTTTACCATGCCACTGGTACTTCTTTAAAGATCCACCTGGATCAATCCTCCAGTATCCTCCTGCATCAATCCTCCCCACTAAGAATTTTTGGACTGCCAAAAGCCCTCTCAGTCAATTTGCAAGTGAAGAAATTTCTTTCTCACTTTTTCTTTCTCCACCCATTGAGCTTTACTCAGATGCATTCCCTTGAAGCCAACATGAATGTACTCCACATCTCCCTATCGTGAAGTTATGTTTTTCCTGTCGAGAATGATATCTTTAGGAAAATTGTCTAGATACTCTGGTGCAAAATCATCCATTGTTGGAATCTGTGCAACATCTTTGGTATCCATAATCAATGGAGGTTCATAAAGCTTTAGGTTTTTTGACATTTACCATTGAGTACATTTGCATATAAGCGGGTAAGTCAAGATGAAAAGCATTTTCTCCAATCTTTGCCAATATGGTGAAGGGACCATATCAAATGGATCTTAATTTATTCCCTTCTCCCTTCATTCTATCCTTGCTGATGTGGAGCCATACCTTGTCCCCAACTTGAAATTGATGGTCAACTCGGTGCTTGTCATGTCGAGCTTTATACTGAGCCTGACTCTTCTCCAACTGCTCTTGTACTTCCTGATTAATCACCTGTATCGCTGAATAAACTTTTGTTCTTTGTCCCTATCATCTCGTCCATTTCCATCCTCATCTTTCCCAAAGACCATGTCTAAGGGATCCCTTGTTAGATAGCCAAAACATGTCTCAAACGGTAAGCTTTGTGTAGATGAATGTGTTGCTCGATTGTATGCATGTTGCACATAAGGAAGTTTTTCATCCCACAACTTGGGATGTTTTCCACAATAGCCTCGTAACAAGTGTACCATGGTGCATTTGATGACCTATGTCTTCCCATCAGTCTGTGGATGAAATTCCATACTTCTTTTCATCTTAGTGTCCATCATTCTCCACAAGATGGTCTAAAATTCTCCAAGAAAGAGAGAGTCTCAATCTGACACAATAGATGTGGGAAACCCAAAATGGACCCAAACATGCTAAAAGAAAAGATAAGTAGTCTACTCAGCAGTGACCTGCTTTTTACAAGGCATTAAAATACACATTTTAGTAAAACGGTCCACGAAGACATACAAATAGTTGTGACCTTTCCTAGACATAGGAAAACCACCTACAAAGTCCATGGACACACTTTCCCATGGTCGACTCAGAACGGGGAGTGGTGTGTAGAGCCCAAGTTTTCTATTAGAGGACTTTGAAATAGAACACAACACACAACCCTTTACAAAGTGAGGCACAATGTTTTTTATATGAGGCCAAAAACAAAACCTCTGTAAATGAGATAAAAAAATTCAATCCCAAAATGACTAGACACCAGAGAGGTATGAACCTCTCAGATTACATGTACCCTTTCATCAATGGGTATTCACATCTTACCAACGGGGTACAATAGTTTTCCCTGCAAATAATAATTTTCCACCTACAATCCATGAGTCAATTTTGCATAGATGTCTTTAAAATCATCATCATTAGCATATTTCTCAGCATAACTTTCTAATGATAAAGAAACATTTTGAAAAACTATAGATGCAGAAATAGGAAGGCGAGAAAGCATATCTACTATTTTTTTGTTGGCGCCCTTCTTGTATTTTATTACCAGATGAAACTATTGGAGGAATCCCATCCATCTGAAATGATGGGTTTGCTGAAGTTTGGTCTGTGACTAAATATACTGCAAGTGCTGATGATTTGTATAGATTATGGTCTCCTTGTCAATCAGATAGTGTTTAGACTTCTTTACACTCTAGACCAAGGCGTACAACTCCCTTTCATACGTGGGATAATTCACAACATCTTGGGAGAAAATCTTTGAATGGTAACATACAAGCTTTCTTTGTTGCATCAATACAGCGCCCATGGCATATCCATTGGCATCTGTTTCAATCTCAAAAGGTTGTTGAAGGTCTGGTAAGGTTAACACTGGTGTTGTGTTGATCTTCTCTTTCAGCGTGTCAAAGGATTTATGCTGCTTTCCTCCCCATTAAAAGGCCTACTTCACACTTGTAAATGCGTGTAAGGGGGTTGCGATAATAGAGAAGTTCGCAATGAACCTTCGCCAATATTGTACTATGCCCAAAAACTTCGGACCTCTATAACTTTTGTGGGCTCGTGCCATTTCATAATTGCAACTACTTTAGAGAGATCTATGCTCAATTGCGCATTACCAACTATGAGGCCTAAATAAACCAGAGAGGTATTCCCAAACTCACACTTTGACCATTTTACATACAATTTTTCTCATTTCAAAACATCAAGCACTTTCTTCACATGCCATACATGTTCATCCCATGTCCTACTATACACAAGAATATCGTTCAAATATACAAGCACAAAATTATCAATAAAAGGCCTAAACATATCATTCATTACCCTCATAAACATGGTCGGAACATTGCACAGTCTGAATGGCATCACCATCCATTTGAATAGCCCTTGTTTGGTTTTGAATGTAGTCTTCCAAATGTCTTCCTATGCAATTCTAACCTGGTGATATCCACTACGCAAATCCAGTTTTGTAAAATAAACAACATCTTTCAACTAATCTAGTAATTCATCAATGCGAGGGAGAGGGTATCGATTCTTCATCATAATTTTTTTTAGCATCGTTTAGTCTACATACATTCTCCATGTGCCATATTTCTTTGGCACCAACATGATCGGTGAGCTGCACGGAGAAGAACTCAGTCTGATGTTCCCTTGATTTAGCAAATCCTACACCTATTTCTTGATCTCCTCCATCTCGATAGAATCCATATTGTACATGCCAACATTCGGTAAACAAGCATCCTATTGTAAATGGATCTCATGTTGGATTTCCCATTTTGGGGGAAATCCTCTTGGTTCTTGAAACAATCCATCATAGTCGGAAATAATTTCAACCAATTCTTTATTATGATCAGAATTACAACCCTTGAAAGCATTAACCATCTTGGCCTCTTTCACTCTCACTATCATGAACATGCACCCTTTGTTGGAATTAAACAGTCGTTTAATCTGTCATGCGCTTACAAGGCTAGCACTAACTTTTTTATGATGAGCTCTGACTATATATTATACCCCATCCTTTGTGAGGTGGTATTTATTCTCATGCTAAAAGAAAACTGCTTTTCTGTCATATAAATACAAACTTTCTAAGATGATTCCACAGATGTCCAAAGTTACAACATCTAGCTCTATCTCATCAAATAATTTGGAAGCAATAACAAATCTGGCCCTACACTACTCGGTTACCTATAATTTTTCTTTATCACTTACCCAACCAAGCGAGTATGGACTCGGATGAGGCTTAGTTTTGAGGCCTAACTTTTTAACTAAGGACTCTAAGATTAAGTTTGCTTGGGAACCTGAATCGAACAGAGTTTCCACCTTTATGTGTTTTATAATAACCCTAATGTTGAATAATTCAATTCTCTTTCATTCATGACTTATAGGCTCATTCAAAGAACTAGTACTTGCAATCGAATTAGAACTATCATTAACAGAAAGAGTACCTTTTGCACCCATGGTTGTGATCAATGTCTCATCGTCGGAATCTGATCCAAGGTCTTTCATTTTTGTCACTGTCTTCTGCTTCCCCTTTCTACTAAATCTCTTTAATCGTAGCTTCAGATGCAACTTCCAATAGTGTTCCTCATCATGACCATAATTCTTGCAATGAGTGCAATTCGGTGTTTCTCTGTCCCCTTTCTTGGTTGTGACAGTATTCTTATCCTTCCCCTTGCCTTTCTTCTGGAATTTTCCATGCTCAGGTTTGAATGGTGTTTTCTTGGCTCGATCATATTTGTCATTATTTCCTCGGCTTTCAAGATGAATAGCCTTTATGTTGGCTGCATCAATTGTAGTAGGCTCAAATAGTAACATTGAGTGTCGTATATAACTATGTAGTGCACCAACATAATTAGTTACAGTCTCAGGCGAATCTAATGAGATTCCCTGATTCAATGGTTGTTTATGAAATTCTTCAATGAAGCTTTTCACATTTTGGTTTTTACCTTGCCTTAGATATTTCCAATCCATTAGCGCCTTCCATTTATAACCCAAAGGGTAAAATTGGTCTTTCAATGGAGAAATAAAACTAGACCAAGAGGACAGAAGGTTACCTAAATTTTTTTTTCCCTTCTACAACTTGCTCTCCCACCAAACGATAGCAGTGTCACTCTGTTGAAGAGATGCTAACTGGACCTTTGCCTCATCTTCTTCAATCTGCTGGATCTGGTAGTAAATCTCTATCTGTCTTATCCAATTATTAATTTTTTCTATGCTACACTCTCCATTATACATGGGTAGGTCAAACTTTACATCTAGCTTGAAGAACGGTTTCTTAGATGTATGTTTGGAATCTCGATGAAAGTGATGAGAACTATCACTTGAAGAAGGAGAGGGAGGAGGCTCTTCTCCACCACCTTCATGATTTTTTGATCCATTGTCATTGACATCCTTCTTCTCATGCCCAAGTTCCTTATCATGCTCTCAAAACAGCTTTCCCAGTTTCTATTCCATATTGTAGAATACCTTGCGGAAATTTTGTTCCTCTTCCCAACGAGCTTCTGTATTAGCCATGTTTCTTCTTCATTGTGCACGTACTACTTTAGGATCAAAGGAATTAAGTGTTCCTTCTCCTTTTCACAGCTTGTTCAGGGTTAGCATATACTCCTGCAATTCACATCTACCAAGACATGCTCTGATACCAAACTTGATCCAAGATCTTTTACTTATAGATGCATCAGAATTACATGAAATAGATCTTATTAACCATGGAACTTAAAAGCACATAAAACAATGTGAAAATAACACGATAAGCAATAAACCATGACATAATGATTTGATTACACAGTTCGTCCAATTTGGACTACGTCTCCAGACCCTGCTCAATAGTGGGGAGGCCTTCATTCATTAAGTAGCATAAAAAGAGATAAAATAAAAGTAATATTATTTACAGTCCTTATACCTCCAAGCTAGAATATGGATAAACAATGGAGAGACCAGCTTCAGAAGCAGATAGTACCACTGAAATCCCGGTGAAAAATAGTGCAAAAATGCTTATCCAAAAACCCAATTTGGATAATCAGGCCTTATGCAACTTCTTAGAACCTCCCTGCTGCTCAAGGCAAGGTGTCGGCCTACTACTAGGTCAGGTTTTGTTGTGCGCAATGCTTCTAAACTATTCCACTGATCCCCTCTTCTTTATTCCGACACAAATGACCTCTTATACAGGCATGGTGGAAAATCCCTCAATACTCGGGTAGTTTCCAACCATAGACCAAGTTAATAAGGCAGGCGTTTACCAACATATATTCTCGAGCCCCTGAATAGTATACAACAACAGATTTACAAACATGGAGAAACTCTTTAATTGTGTTGATCGAGCATTTACCTTACCCCAGTGGCTTTATCGGTGTTGATAATCCATCAGCATTTCTAATCAGCAATGAACCAAAACCCATGCAACAGGTGTTCTGCAATGCAGTGGACCCGACAAGATTATTAAATATAACATATAAATTATTGTATCTAGGAACCCCATCACAAATCACAATCGGTGCTTTCCCTCGACGAATATCAAAGTCCATACAAATAAGATAACAACGGACCCACCGGGGTCATGAAATACAGTGTATAAACTATCGAGTCTAAAGCCCATCGCAAATCAAAATTGGCGGGGGTTAGGTTATAGCCCATTCTATTTCTCCAACTGTGATCTATGATTGTGATTTTATCGCATCACAATTGGCTTTGTCGAGGGCCGACTCTTAACATTTTTCCTTTTTACGATTGCGATATGTGATTATCGCATCGCACCTTGCCTAGGGCCAATTTTCCTTAAGCTACTTCTTCTCCTTACTACGATATTAGATACGCGGGACCAATGGCAGCTTGCCACTTGAAGCTTCCCCATTCGCTGAGACTTTTGCCACGTCATCTCCTCCTGCCACCTGGACAAGTAAAACTTGATCTTTGACTTTCTCTAACTTCTTCATATGAACTCATATTTGAGTGTCGTTTGCACCATTGGAATCAGGATGACAAGCACTTCGATCCGATGTTAAGATTATCCAAAGTTTTCAACTTTGAGTTTTGAGCCTTTTACCATGCCACTAATACTTCTTTAAAGATCCACCTTGATCAACCTCTAGTATCATCCTAGATCAAACATGGTAGACACCATTTGATTACTAGCCAATGATGTAAGTCATTAACATACGCGAGAGAAACCATTGATGATGTTAATGGCTCTCAAGGTACTCTAGTATAACCTATATGGTGTGAATGAATGAGGTTATGTTGAACACCACATAGAATTTTTCATTCGAAGTCCAATGATGTAAACCTAGGAAACTTTATGTTGATGTATCCAAGCACCAAGGTACCGAAGGAGCGTTTCTAATTCAACTTCCTGGATAATGAGTTGATGTCAACAGGAAGCAACCTGTCGTAGGAGGGCCTTGATGTATCCCCTATCAACGGAACAAAATGTGAATGATGATTTTAAATAGAATGATCAAAATGATGCTGATACGGAAATGGATCAGGGAAGGTAGACATGGAATGAAGGCTTAAGAGTATTGTAGAAGATATTGACTATATGACTTCTCTTGAACACAGCAGTGACACTAAAATGAAGTTGGCAACATTGACCCAAAACCAAAATGGAGGCTTTGAAAAGGTATGATAAACCCAAAAGTCAAGAAGATTCCCCAACCCAACAGCCATGGAGATGAAGTGGAAGAGTGTCTCGTTCAAGAGCGATTCGCTGCCGTTAACAAGTGGAGTACCCCGTTTTACCAATTTGCCCAACCATTACTAGTCAGTACCTCTTTATTTTATACAAGATTTAGGAGGATAAAATATGCTTGACCTGTAAGTTCATCCTTCGTATTAACCCCTCTGAGAATATTTAACAAACCCAAAGAAGGAGTGGTTTGGTCCTGTCATGTTCAACAAGTCCATCATTGTTTGATGTTTTAATGAGTCCAGCGAAGGTGAAAACTCAACATATTTTTAATGTTTAGAGAGTTTGAAAAAGAGGTGAAAAAGAAAACTTTGAAGGTTCCTTCTCGTAGATAGTCTCTTGAGTCCAAAAAGGCATAACACAATACTCAAGATAACCTCTTAGCCATGTTCGAGTAAGGTGTTCCTTTTTCGTAAATAATCCATCTTAGTTCGGAAAAGGGTTAAACTTATATTGAGTAGACATATTTTCACTTACTTTAGCGAGTTCAAAAAGACAAGTTCTTGACAATATTTTCATATTTTGGGAGTCTAAAGAGAGCGGAAAGAGGACACCATGGGGGTTCATTTTTCATAATTTTACAGAGCCCAAAAAAGTGTTAAAAGTTTACTCTCCATTCAAAATATGACAAAATTCCTTAAACAACTGTCGACCTGCTCAAAACACCATCAAATGGATTAAAAATACCTGTTTCATGATAAAATTGAACTGTAACTAGGTCAAAACATTAAATATGAATAAAATAATGGAGAAATGACCATAAATATCTAAAATGACAATTCATTTTTACCATTTCACATTCACCATTTAACATTGGAGTTCTGAGTGATTTTTAACCTTGATCTTCTGCAGCTGATTGTGGTCAATCTAGAGGATCATTTCAGGCGCCATCACTTCCAAGTAGGATTTAATGCCTTTCTATTTCTTTTCATGGTGGAATTTTGTAGTTTCATGCACATTTTTTGAATTTTTGGAGGCCCTACAGCACAAATATTGTGCTCCAAGATCAGCGCACCCCCAGAAGGTCGAGAGGTGCATTGATCTTGGAGACTTAACATAGGAGGGGGAATTGCAATGCATTGTCCTACTTTAGGGGGGTGTGTTGGTCAAAAAACCCAAATTTATCCCACTAGTTTCTCTAGAAAATTGTCAAGTTTTTTGCGTGAAATTGATCCTAATGAGTCTCTTTGTGATATTTCAAGACTTCATTGCTACAAAATGACCCTAATATAGCAGGAAAGAGAACATGAATAACGAGATATGAATGCATCCAATGATCCTATTGTTTAGTCAATTTAGTATGTTCTAAATTGCTACATTAATTATCAATCCGGGAATCATAAACTGATGAAGTGTGGTGCACTGTATGTGCAAGACAACCTCTTTCTTACTTTTATTGTTTTCAATTTTTATCTTGTTTTTGGGGTTTTGTCCTTGTTGGTCTCCTAAAGTGTCTAATGCAAATAGAAATCCTATTCTCAGGATTTAAGAATACTTTTACAGGGAAAGTATGGATGTATATTTAAGACAAGGTTTATGTCTCTTATAATAATTTC
The DNA here is from genome assembly GCA_031772625.1 of Pinus tabuliformis. Lineage (NCBI taxonomy): Eukaryota > Viridiplantae > Streptophyta > Pinopsida > Pinales > Pinaceae > Pinus > Pinus tabuliformis. The sequence goes on from CM062813.1 coordinate 25,528,752, forward strand.
CAGAACTTAGCACTTAAAAAGATCTCAAAACATGCTATTGATAAAATCAGTACTTGAACAGGAATGTAAATATGTAGCTACTTAAATCAAACAAAAGATGAAATACTGATCATGAGGTCACTATCTCTACTACCCATCTAATTACAAAAATAAAATCTAAACTATTGCACTCAAAACCAAAAATTGCAGACTAATGAAAGCAAGACCAATTTACTTCACTTATAATCCGATAGCTCGCCAATTAACTTCTCGGGTTAAGCCATGGCACCGGAGATAACATCAAATAACATGAAGAATTGATATCTAAATTACCTAATTGCAGATTAATGAAAGAAAAATCAAATTACTTCACTTATAATTTGATAGCTCGCCAATTAACTTCTTGGGTTAAGCCATGGCACCGGAGATAACATTAAATAACATGAAGAACTTGATATCTAAACTACCTACTTGCATATTAATGAAAGAAAAATCAAATTACTTCACTTATAATCCGATAGCTCGCCAATTAACTTCTCGGTTTGAGCCATGGCACCGGAGATAACGTCAAATAACGTGAAGAACTTGATATATAAACTAGCTAATAACAGTAAACAAATCTCACTGAAATCAAAGCATAACAACTGAAATTGAAAAGCTTAAAAAGTTCAGCAGGGAAGCAAATCTCATATCACTACTTGATGCAAAAATTATATGAAAAATCTCAAGCATAGCCTATCCTGAAACACACTGATCAATGTTAGTGAAAAAGTATGCAATGTTGCAAAATGATGTACAGGAATAAAACGATTAACACCATAAACAAATTATGAGAAATATACAGTGTAAATAAGAGAAAAGATGCATGAAAACTTTACAAAAATGAAAAGAAAAACTTCAACTAGCAGGGGCCCTCTACATAGCCTTTGGTTAACACGTTGTCACCTCAAAACCACGCTTTACATAGTCATAAGAAAACATAGTTTTTATATTGCAAAACAAAGAGTATGTCTTCTCATTACAATAGCACAACAAAAGCTAAAACAACAGCGTCAATCCTAATATCTGAACTAACTGCTTGAGTTGCAAAATGCTTTATTTATATAGGAAAATAGATAACTATTTTTCTGAGAGAAATCTTCAATAGAGGACACATAAACAGGATAGAACCCGTAAGTTCAGCCTCTTGGTTGCCATAGACATTCAATCTACAAAAGTTGGATGTTGGATTTGCATCATGGAGATAGCTTGCAGTTGTCAAGAGGGATCCACAAATCTAGGAACGGTCTTGGACTTTTCACGTGCTGAAACAGAGACCTATTTGATGTAGGACTCCTTGTTTGACCATCCTTTGACCAATGCCTTTCTTCACAAATTTGGCTGAATAGATAGGACCTTGTCCATGTGTAAATAATTTCTAAGCTACCCACGTGCCTCATTTCACCTGTCGACACCTGTAACCTATAAAACAATGAAAGTAGCTATGGAATTGCGAGTCAGTTGCAGAAAGTGGCTACATTCTGTAGCTGATGGACAAAATCTAAATCAAATAGCACACACAAGGATATAGTTAGAAAACCACTTAAATGCACTCTTAGAATCAGTATGTAACAATCTTTGATAGCTTATGAGGCATTGATGTGGGAAAATGGAAGAGAAAAGGTCTAGGAAGGTATGTAGAAGAAAGGTAGTTCTGGGGCTCAACATACCCCCACTATGAAGATGTTGCATGTCCTCATGCAACCAAAATTGTGACTATCCTTCCTTCAATTCATCTGCTCTGAGACTTTTGTTAATACATCTAGCCTTCTCTTCTTCTTCCTTGGTGTTACTGTCATCTTGGGCTTCATCATTAGGCACTTGTATTTGAGGTTGATGAGGGCTCTACTCAACCTCCTATTCTTCCTCTTCAATTTCCTATTTTTCTTGTGCCACAATCCTAAATGCAGCATGGTATTGTCATGGATGATTTGTCCAACCTGTTCTATTCTTTCAATGTTTCATTTTCCCTTTTGATATGTCTATTCAGGACTTCTAGTTCAAAAACTTCTTGTTTTAATGGTTGGATCAAAACTTCCTGAGTTGTATCAGACTGATTAGATGAAGTGCCATGTTATGTTGCAGTCTTTTCAAATGATTCAATAAAATCATACATCTGTTACTGAGTTGGATGTATTTCTGGTGTGGCCTTTCTTGGACTAATTTCAAAATCTCGTTGAGAAAAAGGAGAATGTTGTGGACTATGGTCAGGAGGAGTGATTTCTAGTGACTGTTATGGTGTTTCCCCTCCTAAGTCTATGAAGTGAGCCCCTTTTATTTGCACTTTCTTCAATTTTCCTTTAAGTCTTGAGCTCCTTATTAAATTCTGTGAGCTGGTATCTCCCTTTTCTACACTCTGTTTCTCCTTTCCTTTTTCTTTTGCCTTGACTGACTATCATTTAAGATGAATTAGCCTTTTAGAAAGTATCTGGTCTTCTTCTGAAGAAGGTTTTGGGGTCTGATAAATGTCTTCAATATTTCTTTTCCCTTTCTGTTTTTCTTGTTTTCTAACCTCAGTCAAAGTTTCAGACAGCATTTCTTCCTTACTGGTTTCTTTAGTTATACTAGTAGGAGTATCTTGAATGTTTACACTTGTTTTTCTTCTCCTACTTTTTCTTGTTGAGCTACCTTCAGGTGTTTCAGGTGGGTCCTGAAAGAAATTTCTAATCAGGAATTGTTCCCATGTGTCCTTTCTTTCCTTCAATTGTTTTTCAATCAGAATTTTAACAAGGCCATGATGATAAAGATGAGGCTCTACATCATCCAGATTCTTTTGTACAGTGGTAGACATATTTTTCAAGCTACTCAACAAGTAAGGCAAATTTATGGTTTGGTTCTCCAGAAAATTCATTAATAACATTATATGGTACATGTACATAGACCCATACCTTCCTTCACATGTAATGAACTTCTGAATTATCAATAGCAAATTAGTCCATTTTTCCTTTAGGGCTGAAATAGGAATTCCACGTTTAAAAACGGTTATATCCATACCTGGGTTACGCAAAATGATCCTCCAGGCCCTCTCATCGAAGTCTTTGTTTTTGAACCATCATTCTCCTTCCTATGGGAGCTTTGTTGCTGCTGCAATGGATGACTCTGTTACCAGGAATTTGATATCCCCAATCTCAACTTCCATTCCATTGAAGGACCTTGCAAATGTCTTCGTGACTTCTTTATTATGACCCCTGAATTTCTAGAAAAACTGCAACCACCTTGCTTTTCTTAACGTGCTCTTTAACTGTGGATAACCTTCCATGAACTTAGCCCTGTCTAGCTCTATTCTTACTGGAAGGCCCATTCCTCCTTCTTGTTTCGAAAATACCTCTGTAAGTGATGGTTTCACGGAGGCAGAACGATTATATGAGCGGAATATGGAGGAGGATTGTGAAGAAAACCAGTGGTTACAAAAACAGGAAGAACACGGAACATGCAATGAAAACAAGTTCACGGAGCAGAGGCCTGTATAAACAAACCCTGAACTGGAAATTGTAAACTCGGTGTGAGAGTATGGAAACAGAGTGAGACTGGCATAATTTTGAAATAAAACGTCGTGGAGTGGACGTTAGAAAATTCATAAAATTACTGCGGAGTGGTGCATCAGAGAAGAGTCGTGGTCAATTGGCTTATGTCTTCATGATTAACCAGTTCAACTGGTGTAATTCCGACTTACAACTGAGTACGAGTTAGATTCAAAAGAGGATTATGAGGTCGTTGGAATTTGATGCGAAGATCATGGTGGAGTTATGCAAAGTTCATGGAGGAGTTAAGGAAGCTATCAATTCGAATCATTAAACATGATGGAGCTTGTGATTTTACAACTATATAGATTATGTGTTTTAAAATGCTATTTGAAATTGATTTTGCTCATACCTTAGAATCTTACCACTTCCATTCCTTAACTTTTGATTGGCTGCCTCTTGTAGGTGATTTTAGGTGTTGACATCTTCAAAATATTTTCCTCTTCCATACTTGCATCTAGTTTTCATCATTACTTTGCTAATATCTTACTATCACTGCAGAGTAACAGAGTATTAGCTTTGGAATCAACAATCAGCTGTGGAATCAGTATTCAGTTGCGAAGTCAGAATTCGGTTGCGGAAACTGACATAGTGAATAAGATATGACTTGGCGAAGTGGAGATGGATGGAAATGAATGATGACTAAATGAATGATATATGGAAAACTGAACATGAAAGGAATTTTATTGGTGGAATGTGATGGTGAAATGGAATGAAATGAAATGAAGTGAAATGACATTAAATGAAACAACTATGAGTGAAATGAGAGAGAATTTTTTTTTTGGAAAATATAGGGCGTCAGAAGTTTCTGATTTTCACCCTGTATTTTCTGTATAAGACTACCAATCAGTGATTGGTTTTCAGGCTTATACATTTTTTTCTTTTAGATAACAATGAAAAGAACAAATACTAGGCTGGTGAAGAAGAAGGATTATCCTTCACCAGCCTTATTGCAGAATTATCTTGAAAGACTTTGACAAATTCCTCCTTTGAGAGTGGCTTATGATAGATCTTCAATTTGTGACCATTCACAATGAGAGGAGTTTGACACTCATCAATGGTTTTGATTCTTACCGCTCCATTGCTAAAAACTTTTTCAATCTCATATGGCCCAAGCCAATGAGTCTGAAATTTACCTTTGAAATATTTGAACTTGGAATCAAATAGCAATTCTCAATATCCTTCTTAAAACTTTTTCTCCTTGATGTATTTGTCGTGCCACTTAGCTCTTTGATATTGAACTAGATCAGTTCATAGGATTTCTTCTTATCTGATCTCATCTAGTTCATTCAACTGCTCCATTCTATGTTTTTGGGCTTCTGATAGATCCATTCCCAATTGAACTGCCATCTTGAAGGTCTTAACTTGGAACACAATGGAGAGTAGAACTTCCTTCCCATAAACAAGTTCATAGGGAGAATGTCCTGTTGTTTTCCTCCATGTGGTTCTGTAGGTCCATAAGCCTCCAGGAAGCCTTTCTGCCCAATCTCTTCTGTGTAGATGAACAGTCTTAGTAATGATGCCTTCAATTACTTTGTTTGTGGACTCTATTTGACCATTTGCTTGTGGATGGTAAGGAGTGGATTTTCTATGCTTGACCTTGTACTCTTCCATTAGCTTCTCCACCAGTTTGGATGTGAATTGACCTCCCTGATCTGTCACAATTTCTCTTGGAACACCAAAGTGAGTAAAAATATCCTCATAAAGAAAACTAACAACTAAATTTTCAGTAGCAGAAAATAATGCTTTGGCTTCTACCCATTTAGTGACATAATCAGTACATACCAATATATACTTTTTCTGTTTAGATGGTGGATTAATAGGTCCAATAAAGTCTAAAGCCCATGTTTAAAGGGGTTTGATGAGTACCTGTAGTTTTAATGGAATCTCATTTGAGGGGGTAGGTTTCCCTAATCTTTGGCAGCTGTCACACCTTTTGACATATTGTTTTGCATCTTTGAAGAGGGACGACCAATAATATCCTAAAGAAAGGATTTTATAGGTTGTCATTTTGTCAGAAAAGTGTCCACCGCACAGTTCATCATGAAATTCTTTGAGAATATCAGACATTTCATCTTCCCTGACACATCTTCTGATCACAAGGTCTGGCCCTGTTTTAAACAATTCGTTAGAAATCCATGAATATTTTGAACTCTCCTGAATAATCTTTCTTCTTTCACTAGGAAATAAATGTGGAGGTAGTTTCCCTATAACCAAATAGTTAGCCATATTTGCATACCAAGGAGTCTTAGTAGTTACTGCAAATAAGTATTCATCAGGAAACTTATCCTCTACAGGAGAATCTTCTTTGATATTTTGAATTCTAGACAAGAAATCAGCTACTGTGTTTTGTTTCCCTGGTCTATCTAACACAGTAACATTAAATTCCTGTAAAAGTAGAATCCACCTTGTAACTCTGCCATTAGTAACAGGTTTTTTCATTAGATATATAATTGCAAAATGATCAATATGAATAAAAGTTTCATAGCCTGTTATATAATGTCTGAACTTATTGATTGCATGAACAACAGCTAAGAACTCTTTTTCAGTCACATTATAATTCAACTCAATGGGAGTTAAATTTGTACTGGTATAGTAAATGGCATAAGGAACTAAGTCTTTTTGTCCCAACACAGCTCCTAGAGCTGTATCTGAAGCATCTGTAGAAATATGGAAAGGAAGTTTCCAATTTGGTCCTCTCAATATAGGCGCTTCAAATATTCTTATTTTCAAATCTTCAAATGCTTATTGGCAATCAGGACTCCATTTGAATTCACAGTCTTTTGTAAGTAGTTTAAAGAGTGGATATGCTATTTTGGTAAAGTTTTGTATAAATCTTCTATAATATCTAGTAAATCCCAGAAAACTTCTAACATCTTTTTGACAATTTGGAATAGGTAACTTGGAGATGACTTCAACCTTTGATTTGTCAATTTTAATCCCATCCCCTAAAATATGATGTCCTAAAACAATACCTTCAGTAAACATCATAAAGCATTTTCATGGCTTAATGAAAGGTTTGTTTCTTTACATATTATAAGGATTTTTTCCAAATTTTCTAATGCCTCTTCAAATGTATTACCATAAACTGTAAAATCATCCATATATACCTCTACACAATCATGGATTAGATCAGAAAAAATTCCTAGTACTACTCTTTGGAATGTTGCGGGTGCATTACATAATCAAAAAGGAAGCACTCGGTAAGCAAAAGTTCCCCATGGACAGGTAAATGTGGTTTTATCATGATCTTCAGGTGCTACCTGAATTTGATTATAACCACTAAAACCATCTAGAAATGAAAAGTACTTTTTGCCTGCTAATGTATCTAATACTTGATCGATAAAGGGAAAAGGAAAGTGATCCTTCAAAGTTGCTTTATTCAATTCCCTATAATCAATGCACACCCTCCATTTACCACTCTTTTTGGGTATTATAACCAAGGGAGAAACCCATCAGCTATCTGAAATTGGGTAAATGAAGTTTACATTGAGTAGTTTTTGGAGCTCTTCTTTCACAATCTCCCTAAGATTTAGATTCATCCTTCTCTGGGGTTGTCTGATTGGTCTACTGTTTTCCTCAATATAGATATGATGGATGCAAGTCTTAGGGTCAATACCTTTCATATCATTATACTCCCATGCAAATGCAGTAAAATGTTTTTGCAAGATTCTAGTTAACTCTTCCTGTTGTAACATTTCCAAATTTTTGTTGATATTCAATGTTTTACCTAGAAAAATTTCAACTGTAGAACTACCAAACTCTTCCATAGAGTAGAGAGACATTTTCCTTGATGACAAATATTCAATATCAGAATCTAACTGAAATTGTGTGTGGTCATATTCTGAAGATGTTTCAAAATTTTATAATGTGTTCAAAATTTGACTATCTTCACTAACTTTGGTGATAGTAAAGACGGGTTGTATAGTATCTTCATCATCGACCCATTCATTGTCTCCTACCTTTGTAATTGCTTTTGCTGGAGGATACAAATTGAATTTATTTGTTGAACTACCATCAGAAATGTACATATTCCCGGATCTACAACTAATGAAATCATCAGCTATGGCTGGCCAAGGTCTTCCTAAGATGGGTGGGTGCCCTCCTAGATTACTCTTGGGAATCAAAATAATGAAATCTATTGGATATTCTGAAGAATCTAAGGAGATCAAAATATCTTCTAATACACCATCTGGTTTGATTACTGATCTATCTGCAAGTTGCAGTAAGGTAGGTGTAAAAAGAAGATTAGGAAGTTTAAGTTGTTCCATAGTGTGTCTACTCATAATGTTTATAGCAGCCCCTAAGTCAATCAATGTGTTTGGAATTTCTATCCCATTTATTTGTGTCTTGACAATTGGACTAATTTCATCCACATATTTCTACATGGTAATCTTTCCCATCATGATATCTGCTATTTTTTCTACCAAGTGGATTCTTTTTGTGTCTCTTGGTTTCCTACCTGGTCTTTTGAAACTCAACTCCTTTATTGTTTTTGCTAAGATAGGAATCTCTCTAATGGCTTGTAGCAAGGGAATCTTGATACAGACATTATTTAATTCATCTAAGAAATCATAGTCAGGCAACAAGATTTGATTTTCCACCCCTTTGTCAATTTGTAATCTTTCAGGAAAAGGAGGTGTGGATGTAGATGCAGGTTGCTCAACTATAGGAGTTGTGGGGGTTGACTCTTTTTGTTTTTCTTTTTGAATGATTGGGTTTTGAAGGGATGCTTCCTCAGAACCTTTATTTACTTTTAGAGAATCCTCCTCAGAGGCATCATCCTCTTGAACATCTATAGAAGGTTTCTCTTTTTCTAAAATTCTACCAGATCTAAGTTGAACATTATTAAGAGGAACAATCATATAGGTAGGAAATTGTTGTCCTTCTACCATGTAATCATTCTGAGGGTTTTTGTTGTTGGGATTTGGTAATGGCTGGGTTGGTAGTTGATTTGGCTTTTGTTGAAATGGAAGCAAGAGTTGAGAAGTTTGATTTTGTTGAGAAGGTTGTTGTTGTGGAAATGGCAATGAAAGTTGTGGGTTTTGATTTGGAAGTTGTGGATTTTGTTGTTGATTTTGAAAAGATGGAGGATATTGATAAAATTGAGCAAATCTCCCATAAGGATTTTGTACCCTTTGTGCCCATGATTGATACGGATTTTGAGGTTGGGGCCAAGGTTGTTGCCAAGAATTCCAATTTGGTGGGAGCTGAAAATTCATAGGACTGTTAAATCCGTGATTTTGTTGCCCTTGCCAAGGTCTTATTGAAAAAAAACAAAGGTATTCTACTGAATTTGGATCTTCTTGAAATACAGCTTTGAGCCCAGGAATTGAAGGAGAATCCTTGGTCTCATGACTTTCTGAGCAAATCATACATGTTTCTACAACTTTTGCATCCAAGGGACATTCCCTTAGAGCATGTTTCTTTCTACATTTTCGGTAAAAGATGGCTAAGGCATCAGCTTCTATTTTCTATTTGTTTTGAATTTTAAGGGTGTCTAGTTGTTCACTAAGGCTCCCTAGAATGGCAGTTTTAAATTCATCAAGTATATTTCCAATCTCTGCCCTACTTGCTGATCCAGTTGCAGATTTATTTGCTCTAATAAGAGAAGGATCTCTAGGCCCTTTTCCAGTTTTAGATTTTCTCCTTGAGAGATGGACACATAGTTCTGCTATGTCATGTAGTGGAAGTTGAGAAATGTCTCCCTTCCCCATCATGTTTAAAATATCTATCCATTCCTCTCTAATGGCTTTCAATAGAAGGGCTTTCAAAGTTTCCTCATCTAAATTTCTCATTTTTTCTCTCTTTAAATTATATTGAAATCTTTCAAGCAGATCCTCCAAGTTCTCATCTTCTTTTTGCATCATTTTGAACACCTCATCCTTATGATTAGTGGGCATACAATAATCCAGATATCTATCCAAAAGTGTTTGCTTCATATCATTCCAAGTCCTAATGGATTGAGTGACTAATCCCATGAACCATTTCAGAGTAGCCCCTTTCAATGTTGAAGGAAATAGTTTGAGTTTTTTAGAGTCTTTCATACACTCATAGGTTCAGCACAAGACTTCAAACTCAAATAGAAATGTTTCAGGATCCTCACTTCGCAACCCATAAAAGTTTGGGAGAACAGATGGTGAAATGTTTTTCATTGTTGTATGGGTTTCCTCATCGAATATAGGGAATCCAAATGAGTTATCTCCTTTCCTATTACCTCTACCTCCTCCATTGTTACCTCCATTGTTTCCTCTACCACCACCTCCATTTTTTCCTCTACCTCTACCTCTACCCCCTCCTCCAAATAGAAAATATTCTCCATCTAGCACTTCTTCTACCATGGTAGTTTCCTCAGGGTCTTTTGGTTCTTCTATTAATGGATGATGAGAAAGAGTCTCTTCCTTTCCTTCTTCTCTAGGTGATTCTACTTCTTCTACTGCAATATGTTCCCCTATAAAAGTGAAGAAGGGTTCTTCTCCTAAATCAGATTTAGTAGATAGTGTGGGAGAATCTTCTAATTTAGTTGTTGCCCCTTGAATTCCAGGAATCCTGAGGCTGAGAGTATGAGACTAGGATGGAGGTGTATCTTGTCTAATCCTTGAAGTAGTTGGAGTTGTAAAAATCGAACTTTTTCCCCTGGCTAGAAACCTTCCCCTAGAATCTCTTGCTCTATGCATGTCATTTTTTTATTTTTTTAATGATTTTTCAGTTGGGCTAATAATCCTTTTTCTAATCTTCCAGATCACACTAGGTGCAAGAAGAGAGCATACTCAAGAAATTATTGAACTAATAACTCTCTTTTCTGATCCTCCAGATCACACTAGGTGCAAGAGGAGAGCATACTTCAAGAAATTATCAATTTTTCCCCCTTTTTTTATGTAAGAGATCGGCTACCTAGTTACACTTCCCCAGCAATGGCGCCAAAATGTTTAGTCAATTTAGTATGTCCTAAATTGCTACATTAATTATCAATCTGGGAGTCGTAAATTGATGAAGTGTGGCGCATTGTATGTGCAAGACAACCTCTTTCTTACTTTTATTGTTTTCAATTTTTATCTTGTTTTTGGGGTTTTGTCCTTGTTGGTCTCCTAAAGTGTCTAATGCAAATGGAAATCCTATTCTCAGGTTTTAAGAATAATTTTAGAAGGCAAGTATGGATGTATATTTAAGACAAGTTTTATGTCTCTTATGATAATTTCCAGAACTTAGCACTACAAAAGATCTCAAAACACGCTATTGATAAAATCAGTACTTGAACAGGAATGTAAATATGCAACTACTTAAATCAAACAAAAGATGAAATACTGATCATGAGGTCACTGTCTCTGCTACCCATCTAATTACAGAAATAAAATCTAAACTATTGCACTCAAAACCAAAAATTGCAGACTAATGAAAGCAAGATCAATTTACTTCACTTATAATATGAGAGCTCGCCAATTAACTTCTGGGTTAAGCCATGGCACCGGAGATAACGCCGAATAACATGAAGAATTGATATCTAAATTACCTACTTGCAAATTAATGAAAGCAAAATCAAATTACTTCACTTATAATCGATAGCTCACTAATTAACTTCTTGGGTTAAGCCATGGCACCGGAGATAACGTCAAATAACATGAAGAACTTGATATCTAAACTACCTACTTGCAGATTAATGAAATCAAAATCAAATTACTTCACTTATAATCTGATAGCTCACCAATTAAATTATCGGGTTAACCCATGGCACCGGAGATAACGTCAAATAACATGAAGAACTTGATATCTAAACTAGCTAATAGTAGCAAACAAATCTCACTGAAATCAAAGCATAACAACTGAAATTGAAAAGCTTAAAAATTTCAGCAGAGAAGCAAATCTCATATCACTATTTGATGCAAAAATTATATGAAAAAGCTTGAGCATAACCTATCCTGAAACACACTGATCAATGTTAGTGAAAAAGTATGCAATGCTGCAAAATCATGTACAGGAATAAAACGATTAACACCATAAACAAATTATGAGAAATATACAGTGGAAATAAGAGAAAAGATGCATGAAAAATTTACAAAAATGAAAAGAAAAACCTCAACTAGTAGGGGCCCTTTGCACAGCCTTTGGTTAACACGCTGTCACCTCAGAATCACGCTTTGCGCAGTCATAAGAAAACAAAGTTTTTATATTGCAAAACAGAGAGTAGGTATTCTCGTTACAATAGAAAAACGAAAGCTAAAACAACAGCATCAATCCTAATATCTGAACTAACTACTCGCGTTGCAAAATGCTTTATTTATACAGGAAAATAGATAACTTTTTTTCTGAGAGAAATCTTCAGCAGAGGACACGTAAACAGGACAAAACCCGTAATTTCAGCCTCTTGGTTGCCATAAACATTCAATCTACGAAAGGTGGATTTTGGATTTGCGTCATGGAGATGGCCTGAAGCTGTCAAGAGGGATCCATGAATCTAGGAATGGTCTCAGACTTTTCACATGTTGAAACAGAGACCTATTTGATGTAGGACTCCTTGTTTGACCATCCTTTGATCAATGCCTTTCTTCACAAATCCGGTTGAACAGATAGGACCTTGTCCATGTGTAAATCATTTCTAAGCTGCCCATGTGCCTCGTTTCACATGCCAACACCTGTAACCTACAGAACAATGAAAGCAGCTGCGAAATTGTGAGTTAGCTATGGAAAGTGGCTACATTTCGTAGCTGATGAACAAAATCTAAATCAAATAGCACACACAAGGATATAGTTAGAAAACCACTTAATTGCACTCCTAGAATCAATATGTAACAATCTTTGATAGCTTATGAGGCACTGATGTGGGAAAATGGAAGAGAAAAGGTCTAGGAAAGTATGTAGAAGAGAGGTAGTTCTAGGGCTCAACACCTATTACCATCTAGGCACTAAGAAATTGTGGATTGCTAAAATTCTTCTGACTTCCTGGAATGAGGCAACAGATGGAATGTCTTGAATATCTTGTACATGCATGGGATGTTCAAGTGCAGGAATTCAGGCTAGGAGCACATCTTCTCGAGATAAAGGCGGAAGACATATATTTCTTGATAGGTCTATCTAAATGAGGTGCTCCCATCTCTTTTACAAGCATGAGAAGGGGAGGAAAAACAATCAATGATTATGACACCACTCATTTCAGACCTCAATCCCATTCGACAAAATATGGGAAAATCAACATAAAAGACGTTAATTGACTGCCTCTATGAATGATCTTGTTCATTATCACCAGATTGGTAGGTAGCTCTACACTACATGTGGCCAATAGGACATACATGTAGTATGGTTTAGAATGTATAGAGCCAATCGTCTTCAACCGGAACGAGGTAGTGTTGGTCAACATGAAAGAACTGACAAAAAAAAATATGGGAGATTAAAGAATTTTGGTTATGGAGCAATCTTGGTCTCCTCTTCTCTAGAGAGGATTCCATTGTTGTAGCCTCAACATATCTCACTTGAGCTCATTGAAGTGAGAGTTCCACAAATGAGGCGGTGGATAGATCTCATGTCCTTCCATGTAGGTCCATCATCCATGAGCTTCACATTGGTTTTATTCATATGGTTGCGCATGCAATTTATTATGGTAGATGATTATCCATACACAAGGGTGGATTTCTGTGGAGACCCAGAGCTCGCACTTCCTGAGGGAGAGGAATAGAGTGTTATAAGAAACATATTTTGACCATTTTTTATTTTGATTTTTACAATTATTATTTTTGTGTTTTTTATGTTTCTAAGACTAAACTATCAATTTGTACATGCAAATATTAGACCTGTTAGACCTGTGGGTGTTTCATATCTCCAGCAAGCGTGAGACCCATAACTGAAACCAACACCAGTACAGGTTATTGTAGTAGGACGGGAAGTACTACAGGATCTCAACATATCAGATACCCTCGCAGAGGTAGAGCGGCACATGGAGGGTTTGACATATGGCATAGTTGAGACCATGGTCAACCATCTTCCTATACGATTGCAATGACATACTATTGGAGTTTCAGGGTGTATAAGTCAAGTACTGTGCAAGATAGATTATGCATATTATTGTGAGCAGTATGATTAGTCTACTAGGAGGCATATTGTTATATTTTCGTGTATGTTTTTGGATATGATAAGCCATGTGGCCATATGTGTCTTGGGCACTAATTTTGCAAAACCAAACTTTAATATAACTATCTTCAATGTTTCTTACATTTCTATTATCACTTTCAACTGATGTGATGCATATTGAAATTATTTACATGTGTCACAAATGTCTATCTAAAACATGATTATCCAATGCATATGTTAATGTATATAGATTTCTATAAAAGTGTTGATATTGGATGTAATCAAAATGTCTTTCTAGAAGGTGAACCCTTAAGAACATGCGAAACATAGTTGGACTTCTAACTGAGCAGACATTAGCCAACTATAGTACTATGAGATGTGATTCCAATATGGTAACTATACAGTGGATACCATGTGAAATAGCGTCAGATAGTAGTTCGATCACCGCACTATACTCAATGATGTTATTAGTAGAGCTATCGAGAAATACCTTGCAGACTCACTAACTCGCCATCTGGAGCGAATATGGACCACGTTGCAGAAGATAGGTTTCAAGTACTATGATTAACACCATTAGCATAAACAACAAATGGTTCCAAGGATGCTAACATCTACAAACCAAATGTAAATGTGATTAACAGAAACCAACTGAAATTCTAAAGGAACACACTCAACACACCTATATACAACATGTACACAGTGTACTACGCAAAATCAAGCATATTATTTTTTAAGGTACAACCCATTTCTAGGTTGCGCCAATGGAACTTCATCAAAATATACTAGCTCATAGGCCCCTTTTGCAAGAACATGTTGCACAATTTATGGACCTAGACACATTGTCTTGAACTTTCCTGATCCTAATGAGTTAGACTCTTGATCGTAAAGAAAAATAAGATCTCCTCCTGAGGATGTGAGGCTTGACACTCTTGTCATACTACACCTTGATACATCTCTTACGAGCTTCATTAGGTAAAGCACCATCATGTTGTGTCTCATCTAAGCACGTAAGATTTAAAAGGAGCTCCTCTTATGTAGTAGTAGCAGGAATAAGTTTTATAGCCAATTTCAATGACAGAATCTCACATTCTATCAGAAGTATATATTCTAGACCATAAACCAACTAAAATGGTGTAAATCTAGTTGCAGTCCTAACATAGGCTTGATATGCCCACAAGGAAGCAAAAAGAATCAAATTCCAATTCAATTTATGGACCCCTATCATATGTTGAAGCATAGTTTTAAGGACCTTATTGATAGCCTCGACTTGTCCATTCACCTATGGATAGTAGGGAGTGGAAATTTCATGGGAGAGTCCCATCTTGTTAGTCAATTCGATCATTATATCATTCCAGAAATTCTTTCCATGATTTGTAAATATGGCTTGTGGAACACCAAACCATACGATGACATGGTTAAAAAGCAAATATCTAGTTGTTTTGTTGGTATTGTTAAATGTAGGCATCACCTCCGCCCATTTGGTAAAGTAATCAACCACTACAATGATATATTCATGCCCCCCATCCAAGTGAGGGTTACATGTCATGAAATCAATACCCCATTTCGCAAAAGGACCTACAACGATAACATGATGCATAGGTGTGGGTGGAGCACGGGTCTTATGATAAAAAATATGGCATGAATGACACTTTTGGACAACAAGAATACAATCATGAAAAATAACAGGCCAAAAGTAACCAATATGTAGGATATTATGTGTGGTGGCATAACTAGATAAATGACCTCCACATCCCCCCAAGTGGCATTCATTAAGGACTTTCTCAGCCTCCTCATGAGTGAGGCACCTCCGAAAAACCATATCGATACCATGCCGATAAAGGGTGTCACCAATGATTATATAATATTTGGCTTGATATCGAATACATCAGTGCTCAGAGTAAGAGGTATTAGGCTGGAAAGTTTGGGTCTGAAGATATACAGGGATGTCTCCATACCAAGGGTCAAATGACGAAATTAGAAACAACGACTCATCTAGGATTGAATTTTCAGACGTGGATTCAGAACCACCAGTGGGAAGGTCATAGACGAGCTCAGTGAAAACTAAGGATTTCTTTGAATTGAATCTGATGAATTCTAGGTCAAACTCCTCCAAGATAATGATCCATTTGGAGTACTTTCCCCCCAGCAATTGATGTGACAAAATGTACGTCATATGATTGCAATTCAAAATCACCATAGTTTTCTAGAGCAATATATAATGGAGGAATCTTTGGATAGCTTAAACAGCTTCCAAAGCTAACTCCTCAACGTGAGTGTACTTGACTCCGGTATCATTTAGATTCAGATTCAAGTAGTAAATGGGATGTTCAATCCATACATCATCCTATTGGACCAATACCATTGTGATGGTAGTAACTAAAATGGTAAGATATAGGAAATAATCGCGCGAGTAATCCAAGGGATATAACAAAGATGCTCAAATCATTACATCTTTCAAGGCAACAAACACCACTTGAGCAGTGCCTTCCCAATGGAAGGGAACCTGTTTCTTTAATAGGTGAGTGAATTCTTGGTCAACTCAGCGTAGTTACGGACAAATCTTCTTAGAAAGTTAGCATTCCCTTGCATTCGTTCGAGCTGAAGGAGGGAAGAAGGCGCGAGCAGATCTAAGATCGCCTGAACTTTCAAAGGATCTATATGAATTCCATGTTTTGAAACCACAAAACTGAGAAGTCGACTAGAGAAAATGAAAAAAACACATTTGTGATTTTTTAATTGAATATCATAATGCCTATATCATAATAAAATGGCTCTAAGATACATCGGGTGATCAACATGATGTTTCAAGTGAGCAGGGAGATCATCCAGATAAGGTTGCATGATGTTTTTGATACCATGAAAGGTGTAATTAATCATCCTATGAAATGTAGCCCCAAAATTCTTCAACCCAAAAGGGAGTTTCCAGTATGAAAATGTTCCCCAAGGACAAATAAATGTAGTTTTAGGTTGATCTGCTGGGAGAATGTTGATCTGATTATAGCCAGAAAATCCATCCATGAATGAATAGATTTCACAACCAACACAGTCATCAAAAATTTGGTCGATGAACGAGGTGGGATAATTATCGTTCGGCAAAAACATGATTTATGTCTTGATAATTGACACATACACAAATTGTTCCTTGTTTCTTCATGACAGGGACAATATTTGACACCCAATTAGTCAAAGGAACTAGATAGATGAAGCCAATGCATAGAATCTTTTCAACCTCAAATTTTAATCGTGACAGCCTTCTTGGGATACATTTTTATTTTGTGAACAACAATGTTTGGATCAATCCCTGGAATTTCTTCATAAGACTAGACAAAGACATATTGAAACTCCTGAAATAGAGCTTTATAAATATTGATCTCATCTGGAGAGAAAGACGCGTTGATATGTAAATTATCGACAATGTTGAGCTTAATCGAGAAATCGAGAGGGATAGTCTCTTCAATATTCAATAGGTTCTTCTATGAATCGACTTCATGAATGGAAACAGAATTCATAGAGATCTTTATGATATTGGTTTGATAAAGGTCATAAGGATTATCCTTGATGGGATCTGACAAGGAGGAACAATGGTGATGATCATCACACATCACATCGTCTGGCATCATGATCTCCATGATGCTCTCATTGGTAGGGAATTTGTGAGAGAAAGGATCAAAATACGTTCCATAATCCAATGATAGATCGATCTAATTAATCGAAGAGACTAAATTAGAATGAGTCGCATAAGTTAAATGAATGGCTTCATAATTAAACTCAATGGGGCTAAGAGGCATACGGTTACCAAAACTATTGATGTTAGTTTCGTCTAGTACTATCCAAGAATCAATTGGAATAGTAGAAGAGGATATCATATTGATATAAGCAACCGAAGAGGAGCTATCAGGAAGAAAAGGAGGAGGAAGAGAAAATTTTCCCATGAGAGAGGAATCCTTAAGCAATCTGACCCCGACATGCTGGTATGGGTGTATAGTTTCCCCTACAAGATGGACACTTCCAATAACTAGAGAATTGGAAGCAAAAAACATGATTTGACAGACGGCTACTATGTTTCCTTTATGAGGAAAGGTGATCATCTAAAAATAAGTCGAAATGACAGCAACCATGGTGTAAACCCAGGTGTGACCCAATATAATATTATAATCAAGTTTTCCATAAATAACTTCGACTTCTATGGATAGGGTTTACCTCCCAATTCTACTTGTAAGAAATTCAAAATAACATAAGGTTTATATGTTCTTTTGTCAAAAGCTTAAAGGTGGTGGGTGAATGACTCAATTGAGGAGAACCAATGGCCTTCTAGCAAGACAAGGAATGGATGTAGGTTGAGTCTCCCTCATCCACAATAGAATGATGAATGTTCTCACTGCAGATGAAAACATGGATCATAAATGCTAATTGAGCTGGAAGTCTAGGTGTATATTTCTCATGATTGAAAACGATTAGGTTGGAATTCGAAGGATCGATGCAAATTAAAGCCTTTGTCTAGGCAGGAAAGTTCTGCATCACCTCGGAAGTAGACATGGCTGATGGAGACTAAGCCAAATCATCAACCATGCTATAATTCCGAGAAACTCTCGTGCGAGAGTTGAAAGAAGATTTATGGATAACGCCCTTTGGAAGCTTAATATACAATTCCATAGGAATTGTAAGGGGAGCAGGATCTGATGGAGATGCAGTTGAACTAGTAGTTTGATCAGTGGCTTGTTCATTCAAGGGATTCACATTACCATAGTATTTATTACGGGTAGCCACCATAATGCAAGTTTTCTCTTTAGTGGAAGAATTCATCAAAACCGAGTTAGAGGAAGTAGGGTCCTGAGCAACCAATTGAGTCTCCTAATTTGGAAATGAATCTGTCAACATGGCAGTTGACATATAAGACTACAAAAATTGGTTCAATTTTTCCTAGTGGGGACAATCACTAGCGAAATGTTCCTCATTACAAGTCAGGCATGGGTAACGAGGCTTTTGTTTCTCGTCAGAAGATTGACTACTTTTTTTATCCTACAAAGGATAATCTTTCTTCTTATTATCTTTTCCTTTCTTCTTAATTCCTGGTTGCTATTGAGATTTACCTTTATTATAATGAATGACATTGATCTCGAAAGTTGAAGCCGCAGGAGGATTGGATGGAGGGATTTGGGAAGTTACGGTAAGAGCATTACTAGATGGTTTACTCACCAACTGTGTACTAGCAGAACCAATCACGCCATCAACAACATGAGATTCTTTACCAGGAGCTTGAGGAACAATATTCAAATGTCGTAGAGCGTTTGGTATCTTATCATAAAGTGTGCCAGATTGGGTATAAATTAGATCCAAGTACTGTGCATGAGCAATTACTTGTTCTTTGGTTACAATTCCACCCTTAGCCATGTCTTCTGTTATAGGAGCCAATAGAGACTTAGTAAACCATTATGCTAGCAATTGATCTAGAGAAAATGTCTTAGCCAATCGATGGCTACGTCTCCACTCATGAATATGATCATAGATGTGAGTGGAATCATATTGTTTGAAGTTGGTCAGAATTTTCATTTCAGTTTCGTATCTGATGGACAACTGGAAATGTGTGAGGAAGGTGGTAGCCAAGGCACTAAAATTGTTAAATGAAGTTCTCAATAATTTGATATACTATTTAGATGTCGTATCAATAAAAGTATGTTGGAAAAGACGTAATCGAATCAAACAATCATTAAGGGAGATTGATGAACACCACATATGATAAGTCATGACATGCGTTGATGGGTCTTCTCTAGGATTCCCATTGAACTTTGGGATATCAGAAGGAAATTTCGTAGGAATAATTGGCCACTAAGGTGAATTAGCAATAGGATCTTTGGTGAGCTGAGTCAAATCGAGAAATTTGAGAGTTGATACAAATGAAAATTTTCTGTTAAAATCCAATGGGGGATAACCTAGATAAGAGCGAATGGCATGAGCAACCGGTATCTGCACTCCATGATAGGGAGGGTTATGACAAGGAGGAACTTAGGCACCAGAATAAGGAGGATTCAAATAACCTTCATAAGCATAACCTTGTTTTCCGGCTCCAGGATAACCTTGCAAATGTTGGAGAGGCTGGGTTTGGACTCGCTGGCCCTGATAAGGAACTTGAGGAATACCCTAATAAGGTTGATATTGTTGCCCTATGGGATTTTTCATCATCCAAACATAAGATAGATTCATTGGAGGATGTGCCATACTGTAAGAAATTTTTCCTAATGGAATTTGAGAAATATCTTGTCCAAGAAGTTGAGATTGTAAGGTACCTTGTAAAGGTTGCGTAAGTGGGACTTGGGGTGTACCAGATACCAAAGAAATAGATTGAGTCAAAGTTACAAACTGTAAAGGTTGAATTATATGAATTTGATCTTGTAGAGGTACATATTTCTAAGTAGGAATTTGAGATGTGGATGACACAGGTTGAGAATTAAAAAAGGGACCCACAATCGAACCAGGTTGTACAAGAAAAATAAGTTTCCAAACATTAGAAGCCATTCTAGGATATGGAGGATTTAGATAAGGTTGAGCACCAATTTGAGGTATACCAACAATAGGTTTCCCCCGCTAAAGGAGGAGGGGATGATGGAGGCAACTTCCCCCCTTGTGGAGGGTACCCAACATTAGGAGAGTTAGGATTTTGAAGGTAACCAATCCCACTAACATAAGGGCCAACCTGTTGTTCAACTGTAGGTGTAGGTGGAGGAGAAGGAGCAGGTTGTATAGTGCTCATTAATGAAGTGTCGGATGGAATTCTAGGAATAGGTAACAAGGGAGAGGTCCATGGACTGGATGTCGCACTAGAGAAGGTACCAGATAATGACTGATAACCAGGTGGGATAGACGGGCCACTATACAGATGTTCCTCTGGTGATGTCACAAACATGAATTAAGAAGCAACACTAGTTGTCACAACCATAGGTGTGGACACAAGTTGGGAAACCATAGTGGATTCAGTCATGGTTAACTGTCCCAAAGAGGATTGCTATGAGAAACTCACGGGTGAGCGGGAAGAATCAATTAAAGGAGTCTGTGGTGGAGTTTAAAGAGGAAGAAGAGAACAGGATTGATAAAAATGGAGTCCACCCCAATGAATAGGAGTATAGGGACAGGGTTCTTCCTTTGGTATCTCTTCCATACTCACAAAACCAGGTGAAAGAGCTTCATTGTTGGGTCTAAGATATATGATTTGCGGTTGTGTCTGAGATAGAGGAAGAGAAGAGGGATTTGATGACTGAAGTGATTTACCTTGTGACAAGTCAGGATCAAGAAAAACTAGCAAGAATTGGATGTCGCACTAGAGAAGGTATCAGATAATCACTAATAACCAGGTGGGATAAACGAGCCACTATACAGATGTTCCTCTGGTGATGTCACAAACATGAATGAAGAAGCAACACTAGTTGTCACAGCCATAGGCGTGGACACAAGTTGGGAAACCATAGTGGATTCAGTCGTGGTTAACTGTCCCAAAGAAGATTGCTATGAGAAACTCACGGGTGAGCGGGAAGAATCAATTAAAGGAGTCTCTGGTGGAGTTTGAAGAGGAGGAAGAGAATAGGATTGATAAAAATGGTGTCCACCCCAATGAATAGGAGTATAGGGACAGGGTTCTTCCTTTGGTATCTCTTCCATACTCACAAAACCAGGTGGAAGAGCTTCATCGTTGGGTCTAAGATATATGATTTGCGGTTGTGTCTGAGATAGAGGAAGAGAAGAGGGATTTGATGACTGAAGTGATTTACCTTGTGACAAGTCAGGATCAAGAAAAACTAGCAAGAACATCATCTGTAACAATACATTTACATCATGATATCTATATTGATGGAGGCATACCCATGCTTAGCAGATAAGCTAACATTACATGTACAATGACCAAAATACATGTCCACAGATGACTGATGGTGGACCCATGACTAGACAACTATTTGTATGATCATAGCCATCATACATTGTGATCTTGTATTAATCCTGAAATCACTGCCTGGATGGATGAAACTAGATCTGGGGTCTTCTACATTGTTCACACGACCAACCAATGTATGAGTCTAACCATGTGAATTAATGAGTTGAGGTCAAACATTGATCCAAGATCTTTTACTTATAGATGCATCAGAATTGCATGAAACAAATCTTATTAACCATGGAACTTAAAATGACTTAAAACAATGCAGAAATAACACGATAAGCAAGAAACTATGACACAATGATTTGATTACAGAGTTCGTCCAATTTGGACTACATCTCTGGGCCCTACTCAATAATGGGGAGGCCTTCATTCATTAAGTGGCATAAAAAGGGATAAAAATACAAGCAACATTCTTTACAATACTTATACCTCCAAGCTGGAGTATGGATGAAGAATGGAGAGCCCAACTTCAGAAACAGTCAGTACCACTGAAATCCTACCGAAAAATTGTGCAAAAATGCCTATCCAAACACTCAATTTGGATAATCAGGCCTTATACAACTTCTCGAAACCTCCTTATTGATCAAGGCAAGGTCTTGGCCTACTGCCAGGTTAGGCTCCACTGCGTGCAATGCTTCTGAACTATTCTGTTGATCCCCTCTGCCTTTTTCCAACACAAATGGCCTTTTATATAAGAATGGCGGCAAATCCCTCAATACCCGGGTAGTTTCCAACCATAGACCAAGTTAAGCAAGAAGGTATTTACCAATAGATATTCTCGGGGCCCTGAATAGTATGCGACAATAGACTTACAAACATGGAGAAACTCTTTAATTACGTTGACTCAGCATTTACCTTGCCCTGGCGAATTATTGGTGTTGATAATCCATTGACATTTCCAATCGGCGATTAACCAAAACCCATACAATAGGCATTCTGAGATGTAGTGGACCCACTGGGATTATGCAATATAACATATAAAGTGTTGTATCTGGGAACCCCATCACAAATCACAATCATCACTTTCCCTTGGTGGATATCAAAGTTCATACAACTGCAATAACAGCAGACCCATCGGGGTTATGAAATACAGTGTAAAATATTGGGTCTGAAGACCATCACAAATCAAAATTAGCGAAGGTCGAGTGATACCCCATTTGACTGCTCCCACTGCGATCTCTGATTGCAATTTTATTGCATCGCAACTAGCTCTATCAGGGGTCAATTCTTAATGCTTTGCCTCTTTACGATTGCGATATGCGATTATCGCAGTGCAACTTGCCTAGGGCCAATTTTCCTTAATTCACTTCTTCTCCTTGCTGTAATATGTGGTACATGGGACCAATGGCAGCTGGTGAGCTCCAGTATTGTAGCAATAATGCTACAACTCCTGGGGCTTCCTGTCTCTCATTTTATCAACCCGGTAGTTCGTACAAACTTGGAAGCGTCGGTGCTATATGCACAAGTACTAGCTCTTGTCGCAGCTGTCACTTGGTCAACTGGCACAAGTCCGCTAGGGCTCAAGCCAACTTCTATAGGCTCTCAGAAGAAGCTTGCTAATTGATGGACGAAAGCTATTCTCAAAGGAAAACTACTCTACTTGACAAAATGGACTGAAAGCAAATCAAAGCATGTAAACCTAGGAAACCCTAATTTAACTAGTCTAACCTCTACAATGCAAAAAATGTGAATGAAACTTCTACCAATGCTGTTGTTACCTCTAATAAGTGCAAATGCATGGATCTAAACTACTTGCATCATGAAAGATATGTTTTTGTATTCTTTTCCTTAAGTGTGTGGAATGATTGTGATTTTGAGCTAACTAGGGTTTGATTGTGCAGATGGGATGGAGAAGGAAGGAAAGCGTGGGATAGGTTGGGGAGGCTAGGAGAGGTCCCTAGGGATCCTTAGCATCCATCCACAGAGGTTCCTCACATTCAGAAGCTCGGCAACCGAGTGAGTGGCCTCCTACAGGAAGTCTGCAGGGGATCCTACAGGATACTCTGGTTTCTACAGGATGTCTACAAACGGCTACAGGATGACCTACCGTGAGTGTTTGGCGTGATGGAGGAGTGATGAAATGGTAGGGAGAGATGTGTAAGGTAGGAATGAGGCTGGTGATGGCTGTAGAAGTGAAGGAATAGGATGGGGAGTGAGTGTAGGGAGTGAGTGTAGGGAGTGGGTTGGAAGATAGAGGGCTATGTCAATGAAAAGGGCTAGAGAATGGAAGTACGAGAGGAGTGAAAGACTTTGGGAGATAACAGAGCGGAGCAGAGGTCAAAGATGTGTTTGCATGCGTGATCAAGATGGAGGACGAAGTAATGGAACGAGAGAAAGCAGTGTAAATGGAACAAATGCTTGTGACTATCACCAAACCGAAAATGCATTAACTTAGACTACCTGTGCTTATAAATTCAATGAACAGCAATCTAAACGCGAAGGAGAATGTGCATGAAGCTGTGGTAAAGGAGTGTGGTGCAGGTGTGAATCATGTGGAAGCATCTAACATAACGTGATTGTGTTTGCAGCAATCATGGAATAAAGAAATGCGTATTTTTGGTGGTTAGTCATGGACTGCACTCCAATCCCAGATGAGATGGCAGTGAGCCTTAACAACCTTTTTGTTGGAGCTCCAATCGATTATACCTATCCTCTGCTACACTACGCAAGTGGAAACAAATTCACCATAAGCAACTCCTATCTAACTCATGAAAAAGACCAACTTAACAACCTGTAATTCGAATTGCATGTGCAAATGAAAAGCTCAAAGTGCTGAAATGAAATGGAAACAACACTACAGCAGAGGGGATCTATGGCTCTCAGGTTGGGCCCTAACCTGAGAGCTATAGTCTCCTTAAGAAAACTCAGAACTAGATCAGAATCTGCCTTCTTTATTCATAATCTGATATCATGCCAAATTGGCTTACAAAAAGGAACAAAAACTGAGCTGTGCTCGAGAATTATAATAGCAATACGAGAGTTTCAACAACCTATCCAAGGCTAAGGCCTCTATACTTATACAAAAACGATGATCCAACAAGTGTCCTTGATTTTAGGAGCTCGGCTGTCCAACTAGAGTTTAACTGCTGATCCTGTAGGACGGTCATAACTGCTATTCCTGTAGAGCAGTTTATAACTACTGTTCCTGTAGAACAGTTGGCTGCTTCTAAGCTCGGAGGGGAGATGGATTGGAGCTCGGAGTTCTTGGTGGGAATCACGAGGAATGTCCCCAAGACCATGGACATCCTCTCCTAAAAGTTAGCAGTGCCACCTCATTGTCTCCTTTTTCGTTGTCTTTTGCTCCCTTTTAATGCCAAAACCTGGAATCACAATGCATTAGTCACGTAGATAGAGTGCCTACCCTTCTTCCTACAAACAACATGAATAAACTAAGAAATGCATGCATAAGCAGTAAAAAATGAATTGTTTGAGCAAGTAGAATAGGCCAAAATGAGCCCAAATTGTACCAAAATTGGGGCTCATCATCACCCCCCAGCTGAACCATTTGCTCATCCTTGAGCAACCTTGCTCCTGCTCCTTGTCCTTGGCCGAGGACTCGGGACCGGAGCAGGTTCTTTCTTTTCTGCTTTTGATGGCCCTGCCTTCTCTGCCCCTGGTGGTGACGAGGGTGATGCTTCCTTCCCCTTTTCTATTTCCTTGAGTCGGGCTTCGGAAGGCGACTGGCCTATCTTTCGTGTCCAGGAAGTTATTTTTGGGCTCCCCTTTTCGGGGGTAGCTGATGTTTTAGAGGGGGTCCTTGCACTGGGTGAAGTAGGGACATCCCCTGAATTGGTTTGGCTGCTGGGTGGAGGCTGTGGCTTGCCCGCGGTCATCCTCTTGCTTCTCCTGGCTTCAGGTGGTAGAGGGGTCTCCCTCTCCCTTTTCTCTTTCGGTTTTGGAGGTGTGCTGAGGGAAGCCAATGCCGCTGCTGCCTCCTTTTCGAGAATGCCAGCCTTCTCTTTCTTGCGTTTTTCTCTCTCGGAGCTCCTTGTAGAGGGCCCCTCCTTTTTATATTTCGGGCTTCCTGTGGAAGACCCTGCTTTGCCCGCTTCCGGGCCTCCTGTAGAAGATTCTTTCTTTGTCTTCGGACTCTCTATAGGAGGCTGTTTCTCAATGACCTTCGGGCCTCTTGTAGAAGTCCCTCTTTCCAATCTCGGGCTTCTTGTAGAAGCCCCTGTCTCTGTCTTCGGGCTTCCTGTAGAAGCCTGTGGTTGCACTTTCGGGCTTCCTGTAGAAGCCTTTGTCTCCGTTTTTGGGCCTCCTGTAGAAGCCTATTCTCCAACGATTTTCGGGCTTCCTGTAGAAGCCTTGGTCGTTGCTCTTGGGCTTCCTGTAGAAGCCTGCTCCTTAATGATCTTCGGGCTTCCTGTAGAAGCCTTTGTCTTTGTTTTCGGGCTTCCTGTAGAAGCCTGTGTTTGTGTTTTCGGGCTTCCTGTAGAAGCCAGTTTTTGCATTCCTGCAGATGCAACTCTCACCACCTTTTCTTGCTTGGCTGCATGGATTTTGCTTTTGGCTTTGACTGCAGGAGCTGACGAGGTGCTTGGGCTGGCAGGGACCACCTCAGTTTTGACTGCCCTGCTTTTCAACCTCTTTTCCCTTGCTGACAGGATGGGGGTGTCCTCTTTTGCTCTGTCATCCTTTCCCTCCTCCTTCTCCTTTCGTTCTTTCTTCTGTGTTGGAGTCGGGACCTTTTGGCTTTTCCCTTTCTTACTCTCGGCTACTGGCTCTTCTTCTTCACCACTAGAGGATTCCGTTTCTTCAAGCAACATTTTTATGTTCCCTTCTCTTGTTAAATTCCTAAATGATTCCCATGCGAGGGGGACTTTATATGAGTGGAGAGCATCCTCCACAAGAAGCTTGACTAACCCATGGTGGGCTACCTGATCCGAATTCCGTCCTTGAGCTTTGTAGAGCACTCCATCAAGGACTGTAGTAAAAAGTAAGGAATGCTCAGCCTCTGTGCTGCAGGGAGGTCAATCTGGTGTCTTAGTTCATTGAGCAGCCTGAAGTGATACGCATATACGATGCTGTAACGACCCTCACAGGTGATATATTTCATAATTTGCAAACTGACTTCGTTCCATGGTGGCAACAGGCTTGTCCTTTTCACCCCATTTTTGTCCTCTGTGAATGATTCTTCAGGTGGGAAGAACTCCTTCTTTGCTTGCTGGCTCTGCTTCCGCTCTTCTTTATCCCACGGCAGACCCATGGGCAGTTCTGTGATTCGACTTATGTGCTCTGGGGTGAGTTGGAGGCTGAGACCTCTGAAGCTTACTGTGGCCAGTGTCTGGGATTTAGGCTTCAATGCCTGCAAGAATTCCTCGGCTACTTCGTCATCGTAGCCCTGTAGCTTATCACAAAAAGGCATCCATTGTGCTCTAGTGAAGAGCTCAACCACTGCCGGGTTTCTCCTTAATGTATTTGAATCAGTGGGCTCTCGCCTGATAAACCCACCAGGCATGATGAACACAGTGGTTTTGACCAAAGGCGGTAGATACAAAGGAAATTCGGTCTTATAGACAGAGCATGCAATGAATTCACAGACCACAGTCTAATTATACTGCTATCCTGTAGAAGCGATAGTATAGGCACGGCAATCCAATATTTTTTATGACCAGACTGTGAATAATGACCTTGCCACCTTTGAAAGCCAATTGCGGAAGGAGTTTCAGGGTTACCACTTTTCTGCCACCTTTTCTTACGTGAAGACTTCACCTTCCTGTAGAGCTGCGTTCCTGTAGAAACTGCTTCCTGTAGGACTGCGTTCCTGTAGAAACTGTTCCTGTAGGAGCAGTGAGCATGCTTCGGGGAGAATGGTAGTTGGACTGCGGTTGAGGTGCGCTTCACTGGTGTTCAGTTGGCCGAAAGCTTGGCGTATCAACATGCAGAGGTATTCAGAAGAGTTACTCAAGTTTTGAAGTGGAGGTGGATGGATATACGTGCACAATCTAGCCGATTAGATTTTGAATCGGCGCAGCTCGTGGCGCGGAGGGTGAGCTGTCCCCGCCGGACCGTTGGGTGACGTCACCCATCATCCGCCTGCACATTCACTTGCTGCCGCATTCATTCCCACAGATCTGCCGCCACCCTTTTCGGTTAAACTCGTTTCTCGGTTGACGGGACTGATCTTCACGTGCGTGCTGCGTGTTCCCTTTGTCGTGGCTGCCACCCATCATCTGACTATCCCTTTACTAGCCAACGTGGCCAGTCAACTGGCCTTACGGCCGCTCAACCATTCATTTCTACGCCATGCAAACAAATCAAAGTGATACTCATGCGATTTGATGGAAGGAAGGATTAGAACACTTACCTGCGCGCATCTGCACATGATTTCCAGTTTTTGGATGACGGGTCTACCTGCTGCATGTGGCTTACACAGTCCCGGAGGCTCGTGGTTACAGGATGTTGGCGCTGTCGTGGACGCTCTGGTTGCATGCGCCCGTGTGTTGTTTGCAGATGGCTGGGCGATGAATGGTATCCACTCCTGCAGGTTTGACTGCTACAGGATTCCCGCGGGGTGCCTTGTAACAGTCTCACCTCCTTGGGTGCATGCTACTTGACAATGGAGATGACCTGCTAATCACGCTCCCGAAGCTTCTGATGCTCGACATGGACGTGGTATGAGCTCCCGGTGTTAATTTTTCTCTGACAACTGATTTTTCCACGAGAACTCATTGATCTGGTTTGCTGGTGCAGGGATCTTGGTTGCATGGTGACGAGGATGGTGGAGCAAGGTATCAGCGTCGTGCATGGCCCCAAAAGAGGCTTGCATGCATCCACACCAACCCGTAGTCATCAGATCTACTCATGAAACGCATTCTGGCTCGTTCTGAGCTTCTACAGGAAGTTTCGTGTAGAAGTACAGAGCTTCCTGTAGACAGGCAGCTCTTCCTGTAGAAATTTTCACCTTCCTGTAGAAAATCGCACCTTCCTGTAGAAAATCTGTGTCTTCCTGTAGGAGACTCAGTTTATAATAAAAGTGCACATACCTTGAAGAACATAGGCATTCTTGGAGGAGGTGCTGCTGAGGTGTCCTGGCTGCATGATAAGGACTTTTGGCTTTGAGTTGAGAGGCTTCCTCTCCTCCATAGAACACCTGCAATCTGCATGCAAATTTCACATAATGACTTATTGATCTTGTTTTTTTCTTTTTGTTTTTTTTTTTTTTTTTTTTTTTTTTGAAAGATAGCAGGGGCGCCTCAATGAGGTTTTCACCCTTACCACCTGCCTTAAGCGCCTCAGAGAGGTTTTCACTCAAGGATCTTTATTTCTTTTTTCTTTTTCTTTTTTTTTTGAAAGATAGCAGGGGCGCCTCAGATGAGGTTTTCACCCCTACCACCTGCCTTGGGCGCCTCAGGAAGGTTTTCACCCAAGGATCTTTATTATTTTTTTCTTTTTTTTTTTTTTTTTTTTTTTTTTTTTTTTAGATTCTTCAGGGTGTGCCCAAAGCAGGGGCAGGACCCTTCTCTATGACCAATACTGCTTTCTCCATAGTTTTGATGAACTCTTGTCTTGAGGGAGGCTTCCTGTAGATCTTCAATCGATGCCCATTGACAAGCATGGGAATGGCTTCCTCATCAATGGTTCGAATGAGGACAGATCCATTGTCATGACACTTTTCCACTGAATATGGTCCTAGCCATCTGGTTCTCAACTTCCCCGTGAAATCTTTGTATCTGGAATCATACAACAAAGCCCAATCTCCCGGCTGAAATTGCTTGTCATGGAGATGTTGGTCATGCCACACCTTCCTCTGAAGTTGAACCACTTCTGAGTGAAGGAGGGCCTGCATGCGGTGCTCATCCAGTCCATTCAGCTGCAATAACCTTTCTTGCTGTGCATGGCTGAGATCTAGGTCCAACTGAGCTGCCATCCTCAAAGTGTTATACTCAAACTCAATGGACAGCAAAGTTTTCTTCCCATAGACCAGCTCATAAGGTGTGAAGCCGGTGGTGGTCTTCCAAGTGGTGTTGTAAGCCCATGTGGCTTCAACCAGGCGATCTGCCCAGTCCTTTCTGCTGCTGCTCACCACTTTAGTCAAGATCCCTTCTAATGCTCTATTGGTGACTTCCACCTGCCCATTTGCTTGAGGATGATAGGGGGTGGAAGTCCTATGCTTGATCTTGTGATGAGCTAGTAGATCTTCAACCAAGTTGGATGTGAACTGGCTCCCTTGATCGGTCACCAGCTCTCTTGGGTAGCCAAACTTGTAGAAGATGTTCTCTCTTAAGAACTCGACCACCTTCTCTTCTGTTGCTTCTTTGATTGCTTTAGTCTCTGCCCACTTTGTCAAGTAGTCAGTACACACAATGATGTAGGATCTCTGCCTCGAAGAGGGATTGATTGGACCCACAAAGTCCATGCCCCACTTCTCAAATGGCTCAAGAGTCACTTGAGGTTGGAGAGGCATCTCATCCCTTTAGGTCGGTTTCCCCATTCTTTGGCATTGGTCACACTGGCTGACATATCTTCTGACATCTTGATGAAGTGTGGGCCAATAGTAGCCTGCCTGCAGGATCTTGAAGGCAGTTCTCTTTGCTGCAAAATGTCCTCCACAAGGCCCATCATGACAGGTGAGAAGGATGTCAAAGACTTCCTCCTCCCTTACACAACGCCTTAAAATCTGATCGGGGCCAAGCTTGAACAGATTGCCCCCAATCCATGTAAATGAGGCACTCTTTCTGATGATTTTGCTCTTCTCTTTTGAAGAGAGGTGCGGAGGGAACTGAGCTGAAACAAGGTAGTTTGCTATATCAGCAAACCATGGAGAGAGTACTGAGATAGCAAACAGATGCTCATCAGGCATCTGGTCATCCACCGTCCCATCTTCATCTGCAGACAAATCCAATCTAGACAAGAAGTCAGCGACAACATTTTCTCTCCCTGGTTTATCAACAATGGTTAGATCAAACTGCTGCAATAAAAGTAACCATCTAATAATACGAGCATTCACATCTGGTTTATTCATCAAATATCTAATAGCAGCATGGTCATTATGTACAAAAGTCTGGTAACCAGTAATATAATGTCGGAACTTGTTCAGTGCATGAACCACAGCTAAGAATTCCTTCTCGGTTACAGTGTAATTCAGCTCTGCTTTGGACAAGTTTTTGCTAACGAAGTAAATGGCATATGGAAGTTTTTGCTCAACTTGTCCTAAGGCTGCACCTATGGCTTTGTTCGAGGCATCAGTGTGGATGTGGAAAGGTAGGGCCCAGTTTGGACCTCTCAGGATTGGAGCTGACACTAACTTGTCTTTTAATTCATTCAAACTCTTCTGACAATCGTCAGTCCAATTAAACTCCACATCTTTTGCCAACAGACCAAACAATGGTGAGGCTAACTTGCTGAAGTCCTTAATGAATCTCCGATAGTATCCTGCTAATCCCAAGAAACTCCGGACATCCCTTACTTTTTGAGGAGGTGGAACCCTCTTGATGAGAGCAATTTTGTTAGGATCCACCTGCAATCCTTGGGAAGAAATGGTATGGCCTAGCACGGTCCCTTCAGTCATTAGGAATTCACATTTCTCAGGGCTAAGGGACAAGTTCATCTCGATGCACTTGGTTAGGACCTTTCCCAAGTTGGACAATGCTTCCTGGAAGTTGGCCCCATAGGGAGTAAAGTCATCCATGTATATTTCCACTGCATCATGGACCAACTCCGAGAAGATGCTCAAGACAGCTCTCTGAAAAGTAGCAGGAGCATTGCATAGCCCAAAGGGAAGGACTCGGTAGGCAAAGGTACCCCAAGGACAAGTGAAGGTGGTCTTATCTTGGTCTTCCGGGCTGATTTGGATTTGATTGTACCCGCTAAACCCATCCAGGAAAGAGAAGAACTTCTTTCCTGCCAGTCCATCCAACACTTGATCTATGAAAGGTAGAGGGAAATGGTCTTTCTTGGTAGCTTTGTTCAGCTCACGGTAATCTACACAGATCCTCCACTTCCCATTCTTCTTGGGAACCAACACTAGAGGGGACACCCATTCACTATCTGAGATGGGGTAGATGAATCCGGCATCCAACAGTTTTTGCAACTCTTCCTTGACAATGTCCTTAAGGGCTGGATTCATTCTCCTCTGGGGTTGCCTAACTGGTTTACAATCCTCTTTGATGTATATATGATGGGTACAGACCGAGGGATGGACTCCTTTCATCTCCTTATAGCTCCAAGCAAAAGCATCTAAGTGGCTAGCCAATAGGCTACACAACTCCTTCTCCTGGGAAGGAGATAGGGAGGAGCTGATCTTTAATGCTCTCTCAGGGCCGAACTCCACACTTTTGACTCTGGGAGTGACAGGGCTGGATGTACAAAGGTCCACTAAGGTGCTAGCTTGGGCATCCTCCACCAACTTCTCTAAAGATAGTGCACTGGAAGGTGGATTCTGGATCAGGGTCTCAATCAAATCATCCTCGGTAGGAGGGTCTCTTCTAGTGGTATCTAGGGTGCACAGAGGTGCAGAGTACACCTCGTCTTCCTCTCCTTCCTCCAACCAGAGTGGTAAATCATGCTCTAAAGAAGGTTGGGCAGGAGGGTATAGGACTAGCTGCTTGGACATGGGACCATTTTTGATGGTCATGTTTCCTGCCCGACAACTTATGTAAGCATCTACAGTAGCTAACCAAGGCCTTCCCAAGATGAGAGGATATCTAGTAAGCTTGGCCTTTGGTTGCAGAACCAGGAAGTCTGCAGGGTATTCCCAAGAATCAATAGAGACCAAGACATCCTCCACAATCCCTTCGGGAGTCACGGTGGAGCGATCTGCTAATTGCAGTATTGTCGAGGTCTTCCTCAAGGAACCCTGAAGATTGAGTTTAAGCATGGTATCCCTGGTCATCACATTGATGTCCGCCCCCAGATCAATCAAGGTGTGGGGGATAATGGTGCCATTGATGTGAACATCTACTATAGGACTTCCAGGATCTAGGTACTTTGGGGAGATGACTTGTCCTAGCATAAGGTCAGACAGCTGTCCTATGACATTGATAGTTGAGGCATCTTTCTTCCGTCTGCCTGGGTGTTTGAAACACTTCTCCTTAATCAGCTTGTTATATATTGGCACATCCTTGATGGCTTGGAGAAGTGGGATTTTTACACACAACTGCTTGAGCTCACCCAAAAGCTCATCTTCTTCTGGGTTAGGTTGTGTGGTGGTTGTTAGTCTCTCAGGAAAGGGTGGAATAGGCGTTGGTTCACTCTCCTGATGGTTTTCCTCATCCTCTGGGGGAGGAGGTTGGCGATCTGGAAGAGTCTTTCCAGATCTAAGATTGATCTCCTGGATCTCCACAGCATAGGTAGGGCATGAGGTCTCCCCAGTATATACCTGCTGAGCCTGTCTATTGTTGGGGTTCGGGTTCGGTTGAGCAGGCATCTAAGGTTGCCTTGGAGGAGCAGGAGGTAAAGGCTGAGGTTGAACTGGTGGTGGAGGCAAAATGGCAGGAGGAGTGTTGTATTGGGGCCTCCACCCCGACTGAGGAGCACTCCATTGAGGCTGCGACTGGGTATGTGAGTGATATGGATGAGAAGTAGGTTGAGTAGGGTACTGAGGTGGATAAGACCATGGAGGAGGCATGGACCAAGAAGGATGAGCAGGGGGACCCCAGGAAGGCATGGGAGTCGAGTGGTTGGGGTTGTAATAAGCTTGAGATGCCCCTTGCATCCCCTGCTGATAAGGTCTAGATCCTTGAGGCCTCCTTTGGTTGATGAAGTAGAGAGGTTCAGTGGGGGCTTCGGTTCCTTGGTACATGGCTTTAAACCCAGGTAAGGTTGGACACTGATTTGTTGGGTGGTCCTCCTCACAAACGAAACACACTTCAACCGAATGCAATGGACATTCGTTCTTAGGGTGTCTTCTGGTGCACCTAGGACAGAAGACAGCCAAGGCTCTCTCAGCTTCTTCTTTCTTCTGCTGGATCCTGAATGTGTCCAGCTGCATGGCAATGGTCTGTCTCACCTCACTCTTAAGATCTTCTAATTGGTTTGTAAACTCATGTTTGGAGAAAGGGACACCAGTGGAGAGGAGATTTCCTCTACCTCGTTTTCTAGCTGCCCTGGAATGATTTCGAAACACAGTCTTGATGTCCTCATAAGGCAGTTGGTAAATGTCCCCCCCAGCTAACATGTGAAGGGTGTCTAAGAGATCTTCAGGGACTCCTCGGAGTAGAACCAACTTGAGGGATTCAGGGTCAAGTGTGCACCTGGCCCGTTTATAGCTAAGTTGGAACCTCTCCTCATAATCCTCTAAAGACTCATCATTCCCCATGGTCATTCGAAAGATCTCTCCCTTGGTTTCCTTGGACCTACAATAATCCCTATACTTGGTATTGAAGGCTTGCTGCATCTGAGCCCAAGTAGCGATGCTATTCCCAGGTAATCCCATGAACCAGCGTAGTGCTGCATCCTTAAGAGTGGAAGGGAAAAGCTTCAGCTTTTGCTCATCTTCAGTATAGTCATAGGTTCTACAAAGGACAGCAAACTCAAACAAGAAGGTATCGGGATCCTCAGTGGTCAGTCCATGGAAGTGAGGCAAGGCAGAGGGGCTAATGTTTTTCATTTTCATATCTCCATTGGTCTCTCGGATGGGGAAAGCTCCTTCTATTCTCTCATCTTCTCTCCTATTATCAGCCATGGCTTCAGATGGAGTGGTTTCTAACTCTTCTTCTTCTATAGGGTCTTGGTATATCTCAGGATGTTCACCTATAGGTTCCTCTGGGTCACTGTCACCAAAGAAGAGAGAAGGGTGACTCAGTGATGTGGTGGGGGTGTTTGGTAGGAATTTGCCTGATCTATCTCGGTTCCTACGAGGCATGAAATGGAAAGGACTTTTCTTTTTTGAGTGCTTTTGCTTTTTCTTTGGTACCTGCAAAACTGAAACAAAGTGATCTACAACTAACTATATTGCTCAAATGAAATTGCAGAATTGGAAAGCTAGTCTAGGAAAGCAAGAAAAATTACTCTAGGAAAGCAAGAAATATTAGTCTAGGAAAGCAAGAAATATTAATCTAGGAAAGCAGGAAATGCTAATCTATGAAAGCAGGAAATGCTAATCTATGAAAGCAGGAAATGCTAATCTAGGAAAGCAGGAAATGTTAAGCTACTTTTGCAGAATGGAAATGAAATAAACTACTGAGCAGAAGTAAGAGTACGAAAGTAGAAGAAAAGCAACAATTACTAATACTTTGACGCTTCCCCGGCAACGGCGCCAAAAAGATGGTGAGCTCCAGTATTGTAGCAATAATGCTACAACTCCTGGGGCTTCCTGTCTCTCATTTTATCAACCCGGTAGTTCGTACAAACTTGGAAGCGTCGGTGCTATATGCACAAGTACTAGCTCTTGTCGCAGCTGTCACTTGGTCAGCTGGCACAAGTCCGCTAGGGCTCAAGCCAACTTCTATAGGCTCTCAGAAGAAGCTTGCTAATTGATGGACGGAAGCTATTCTCAAAGGAAAACTACTCTACTTGACAAAATGGACTGAAAGCAAATCAAAGCATGTAAACCTAGGAAACCCTAATTTAACTAGTCTAACCTCTACAATGCAAAAAATGTGAATGAAACTTCTACCAATGCTGTTGTTACCTCTAATAAGTGCAAATGCATGGATCTAAACTACTTGCATCATGAAAGATATGTTTTTGTATTTTTTTCCTTAAGTGTGTGGAATGATTGTGATTTTGTGCTAACTAGGGTTTGATTGTGCAGATGGGATGGAGAAGGAAGGAAAGCGTGGGACAGGTTGGGGAGGCTAGGAGAGGTCCCTAGGGATCCTTAGCATCCATCCACAGAGGTTCCTCACATTCAGAAGCTCGGCAACCGAGTGAGTGGCCTCCTACAGGAAGTCTGCAGGGGATCCTACAGGATACTCTGGTTTCTACAGGATGTCTACAAACGGCTACAGGATGACCTACCGTGAGTGTTTGGTGTGATGGAGGAGTGATGAAATGGTAGGGAGAGATGTGTAAGGTAGGAATGAGGCTGGTGATGGCTGTAGAAGTGAAGGAATAGGATGGGGAGTGAGTGTAGGGAGTGGGTTGGAAGATAGAGGGCTATGTCAACGAAAAGGGCTAGAGAATGGAAGTACGAGAGGAGTGAAAGACTTTGGGAGATAACAGAGCGGAGCAGAGGTCAAAGATGTGTTTGCATGCGTGATCAAGATGGAGGACGAAGTAATGGAACGAGAGAAAGCAGTGTAAATGGAACAAATGCTTGTGACTATCACCAAACCGAAAATGCATTAACTTAGACTACCTGTGCTTATAAATTCAATGAACAGCAATTTAAACGCGAAGGAGAATGTGCATGAAGCTGTGGTAAAGGAGTGTGGTGCAGGTGTGAATCATGTGGAAGCATCTAACATAACGTGACTGTGTTTGCAGCAATCATGGAATAAAGAAATGCGTATTTTTGGTGGTTAGTCATGGACTGCACTCCAATCCCAGATGAGATGGCAGTGAGCCTTAACAACCTTTTTGTTGGAGCTCCAATCGATTATACCCATCCTCTGCTACACTACGCAAGTGGAAACAAATTCACCATAAGCAACTCCTATCTAACTCATGAAAAAGACCAACTTAACAACCTGTAATTCGAATTGCATGTGCAAATGAAAAGCTCAAAGTGCTGAAATGAAATGGAAACAACACTACAGCAGAGGGGATCTATGGCTCTCAGGTTGGGCCCTAACCTGAGAGCTATAGTCTCCTTAAGAAAACTCAGAACTAGATCAGAATCTGCCTTCTTTATTCATAATCTGATATCATGCCAAATTGGCTTACAAAAAGGAACAAAAACTGAGCTGTGCTCGAGAATTATAATAGCAATACGAGAGTTTCAACAACCTATCCAAGGCTAAGGCCTCTATACTTATACAAAAACGATGATCCAACAAGTGTCCTTGATTTTAGGAGCTCGGCTGTCCAACTAGAGTTTAACTGCTGATCCTGTAGGACGGTCATAACTGCTGTTCCTGTAGAACAGCTGGCTGCTTCTAAGCTCGGAGGGGAGATGGATTGGAGCTCGGAGTTCTTGGTGGGAATCACGAGGAATGTCCCCAAGACCGTGGACATCCTCTCCTAAAAGTCAGCAGTGCCACCTCATTGTCTCCTTGTCTCCTTTTTCGTTGTCTTTTGCTCCCTTTCAATGCCAAAACCTGGAATCACAATGCATTAGTCACGTAGATAGAGTGCCTACCCTTCTTCCTACAAACAACATGAATAAACTAAGAAATGCATGCATAAGCAGTAAAAAATGAATGGTTTGAGCAAGTAGAATAGGCCAAAATGAGCCCAAATTGTACCAAAATTGGGGCTCATCAGCAGCCTACCACTTGGACTTCCCATTCGCTGAGACGTTTTCCATGTCATCTCCTCCTGCCACCTAGACAAGTCAAACTTGATCTTTGACTTGCTCTAACTTCTTCATATGAACTCGGATTTGAGTTTCATTCGCACCGTTGGAATCAAGATGACAAGCACTTCAATTCGATGCTAATTTTATTCAAATTTTTCCACCTTGAGTTTTGATCCTTTTACCATGCCACTGGTACTTCTTTAAAGATCCACCTGGATCAATCCTCCAATATCCTCCTACATCAATCCTCCCCACTAAGATCTTTTGGACCGCCAAAATCCCTCTCAGTCAATTGGCAAGTGAGGAAATTTCTCGCTCACTTTTTATTTTTCCACCCATTGAGATTTACTCACATGCATTCCCTTGAAGCCAACACGAATGTACTCCACATCTCCCCATCGTGAAGTTCTGTTTTTCCTGTCGAGAATGATATCTTCAGGAAACTTGTCTAGATACTCTGGTGCAAAATCATCCAGTGTAGGAATCTATGCAACTTCTTTTGTATCCATAATCAATGGAGGTTCATAAAGCTTTAGGTTTGTTGACATTTATCATTGAGTACATTTTCATATAAGCGGGCAAGTCAAGACGAAAAGCATTGTCTCTAATCTTTTCCAATACGGTGAAGGGACCATATCAAATGGGTCTTAATTTATTACCTTCTCCCTTCATTCTATCATTGCTGATGTGGAGCCATACCTTGTCCCCAACTTGAAATTGATGGTCAACTTGGTGCTTGTCATATTGAGCTTTATACTGAGCCTGACTCTTCTCCAATTACTCATGTACTTCCTGATGAATCACCTGTATCCACTGAATAAAATTTTGTGCTTTGTCCCTATCATCTCGTCCATTGCCATCCTCATCTTTCCCAAAGACCATGTCTAAGGGATCCCTTGTTAGATAGCCAAAACATGTCTCAAACGGTGAGATCTATGTAGATGAATGTGTTGCTTGATTGTATGTATGTTGCACATAAGGAAGTTGTTCACCCCACATCTTGGGATTTTTTCCACAATAGCCTCGTAAAAAGTGTACCATGGTGCGGTTGACGACCTCTATCTGCCCATCGGTCTGTGGATGAAATGTCATACTTCTTTTCATCTTAGTGTCCATCATTCTCCACAAGCTAGTCCAAACTCTCTAAGAAAGAGAGAGTCTTAATCTAACACATTAGATCTGGGAAACCCAAAGTGGACCTAAACATGCTGAAAGAAATGATAATTAGTCTACTCAACAATGACCTACTTTTTACAAGGCATTAAAATACACATTTTACTAAAACGATCCACGAAGACATACAAATAGTCATGACCTTTCCTAGACATAGGAAAACCACCTACAAAGTCCATGGACACACTTTCCCATGGTCGACTCAGAACAACAAGTGGTGTGTAGAACCCAAGTTTTCTATTATAGGGATTTGAAATAGAACACAACACACAACCCTTTACAAATTGAGCCACAATGTGTTTCATATGAGGCTAAGAACAAAACCTTTATAAATGACATAAAAAAAAAATCAAACCCAAAATGACGAGACGCCAAAGAGGTATGAGCCTCTCGGATTACATGTACCCTTTCATCAATGGTTATGCACATCTTACCAACCTCAAATTCATTTCCCTATGAAATGTTGCATGATGTTTTTGATACCATGAAAGGTGTAATTCATCACCCTATGAAATGTAGCCCAAACATTCTTCAACCCAAAAGGGAGTTTCCGGTATGCAAATGTTCCCCAAGGAAAAATAAATGTGGTTTTAGGTTTCTACTAGGAGAATGTTGATCTGATTATAGCCAGAAAATCCATCCATGAATGAATAGATTTCACAACCAACATAGTCATCAAAAATTTGGTAGATGAACGAGGTGGGATAATTATCCTTCGGAAAAAACATGATTTATGTCTCAATAATCGACACATACAAAAATTGTTCCTTGTTTCTTCATGATAGGGACAATATTTGACACCCAATCAGTCAATGGCACTAGATAGATGAAGCTAGTGCATAGAATCTTTTCAACCTTAAATTCTAATCGTGACGGCCTTCTTGGGATACATTTTTATTTCGTGAACAACAATGTTTGGATCAATCCCTGGAATTTCTTCATAAGACTAGACAAAGACATATTGAAACTCCTGAAATAGATCTTTATAAATATTGATCTCATCTGGAAAGAAAGACGCATTGACATGTAAATTATCAACAATGTCGGGTTTAATCGAGATATCAAGAGGGATAGTCTCTTCAATATTCAATAGGTTCTTCTATGAATTGACTTCATGATTGGAAACAAAATTCGTAGAGATCTCGGTGATATTGGTTTCATAAAGGTCATAAGGATTATCCTTGATGGGATCTGACAAGAAGGAATGATGGTGATGATCATCACACAGCACATCGTCTGGCATCATGATCTCCATGATGCTCTCATTAGTATGGAATTTGTGAGAGAAAGGATCAAAATACATTCCATAATCCAATGA
The DNA here is from genome assembly GCA_031772625.1 of Pinus tabuliformis. Classification (NCBI taxonomy): domain Eukaryota; kingdom Viridiplantae; phylum Streptophyta; class Pinopsida; order Pinales; family Pinaceae; genus Pinus; species Pinus tabuliformis. The sequence continues at coordinate 25,568,111 of CM062813.1, forward strand.
GAGATCGATCTAATTAATCGAAGAGACTAAATTAGAATGAGCCGCATAAGTGAAATGAATGGCTTCATAATTAAACTCAATGGGGCTTAGAGGCATGCGGTCGCCAAAACTATTGATGTTAGTTTCGTCTAGTACTATCCAAGAATCAGTTGGAATAGTAGAAGAGGATATCATATTGATATAAGCAACCAAAGAGGAGCTGTCAGGAAGAGAAGGAGGAGGAAGTAAAAAGGTTCCCATGAGAGAGGAATCCTTAAGCAATCTGACCCCGACATGCTGGTATGGGTGTAGAGTTTGCCCTACAAGATGGAAACTTCCAATAACTGGAGAATTGGAAGAAAAAAACATGATTTGACAGATGGCTACTATGTTTCCTTTATGAGGAAAGGTGATCATCCGAAAATTAGTCGAAATGACAGCAACCATTGTGTAAACCCAGGTGTGACCAGATAGAATATTATAATCAAGTGTTCCATAAATAACTTTGACTTCTATGGATACGGGTTTACCTCCCAATTCTACTTGGAAGGAATTCAAAATACCATAAGGTTTATACGTTCTTCTGTCAAAATCTTTAAAGGTGGTGGGTGAATGACTCAATTGAGGAGAACCAATGGCCTTCTAGCAAGACAAGGAATTGATGTAGGTTGAGGCTCCCTCATCCACAATAGAACGATGAATGTTTTTACGGAAAATGAAAACATGGATCATAAATACTAATTGAGTTGGAAGTCTAGGTGTATATTTCTCATGATTGAAAACAACTAGGTTGGAATTCGAAGGATCAATGCACCCAATCACAGAAATTAAAGCCTTTTTCTAAGTGGGAAAGTTCTGTACCACCTAGAAAGTAGACATGGTTGATGGAGACTGAGCCAAATCCTCAACCATGTTGTAATTCAAAGAAACTCCCGTGTGAGAGTTGAAAGAAGATTTATGGATAATGTCCTTCGGAAGCTTAATATTCAATTCCATAGGAATTGTAAGAGGAGCAGGATCCGATGGAGATGCAGTCAAACTAGTAGTTTGATTAGTAGCCTGTTCGTTTAATGGATTCACATTACCATAGTATTTATTATGGGTAGCCACCATAATGTAAGTTTTTTATTTAGTGGAAGAAAGCATCAAAACCAAGTTAGTGGAAGTAGGGTCCTGAGCAACCAATTGAGTCTCCTAATTTGGAAATGAATTTGTCGACACGGCGCGTGACATAGAAGACTACAAAAATTGGTTCACTTTTTCCTTGTGAGGATAATCAGGAATGAAATGTTCCTCATTACAAATCAGGCATGTGTAACGAGGATCTTGTTTCTCGTTAGAAGATTGACAATTTTTTTTATCCTATGAAGGATAATATTTCTTCTTCTTATCTTTGCCTTTCTTTTAATTCTTGGTTGCTATTGAGATTTACCTTTATCATAATGAATGACATTGATCTCAAAAGTTGAAGCCGCAGGAGGATTGGATGGAGGGATTTGGGCAGTTATGGTAAGAGCATTACTAGATGGTTTACTCACCAACTGTGAATTGGCAGAACCAATCATGCCATCAACAACATGAGACTCTTTACCAGGAGCTTGAGGAATAATATTCAAATGCCGTGGAGCATTTGGTATCTTATCATAAAGTGTGTGGGATTGGGTATAAACTAGATCCAAGTACTGTGCATGAGCAATTACTTGTTCTTTAGTTACAACTCCACCCTTAGCCATGTCTTCTGTTATAGGAGCCAATAGAGACTTAGTAAACCATTATGCTAACAATTGATCCAGAGAAAATGTCTTAGCCAATCAATGGATACGTCTCCACTCATGAATATGATCATAGATGTGAGTGGAATCATATTGTTTGAAGTTGGTCAGAATTTTCGTTTCAGTTTCGTATCTAATGGACAGCTGGAAATGTGTGAGGAAGGTGGTATCCAAGGCACTAAAATTGTTAAATGAATTTCTCGATAATTCGATATACCATTTAGACATCATATCAGTAAGAGTACGTTGGAAAATACATAATCGAATCAAGCCATCATTAAGGGATATTGATGAACACCACATATGATAAGTCATGACATGCGTTGATGGGTCTTCTTTAGGATTCCCATTGAACTTTGGGATATCAGAAGGAAATTTCGTAGGAATAATTGGCCACTAAGGTGAATGAGCAATAGGATCGTTGGTGAGCTAAATCAATTCAGGAAATTCAAGAGTTGATACAAATGAAAATTGTCTGTTAAAACCGAATGGAGGATAACCTAGATAAGAGGGAATGGCCTGAGCAACCGGTATCTGCGTTCCATGATAGGGAGGGTTATGATAAAGAGGGACCTAGGCACCAAAATAAGGAGGATTCAAATGACCTTAATAAGCATAACCTTGTTGTCTAGCTCTAGGATAACCTTGCAAATGTTGGAGAGGTTGGGTTTGGACTCGTTGGCCCTGATAAGAAACTTGTGGAAGACCCTAATAAGGTTGATACTGTTACCCTATGGGATTTTTCATCATCCCAACATAAGAAAGATTCGGTGGAGGATGTGCCATAATATAAGAAATTTGTCCTAATGGAATTTGAGGAACACCTTGTCCAAGAAGTTGAGACTGTAAGGTACCTTGTAAAGGTTGTGTAAGTGGGACTTGGGGTGTACCAGATACCAAAGAAATAGATTGAGTCAAAGTTACAAACTGTAAAAGTTGGATTACATGAATTTTATCTTGTAGAGATACATATTTCTAAGTAGGAATTTGATATGTGGACGACACAAGTTGAGAATTAAGAAAGGGATCCACAATCGAACCAGGTTGTATGGGAAAAGTAAGTTTCCAAACATTAGCAACCATTCTAGGATATGGAAGATTTAGATAAGGTTGAGCACCAATTTGAGGTATACCAAAAATAGATTTCCCCCTCTAAAGGAGAATGGGATGATGGAGGCAAATACCCCCCTTGTGGAGGGTACCCAACATTAGGAGAGTTAGGAACTTGAAGGTAACCAATCCCACTAACATAAGGGCCAACCTGTTGTTCAACTTTAGGTGTAGGTGGGGGAGAAGGAGCAAGTTGTATAGTGCTCATTAATGAAGTGTCAGATGGAATTCCAGGAATGGGTAACAAGGGAGAGGTCCATGGACTGGATGTCGCACCAGAGAAGGTATCAGATAATCACTAATAACCAGATGGGACAGATGGGACACTATACAGATGTTCCTCTGATGATGTCACAAACATGGATGAAGAAGCAACACTAGTTGTCGCAGCCATAGGGGTGGACACAATTTGGGAAACCATAGTGGATTCAATCATGGTTAACTATCCCAAAGAAGATTGCTACGAGAAACTCACGGGTGAGAAAGAAGAATCAATTAAAGGAGTTTGTGCTGGAGTTTGAAGACGAGGAAGAGAAAGAGATTGATAAAAATGGAGTCCACCCCAATGAACAGGAGTATAGGGATAGGGTTCCTCCTTTAGGATATATTCTATACTCACAAGACCAGGTGGAAGAGCTTCATTGTTGGGTCTAAGATATATGATTTGAGGTTTTGTCTAGGATAGAGGAAGAGAAGAGGGATGTCTTGAAGTAACAGGTGAAGATGGTTGAGGTACTGCAAGTAATAACATATGTAATTTAGTAAAGTAGGGTTTAATAACCTTAGGGAAAAAACCCTTAGGTGCTTTAGTTTCAACTGTATCATATTCACAAGCAAATGATGAAGTAATCTTAATCTTAATACTATAGGGAAATATGATTCTGGAAGATCAAATTCAGGAGGAGGACAAGAAGTAGTTCCCAAAGTTCCTAATTTGGTATTTTGCATCTTTTTATGCTTCTGAGGATGACCAAGAGTAGCCTCTGGTGGAATAGGAGGCTTATTTTTCATTCTATGTGAATGACGGAGAGGAGAGGTGTGTTCTTCCATGTTCGATTAATAAATTTTGAAATTAACACAAAAATAAATCAAAAAGAGGGTAATACTAGGAATAAAGGTTTACCAAACAACCATGAACTCTAATATACACCTTGGCAAAACCAAGGACTTAACGTACGTGCAAGAAATCTCTCTAAGTATTGTGTTTAGTGTATCACGGTATACATGGCGACCGACTCGGTTACCTATGGAGAGGATAACAACCTATGGTGTACTTCCAAAATATACTCGACGATACGTGGAAGTGTAGTTTGTAATAGTGTTCTCTAATATGTAACCATTCGATGAGAGCGTTCCCATATACTTTTCATGCGTGGAGCACCATTAAATATACCCAAAGGTACGTGGAGTACGATCTAATACACTTACGTACATAGAACGGGATATCACCCCCAGGATACACCGCTGGGAAAGAATGACAGCTCCTACGTTTAACAATGTCATAACACATCTCTGGCCTAGACCTCTAAATGTTTATGTTAATATGACAAATTCTCCTTAGGCTGATTCAAAATATTTTAAATTTTATCTTTGAATAAGTTTCAATTTCATGACTCACCATGAATTTCATTTGAATATCCTAAAATGCAAGCTAGCATGAAGAAATAGAAAATTTCACTTTCAATGAGAATTTATCTAAAGAAGGGAAGAGACAAAGAACATGCAACAAACAATAATTGAGTGTAATTCCCTACAAAGCAACCATTCCAATTAAAATTATACTCACAAAATCATAGATGCCAATGAAAAGATATTTTTATTTTCAATTTCCTCTTAATTTTCAAAATGAGAGAAAACTAAGGTGCATATCTAATCATTAATGAAAGACAACGTTTAGAATGGTGACTAAAACCCCAATTCTTTCAAGCACTCAATGACTAAACAAATCAATTTTCTAATGACCTAATGACAAGAATAAAGGAAAATCTAAACAAATTCTTATCAAAGGTAATCAAAACCATAAGAAAACCATATGGAAGCTTCTGAGAGACACTAAGACACTGAGGGACACAAGGAAGAGCAACTGGAAGAAGGCTAAACAAAGAGCAAACCAAAACATGGAAAATTTTGGCATGAAATATGGATTAGCGCAGGTGCTTAAGGGGCACCAATTCTCTACAATGTAGTCATAAAGAGGGTTGGCTTGCACTACAACGCAGGTGCAAGGAAGGCTCAAGTGCACTACAATGCACTATCCCCAGACCAGAGGGTTCGTTGATCAAGGAATCTCAAGTTCCGACACAAAACATGCAATGAAATCTCAATGGCAAGTCTTCTTATGTCTAATAAGGACTAAGTGAAACTATAAAGATCAAAACAAGAGACAAAATAGACACTAAGGGCAAGAAAAAACCACCAAGGGATTGAACCGATCCCTAGTATGGTTGCCAATTTTTTATACAAAATCTATGACTGTGGACATAAGTGTCTTCTCTAGGCCTAGCAGACTGACCTATAACAACACAAATCAAAGGGCACAAAGTCTTTCTTAAAGTAATTGAATGATGTGTTGAATCCTACCTAGAATCTGTTGCAAGCTTTGCTCCTTCCTTGGTTCATGATGCAGGAGCATTCAGCTCAATAATTTCATTGTATTTTAGTAGACATAGGGGGTCTTGTGTTTTCAAGGAATTTGGTTTCCTATGTTTTGAATTAATGTAATTATTAAGGTTTTGAGTGATTTTAATGAGAAAAACTAGAATAGGGATTTAATTAAGGATAGTGAGGCATATTAGTTCTTGAATGTAGGAGAACATGAGAGAATCAGGATAGTTGAGAGCTTTGAGAATTAATTGTAAATCTTAGATTAGGAGCTAATTCATGATTTTGTGGATTAGAGAGGATTCTTAGAGATAAGGAAGAGATTTTAGGGTTTTGTTGAGAAGATTATGGATCTAAACCAGGAATTGGTTGTAGAATCCCTTTTGTATAAATGTAAGCCTAAAAGGCATAGTCAGGGGTTGGTTAGCTAGTTAGTCAAGTCAAGTTAGTAGTTAGAGGTTTGATTGTAAGCCTACAGGTAGATTGTGAAACAGAGGCCACTGATATTGGAAATTAGGCCTGAGAGAAGAAACTGTGTAAATACCTATTTATTAATACAAACAACTCAATTCTGAGTTTATGTGTGGTTTGAGTATTGAAGGATAAATTGTGTGTGATTTAGAGGTTCTGCATAGTATATGTATGCAGGTGGAGTTCGGCAGAATACAGGAAGAATGAGGATGAAGGATCATCAGATCGTTGAATCCGATTGAAGGATCAAAGTATAGTTTGGGAGTGACCATGGTTAATGAATACACAGAATTAAGATTTATGGGGTAGAATAGTGAAGGACCTGAACTCTGAAGAAAACTGGAAACACAAAGGAACATTGAAAGAACGGCATAAAATCAAAGTAAAGAGAAGGCCGAAGAAGTGAGGAATGGTGCACAGGAGTTGTTGGATCTGAAGATCAACAAACGAGGTTGAAGGTGATGGGTGACCAAGATTAAGTCGTACAATATAAGTAAAATAAATGAATGGTGGAGATTCAATCCAAGTACTTGCAGAAGGTGAAAGGCGAGAATCGATCTGGACTATCAGATCAATAGATCTAGTAGATCGACAGTGATTAGTAACCACAATAGAGTAGAAAGTGTACATGTGCCTTAATCGTGGTTGAAGGCCCGTAATTGTTATTAACCATCGATTGCAAATTCAGATGCTTACGTCATAGTCCACTACGGGGGTTGAAAGCTTGATAACCCGCGTGCTTATTGAAGACCCACAAACCATCGATTGAATGATTAAATCAAGCATGCTTTGATCAATCAGTGGAGGATGGCGATCAGATTGTTTTAGTGATCGGGACAAGTGATGACCGTTAGATCTGGAGAGAGAAGATCAACAGTGGAGAGTGAAAGTCAATATGGGATGGAACTGTTGTTCACTTAGCGAATTGTTGTTCAATCGGCGAAGTGCTATTCAATTGGCGAATTGTTGTTCAATCGGAAAAGTGTTGTTCAATTGGTGAATTGTTGTTCAATTGGCGAAGTGTTGTTCAATTACGGATTGTTTTTCAATCTCGAGTGTTGTTCAATTGTTGTTTAATTGTTGTGTAGTTGCTATTCAGTTGTTGTTCAATTGACAAATTGGAAAGGAGTGGACCCAAGAAGGTTATAGGCACGGTTTCATTTTATTTGAAGTCTGGTTGTGTTATCGCATATCGCATGCGAGAGGCGATGAAGTCACAGGTTGATGTGATGCGAGATTGTGACAGTCGTTGATTTGGTGGACGAAATAAATGGTGGATTGGGCAACCACAAATCAGGAGTTCTGAACACATATGCTATTGAGTCCTTGAAACTCTGCGATTGCGATAAAGGACGAGATGGCACATAGAGTGGGGTTTGGTTAATATGCACGGTTAAAGAGTTAACCAAAGTTATCATAAAGGATGAAGGGTCGAGTTATAAGGTTCCACAGTAAAGGATTACCAAAAGGTCAGGTTGGAGTTAGTTATTAACTCATTCCACATGAGACCAATTAAGGGGCCTTAAAACCTAATCTATGAAGGTTTGACCAGGCAGGTCCTAGAAATTCCTAGGATAGATGAGATTATGCATTTTATATGCATACTGTGGGTAATGCAGGTTTTTCCTGCGTCATTTGGTATCAGAGTAGAATTTTGACTGAAACATTTGATATGAAAGCACAAATAAATTCTATGTGCAAATTCCTTTGAAAAGAATTTAGAACAGAGTTATGCTTTGGAGGTGTGTATACAGGTGAATGTTGATGAAGCAGGCAAGAGGAGATCGGATTCTAATCTAACAAACAGTAAGCACACAGAGATAAAGTACAACAGAATATTGGGAGAATTGCAAATGCAAAGAAACAGAGGACAATCCATTCAAAGTGCAAGTGAATGGTAGAACAAGATCGTGCAAAAGTCTTGAAGGAGAGATGGTATGTTTTATTTTAATTTGATTTGAAGAGTGGAGAGTGTGTGGTCTTTATATTGATACACAGGTAACAGTAAAAGAAGGTGAGAAGTTTGCAGTGACTTAGAGCAAGGAGTGCTTAATTGGTTCCAGAGGAAAGAACCAGAGAGATGCTAAAAGACTGAGCTTAGAAGAGAGAAGCTTAGCGAGGCATATGTAGCAAGAATGAGACTTGTTACTGTAGAGGTATTTTTGCAACTCACAAGAAGATCATAAGGGAAATTCCACAGAGGATGTGGGTAGAATTGCTAAGTAATGAAGGAAGCTGATAAGACTTTCTAATTGAAAGAAGAGGTGGTCAGAACCAAGTATTTCATTGTGATTGAAATACAAGAGGACAGTTGTGTTCTTAGAAGATGCAGATGAGTTGAAGCCTAGAAGGAGCAGAGAGAAGTGCTCAAAATAGGTTCCAGAGATAGAGAACCAAGGGCTTGCCAAAAGACCAAGTACCAAGGAAATCTTGGTGAGGTAAGTGGCAGCAAGGAGGACTTGCTATTGTAGAGGCTTTAATGCAGCTCATAGTGAGTGAGTGAGGAACTCATAGAGATGGAGGAGAAAATGACTACTGATATTCATAGTAGAGGTTCTGAGGAATACCACAGTAGAAGAAAAGTAAATAAGGAGGATGCCAAGGCAAATGACAAGACAATGAGTCAAAAGGAATTTAACAAGGAAATTGTAGAGATGAAAGAAAAAATCAATGCATTAAGAAGGATAATGGAGGAAAGCCAGAGATTAAGTTGGGTATTAAAGAAGAAGCCAGTAAAGTGGCATAAGCTAGAGAGAAGGATACATTAGAGGCAAGTAAAGTGGCTGATGGGAAAACTTAGAGAAGCTAAGTTGAAAATGGAAGTTTCCATTTGTAAACCAGAACAAGGTGAATTTCTAAGTGAAAGTGAAGAATGGAGATCAGTGAACTATGGGATAGTTTAGAGCAACATACTAAAGTGTTGCCAAAGGAAGAAGAGACACTGAGGTCTTATGTTTTTAATTATAATGATTGTTTTGTGAGTGTAGGTTTTGCAGAAGATTGGTAGCCTTATGAAGCTGTCATAAAACTTGATAAAAATTACCAGAGTTTAGAGGAGAACTTGGATTAGCATACTGATGTACTGACAGAGGATCAAGAGTACCTTTCAGAGGATAAGTATTCTGGAGTAGAGTATGATGAAGAATGCCTCTTGAATGAGGAAAATATTGAATTGTTGCAGTAGAAACAAATTATTGATGAATTAATATTTGGGATTGTTATAAAACAAGGATAATTCCTTGTGGAAGAAGGAGATGAAGATCAGTCTGAAAAACTGATATGTGAAACGTTAGTTGAGGCTATTGAGCTGTATATTTTTCAAACTAACAATTGTTGTGTGAATACGGGGATTATAAGTGTTGAACAGGAACTTATTTCTGTGGAGATGAATGAAACAGAATTGTCGATGGAAGACAGTCTGTGATCCGGATTTAAACAGGAACGCAATAAAATACAGAGATAACCATAAAGACAGATATGCAGCGGAAATAATACCTCAATTCATTACTGTAAAATACTGAAATATGCTTACAAACAGAAATGGAAATAAACCATCTAGGGCGATGGTAGCTTATCTCTGAGAAGAGATGTGGTGGCTACATGCCTCTAAACTATCTTACAATGAGGCTCGAAGGCCTATTTATTGTTGAGAAACAATGGAAAACCCTTCACATTCCAAAACCTAACCCTAGAAGATGAAACGCCAAATTGTGGGCCCCGTTTTTGGGTAAGTTGGTACATCAACTTCCCGGGGTCGCGAATTGGTCGTACTATCTCCGTTTGACGTGCATGATAGCCCGTTGGAAAGATCTCTCCGAGGATTACGACGGAAAAGATGATTTTTATTAGAAAAATCGTTGGCGGTGGATTCCCCAAAAAACGTCGTTTAGGGCCTCAAAACGGCTCCGGAAGTTTAGGACCCGAAAAACTGCTAAAAATAGTAAACTGTTCTATAATTAAGGAAACTGAAAAAAACTATAAGAAGCATTAGAGGGGATCCAAGTGGAATTAGCGGGTGGCCACCAATATCCACCTAGATCATTCCTCCCCCCTTAAGAAGCAATGGTCCCCATTGCATTGAGTTCCTCCATGAGATGAGGGAACTTCTGCTGCACTTGGTCCTTGGTGAGCCACTTGCCCTGGTGAAGGAGTTGTCCTGCTTTGACAACTCGATACAGTTGGATATTCTGCTGGCGAGTGTGCTTGATCTGTGTGTCCATGATCCGATCAGTTGCAGCTTGTTCCATGCAAGTTGGATTTAACTCTGTGGGTGTGAGTTGTTCTGCAATGTCGGACGTGTCTAGTAATGGTGGAAAGTATGGCCGAAGGCAGTTGACATTGAACACCGGGTGCATGCCAAGGAATGGGGGAATGCTGAGCTCAAATGCATTCTCTCCCATAGCCTTGGTAATGGTGTAAGGGCCATATCGGAGTGGTCTGAGTTTCCGATAGGCTCCGGTAAGGCGTTCGTTTTGCAAATGCAACCAAACTTTGTCGCCCACTCGAAACTTGTGTAGCACCCGATGTTGATCATGTCGCTGCTTGTACTTGGCATTTGATTTCTCCAGAATGTCATGGACCTGCTGGCGAATATGTTGGATGTGCTCAATGAAGCTGTTTGCCTTATCTGTTTCAGACTGGACATGAGCAGAATCTGCGTGAGTAGCTGCAAATGGCATGGCCACATCGATGGGACATAGTGGCTGGAATCCCAATCCCACCTGAAAAGGGCTGTGGCCAGTCGAGCTGTGGAGAGCCCGGTTGTAGCTGTGCTGAACATAGGGGAGGCTCTCGTCCCATGTGCGTGGATGCTTTGAGTTGTACATGCGTAGAATGTGTACGACCATCCTGTTGACAACCTCATTCTGGCCATCAGTTTGAGGATGGAAGGCCGTGGACTTAGTGAGTTTGGTGTCTAGCATCGACCAGAGGCTAGACCAAAATGTACTGAGGAACCTGCTGTCCCGATCCGAAATGATAGACTGTGGGATCCCAAAGTGTACCCATACTCATTCAAAGAAGAGTTTAGCAGTGGCTTCTGCTATGATATTCTTCTTGCAGGCCGCCATAATGGCCATCTTCGAGAACCTGTCGACGACAACAAAAACACAGTCATTTCCATGCCTAGTGGAAGGGAGGCCTGACATTTAATCCATGGAGATGGATTCCCAAGGTCGACTAGGGGTAGGCAGCGGGGTATAGAGGCTTTGCTTCTTGATGGTCGGTTTGGCAATGGCGCAAGCAATGCATGATCTGATGTACTTCCCGACATCCTGTCGAAGATTCGGCCAATAGAAATATTTCTGCAGTACAGCCACCGTTTTTTCAACCCCAAAATGCCCAACGGCCCGACTGTAGTGTGCTTCCCAGATCATCTTGGCACGCTTGCTTGAAGGAACACAAAGGTGACCCAGGTGGCATAACAGGTCGTCCTGGAGGTGAAAATCTTGAACATGTTGACCCTCCAAGAGTGTCTGGTATGTGTGGCCGAATTCCAGGTCGCTTTTGTAGAGCAGTGGCCAATCAGAAGTCTCGTGCCTACAAGAGTTGAGCACGGTGGTTAATGCCATGATCGGTGGTCGACTGAGGCAATTCGCGACATTATTGGTGCTGCCCTTCTTATACTTGATATTCAAATGGAACTGTTGCAGGTATGTGGACCACTTATGATGGCGATCATTCTGCAATTTCCCTTGGGTCTGTATGAACTGCAGGGGTCGGTGGTCTGTGTGGATGACTGTTTCCTTCCCCAAAATGTAATGCTTCCATTGTCGACAGGCCTGCACAATGGAATACATCTCTTTTTCATAAGTGGGATACTTCCGGACTGTGTCTGAAAGTGTGTCACTGTGATATGCCACTGGATGCCCGTGTTGAGTAAGGACTGCCCCAATAGCATAGTCAGAGGCATCTGTCTCAACCTCAAATGGTTGTTGCAAGTCTGGTAATGCAAGAACTGGTGTTATGCAGAGTCGATCTTTCAACTCTGTGAATGCCTTCTGTTGAGATTCAGACCAAAAAAATTTTGCTTTCGCTCCTCCCTTGGCGACCTGACTCAAGGGCCAAGTGATATGATAAAATCCCAACACGAACCTGCCGTAGAAGTTGGCAAGGCCTAGAAAGCTGCGAAGCTCTGTCAGAGTTGTTGGAGATGGCCAATCCCGAATGACTTGGATCTTGGCTGGATCCACATGCACCCCCCGTTCATCAATAATGTATCCCAGATACTGAACCTGGGTCATGCCAAAAGTGCATTTCTCCAAATTGGCACATAACTTGTGTTGTCGCAGTGTTTGGAGAACCTGTCGGATGTGGTGGAGGTGCTCTTCCCAAGTCTTGCTAAAGATCAAGATGTCATCCAAGTATACCACTACAAATGAGTTGGTGAATGGCCGCAATATGTCATCCATTAGCCTCATGAAGGTTGCAGGAGCATTCGTCAACAACCATTCGAAAATGCCCTCCTTGGCTTTGAAGGCAGTCTTCCACACATCGGAGGGTTCGATTGGTACCTGGTGATATCCTGACTTCAAATCAATCTTGCTGAAATATTTTTCCCCCTTTAGTTGGTCGACGAGGTCATCAATCCGTGGGATTGGGTACCTATTATGGATAGTGATCTTGTTCAGTGCCCGATAGTCAATACAGAGTCTCCAAGTCCCATCCTTCTTTTGTACCAGCACGATCGGGCTCCCACAGGGCGATGAACTCGGACGGATGTGACCTTTTTGCAGCAGCTCCTGAATCTGCCTCTTGATTTCATCGTTCTCCAGAACAGAGCGCCGATAGATTGGTCCATTGGGCAGCGGCGAACCTGGGGTTAGATCAATGGAGTGCTTGACCTGACAGTGCAGAGGAACCCCTGCGGGGGAGGTGAAGATGTCCTCATACTCCTCCACGACCTTGTCCATCTGTAGTTGTTGTGCGGAGGGGCCCTGTCTAGAGGTCATGGCCACCGTCTTCTTCGTTTCTTGAGGGCGTATCATCAGGAAAACAAACTTCTCGGTTCTGGAAATGAGATTACTGCATTGTTATGCAGTAACCAAAGAGATGGCGGTAGGCGGTGCTACCTCTGGTATCCTGTACAACTTATTTCCCAAAGTAACAATAACAGCATGGGGCCTTGACTCATACACAGCATGTCGCTTCCACAAGTATGGTTGTCCTAATAACACATCACAAACTTCAAGGGGTGCAATGTCACACAATACCTCATCCGTGAAGGGCTTGATGTTGTATGGAAGGCGACACTGTTGGCTCACGCGAAGATCCCGTCCTTGGTGCAGCCACCCAATGGTGTATGGTTGTGGATGCGTTGTGGTCGGTAAGCCCAGCCGTTTCACGACCTCTGCCGAAATGAGATTCTTTTGGCTCCCGTTGTCGACAATGAACTGTAGCGGGGAGCCCTTTACCCACATCTGGGAGTGGAAAAGATGCTCCTCCTCCTCTGGATCTTCGTGGTGGCAACAGTGGCGTTGGGCTCCGCATCAATAATCTGCTTCCCTTTGTCATTCCCCTTATCGAGTTCTGACTCAGATTCAGAACATGCATCTGATTCTGAAACCTTCAGCTCGGCCACCAGTGACTGCTTGGCCCGACACTCACTTGTGTTGTGAGTGGAGCTCTTATGGAACTCACACCACTTTCCGGTGTCCTTTTTCGGCTTCGCGGCGCTATTCTTTGCTTGCAGCTTTGGCGGGTTGTCTTGGGCCGCCCCGCCTTGGCTTTGTCCTTTGTTCTACGGTTTGGGGGCACCTTTCCCTTGTTTCGGATTCGCAGACCCAAAGTCTCGCTTCTTCTGTTTAAACTTTTGCTCGACCTTGACGGCATATCAGTATGCCATGCCGAGCGAGGAGATGTTCAGAAATTCTATTTCTTCTTGGATGTACTTGTGCAGGCAGCCATGGTATTTTAGTACCAAATGCTGCTCTGTATCCTTGATACCCAACTTTGTGCGAAGGGTATGGAAAATATTGGTAAACTCTGGTACGTCTTGGTCCCTTCTCTGCCGTAGCGTGGTCCACTTTATGTATTGATCCTCATAGCTTCCGACAGGGTAGTACTGCTCCTTGATGGCATCTCGGAATGAATCCCAAGTCGGTGCGACTGAAAATAGTGAGCCTGTACTTTCATCTTTCTGTTCGCAGTAGGTTTCCCACCAATCCTTGACGTGGGGGGCTGCTTTGAGAAGAGCGAAAATAATCTTTTCTCGACTGGAAAAATCATGAACAGAAAAATAACCCTCTAGCACATTTAACCATTTATCGACGGCATCTGCGTCTATCTGACCCTCGAATATGGGGATTTCAAAATTAACTTGTACCTTAAATGGTGTGGCGTTTCCAGAGTTGCTATTGGAAGCCGATGCGTCGCCCCTGGGTAGCCGCCGAAGGATTTGGGCAAAGTTGTCCATCATCGCGTTCCTTTGTCGCTCGAGGGCTTCTTCAAGCAAGATTTTGATAGGATCTCCTGCCCCCTCGTCTTTCTTTTCATCCGCCATGGGAGGCCGTCGGGATTTGCGAGGCTGGTCTTGCAAAGGTTCGACCAGTTCAAGCCCTAACTCCTTATATCCCGACCGCGTTGGGGACATGCAAAGAAAAACAGAGAAGAAAAGCAGACCGCTCTGATACCACTGATCCAGATTTAAACAGGAACGCTATAAAATACAGAGATAACCATAAATATAGATATGCAACGGAAATAATACCTCAATTCATTACTGTAAAATACTGAAATATGCTTACAAACAGAAATGGAAATAAACCAGCTAGGGCGATGGTAGCTTATCTCTGAGAAGAGATGTGGTGGCTACATGCCTCTGAACTGTCTTACAATGAGGCTCGAAGGCCTATTTATTGTTGATAAACAATGGAAAACCCTTCACATTCCAAAACCTAACCCTAGAAGATGAAACGCCAAATTGTGGGCCCCGTTTTTGGGTAAGTTGGTACATCAATTTCCCGGGGTAGCGAATTGGTCGTACTATCTCCGTTTGACGTGCATGATAGCCCATTGGAAAGATCTCTCCGAGGACTACGACAGAAAAGACTATTTTTATCAGAAAAATCGTTGGCGATGGATTTCCCAAAAAACGTCGTTTAGGGCCTCAAAACGGCTTCGGAAGTTTAGGACCCGAAAAACTGCTAAAAATAGTAAACTGTGCTATAATTAAGGAAACTGAAAAAAAACTATAAGAAGAATTAGAGGGGATCCAAGTGGAATTAGCGGGTGGCCACCAATATCCACCTGGATCAGTCTGATTGAATCGTTGGGTAATAGTGACCATGTAAAGGATAAAGCTAGAAATGGAGAGCATTTTGATAAGACACTTGATAAATGTAAGGAGGAAATTGAATTGTTGGAGAATTTGCTAGGAGGAAATGAAAAGAGAAAATAAGTGGTTACAGCAGCACTTAACAGTAGGAGAGGGTCTTTAAAAGACATAGAGACAGAAGAGTATTTTAATTTACAAACCAATAGTTTGTTTGCAAGAACAGAGAATAGAATGAATGAATGAGATGCTGTGATTGAAGAAATTGAACAGAAGTTATTTGAGAATGAAATGGAAGTTCAGAAGCAACAAGAGGGTAAGGATCTAAGGGTGGCAGTAAGGAACCAACAACTAAAAAGTGAAGGTAACCAGCAGAAGATTAAAGGAAAATTTAAAGAAGAGACTATGTTAGTTGTAAACATAGTAAAGGATCATCATTCCATCAGATGATAGACACAGTGGAGATAACCAGGGAAGAAAGAACCTGATGAAGATTGCAAAGGATATGCAAGAGAGGAAGAGGAAAGAGTACAGCAAAGAAGTGAGTTAGACATAGAAATTGAATTGATGATATATTTGATGAGAAAAGAGTCTCAAAGGAAGAAGACAACTGAAAGAAAACAAAGTAGCAACAAGAAAAAGACAGCAGCAGACTATGAGAGTATAGCTAGTGGGGCAATGCAGCATAAAGTGTGGAGACCTAGAGAACAACAACAAACAACAGCAGCAACCAAGGATAGACTACAGAACAAATTATGGGATCCAGGACAACACAAATCAAAACCACATGATCAGGAGATCATGATTATTTTCAACCTTGAGAGACAGATGCAGGAGCATTCAACTCAATAATTTCATTGTATTTTAGTAGACATAGGGGGTCTTGTGTTTTCAAGGAATTTGGTTTCCTATGTTTTGAATTAATGTAATTATTAAGGTTTTGAGTTATTTTAATTAGAAAAGCTATAATAGGGATTTAATTAAGGATAGTGAGTCATATTAGTAATGTAGAAGAACATGAGAGAATCAGGATAGTTGAGAGATTTGAGAATTAATTGTAAATCTTAGATTAGGAGCTAATTCATGATTTTGTGGATTAGAGAGGATTCTTAGAGATAAGGAAGAGATTTTATGGTTTTGTTGAGAAGATTATGGATCTAAACCAGGAATTGGTTGTAGAATCCCTTTTGTATAAATGTAAGCCTAAAAGGCATAGCCAGGGGTTGGTTAGCTAGTTAGTCAAGTCAAGTTAGTAGTTAGAGGTTTGATTGTAAGCCTACGGGCAGATTGTGAAACAGAGGCCACTGATATTGGAAATTAGGCCTGAGAGAAGAAACTGTGTAAATACCTGTTTATTAATACAAACAACTCAATTCTGAGTTTATGTGTGGTTTGACTATTGAAGGATAAATTGTGTGTGATTTAGAGGTTCTACATAGTAAATGTATACAGGTGGAGTTCAGCAGAATAAAAGAAGAACGGGGATGAAGGTCCATCAGATCGTTGAATCCGATTGAAGGATCAAAGTACATTTTGGGAGGGACCATGGTTAATGAATACACAGAGTTAAGATTTATGTGGCAGAATAGTGAAGGACCCGAACTCTGAAGAAAACTGGAAACACAGAGGAACATTGAAAGAACGGCATAAAAGCAAAGTCAAGAGAAGGCCGAAGAAGTGAGGAATGATGCACAGGATTCGTTGGATCTGAAGATCAACAAATGAGGTTGAAGCTGATGAGTGACCAGGATTAAGTCATATAATATAAATAAAAGAAACGAACGATGAAGATTCAATCCAAGTACTTGTAGAAGGTGAAAGGCGGGAATCGATCTAACTCGTCAGATCGACAAATATGGGAGATCGACAGTGATTAGTAACCACAGCGAGGGTAGAGAGTGTATGACTGCCTTAATTGTGGTTGAAGGCCCATAATTTTTATTAACCATCGATCGCAAATCCAGATGCTTACATCATAATCAACTACGGGGGTTGAAATCTTGATAACCCGCATGCTTATTGAAGACCTGCAGACCGTCGGATCGAATGATTAGATCAAGCGTGCCTTGATAATTGGTGGAGGATGACGATTAGATTTTTTTGGTGATTGGGACAAGTGATGACCGTTAGATCCGGAGAGAGAATATCAATGGCAGAGAGTGAAAGTCAACGTGGGATGGAACTGTTGTTCAATTGGTGAATTAATGTTCAATCGGCGAAGTGTTGTTCAATAGGCGAATTGTTGTTCAATCAGTGAAGTGTTGTTCAATTGGAAAATTGTTGTTCAATCGGCGAAGTGTTGTTCAATTACAGATTGTTGGTCAATCCCGAGCGTTGTTCAATTGTTGTTCAGTTATTGTTCAATTGAAGAATTGGAAAGGAGTGGACCCGAGAAGGTTATAGGAACGTTTATTTGAAGTCCAGTTGTGTTATTGCATATCTCATGTGACAGGCGATGAAGTCACAGGTTGATGTGATGCGAGATTGCGACAACCATTGATCTGGTGGACGGAATCAACGGTGGATTGGAAAATTCCATATCGCAAATCTAGGGTTCTGAATGCATATGTTATTAAGTCCTTCAAACTCTGTGATTGCGATAAAGAAGGAGCTGGCACATAGAGTGGGGTTTGGTTAATATGCACAATTAAAGAGTTAACCACAGTTATCATACAGGATGAAGGGTCGAGCTATAAGGTTCTGCAACAAAGGATTACCAAAAGGTCAGTTTGGAATTAGTTATGTTGGAGTTAGTTATTAACTCGTTCCGCATGAGTCAAATTAAGGGGCCTTAAAGCATAATCTATGAAGTTTTGACCAGGCAGGTCCTAGAAATTCCTGGGACAGACGCGATTATGCATTTTATATGCATACTGTGGGTAATGCAGGTTTTTCCTGCGTTAATTTGTATGCTCAATCCTAGATTTGATCGCATTAATTAGAACATACACAATCAAACAGCACAAGCCAAAGATCTACAACATCTATGTAGCATAATCCAATCACTTCATTCAATAGATCAACGTGGTATTGAAATACATGAAATCATAACATCATATATAGGAAAACAATCTACTCTTTGTATTAGTATAAATGGAGAGAGTTACAACCAAAAAAAGGAGTTGATCTTGTAGAATATCTCCCCAAGTTTACTAATCCTTTCCTTACTGTTATCCTCCTATACCAATAGGGTTTCATTTTTCATGATTGACAATGGGAGTGCCAAAAATGTTCATCTTTGATGATACAAAGGTTCCATTTTTTTTGTGAAAGAAACAAACAGTTAAAACATGTAAAGAGGGTATGCCTTAAAAGAATAATCGAAAGGCAAGAAAATGAATTGGTCAGAAAAAATAATTGAAATGGACCCCAAAGAAAGACCAGGAAAGTGGCCAACCCAAATGCCACTGCTATCTTGATGGATTGCTCAACAGTTCAAACTGGGCCATGCCATGTTTTAAATTGCTTGTTCTAGACTAGAGAATGAATACATGTTCAAACAGTTCAAGCTTGACAGATGAGTAGCTGGATAGAGAAAGGAAGGAGCCCATCAGCTTAATCTGGACCCTTGGAAGATATAAGGGTAGATTTAGTTAGGAGGGCAGCAAAAAGAAAAGAGCATATGAGGGTTTGCAAGTCTAAGTGCACCCTCCCTGAAGTAACAAAAAATGCTAGGTACTAAGCTGGGTAGGTAGCCAGAAGTTGCAGAAGCCTGATTCTATTCAGTTTTGGCCTTGATCAAGAAGGCACATATTAGCATTTGCAGAGGTATCTATACAGCATTTTGATGACAAAATATGGAAGCATGTCTAACTTCCCCTGTTTTCCCCAGAGACTCTCTTTCTAACATCCCCTTGAGGACTTTAGGACCTCCCTAAATAGTCCTCCTTGTATTTCTCCTTGGAGAAATTCATGACAAGTCTTGACCTTCTTCTCCGAAAAGAAGCCACATTTCTGGTGTAAAACCATTCCTCACTTTCAATCTTTCACATCCCCAATTCACATTGACTTCTAACCCTATTATCTAACTCCCTAAGTGCTCCTCTTCCCCTACTATTATAGCATTATTGTGAAAAAACCAAAAAATATGTAAATACCCCCCCCGGGCATTATAGCCATATATTTAAAGTTCGACAAACATTACAGAATCAAATGCTTTCATATATTCAGTTCATACTCTAATTGGGGATTAAATTAACATTTTGTTGGTTTAATAACCCTTATCCACCTTATAAACTGCAATGTCGTACTCTCCCCGCCTATTATGTCAATTTTTGAAGAAAACCCACTCGAAGCCGTTTTCTAATGTTTACATTGCGGCGCGCTTCACCAAAAAGCAGAAAATATTAAAAAATACCCGCCGAGTCCCGCCGTATCGCGCTGACATATTCTCGGCCCGTCATTCGTCGGATCCGAGCCCTCCCATCCGACGGTCCACAGCAATTTCGGACCACCCCCTCCGTCCGTCCTTTACCGCCTGAAATCTGTCAGAGGGTGACATAGGGCCTGGGACGCATGCCCATTTGTTACTAGATCGGGCGACCTCTGACCATTACCGGGCCCATACATTAAGCGGTCCGATAATACCGCTAACCACCCTTTGTTACCGCTCTCCCTTTCCGCCCCACGTCATTGCCGCATCAGCGTTACGTCACCCTCCCTTCCGCCATTTCTCCGACCTGTCCGCCACATCGCTCGTCCATGTCAACCCAATCACCAGTTGACACGTCATTCCTACGTACCCGACCGGACCAATGACGTCATGTTGACGTCATCCATCAAAAAGGCGCCAAATACCAATTTTTCCATATTATCGCGCAAAAATCGTTTTTTTTTTTCATTTTCTTACCAAATGCACACTGTATCTCCTGCATGCCGTTTACGTCGCCTGTCCGCCAACTCCAAAGTTTGCTCCCTAGCTGTCGGCGCCGTGAGTTCAATCAACCTTCAACACCTTCGGCCACACAGTCCCCAAGTATTTATCAATTCCCTCTGCATACCCTGCTCCTTCCAAGTTCACTATATTACACGAGAGAAAAGGGAAAAGCATAAGAACTGCTAAAAAATTCCTAAGCAGGAAGAACCTCCATCTCCCACTTTAAGCCCCAAATTCACTTGTAGGGGCTCCCATTGCTCAAAATTTACCAGGCTCCCACAGCTTCTTGCGCATTTGCGACTTAAAGCCATTACCAGACAAATTCCACTGTAAAAGCAGCACTCAGTCCTAGCATTGGCTCTTTTAACCTCTCTCAGCAGCATTTTAACTCTGTTTTACCCCAATTTACCTGTGTTCTCTCTACAAATTGCCTTATCCATTGAAATTCATTGCTCTATGCTATCTTTTTTAGAAATTCAAATTCAATACAACTCCAAATAACAGTTAAACAATGGAGACCCCTGTGGCATTGAATATTGCACCTCTGAATGCCCCACATTAAGACCTAGAATGGTTGGCCCTTGCTGACAGAGATTATCAAATGAAAGAAACTGTTGAACTATGTAACAAATACCACATAGAAATCGTTTGTGAGCTAAAGAAAAAACACAGAGATGGTACTGACCTCTTGGGAATCTGGAAGTCCCACTTACCAATCTATTATCTCCCTCAGGTGAATGAGTTCCCTGATTTGATCCACCAATGTTGCACAAGTTATGACCCCAATCAAAGGGCTGTTCGGAGTCCTTCAGGCTCTGTATTATTCCATATCACTCCTGAAGCCATCAACCAAATGCTACAGTTTCAATCTGCAAAACCACTAACTCCTCTTTCTATGAAACTTTTGCTGGAGCAAGGTGCCAAGCTGTCCAACTCACAAATTACAAGAATTGGCCAAATGTTCATGCTCCCAGAATTCCAACCCCAGCAGCCTCCCCCTTATCTACATGTCTAGTTCAATGACATAGGGAGACTGCTAGTAGACATGATATCCTCCATCTTAGGATTCAAAACCAGTGAGTTTGTTGATGAGACAACCTTGGTAATACTATCCATGTTCACTCCAGGATAGCCCCCTGCTGTCCAGTATGACTATGCTACATTTATAGCCGACAAGATTCATGAACAGTTCATGAACCTGGAGAGAGAGAGGGTATTCAAATACACCTCCTATATATATCATCTATTGTACAATCAGCCTGATAGCTTTCCTGTTTTCCTCAAGAAGTTAGATGCAAAGGGAAACAGAAGATCTGTAATGTTCTGGACATCAGTCTGTCATCATATTCATTACTCACCATACAACTACTGTGAGTTCATTAACCTGTTCATTCATCCAGACTTGTCCCTGCTGCACAGTTCCCCTCCTCCTAGACTCACCGATGATATGCAGAAAATCCTCCAGCTTTCAAAGAACTATAGCATTGGAGATTGGTACTTCTACCAAGACCACACAGTGATCAGAATATATGGCTGTGAGCTAGCCCCATACAGACTGCCAAAGTATGTTCCCATGAGACTTTTTGCATTAGAATACTTCCGGCAGTTTGGCAATGCAGACATGATCCACTTTCATAGCAGAAATAAGAAAGCACAGCTGAAAATTAAGCACCAGCTGGGTCCATTTATCTTTAACAAGAGGGAAGAAGCTTGGGAAGAGGCAGACAAGATTCTAAAAAGCCTCCTTCTCAAGACAAGCTTCTATTGGGCACCATATGACCCTAACCATTTCATAAGCCTCAGAAGAATCAAGTATAGGCTTGCTACCTATGATCACTTTAGCATTCCAGAAATTGAAAAACATGCTAACCAATTAGAGTGGAGAGAAGGCACATTAGTGGAGGATTATTCTAAAGAGGAATTAACAGAAAGAGCCATTAAGAATTTAGAAAAAGCAGTTGACTTGGAATATTTTGGACAAGTTTGGTCTTCAGCCCCTCAGCATCTTGGAGAAACTGCCTCATCGTCCACTGTTCCCCAGCAGTGTGCGAAAGAAACTGATCAAGCAGCAAACATGGCTAAAGGCAAAGCAGTACAACAAGAGGAGTCACCTCCTAATTTAGAGTAGCAAGTAGAACAGCAAGAAGGCATGGCTAAGGCACCTGCCTCCACAGAGCAGCAAACGCAAGAGAAAATCCCTCCAAGGCAGGAGGTGACAATTGAGTCTACAATTTTACAAACACCAGCCAATGAGGAAAGAATAAGGAAAAGAGATAGGCAAGAGGATACTCCTCCTACTACTTCAACGGATCAGCAAGGTGAGAAAAGACAAAGACTAAATCCCTTTTCAGAGGAGGAAATGCCGGAAAGACCAACTGATACTATGCTCCCTCCTAGCATTGAAACATTGGCCAGCTCCTTGCAGCAAGGACAAGAGATGCCACATGGGGCAGAGGTAAGTTCTTCAAGGCAACGGTCCAAGGCGGACTCTAGCATCAAGAAGCAGTTCATAGACATCAAGAAAAGAAATGAGCCTCTCAAATACCAGATCTACAATCAACTCTTAAAGATGGCACCAACTAATCAGCAGAGGCTAATGTCAGCTTATGATATTCAAGAACAAGAAATGACTCTCAGTCATTTTAAGCCTACTATGCATCAACCTCAATCAGCTGCTGATTATATCAGAACCAATTTGGATATTTTCGCCAAAGACATCCACCCCATGGATCAGATCGAGCTACACAGGCAAACAGGGGAGATGCTCTATTCCACATTGGCTGATAAAACCCTATTAGCACACCAATTGCAAAATTCTCTACACAATACTACTGCTCAACTAGAATTAGAAAAGGCATCATCTCAAGCCAAGGACAACAGATTCAAGTCCTTGGAAGAAATTATTATAGAGCTGGGACATGATCCAAAGGACCCTAGGGGTGTGCAGGCACTATTGAAGAAAAGCGATGAAGACATAGCAGCTCTGAGAAAGCATATCAAGCTGCCAGCTACCCTTCACCCTCAGACTGGAGAGTTGTAGAGCAAAAGAAGGATCAAGATGCGGTTGCTTTACTCCTGAGTTTATATAAGAGATTGATGGAGACAGAGGGTGAATTGGAGGTAGCATTAAAAACAAAACAAGGTGAAGTACCAACTCAGCCAGCACAAAGATCAGCATCCACTGAAGGTGTGCCACTTGCAACTACTGCAGTAGGTCATCCCACCGGACAAACATCAGAGGTAGGCCCTTTAGGCTTAGCACCAGCTACAGAAGTGACAGCACCAACAACAACATCAAAACAGGTGCCCAGCCTCAGCATCCAGAATATGATGAAGGAGCTTGAAGCACTAGAAGCACAGATGGCTGAACTGAATGAGACTAAAGAAAAATTGGCTGCTATTGAAGAAAAATATGATAAATCAAAGCAGAGCATAGCTGAAAGAACAAGAGAGGTAAGGGCTCTTGAAAAAAGAATAAAGGAACTAGAAAAAGAGCTTACTCTTGATAGGGTTATAATTGAAGTTAAGAAAATCCTATGGGCCAACATTGGTCAATCCATTACAGACCAATGGCAGTATATTGAAACTATTCATGAGCATATGGATCTCATAGGCAGGGCCCAATCAGAAAATCAGAGAGCCAGGGCATCTCTAGGGAATATGCCTGAAATAGCCAACAGAATGATTAATGTCCTTAATAATCGCACTGGCCCCCAGCTGGCAGGAATGGGTATCACCAATAGAACTGATACTATTTTACTAATAAAGAGGGTGCTTACCTTAAGAAATTATGTGCAGACATTGGACAGAAGGTGTCAAGAAATGCAGGCAGACGTGAATAAATTTATTGAAAAAATCACAGCATTGCATAACAGAGGTCTTCCCAGCTTGGTAACTAGTGCAGGAAGGTTACTATCACATGAGCACTATGCCAAAAGGGTCAATAGCTATGCCACAAACCAGATCACTGCATCAGGAAGTGCCCCAAAGGAAACAGGGCCTCCATCTGGGCAGAGTCTCTATGACAAGCTAGAAAATTTATTCTTTATTATGAATGAGATTAAACATCTTTTTGAAGTGCCTCCAAACTATTACAAATACACTGAGGCAGATGAGACCTTAGGTAAAATCCTGAGACACCAATTGCCTACGCAAGAATGGTGGATGGGCATGATACAAACTTTGCTGTGAAGAAACAGGTTTATTTACCAGGTTTTTGTGTATCAATCACAAGTCAGAATTTTCAAAATATTGATATAGTTGCTCTAACTAGGAAAGGAGCGGAAAAGGCCAACTCAGCAATCAAATTTGGTGACCAAAGCAGGACCTACAAATGCAGATGATGGGGCTAAGGCAGCCGCACCATGACAAGGCAGTAAAAGGCAGATTTCTCAAAATCAATGCAAAGCACTCGGCCGACCCCGGTTGCCTCCAAAAGTCAAAGGATTTCTGACAGAAGTGAACAACCATTGATTGTTCATTTAAAGCAGCAATAACTATTGCATCTACTATTTTTGAGAGTTGGTAAAGAAAGTTATTAAGCAAATGACTCATCGTTAAGATATTTTTGTAAAACAGTTGTATATATATCCCCACGCATAAACTTGTTGGGGTTGTTGATTTCTCTTCTGAAGAGCTATACTGTAATTTCAGACTTTCAATACAAGAAGCTGATGGAATTTCTGAAGTTCTGCGTTGTTTGAAGTGTTGTGATGAGATTGCTTGCTGCTGCAGGATTCCTGCGTTATTTCATGTTACAATAAGTTTTCTGAACCGTGTCATTATGTTCTCTTCTCTTACATAATCTGCCTATGCTGTATATTTCTTAGTCTTAGCATTAGAGAAAAAGAATAGTTCAGGATTTGTTCATTGAACACCCTAAACTCAATCTCTGCTGTTAATTATGTCTTCTTCAGAATTAGTTATGAATGTGAAATTCTTAATTGCTCACATTTACACTGAATCTTTCATAGTAAATACTGTTCAGGAATTCTGAGTTGCTCCTGAGTAATATTTCATTTCTCCATATCACCAGCATAGTGAAAGATTCTTAGTTGCCTCTCACTGGCTGGAAACAGTCCATATTCCCAAATTTGAAGATTGTTTCATGAGTGCCCATCTGGCCCTGCAGTATCATCATTCTCACTAAATACCTAAAGCAACACATAATCACAGACTCCAATGCCCAATGGACTAAAAACCCCTGAACATTGCATTTCAGCTGTTAGAAGATATCATTCAACCAAAACATTAAACAAAATTCAGTGCATCATAACTAGCCTAAAACATTACAAAACAAAGCTAAATTCTAAAGAGAGAGCCCTCTCTGATTGTAGGTAGGCTAGAACCTGTGATCCAAAGATTGGTTTGTGGTTACCTCGGCCGTATTCCCTTGGGAGTCAAAGGGAACAACCTGAGTGTTAACACTTACCACAAAGTATGCCTCTATGTCACCCTAATGCATGGAATAATGACTCTCAAAGCAACATCATGAGGGTAGAATCAATCTCCAAAATCCAACCCCTTGCCCATGGATGGTTGTAAATATATAGATGAGGGAGGTAGTTCATTAATTCTTATCCATTTACCAATCTAGGCTTGAGATCCACTTGATATGAAAGGATGAGCTCAAGGCATAAGAGATGAAAACTTCAAGGTAGGATTGGAGAGGATTCAAGACTCCTATTTAAGGTAAATGGCTGAAACAACCTCAGGAAGCTTTGGGTTTCTTTTTATTTTCCCTGATTTTGTAGAATCAACACACCCGCAAGACTAAGCAACCTACTAGGGATTAGCGTAGGTGCAAATACAGTCAACCTAGTATTCAACACTAGTCCCTAAAGGGCCAAGGTGCATTGGGCCTTAAAATCTTGGAAACTTAGCAGTCAGGAGCAGAAACTCAAGGATTCAACATAATCATGCTTAGGGCTTTGGATAGGGATGATGCAAAAATGTGAAAGGATAAGAATTGGTCCTGTTTAAAGGACTATTGGCCAAATGTGACAAAATTTCCTATAGCACTAAATATAAATATGCAATCTGTACCTTTTTTGTGTATGGAACATCATGTAGATTAAATTATTGCTCCATTTGTAGTATCCATGTTACCAGATCCTTGCCATAAAATTTCCTCATGTCGATCTGTGGAATGCGGTGGGTCTTAAACCCAACATTGGAGTCGCTAAAATCATAATTCATAATAATTTTTTCCTCATCATTATTTTCATGGATTACCTTGTCACCACTAGGAAGCCTTTCTTACAACAACTTTGTCAACCCTTCCAATTTGACATTCATCATTTCCATGTCTACTTTAAAAACTCCCATATCGACTTTTAAACCTTCCTTCAATCCTTCCATGTCTCCTTTTACTTTTTCTTATAAATCATCCATCTTAGCTTCTAGTTCTTTTTTTGTTACTCTTTGCAAGAGTGAAATTTGTTGCACCTTGTCTCATAATTTTGATATATCAGGTTGCATTTCTTCATCTTCTTCACGCGTCATAGTAGAGCTTTCAGGTTGCTTACTAGGTATGTCCATTTTTTTGTTTTGAGCTATTTTGGAATTAAATAATGATATCTATGCTTCACTATGCCCTTTGAATCACTTCAAATTGATTTTTGAAAAAAAATTATGCAAAATTTTAAAAAAAAAATACATTCCTTTTTCTTTCTTTTTAGGAGCTCGATATTGAAATTGTTGTATCTCTATAATTTCAAATCTCCAAGGTTTGAAATTTATTCTTGTGGTAGCCCTCCGAGTCTTCTTTCCAATTCCACAAGTCAGGTTGAGATTAGAATCTTCAAGGAAATTTTATGTCAAATATCATATGATGACCTGATTATATATTGGTTCAATAGAGCTAACTTGTACGGAATGCCACATGTCATTGTTTTGACCTTCAACCTTGAAAATGATACAAGAAAAACTACATTCCATGCACTTTTACTCACTTTTTACAAAATTCAAATTCGATGCTCAAAGAGAAGGTTATGAGGAGTTTCCCTAGGTCACCTGTTTGATATTGAATTCTGGACCTGCAAAAACCCTAACTTCTTTGGACCATATCTCAGAAAATATAGCGAACCAAGATTTGAAATTTATACAAAAAGTTCAACAAGATTTCAGCTCCATGTGATCAAAATTTCAACTTCTAAAGCCTCGTAGAAAAAAGTTATAGCATAAATTCCAAGATGACCTATTTGAAGCAACAAAACTATAGAACCTAAACCTTTGATACTGAATGTTATGTAACAAGATCTCAAAACATAAGAATATATAGCTCAACGACTTGAGAAGAAACCTCTTCAAGGGGGAAACCTCCTTTACATCACATAAATGAACAATTCTTGGATGATACAAATGATAAGACCTCCTATCTAGATATAGGAGTCTAAGGGGTCACAATATAATCAGAGCCTACATAACAATAATAATGTAATAGCACAAGAATAAAAATAGTGGGCCTCTGTGGGGCACAATAATAACAATATTGGGGCTACATTAATAATAACAATAAGAGTGTTACACTAAAAAAACAATAAGGGGGCTACACTAATATTATAGGGACCTAACAAAGTAGGGAAAGGATTTTGTTTGTATATAATGCAAATTTGCTTAGAGCTATATAGCCCTCCTCCTTCTACTCTTCTAGTGCAACATCAATATTTTAAGACTATTCAAAGAGTGCATTACATAAGTTCGTTTATTGCCATTCTCTCCAAAAACTCTAGTTTAGATTATTTATTTATCTATTGCTTGATAAAATAAAATCTTTTATTTTTGAATTAACATCACTAATATCCCAATCTATGAGCATGAAATTGATAAATATGCACTATACTATAATTATTATCAACACATAGAGAACAAAACTTTGTTAGAAATATTGCTCATATGGCACTTTCATAAGATTTATTTCTTATACATGATGGACATAAAAGATCACTCCTTGCATCCATGGTAAATAACATTGCAAAAATTCAACATGGTCATGGTATTAAACACCTTGTACAATAACTCATAATAGAAATAAAAAAATGGAACAACATTATCTATATTGTAAAACCATCAAAGAAGGAAAGATCCATAATTTAAACAAATCATTATAGAATGTGAATGTTCATTTTCACTACCTAGTCTTATGAGGCAAGGGTACAAGCTCCATTATATACAAATTGAGCATAACCAACTAAGTGACGCATTTAATAACTTTAGATAAATTCTAGTAGCATTACTATCTTCATTAAACCATGGGCACAACTAAAAGTCACTTACATGTCTACATTAAATCTCCATTAGGTCTAGAATAACCAACAAGGTGAACTATTCATATCAACAACCTCCTGAAGCTTAATTTAGGTGACAAGTTCAAAATATATCTATACTCATAGACTGAACCAAGTAAATATTATCCCAATGCATTCCATAATATGCACCTAGGCAAGGTCCAGGGAATGAAATGCCAAATGTTTTAAAGAGTCCACCTCGAAGAAGAGTGCTTCATGAAAAAGAACTAATCATCAAGAAAACAAGATGGTTCACTATTGTAAAATCAAAGAAGATCATATGTAGAGGCACAAAAAGAAAAAAATCAGAAAACAATCAACATAAGTACTCCAAGTATAAAGGGCTAATGTAAACAATGTTGGACAATAATAGTAATGGCGAAAAATTTGTCAAGGTGGATGGGAATTGAAGTCAGAGACGATTGGATGTGGATATATTAAAGATAAAAATCTCAAGCTTTCATAACATAAAAACTTAGACTTTGTTGGTATTCTTCTCCACATATTGTTATATTGTTATTTTAATTTTGTAGTGATTTCTCCCTTCAGCAATGATGGCAGGGAGACTCAAGGCTTGATTCAAATATAGAAAATATTATCACAACTTTTATAGGCCATTTTGTCACATTCGGTCAATATGTGTTCAAATGGATCAATCAACATCCTTTGACCTCCTTCTCATCATCATAGCATAAAGCCCTAAGAATGACTAATTATTATCCCTGAGTTTCTACCTGAAAACATGTTGTTTTAGTCATTTTAAGGACCAATCCTCTCTGGCCTCCTATTAGACAACATTGACAACTAGGTTTCTCCATTGTGGACTATGTTGATCACCTACAGGTTTCTCGACTATGCACCTGTGTTGGCTCTAGAAATTCAAGAAAAAGAGAGAGAATCTCGAAGCCTCTTCTTCCAGAAGCTTCCAGGATTTGTTTCAACCATTTATCTCATATAAAAGTCTCAAATCGTATCCTATCCTACCTTGGAGTTTTCATCCCTTATCACTTGATCTCATCCTCCCATCAAGAGTGGATCTCAAGCCCTAATTGGTAAAAGGATAATAATTCATGAACTACCTCCTTCACCTGTATATTTATTATCATCCATAAGCAAGGGGTTGGATTTTGGAGAGTGATTCTACCTATATTCTATTGATGTGAGAGATATCTTCCCATGCATTAGGGTGATTAGAGGTGCACTTTGTGACAAGGAAAGTACAAGTCAGCTTGGAGGATCTATGTTACAAGATCAACACCTTCTTTTGGTTGTAACTCACTCCATTTCTAATAATGCAAAGAGCTAATTTTTTTCCTATATATGATGTTATGGTTTCATATATTTCAATACCATGTTGATCTATTGAATAAAGTGATTAGATGATGCTGCATAGATTCCATGGATCATTGGCTTGTGTTATTTGACCGTGGCTTGCATTATTTGACTATGCATGTTCTAATAATAACATTTGGAGCTAGGATTGGAGCATTCAAGCCAAGGAAGGAGAAAAGTGTAATACAGATCCTATAAAACCCCCTCCCAGGTCTACCCAAAGTAATTGTGCCAAAAAGGGTAAAAATTAGACGAGAGGCTACTATGATGGGATTCAACCTCCTATGTGTCCTTAAGGAAGTGGAATCGATGAAACATCAAACACAATCATTAAACACCATCAGCAAATCCCTCAGGAGACAAGTCAACCACTCAGACAGTCTCTCCCTAAGTTCCATTGTTGTTTGAGAAACTTAGGGTAGAGTAACGCACTCTAGAAATAGCCCAGGTGAGTTATAACACTTCCCAGCCTTCAGCCAACATTGTTAGTCTCTAGGGTAACGCTCTGTAGGCAAACAATCCCATAAATTGAGCCATTTTTCTAGCCCAGACTTCCTAACCTCTACCCATAAGTTATTGGAACCTTCAGGAATCATTAAAAACATGATAAAATGCTAATGAATCAAACTCAACCTCGGGATTAGGCCTGAGCATCCCCAACTAGGACTGACACTCTGTAAAAACACTTGGCATCAATACAACCTATAGGTATATGATACAAGACATAGCATAAATGACTAAAATAACTTATGAAACATAACCAGAAGGATCACCTCCTCCTCTTGTTAGGGCCTAAATCTACCTCAGGCTGAGAAAGTCAGGAACTAGGGTAACATCAAACCACGCTTAACCTGGTAGCTAGCCCTACCAGGTCGGGAGAGGGCTCTCTCCTTGTCAATCTCAGAAAAGATGGCCAATGAAGCTTGAGATGACTATTGTAATGACTGATTTTAGGCTAGGTATGTGTACAAAGGTGTTTGATTGAATTTAAAATGGGTTTGCTGGCTCAAATGTGAAAGGCAGATTTGGGTCTGGGGAATGAGGCCCAGTTTTGCAGAGATATCTATGGGGCGAGGTAGGCAACTGGTTTGGCACTTTAAATTGAGTGAGATGGAGAGATTTTACACTGGTGAGGAGTTGGAGAGGGCATGAAAGTCTCAGGGATCCTCTTCAAACAACTGAAAACATAAATAACTAAATAAACCCTAGGTAGAGCACTGTAATTTCAATGGATTCTACCTTTATCCTTGTTTAATTTAGTTAAGATGAAGCAAAGAGAGAAGATGGCATACATAAAACACATGTAAAACTTTCAATTAAAGAAGGAAACACAATACCAAATCAAGATTCCACAAGAATCCCATAAAGTGCTGCAAACCCTGGTCAATTCGTTAGCCAAATTGCTGAAAAGAGTGTACAACAATGCTCAAAGCATTCACAAGAGTCCAACCATGCTAATGACTGAAAAATTACAAGATATATGCAACCAAGAACTAATCCTAGCCTCTAGGGGTCGAGCTCATAAGTTTAGGAGCTGTTCCAACAAAGTCTAAACTAAGAACTAAAAAGTAGGCAGTGGAACAGCTTGCCTCTAAAAATTAGGGAACTGATTCATTCAGTTGCAAACTACCTTTTCATGGATGAATCTACCTTTATGAGTGAAAATTTAGCATAATTACATCAAAATCCATCATGTCACATTAAATTACATCATGAGTTTGACAATTAGAAGGAGAAAAGTCAAACTGTGAAGAAACTAGGCGAAAAACATAGTTTTTTGGCCAAAATGAGCAAAATTCCTCCAATGCGCCACGCTGATTTCCCTATGCGTAGTGCATTTTTGTAGCTGATTTTTGAGGCCTTTCAGATGTCCAAATTTTCTCCAAGTGGGCTTGTTGGAAAGGTATACATGTCTACTTTCTAGAAAAAGTGGAATTTTTGAATTTGGCCTCCATATTACCCTCCAAAACTGAGGTCTCCCAACACTGCTTCCTGTGTGTCCAAAAAGGGGTAGAAAGGTCATTTTTGAGGTGTTTTTGACCTTTTTGGAAGCTCAAAACCTGTCAAAATTTCTTGGCCATTTGTGAGCATGCATATTTTTCCATGAAAAATCCAAAAATGCTGAGTTTTCCTCAAAAGGAGGTCCCCATCAAAAGCGCGCGCCAGGTGGCGCGGCGCATCAGGCAGAAAAACCTGTTTTTTAAGCCAAAAATTTCAAAATTGCAAAAAGTGTCCCAAATTTCTTGAAATTTGGGCTGAGTGTCTTTCATCAAGAGATGTGTTGGGCCAAGGAAGCCTCAGCCAAGATCTGAAGTCTATCTTGCTCTTTTCGCTTCCTCGATGCTTTCTTCAACTTGGCCTTCAAGTTCCTGATTCTCGCCTTGCACACTTTGTTTCTCGTCAAGTAGTGGTAGGCCATCTACCTCAACATAGTTTTCCCTCTATTGCCATTCTCTAGCATCTTTTCCAAGTGGATATTTTCCCTCTCAAGCCAAGATTCACGATTAGCATTGATTTCTTGTTCAAGTGATGTGAACTTGACTTTCCTCCTTTTGGCAGCTTACCAGTTTTCTCGTATGTTTTGTAGCTCCATAATGGTTTGTTGATCCTCTAGTTGTTTGTTTCTTTGCTCTAGATATTTTATTATCCACTTGGCTCTTTCTAGGTTGAGAGACAAATGTTGAATGTCATCTTGTTGCTCCTGAATGATCCCTCTAAGCTTTGAGCTTTGTGAGCTCAAATCGGTGTCGGCATCCTGAATAAGAATGAAATCTGTCTCCTACCCTCCTGAAGGCTCCTTATCATGTAATGGCCGCTTTCCCTTGTCCTGTGCCTACTCTGATGATGGAGGAAACGAGACCCCTTCCACCTTGGGTGGAGATAATACTCATTTTGCCGCTGCAAATAACCTTCTACTGCCTTTTTGATAGGTGACAAACACTGGCACACTAATGGTTTGTGTCTCATGCATCTCCTGCTAATGTGAAGGTCCTCCTGTCTCATGAAAAACTACTGGGAGTACTTGAGGACTTGTGAAGACCTCATGTGAAATGAAATCCTCCCATGAGATGTTCTATAAACCAAGCTGATGCAAGACCACAATTTTGATTAGTGAAAAATGATATATATTGTTATACTGCTACTGAGGAGGATTCCTATGCACTAAGGTGGTCATCTTCTCAATGTTTCGGCAAATAAAATATTGGAGATTCACCATTCTCACCCTAGTGAAGTGCATCAACAATCTAATGTGATAAGCATATAGGCGAGAAAAATGGCCCTCACAGCTGAAATATTTAATTATGAGTTTCATCAAGGGATCATATGTGTCCCTCAGATATCTGAAGGGAAAAACTCTACTGAGATGCCTCTAATAACCAGCCTTGATGTAAGGCTCATAGTTCTCTCTATTAATCTGCTGCCTTTTATTCCACTGCTCACCAACATTTGGAATGCCAGTTGCTTAGGAAATAGTCTTGGGTGTCAAGGTGAATGTCACACCTGCCAAAGTGACTTGACCATTATGAAGATGGAGCACAAACAATCTGGCGAACTCATTATGGTACTGGACACTCCCTGCCATCTCATAGAACTCATAACAAGATTGGTGTTGAAAGCATGTGACAGCAAGAGGACAGGCCAGCAGCTTGACAAGTGAAGTGGGCTCTTCTCGTACATGTTTACCACCCTTGTGAGGTCTCCTTGGTGCATGCATTTCTCTAGAATAATCATTGAGTGTCTCCTAATCTTGTTCATAGGAAGGATCAGACTCCATGTTTGCCAATGTTTGAGTTTTATTAGATGAGCATGAAGAGATTTATGGTGTCTTTAGATTTTTGTTGCCAAATGTATGAGGGACTGTGGAGAGAATGTGTATGAGGGGTTTTGGGAATATTTCTAACAGGATTTTGGGAATAGAAGGGTTTAGGGATAGCAATTAGGCTTTGGGGTAGTAGTTAGGGTTTGGGAATCTTTAACTAGGGTTTGGGATTGTAGAACTAGGGATTTAGGATTAGTGATTTTAGGGATATGGGGTTTTTGGAATGGGTTGATGAAAATGTAATGAGAAGGAGAAAATGAATGAAGGAATGAAGGAGTGAGGGAGTGAGAGATAGCTAGGAGTGGAATTGGTAGCAAAAAACACAACTTGTAAACCCTAAGCAATTGTTTTTTACCAAAATTGCAAGGAGGTAGGATTTCAAGTTTTTCTCATTAAATCACCATAAAAATCAAGAGAAACTCATTCACTGATCATGGAGGAATGTTTGACTTACTTGAACACCTAGGATTGAGCAAATTTTTGCAATTTGAGAGAGTTTGTGGGTGAAATTGGCTTCCAAAACCTGTGCGCCACACCCAAACCCAGTGTGCCGCGCCACTTCAATGCACCACGCTTGTGTAATTTTTACACTGCAGAGGGCGGCCCAATGCGCCGCACCAAATGGATGCGCCGCGCCCATGACCCAATGTGCCGCGCCTCTGAAATATGCCCAAATTGTTGCAGTTTTGCCTCCTTTGCGATTTTTGACCTTTCTCTTGTTCACTCCTTCTCCTTTGGATGCAAATGAAGTTTTTTAAACATGAAAAATGGTTTATATACAAATTATTTTAATTTTTCACTTATCAAAAACCCACTTTGTAATGTTTGCCTTTGACTTGCTTTTAAAACTCTGTTTTTGGGCAGTTTGCTTTATTTTTGCCTTTAATGAATTGAATGCTTTGACTTTTTGTTTGCCTTGTAGGGGATGGAGTTGTTGAAGCTTGGAAAGGTGACCAGGGTTGCTACTGAAGTTATTACATATGGAAAAAATGAAATTACATCAGTTTGGTACATAAAAACATAAAAAACTTTGTTTTTCCTCAAAATAGGGTTTTGAGGAAAAAATCAATCACTAAGCATGTGATTATGGAAATTATTGTTGTTGAAACTTTATTTGTCTTCCTCATGCACCTGTTGACTGTTATTGAGCATTTTTAAGACCTTATTGATGAAACCCTAGACCTAATGAGACCTAAAACCCTAAAAATGACTTTTGCAGATTTAAATACAAAAATTGACTGTAGATGATCTAGATGAATGAAAATGGGCCAGCACATGAGGGAAATTGTACAATAAGCCACTACCGTCAGATGATCCATGACCCTAATGGAATGCAATTGATCGGGTGAGACACCTAACATGCAATGCAACAAGAGAATTTGATCACTGACAGAGGGATGAAGATACCGACACTGACATTGGCTCTAATGGGGATGGTAGCTCCTTGGAGGTGCCAAGAACTAAGATCTCTGAGAAAGCAGGCAGTGCCTTCGTCCATTAGGCTGTGGAGTCAATAACTTTCACAAACCAAACCAAAATCTTGACTCAATTTCAGAACTGAAATCTGACTCAAAACTGACTCAATTTCAAGACTGAAATTGACTGAAAGACCTGACTAAAACAACCCAAACCAAAACTAAAATCAAACCTCAGTTTTATAGCCTTCACCTCGGGCCCCAAACTGAATGAATGATGACAGTACACACTTGCAATGAAATAAAATAAACTGGTATGTACAATGATACATATGACAGCAGAAAACATTTCAGAAATAGTACCGTTTGAGCAGCCAACCGTTCACTGGCCCATCTAAACAATATTATCCATTCATTTTTTTCAAAAGGAAACCATTTTGGCCCCAATATGTAGCAATTCTAAAAGGTCCTTTCCAAAGATTCTCAAACTTTCCATGCTTACCGTTATCTTTGTTTCTCTCGTCCCATTTCAGCACTATGTCTTCTGTTTGAAACTTGTCTGCCTTTGCCTTTCGATCATATATTTTCTTGATTCTCTCTTGAAGCTTGAAAGTGTTCTGAAAAACCTCCTCTCTAGTCTACTGTAAATGGATCATTTGATTGATTCTTCGCTACAAATGATCATCCTCGCTGCCAGCTTCCTGCAGAAGTTTAACCACTGGTACTGCAAGAGAGGTCGGGAATACCATGTCAACACCATACAAGAGCTCAAAAGGGGACATGCCTATAGATTTATTTTGACTTACTCTGTCTACCCAAAGTGCATTAACCAGCTTTTTGTGCCAGCTCTTCTTGTTCATTTCTAGCAGCTTTTTGATAATATTGACCAAGGATTTATTTGTGGATTCCACCAATCCATTGCCTTGTGGATAATATGCAGTTAAGTGCCCTAAGGTAATTTGATACTTATTACAAAATTCAATCTTTCTTTTAGATTTAAAAGTTGTTGCATTATCAGTGATCAGCTTGTTTGGATAGCCAAAACGAGACAAAATATTGTTTTCAAGAAATGAAATTATTACCGAATCAGTGGCCTACCTAGTGGGAATCGCTTCAATCCATTTGGTAAAATAGTCTGTCACTGTGAGGATCCACTTGTGTTGCAGTGAAGAAGTAGGATGAATCTCCCCAATGAAGTCCATACCCCACTGCTGAAATGGAGCATTTACTTCAGTCGGCTTGAGCGGTAAAGGCTGCAATTCTCTCCTACCTTGAAAAATCTGACATTCATGGCAGTTTGTAACAGTTTTGTACACATCAGCAAAGAGAGTTGGCTAATAATATCCTACTCTCAAATTTTTGTTGGTTGTTGTCTTCCAGAAAAGATGACCTCCATAATATCCCTTGTGAAAGTCTTCCATAACCTGTTTTGCCTCTTCTTCAACTAAACAATTGAGCAAGACACCATCGGGATCTTTCCAATAGAGTGCATTATTCATGATACAAAACTTGGCAACCTTTAATTTCAGGGTCCTACTTTTGTTCTTAGCCATTCCAGGTGGTGGTCACAAATTTTGGAGCACATAAACAATGTCTGAATAACAAGGAGAAAGAAGAAAATTTTTTGATACCTGAGCGGGCGAACTTTCTTCATCTTCCTCGGACATAGCAGTAATGATATTAATGTCCAAGGCATGCAAATTTGACTCAGCCATTAGTTTGGCCAGCCCCTGTCCTTTAATGAGTTTTGTTGGTTTGATTTCCACGTCATATTCCAACAAAGCAGCGATCCATTTGCCTCGTCTCCCTTCTAGATCTATTTGCACTAAAACATCTTTTTCATTAGCAAATGCAATATCCATGGCCCACTAAAAGGTCACACTAGCATTCTTCAATCCGAAAGGAATCTTGGCATAATGGAAAGTTCCCCACAGAGTAGTGAACGTTGTTTTATCTCTGTCATCCTCGTGGACCAGAATTTGGTTATAACTAGAATAACCATCGAGTAGCGACATTCGGGATGCTCCAACTACTCGTTGAAGTATGTGATCCATCTTGGGCAATGGATAGTTATCTTTCAAAGATACTTTATTCAGATTTCTGAAATCAATACATAATCAAATCTCACCTTTTTTCTTGCGCACAGGCACCAAATTTGAAATCCAATCTGAAAATCTTATGGGGACGATTATACCAACTTTGTATAATTGATTCACTTCCTTCTCTATCGAGGGCAGTAGCTTTGGATTTATTCTTCTTAACTTCTGTCAAAAAGGCTTTTGATTTGGCTTGATTGGAATTATATGCTGAATTATGCTCGTATCATATGCCTTCAAATCTAAATAGTCCCATGCAAATACATCAGTAAATGAAGATAATAAACTCATATACTTTGCTTTTACCTATGGAGGAAACGCCTTTGATAACTTTACCATTCTAGGATGTTCTATTGATCCAATGTTCACATCCTCAACTCCTTTCTTGGTTGACAGCAAGCTCGGTTTTCGGGCTACATCATCTTGATCGAACAACTCCTCTAAAGGTATTAGACCTTTAGGAATGACATTGTCTTTGAGCTGCAAAACTTCCATTTGATTGACTTCTATATCTGCTTCACCATCATCATGCTTCCCATCGATAGACGTGTCTTTGAATTTACCTTCATTTTGCAGAAATTCTTCAATTTCTTTATCATTTTGAAACACCTGCCAATACCTTTGATTAGCAGGGACAGTCAGGCGATGTTTCACATGAATCTCAAACTTATTGTTTGAATTCATCGGAATTTTCAAATTACTTGCTGTTGTTGCAAGTGAATCTGCAATAACATTCTGAACATGACGAACACATGTCAAAGTTTAATCTGGAAACAAACTCAAGATATCTAATACCGCATTGTGGTAGGCCCGCATTCAAGGATGCTTAGCTTGGTATTCCACTTTCACTTTCTTGATAACTAACTCGGAGTTGCCATAGGCTGAAATTCTTTTAGCATTTAACTTTCTAAGGATTTTCAAACTAGCAATTAAAGCCTCGTATTTAGCCTCATTATTTGAACAGTCAAAAGCCAATTTATATGAACAGACCCTTACATTACTCGGCACTTTGTTTGGGGAGAAAATAGGGCTACGTA
The DNA here is from genome assembly GCA_031772625.1 of Pinus tabuliformis. Taxonomy (NCBI): domain Eukaryota; kingdom Viridiplantae; phylum Streptophyta; class Pinopsida; order Pinales; family Pinaceae; genus Pinus; species Pinus tabuliformis. The sequence continues at coordinate 25,606,179 of CM062813.1, forward strand.
TCCAAATTCCAATTCCAGCACCTTCCCTTCCTACTGCACCATCAAAATCCATGCTCCACAAGTCGGTTTCGTCCTCTTCCAAATGCTGAAATTCTATTTTCTCTTTTACTTTTCCCTGTTGTCCATCATTATTTTGCTGTTGTCAGAAGGCTGATTGCTCAGCGGTACTATCAAGTCTTTTTCTTTCTTGCTTTAAGACCTCTCTGAAATTTTCAGTGGTCTTTGGAATGTCTTCTACTTCAACTACTTGGCTATTTACATCATTAAAACTATCAGAATATAAAACAAATGATTCTAAATTAGTATGTACATAATTGATCGAATGATTTATCGGTTTCTCCTTACTAGTGATCATGTACTTCATCTTTTGCTCCCGGTATAATTTCCGTATCTTACCGAACACGGGAATAGTAGCAGAGAAATCAAGCTGCAATGTCCCTTTAAGTTTTTCTCCCTAAGATTTGGAAAGAAGCATACCAAATCTAGGAGGAATATCCACCACAACCACATCCATCAAAACATTTTTCATTGGAATCTAATGCAAACTGACCACCAAATCTTTAATAAGACCATTGCATCTTACTCTACCAGAATCAAAAGAGTAAAGGTGATGATACTTTCTGGTGATATCCAAACCCAATTTCTCCATGACTGCCTTAGGCATGAGATTATGAGAGGCTCTGGAATCAAACATAGCGTTGTGTAACACATAGTCATGCACCCTAAGGCTGATGTAAAAAGGAGCTACATCACTATCTTGAGACTGACCTTCCAACGCTGGACCAAAGATCAACTCAGGTTGATCATCCTCCACGTTTACCATATCAGATAATGGATCTAAATTTAGAATCTTAGACACTTGACCTTTATAGCTACTATTCTTCATCAACTCAATCAAAGGAATAAATACTTTTAACTTAGCAATTTCATTTTCTAAGTTAAAAACTGACGTTTTATGTACCTCTTTAGCTGAAACATCCTTCTTTTCAGTTTTATCCTTTAATATACTTGGCTGATTTGATCTTTCATTTGCTGATGGTGTTTTGCTGGTGGTAGGATCAGCTGTCTCTTTTCCCTTTTTCTACACAACGGGAGGATCATTCTTTGGCGGTGTCACCTCCTTCCTTTTCTGAATTGGATTTATGGGTACATCTCTACTCCTAAGTGAATATTGTCACTATTGGGCTGTCAAAGCATTCATGTAACCCCTCTGATATTCATCAGACTCTTCTTCAAGAACTGTTTCATTTGCCAAGCGAAATTTTCATCCCTTTGTACAGTTGGGCTCTCTGAATACTCCTCAGCTTCAGTGATAAAATTTGGCATATCATCAGGTGTAAAGAAATGATTCTCCTCTCCAATTATGTTCTCCTCATCATCTGATTTTGGACCATGTACAAAATTCTGCTGTAAGGGTGTCCACCTGCTGCTGTGCCGCTTCGTCTTGTGCTCGTTGCTCTCATTGCTTGATTCTGAATTGTGGTTGTTGCTGACCAAGGAAGTTGGGATTTATGACTTGTGCTTTAGGCTTATCAGCAATTGTGAGCCTATCAAACATCTTCTCAATCTTACAGAGCACTTGATTTGAAGTGGAAGCCTCTTCTTTTATCGTTACCTTCTTTTCAGCCTTTGTTCTAGCTCTCTTGGCAAGCAGATGTGCTTCAATGCTGACTGCAATTTTCTACATGTCTTCCAAAGTGGCTGGATCTCTTTCTCTTAATTGATAGGCCATATCAGGATCAAAACCATTAGGAAACTTAATCAACGTCGGCCCTATAGGTGGCTTTATATCAGCAGGAATTGCATTGTAAACAGTATTGAATCTAACGCAATAATCTTGGACACTCTCACCAACATTCCTCTTGATGTTTTCATATTCGGAAAGAATTTGAAGAGGGTTCTTCTTTACCTCCCAGCGATCCAAAAAGTGTCTTTGAAGTGCCTCCAATGAATTGATTGTTCTAGCCGGAAATGCTCTAAGCCACTTTCTGACCTTGCCTCCAAAAGTTTGCAGAAACAATCTCATTGTTACATTTTCTGCATCGATCTCGTGGAGATCAAAGAAATCTGCCATCCTATCCACATGTTGCTGAGCTGTGATACCTTGAGGGGTACCATCAAACAATGGAATTTTGCTTTGATAATCAGCGGGCATGTCATCCAAGTTTTGAGGCAACACAAGGGGTGCATATCGGGCAGCCATTGCTCTAGGTGGATTTACGACTAGTCTTGGGGATGTAGGAGGGGTTGGAGTAGCTAATTTATGAGGTGTATGAGGTGTGGATGGAGGTGAAGAAATTTTTTATGTTTGAGGGGTAGAAGGAGTGGATGGAGGTGACAACATTGCATATTTCTAATCAGAGATGGAAGGCTGCACGGGAATGGTGGGAATGAAAGGAGGTTTGATAGGAATTTCTAAACTAGACGCAATAGTAGATGACCCAAGGATTGCAGATGCAGACTCTAAGAGTTTAGGAATGTTTCTAGCCATAATGGAAGTTTGAAGTTTCAAAATATAATCATCAATTAATTTATTTGCCTTTTCAGTTTCAAGATCTTTGACAAACTCAGGATTTAGGGCAGTAGAACCAACAACAATTTCAGATTTAGTCTCAAACAACGAAAGATCAAACTGTTTGTCAAACTCAAGATCTTCAAGATACTCAAAAATAGCAGGACATGAACGAGATATGAACACTAGAATCACGGAACTTTCTTGACAAAGGATTCTTGGAATAAGATTGGGATTTTCATACACAGGAAGTGGATCAAGATCAAGATTTGCTCTGGTGTGTTGTCTGGAAGCCAGTGTGTTGAATTATTCCCAAAAATTAAATGGACAAAATCAACTTATTCAGCCTATCGAATTCTAAACTCATCATCCAAAAGTCTAAAATTATCTCATGTACTGGGGCAATTTGCAAGTCAGATGTTTCGTTTATAAGACTAGACCGGAGATTGACTAAAGCAGCTTTTATCTACTTATGCACTTGCAAAGAAATGTGCAGTTCGAAGGCTACCTGGCATAACTTCAAGCTCTGTCTGTAGTTTATAAAACGAAGAACACTAACAAACAAACAATCTATCCCCGTTGAGTCGCCACTATGTTAGGGCCTAAATCTACCTCAGGCTGAGAAAGGCAGGATCTAGGGTAACATCAAACCATGATTAACCTAGTAGCTAGCCCTACCAGGTCGAGAGAGGGCTCTCTCCTTGTCAATCTCAAAAAAGATGGCCAATGAAGCTTGAGATGACTGATGTAATGACTAATTCTAGGCTAGGTATGTGTACAGAGGTGTTTGATTGAATTTAAAATGGGTTTGCTGGCTCAAATGTGAAAGGCAGATTTGGGTCCGGGGAATGAGGCTCAGTTTTGCAGAGATCTCTATGGGGCGAGGTAGGAAAATGGTTTAGCACTTTAAATTGAGTGATATGGAGAGCTTTTAGACTGGTGAGGAGTTGGAGAGGGCATGAAAGTCTCAGGGATCCTCTTCAAACAGTTGAAAACATAAATAACTAAATAAACCCTAGGTAGAGCACTGTAATTTCAATGGATTCTACCTTTATCCTTGTTTAATTTAGTTAAGATGGAGAAAATAGAGATGATGGCATACATAAAACACATGTAAAACTTTCAATTATAGAAGGAAACACAATACCAAATCAAGATGCCACAAGAATCCCATAAAGTGTTGCAAACCCTGGTCAATTCCTTAGCCAAACTGCTAAAACGAGTGTACAACAATGCTCAAAGCATTCACAAGAGTCCAACCATGCTAATGACTGAAAAATTACAAGATATAGGCAACCAAAAACTAATCCTAGCCTCTAGGGGTCGATCTCATAAGTTTAGGAGTTGTTCCAACAAAGTCTAAACTAAGAACTAAAAAGTAGGCAGTGGAATAGCTTGCCTCTAAAAACTAGGGAACTGATTCATTCAGTTGCAAACTACCTTTTCATGGATGAATCTACCTTTATGAGTGAAAATTTAGCATAATTACATCAAAATCCATCATGTCACATTAAATTACATCATGAGTTTGACAATTAGAAGGAGAAAAGTCAAACTGTGAAGAAACTAGGTGAAAAACAGAGTTTTTTGGCCAAAATGAGCAAAATTCATCCAATGCGTTGCGCTGACTTCCCTATGCGCAGCGCCTTTTTGCAGCTGATTTTGGAGGCCTTCCCGGTGTCCAAATTTGCTCCAAGGGGGCTTATTGGAAATTTATGCCTGTCTACTTCCTAGAACAAGTGAATTTTTGAATTTGGCCTCCATTTTCCCCTCCAAAACTGAGTTCTCCCAACACTGCTTCCTGTGTGTCCAAAAAGGGTAGAAAGGTCATTTTTGAGGTGTTTTTTAATCTTTTTGGAAGCTCAAAACCTGTCAAAATTTCTTGGCCATTTGTGGGCATGCATATTTTTCCATGAAAAATCCAAAAATCCTGAGTTTTCCTCAAAAGGAGGTCCCCATAAAAAGCGCGCGCCAGGTGGCGCAGCGCATCAGGCAAAAAAAACTTGTTTTTTAGGCCAAAATTTTCAAAATTGCAAAAAGTGTCCCAAATTTCTTGAAATTTGCGCTGAGTGTCCTTCATCAAGAACTGTGTTGGGCCAAGGAAGCCTCAGCCAAGATCTAAAGTCTATCTTTCTCTTTTCGCTTCCTCAATGCTTTCTTCAACTTGGCCTTCAAGTTCCTGATTCTTGCCTTGCACACTTTGTTTCTTGCCAAGTAGTGGTAGGCCATGTGCCTCAACATATTTTTCTCTCTATTGGCCTTCTCTAGCATATTTTCCAAGTGGATATTTTCCCTCTCAAGCCAAGATTCACGATCAGCATTGATTTCTTGTTCAAGTGATGTGAGCTTGACTTTCCTCCTTTTGGCAGCTTGCCAGTTTTCTTGTATGTTTTGTAGCTCCATAATGGTTTGCTGATCCTCTAGCTATTTGTTTCTTTGCTCCAGATATTTGATTATCCACTTGGCTCTTTCTAGGTTGAGAGGCAAATGTTAAATGTCATCTTGTTGCTCTTGAATGATCTCTCTAAGCTTTGAGCTTTGTGAGCTGAAATCGGTGTCGTCATCCTGAACAAGAATGAAATCTGTCTCCTGCCCTCTTGAAGGCCACACATCATGTAATGTCTGCTTGCCCTTATCTTGTGCCTGCTCTGATGATGAAGGAAATGATACCCCTTCCACCCCAAGTGGAGATAATACTCGTTTTTCCATTGCAAACAACCTTCTAGTGCCCCTTTGATAAGTGAAAAACATTGGCACACTAGTGGTTTGTGTCTCATGCATCTCCTGCTAATGTGAAGGTCCTCCTGTCTCATGAAAAACTATTGGGGGTACTTGAGGACCTGTGAAGACCTCATGTGAAATGAAATCCTCCCATGAGATGTTCTGTAAACCAAGCTGATGCAAGATCACAATTTTGATTAGTGAAAAATGATATATACTGTTATACTACTACTGAGGAGGCTTCCTATGCACTAAGGTGGTCATCTTCTCAATGTTTCGGAAAATAAAATAGGGGAGATTCATCATTCTCACCCTAGTGAAGTGCATTAGCAATCTGATGTGATAGGCATATAGTCGAGAAAAACGGCCCTCATAGCTGAAATATTTAATTATGAGTTTCATCAAGGGACCATATGCGTCCTTTAGATATCTAAAGGGAAAAACTCTACTGAGATGCCTCTGATAACCAGCCTTGATGTAAGGCTCATAATGCTCTCTATCAATCTGTTGCCTTTTATTCCACTGCTCACCAACATTTGGAATGCCAGTTGCTTGAGAAATAGTCTTGGGTGTCAAGGTGAATGTCACACCTGCCAAAGTGACTTGACCATTATGAAGATGGAGCACAAACAATCTAGCCAACTCATGATGGTACTGGACTCTCTCTGCCATCTCACAGAACTGATAACAAGATTGGTGTTGAAAGCATGTGACAGCAAGAGGACAGGCTAGCAGCTCGGCAAGTGAAGTAGGCTCTTCTCGTACATGTTTACCACCCTTGTGAGGTCTCCTTGGTGCATGCATTTCTCTAGAAGAATCACTAAGTGTCTCCTCATCTCGTTCATAGGAAGGATCAGACTCCATGTTTGCCAATGTTTGAGTTTTCTTAGATGAGTATGAAGAGATTTATGGTGTCTTTAGATTTTTGCTGCCAAATGTATGAGGGACTGTGGAGAGAATGTGTATGAGGGGTTTTGGGAATATTGCTGATAGGATTTTGGGGAATAGAAGGGTTTAGGGACAGTAATTAGGCTTTGGGGCAGCAGTTAGGGTTTGGGAATCTTTAACTAGGGTTTGGGATAGTAGGACTAGGGATTTAGGATTAGTGATTTTAGGGATATGGGGTTTTGGGAATGGGTTGATGAAAATGTAATGAGAAGGAGAAAATGAATGAAGGAATGAAGGAGTGAGGGAGTGAGAGATAGCTAGGAGTGGAATTGGCAACAAAAAACACACTTTGTAAACCCTAAGCAATTGTTTTTTACCAAAATTGCAAGGAGGTAGGGTTTCAAGTTTTTCTCATTAAATCACCATAAACATCAAGAGAAACTCATTCACTAATCATGGAGGAATGTTTGACTTACTTGAACACCTGGGATTGAGCAAATTTTTGCAGTTTGGGAGAGTTTGTGGGTGAAATTAGCTTCCAAACCCTGTGCTCCGCACCACAAACCCAGTGCGCCACGCCACTTCAATGTGCCGCACCTGTGTAATTTTTACACTGCAGAGGGAGGCCCAATGCATTGTGCCAGATGGATGTGCCACGCCCACGACCTAATGCGTCGCGCCTCTAAAATATGCCCAAATTGTTGCAGTTTTTCCTCCTTTGTGATATTTGACCTTTCTCTTGTTCACTCCTTCTCCTTTGGATGCAAATGAAGTTTTTTAAACATGACAAATGGTTTATATACAAAGGATTTTAATTTTTCACTTATCAAAAACCCACTTTGTAATGTTTGCCTTTGACTTGCTTTTAAATCTCTATTTTTGGGCAGTGTGCTTTATTTTTGCCTTTAATGAACTGAATGCTTTGACTTTTTGTTTGCCTTGTAGGGGATGGAGTTGCTGAAGCTTGGCAAGGTGAGCAGGGTTGCTACTGAAGTTATTACATATGGAAAAAATGAAATTACATCAGTTTTGTACATAAAAACATAAAAAAACTATGTTTTTCCTCAAAACAGTGTTTTGAGGAAAAATCAATCACTGAGCATGTGATTATGGAAATTACTGTTGCTGAAACTTTATTTGTCTTCCTCATGCACCTGATGACTGTTATTGAGCATTTTGAAGACCTTATTGACCAAACCCTAGACCTAATGAGACCTAAAACCCTAAAAATGACTTTTGCATATTTAAAGACAAAAATTGACTGCAGATGATCTAGATGAATGAAAATGGGCCAGCACATGAGGTAAAATATATAATAAGCCACTACCATCAGATGATCCATGACCCTAATGGAATGCAGCTGATCGGGTGAGACACCTAACATGCAATGCAACAAGAGAATTTGATCACTGACGGAGGGATGAAGATACCAACACTAACACCTCCAATGAACTATTATATCATCAACGAGGTCTTGCGTCCATTCAGTTAACAGTTACAAGAACATACATAAAATGACCATGACATGAACCAGTCATTTAACCATGCTTATAAACAACATAAAACCATGTAAATATTATAGATAAGACAATCATTTAATCCACCTATACACAAGTGAAAAAGTAAGAGAACTTAGCTTTTATTAATCATAGGAAAATATGACCAGGTTTGAGACTTCCACGTACCACCCAACCATAGACATGGCTAAACCAAATCTCCCTTTCAATCAGTCACCCCCGTGCCATATTCAAAGCATGAATGTGGGATTTCATAGAAAAACTAATTCAAGAAAAGCCAAGGGAATCCATAGGTTAAACCATCTCCACCCTCATCAAACCGTGATCACACCAAACTGATGCTCCGATCACAATCGAACTGAACTTAGAATACCATCTAGAATCCATCAATATCCTTGAGGAATTTTTTATATCCTTGTCTCTTGGTCTTTACCACAATCCAAACCAGATCACTAGGCCCTAAACTGAGACTATTCTCTTAGGTTTTACCATAATCCAAACCCAAATCACTACCGAGACTTCTCCCTTAGGCTTTACCGTGTATCCTGCCAAAACTGATCAATGGATTCCTAGGCCTTTGGGAACGGAACTTGAGACCACCTCCACCCTTGATTCCGAAATCCATCCAGCAAACCAAAGCTCAAACACCGAAATAAAAATCCCAACACCATGGCATTCGGAAAAAGGAAAGGCTAGGCTGAAATCTATTGTAATAACCCGACAAAACCATGCCATCGAAAATAAGAGAACCATACACGAACATGCAAAGCCATGCATGTCCAAGCTAGTTAGGAAATCATGCATGCAAAAGGTTACCTAAAAGTATTCCTACTGAAGTTGCTTGACCCTGCTTTCCTTCATTGCTCCTTGCTTGCTTTTCCTTTCCTTTCTTCCAACTAGTGTGCTCTAAGAAAAACTCTAAGTGACCAAGAGTGAGAAAGAGAGAAAGAATAATGAAAGAGATCTAAAGTTAAACTGAAAAAAGGTTACCAATTGATCCTCAGAATCCTTTTTATGAATGATGCCTCTATTTCTTCATTTTCCATTATTTTCCTTCATTCTTCTCCTCACATGCAACCTATGACCTTTCACCTTCCTTTTCTCCTAATTTCCTTTATTTTCATAAATAAATGTGTTAAAAATGCATTTTTCCCTTTTAGTGCCTTTGCCTTAGCCTTTGCCAATTTTCCTTAGCCAAAACACACACCTAGTGATTCCCACTAGGATATATTTGCCTAACCTTCATCTTGGAATAAGTGTCCCTTAACCGTGGTCTTATTTTTCCTTTATTAACATTTATTACAGGAGATTTTCACTAGGGATATTACAGAACCCTCTCCCTTGGGGAACACCGTCCTCGGTGTTAAACCACACCATGACCTCAGCAAAACCTCTGAAAAGCAAACATACTCGCCATGGAGCTTTATAACTTAGCTCATTGCAGTATTTACGATGAAAGACCTGCTCAAAAGAAAAACATCATGACAACATGACAAAATAACAACCATAATAGCATGACACCCATGTTGCTTATTGGAGCTTTATAACTTAGCTTATAGTGGTATTTACATCCATATACATATACATACATATACCATAACATCAACAAAACATATGCCAACATATAACAACATCAAACTAAAATTGCTTTGCCTCAACCAGCAAACAATGAAGGATACAAGGCTCTCATCTCCCATGTAGCTTCTTCAGGCCCAAAATGCTTCCACTGCACTTTAACTTTCTCTATGGCTTTGTTCTTGAGCATGAGATGTTTCCACTACAATATGCACTAAGGCTCTGACTAGAACTCTCCTTCTTGCTCCAATACACACCAATCAATAACATGATCAACATCCTTTATATACATCTTAAGAAATGAAATATGGAAAATGTCATGGACTTTCACTATTGGAGGCAGTGCAAGTCGATATTCCACAGGTCCAATCCTCGTAAGGATCTTGAAAGACCCGCAATATCGTGGTGCCAACTTAACACATGAACCAATCCTCAAAGATATTTTCTTGGGATTTATGTGCAAATACACACACTCCCCAACCTGAAACTCCTTGAACACCCTATGTTGATCTGCATAACACATCTGTCTATCCTGTGATTCCTTTAGATTCCTTTTTATAACCTGTATTTTTTGCTCCATGTTCGCCAACATGTCCAGTCCAATAAGCACCCTATTCACTAGATCACTCCAGCTGATGGGAGTATTACAACTCCACTTATACAATGCCTCAAAAGGACTTGTCCTCAATGACTCCTTATAACCATTGTTGTATACGAACTCCACCAATGGTATGTACTCTTCCCATTTCCTCTACTGGTGCATCACGTACATCCTCAAATCTTCCAAGATCTTGTTGGCCCTCTCTATTTTTCCATCTGTCTATGGATGATAAGATACACTGATGGCCAACTCTGTACCCAAGCTTGTAAATACCTACTTCCAAAACTTGGAAGTGAAATTTGCATCCCTATCCGACACAATCTTCTTTGAAACACTGTGTAGTCACACTATCTCTCTAATGAACACCTGTGATACCTCTCTTGCTGAATATGTAGTATTTAATGGAATGAAATGAGCTACCTTTCTCAACCTGTCAACCACAACCATAATATAATCATGTTTCTTCAGTGTCCTCGGAAGACCTGTAATGAAATCCATGGAAATGACCTCCCATTTCCATTCTGAAATTGCAATAGGTTGTAGTATATCACCTAGATGCTTGCATTATGCATTTACCTGTTGACAACCTAAACATCTAGCCACGAACTCTTCCACTTCCTTCTTCAGATTCGGCCAATAGTAGAATTTCTTTACCACCATCAATGTCTTCTAATATCCTCGATGAACCGAGTATGGCTTGACATGAAACTCCCTCAAGATAAGATTCTTGAGGTCACTACAATTCGGCACATAGATCCTGTCTCTAAAGCTCACAAAACCATCTATCATGATATGGTAATCTACATCTTGATCCCCTATACCTGTACCTATACTCTACAATAACATGTGCATGATCTCCATGTATTTTTCATCTTGTTGACCTACCTGCAAGATCATATCCTGTAACTTTGTCCCATAAGAGCTCATAGCTGCTATATGATTTACCTGTACCTTCCTACTAAGATCATCTACAACTCTCCTTCCCTTTGATGTATATGATCTTGAAGTCGAACTCACTAAGAGTAACCAAAAATCTAGCTTGCTTGGCATTTAGATTCAGCTGGTCAAATAAATACCTCAACCCACTGTGATCGCTCATCAATGTGAACCTCTTGCCTAGAAGATAATGTCCCCACATCTTCAATTCATGTATAATTGCTGCTAGCTCAAGATCATGTGTTGTATAGTTCTTCTCATGCTCATTCAGTTTCCATGACTCATAACACACTACCTATCCTTCTTGCATGAGAACTCCACCAACTCCATCTATACACACTACAGACTCCTTGTCTGGATCCACAATCTTTAGCACGTGTGCATGTGTCAACAACTGCTTAAGCTGCTCAAAACTAGCCTCACATTCTTCTGTCCATTCAAACTTCTTACCTTTCCACTGCAATGACGTGATAGGATATGCAATGTGTGAGAATTTCCTGATGAACCTCCTATAGTAACCTGCCAATCCCATGAATGATCTCACCTCACTCACATTCTTAGCTACCCACTCCATGATATCCCTTATCTTTTTTGGATCCAATATTATGCCATTCTTGGAGATAGCATGCCCCAAGTAATGTCCCTCAATCTGAAAGAAACTGCATTTGTTTAGCTTAGCATACAACTAATGCTTTCTTAGCAACCTCAACACCGCTGCTAAATGTTCGACATGTTCTTCCTCATTCTTATAATATACCAGTATGTCATCAATGAATACAATAACAAAATTATCCAAATAATGATGCAACACACTATTAATCAAATTCATAAATATAGCTAGAGCATTAGTTAAATTGAATGGAACAATAACAAGCTCATAATGCCCATACCTAGTCTTGAACTCAACCTTGAAGATATCCTCTTCCTTAATGCGTACCTAAGGGTATCCCAATCTCAAGTCGATCTTAGAGAACATTGTTTCTCCCTCTAACTGATCAAACAAATCATCAATCATTGGTAAACATTATATGTTCTTGATCATTATTTTCTTTAGCTGCATGTAATAAATGAACAATTTGAGAGTACCATATTTCCTCTTTATGAACGTCGAAAAACATTGGTGCACCCCAAGGAGACACACTCGACCTAATGTACCCCTTGTCCAGCATTTCCTTCAGCTGCTGCTTTAATTCAAACAACTCAAGTATGATCATCCTATAAGGTTATTTTGATGCTAGGTCTTCCCCCGAAACCAACTCAATAGAAAAGTATGCCACCCTATGAGGTGGAAACTCTGAAATGTCTTTAGGAAATACATCTCAAAACTGTTGCAATACTAGGTATCTTCTTAACACATCTTCATCCTCAACCTCCTTACCCTTGTCACTAGAAATGTGTACTGCAAACATCACACAACCTTTTCTGCAACTATGCTTAGCCTACATAACGATAACCATCCTCACTGATGTAGGCTTCTTCGTTCCCTACAAAGTCCTCTTTTCACCAATATCATCCACACACTCAATGGCCTTGTCAAAGCAATCCACTTTGGTTTTGTGAAGGTATAGCCAATCCATACCCAAAATAATACTATATGATCCCAATGGAAATACATTCAAATGTGTTGTTGTAGGCATACCATTTAACTCGAATTCACAAGCTCTTACCCAATGGTGAACTTGCTTCTGTGTGCCTATAGCCAAACGGTACCAACCAGGATTCTACATGTGTTTCTTTTCTCAGACCACACTTATCCACCAGGTCAGATTTAATATAACTATAGTTAGATCTAGGATCAATCAAAATAGAAACAACTTGATCACAAATCTTACCATCCATCTCAATTATCGATGCCTGATGATCCGCCTGCTTGTTGTCCACTGCTGCATAGATCCGAGGAATATTATGACCAACATCACCAACTGTATGCGCTTCCTGAGCACTATAGATCTTGGGTCTACCACCACTCTAATACTGTGGAAAATGCCTCTTACGATGATCCTTACCACATATCCAACACTGCAATGGTTCCCTACCACCGCCTCTAGCCTATTGCTCTCCATGTCCCTTCTCAGCTATATTGAATATTTTGTAAGGGACTACATTTTCTATCTCACTTGCATCTTGAGGTATTCCTCTCTTTGGTGGTCATTTTCCTTTAGATTTGTCATTTCTTTTCAAGTCATGGTTAGGCTCAACTTTACGCTTTGACTGCTCATAAAAATGCTACAACTTTCGTATAGCCTCCTCTAATGATCTAGGATCATCGAACTCAATCTGGTCTATGTATTCTACTAGCAGTCCACTGATAAATCTTTGAAACTTGTATTTCTCCTCCTTAAGGTAAGGCACATATCTCAATAGCTCTAAGAACCTACTAGTATACTCATCATCTATCATAGAACCCATCCGCAACTCGTAAAACTCCTTAGCTCTGTCATCATAGTATCTTTCCGATAAATACTTCTTCTTGAAGAGCCTTTCAAATGCATGCCAAGTCAAATCATCTTCATCAATACCTTTAACATTCTTCACATCTTCCCACCAAATATCCGCTTTACCTTTGAGACTGAAAGTGGTTATTCTTGCTTTCATGTTTTCTGAGTAATCATGCAATCTAAAGAATTTCCTCATACCAAGCAACCAAGCCTCTGCATCTTGTGATTTCTTCATTTCCCCATCAAAGGTAGGTGGCTTTGCTTTCTTAAACTCATCTGGAAAGTATCCCTTATCACTCCTCCTATAAGGATGATAATGATGATGATCATGATGCCTATCATAACCAAAACTAGAATAATACTTGTGTCCAGTACCTCTCCTATCTGAAGTGTCCAACATCCAGCAATATCTGATCGTGTCAGATCTATCTGACCTGTGTCTACTATGAGACCTATTTCCATATGCCCCATTAGTCTTGTCCTCCTATCCATGGCTAATCCGAAGTGGTCCTATCGCTGCAAAGATAACAAACTCTGAAGTAGTATCACATTCACCTTTGCTTGTTTCTCTTGTGCATGCATGATTTTGTCATTGTCTACTTTGCATCTTCTTATTTCTTCCTTCAAGCTTCTCAATGTAACTGCCAAATCAGAAGGATTCTCACCACCATACTTCTATTTGGATTCATAGGGAGAGTCTTTGTAATCAACCATCTTGATAGTCATTAATGTTTCTTCCTACAATGCATAATATGTCAGATAAACCAAATCACAATAAATCGATGTACCTTAGCATAGCTCGGGGAGGATACCTTGTCTACAAGATCACCAAATCAGTGTGATACATGCATAACATAAACATAATAGCATATAGACATTCATCGAATAAGTGCATCTGTGCATAATTATCATTCTAGATAGGACCAGCCATCAAGGAAAGGCCAAATCAACACTACATGCTACGACCTCATGAATGACAACAACTATTAATCCATTGTACACATTGCCACATGCAATCGTCAATATGCATAAGTAATGCCTAGTCAACTACACATATGCATAAACACATGTAGTCAAGCATAAGTGATCAATTCTCATAATCAACCTACAAGACTGATACATGTAATCAAAATATTCAAAATTGTAACCTAACATACAAGAATGTAGTCAAGTTGCATAAAATCAAGCTGCACATAATCAAGTAACTAGTCACGTACTTCTGACGATACATTCCACAAAATCAATCATCAAATTCCCCATGACACCTTACTACCATCATTATCAACATGATGCAATGCTTCAAGCACATGGAACACAAGTGTAAGAGACATACGTGCAACTGACATGCATGCATGACAACTACACACAACCCATCCAGTCTGAGGGGTGAACCATGCTATGATACCAATCTATAACACCCCCTCCTAGGTCCACCCAAAGCAATCATGCCAACTGGGGTAAACATGAGATGAGAGGATACTATTATGGGATTCAACCTCCTATGTGTCCTTAAGGAATTGGAATAGATAGAACATCACACATAGTCATTCACCACCATCAGCAGACCCCTCAGGAGACAAGTTAGCCACTTATAAAGCTTGTCCTTGAGTTCCATTGTTGTTTGAGAAACTTAGGGCAGAGTAATGCACCATAGCAACAACCTAGGTGAGTTATAATGCTTCTCGGTCTTCATCCAACAATGTTAGTCTCTAGGGTAACACTCTGTGGACAAGCAATCTTGGAAATTGAGCCATTTTTCTAGCCTAGACTTCCTGACCTCTACCCAGAACTTGTTGGAACCTTCAGGAATCATTAAAAACATGATAACAATGCTAATGAATCAAACTCAACCTCAGGATTAGGCCTAAGCATCCCCAACCGGGACTGACATTCTGTCAAACACTTGGCATCAATACAACCTACAAGTCTAGGATACAAGATAGAGCATAAATGACTAAAATAACTTATGAAACATAACCAGAAGGATCACCTCCTTCTCTAATGAAGTATTATATCATCAATGAGGTCTTGCATCCATTCATTTAATAGTTACAAGTAAATACATAAAATAACCATGACATGAACTAGTCATTTAACCATGCTTATAACCAACATAAAACTATGTAAATATCATAGATAAGAAAACCATTTAATCCACATAGACACAAGTGTAAAAGTAATATAACTTATCTTTTACTAATCATAGGCAAATCTGACCAGGTTCGGGAGTTCCACATACCACCCGACCATAGACATGGCTGAACCAAATCTCTCTTTCAACTAGTCACCCTCGTGCCATATTCCAAGCATGAATGTGGGATTTCACAGAACAACCAATTCAAGAACAACACGGGATGTAGAGGTTAAACCACCTCCACCCTCATCAAATTCTGATCACACCAAAACCAGTACTCCGATCACAACTGAATCGAACTTGGAATGCCATCTGGAATCCATCACTATCCTTGAGGAATTTCCTGTCTCCTTGTCTCTCAGGTTTTAACGCAATCTAAATCGGATCACTAGGCCCTAAACTAAGACCAGTTTCTCAGGCTTTACCGCAATCCAAACCTGGACCACTAAGCCCTAAACCGAGACTTCTCTTTCAGGTTTTACCATGTATCCCGCCAAAACCAGTCAAGGGATTCCTAGGCCTTTGGAAATGGAACTTGAGACCACCTCTACCTCGGATTCTGAAATTAATCCAGAAAACCAAGCTCAAAAACAAAAATAAACATCCCAACACCATGGCATCTGGAAAAAGGCAAGGCTAGGCTAAAACCCATTGTCATAACCCAAAAAAACCATGCCACCGACAGCAAGAGAAACCAACATGCAAAGTCATGCATGTCCAAACCAACAAGGAAATCACATATGCAAAAGGTTACTTGCAAGTATTCTTGCTGAAGCTGCTTGATCCTTCTTTCCTTCCTTGATCCTTGCTTGTTTTTCCTTTCCCTTGCTTGCTTTTCCTTTCCTTGCTTCCAACTAGTGTGCTCCAAGAAAAATTCTAAGTGGCCAAGAGTGAGAGAGAGAGACAATAATGAGAGAGCTCTAAAGCTAAACTGACAAAAGGTTACCAAATGATCCTCAAAAGCCTTTTTATGAATGAGGACTATATTTTCTTCATTTTGTTAGAGAATTATCTATTACGGAGCAATGGAACACATAAAATACTACAGAAATATAAACATAGAAAAAACATAAAACAAGAGAGACACAGATATACGTGGTTCAACCAGTTTGGGCTACGTCCATCCCAAACAGCCAGTCCTTCCTTTCTATTATCCAGCAAAATGAAGAGACACAACCTACAACAAATCCACTGTAATATCCTCTGTTTTCTCTCATAGTCTCACCTCTCTATTTCTCACTCAGAGAATACACATCTATGTCACAGCCTCAAATACAATGCCCTCATACAAAGAGAGGGGTTGCCTTCTAGGGCAAAAAACCCTAAACTAAACATAAGTTTTACCGTCAGATCATCCGCCTAATGAACGGCAGAGATTGACTAGAAATTACTATACTTTTACAAGGCAATTTTACATCTATTATTAGTTTTGGGGGACCGCTGGCCCCCGGACCCCCCACCTGAGGGGGATCGGCCCCCCCGCGTGGAGGGGTGTACAAAATTCCTGGGGTATACATCCGGCTGAAACAAAAGACCTCTGAACAATCATGCTCCACACACAACAATATCCCACTTGGAGAATGGTTGTAGCAATTCCACCGCCGCTTCATTTGTTGGACAATGACTCCTCTTTAGACATGGTTGCTTCTCATCTTCATCATCATCCTTGAAGACCAATTGAAACTGAGCATGTTCTCAGTTTCTCCCTGGTTACAACTTTTGTTAGCATGTCTGCAGGATTCTGGCTAGTCTGTATCTTTTCCAGCTTCAACTCTCCACTTCCAACACTGATCGTATGAAATGGTACTTGAGCTATATGTGTTTAGTCTTGGAATGAAATGGTGAGTTCTTTGCAAGATGAATGGCACTTTGGCTATCACTATATAACATTCCCATATCATGCTCCTTACCCAATTCACCCATAAAACTTTGTAACCAAATCATTTCTTAGCCTCTGTAGCAGCAACATACTCTGCTTCTATTGTTGAAAGCGCAACAACACTTTGGATTTTTGAAACCCAACTGACAGCTATTCCACCAACAGTAAATACATATCCTATAGTGCTCCTCCTGTTATCTTTGTCACCTACCATATCTACATCAACATATCCCTGTAGAGAAATGTTTGAACCACCAAAGCATAATGCTTGATTTGTGGTACCTTTCAAATATTTGAGAATCTATTTCACTGCCATCCAATGTTCCTTTCCTGGATTGTTCATGTACCTGCTTACAACTCCCACTGCATGTGCAATATCAAGCCTTCTGCAGACCATTGCATACATTAAGCTTCCAACTGCTGATGCATATGGAACTTTAGACACATAATCCATGTCTCTTGGGTTTTTGGGCACATTTCCTTACTAAGATTAAAATGGCTAGCAAAAGGTGTACTAACTGGTTTTGCATTGTGCATATTAAATCTTTTCAACACCTTTTCTATGTACTCATTCTGAGACAATGTTAATTTGCGATTTTTCTTGTCTCTAGTGATTCTCATACCAAGGATTTGTTTTGCAGCTCCCAAATCCTTCATTGCAAATGAATTTGCCAATTTTCTTTTGAGCACATTTATTTCCTACATGTTAGACCCTGAAAAAAGCATGTCATCTACATATAATAACAATATAATATAGCTTCCATCATTTTGCTTTTTCAGATAAACACAATGATCAGAGTGACATCTAGTATAACCTTGTTCAGACATAAACTTGTCAAATTTTAGATACCACTTCCTTGGAGCCTGTTTTAAGCCATACAAGCTCTTCTTCAACCTGCACACTAGTTTCTCCTTCCCTTTCACCTCATATCCTTGTGGCTGCTGCATATATATCTCTCCCTCCAAATCCCCATGGAGAAAGGATGTCTTTACATCTAACTGCTCAAGATGCAATTCTTCAGCTGCTACTAGACTTAAAATAGTTCTGATTGGAGTCATTTTAACAACAGGAGAAAATATTTCATCAAAATCAATACCTTTCTTCTGTGCAAACCCCTTCACCACAAGTCTAGCTTTGTACCTCCATTTTCCTCCATCTTCTTCCTTCAGCCTGTAAACCCATTTATTCTTCAATGTAGTTTTTCCTGCAGGGAACCTGACTAAGTCCCAAGTCTGGTTATGCATTAAGGAGTCCATCTCTTCTTCCATGGCTACCTCCCACTTCTTCTTGCTTTCAACCTGCATTGCTTCTTCATAACATTCGGGTTCACCAGAATCAGTCAACAATAAATAATATAATGAAGGAGAGTATCGTTCAGGAGGTATACTTATCCCGGTAGATCTTCTAACACCACTTTCAGGTGTTTGGGGTGCCTGTTGCTGTTGTGGTGGTTTTTGTTGTTGTGGTTGTTGATTATTATTATTTCCAGGCACCTTTACTTTTTCAGTGGTTTCGTCAAGAACTTCATATTCCTTGTTTTCTTTTTCTTGCTTCTTTTCTTGCAACTAATTCTTATACAAGACCTTTTCATTGAATATTACATCTCTGCTCTTAATGATTTTGTGATTTTCGTAATCATATAAGAAATAACCAAAATCATTAACACCATATCCAATAAAGGTACATTTCTTTGACTTTGCCTCAAGCTTTGTTCTATTTTCTTTATCAATATGGACAAAGGCCTCACAACCAAAAGGCTTTAAAAAGGAGTAGTTTACCTTTTTACATGTCCATGCTTCCTCTAGAACACCACCATCCGAGGAACTTGAAGGCCCTCTGTTTATTAGATAAACAATAGTATCTATAGCATCTGCCCAAAACTATAAAGGCAATCCTGCATGCAATCTCATGCACCTTGCACGCTCCATGATTGTCCTGTTCATCCTTTCTGACACACCATTCTCTTGTGGTGTTCTTGGAACTGTTTTCTCTCTACGAATTCCATGCTCTGAACAGTACCTATCAAACTCTTTGCTGCAATATTTACCTCCATTTTCTGATCTAAGACACTTCAATTTCTTTCCTGTCTCAATCTCAACCAAAGCTTTCCATTTCTTGAAAGTATCAAATACATCAGATTTATTCTTAATACAATAAATCCAAGTTTTTCTAGTTGCATCATCAATAAAGGTAACATAATAATGAGAGCCACCGAGAGATGATGCCTGAGCAGGTCCCCATACATTTGTATGCACAAGCTCTAATTTTTCGCTCTTATTTTCTTTCCCAACTCTGAGAAATCTGACTCTCTTCTATTTTCCATAAATGCAATTCTCACAGAAGTCCAAATCAACATTCTTCAAACCCGGCAACAAATTCCTTGAGTGAAGAATCTTCATCCTATTTTCACTCATGTGTCTGAGCCTATGATGCCATAATGTTGCATCTGCTCCTTTGGAAGTTAAAGCATTAACAGAGTTAGAAATACCATTGCATAAATACAATGTACCAACCTTTTCGCCTTTTACTATTATCAGGGCTCCTTTGGTGACCTTCCAAGCTTTATCTGTGAAATTTGTCACATAACCTTCACTGCCTAACTGCCCTGTTGAAATCATATTTTTCTTTAGATATGGAACATGCCTTACCTCCTTTAGTATCCATTGGTTTCCATTCTGCTGTTTTACAAGAACCTTACCCATTCCAACAATTTTACAGGGTTTATCATCACCCAAACGAACTTGTCCAAAATCTCCTTGAACATAGTCATGAAAGTATTTCTTATCAGGTGTGGCATGGAATGAGGCCCCTGAATCTACCACCCAAGAATCAGTAATATTTTCGAAAGAAAGAATCAAAGCATCTTGTAACACCTCACCTGTCACATTTGCTTCATGATTGTTTTCTTGTTGTGCATCTCCTTATTTTCCCTTCTGAGATCTACAGTCTTTCTTTAGGTGTCCTTTTTTTCCACATTTCCAGCACACTATCCCCGATTTGGACTTGGAGCTGTCTTTCCTTGATTTACTGTGATATCCTGAGCTCTTTCCTCTTTCCATTTTTCTTCCCCTAGACTCTGCACTCAAAGCATTACCCGATGTCTCACCGGAGCTTTTCCGTCGCATTTCCTCGCTAAGGATAGCACCAACAACATCATCAAACTTTAAAGTACTAGATCCAGAGACAGAGTTACTAATGGCCATTACTAAACCATTCCAACTTTCCAGCAATGAGCACAAGAATAACAGAGCTCTAACTTCATCTTCAAAGTTTACCCCTACAGAAATTAACTGACTTGTAACTGTATTAAAATCATTTAAATGATCTGCAACAGATCCACCTTCCGACATCTTCATATTAAATAACCATTTCATAAGAAATACCTTGTTTGAGACCGAGGGTTTTTCATATAGTTTCGACAACGCTTGAATCAAACCCTCTATCTTTGTTTCCTTCAAAATGTTGAAGGCGAATGATGCAGTGAGGCACAACTGTATTGTTCTGAGTGCCTTTCTATCGAGAAGGTTCCATTCTTCATCTGTCATAGCCGTCGGCTTCTTTGTTTTTCTTCTCAATGCTAGGTACAGATCTTTCTGATACAGATAATCTTCCATCTACATCTTCCATAGCGAGAAGTTTTGTGCCGTTAAATTTCTCGACCCTAAACTTACCATCTTCCGCCATTGCTCCCACTCGAACGAGGAACCCTTCTTTCCTGCGAGTTTATCAGCCAAATAGACCTTCGGCTCTGATAACCATTGTTAGAGAATTATTTATTATGGAGCAATGAAACAAATAAAATACTGCAGAAATATAAACACAGAAAACGCATAAAACAAGAGAGACATAGATATACGTGGTTCACCCAGTTTGGGCTACGTCCACCCTGAACAGCCAGTCCTTCCTTTCTATTATCCAGCAAAATGAAGAGACACAACCTACAGCAAATCCATTGTAATATCCTCTGTTTTCTCTCACAGTCTCACCTCTCTGTTTCTCACTCAGAGAATACACATCTATGTCATAGCCTCAAATACAATGCCCTCATACAAAGAGAGGGGTTGCCTTCTAGGGCAAAAAATCCTAAACTAAACATAAGTTCTACCATCATATCATCTTCCTAATGAACGGCCCAAATTGACTAGAAATTACTATACTTTTACAAGGCAATTTTACATCTATTTTTGGCTTTGGGGGTGCTACCCCCGAACCCCTGCCGGGGGACCGCAGGCCCCCGGACCCCCGCAGGGGGGGGACAAGTCCCCCCCTCGTGGAGGGTGTACAAACTTCCTAGGGTATACATCCGGCTGAAACAAAAGACCTCTGAACAATCATGCTCCACACACAACACATTTTCCATTATTTTCCTTCATTTTCCTCCTCACATGCAACATGTGACCTTTCACCTTCCTTTTCTCCTAATTTCCTTTATTTTCATAAATAAATGTGCCAAAAATGCTTCTTTTTTTTCTTTTAGTGCATTTTCCTTAACCTTTGCCAATTTTCCTTGGCCAAAACACACATCCAATGATGCCCACTAGAATATCTTTGCCCAACATTCAGCTTGGAATGAGTGTCCCCTAACCATGGTCTTATTTTCCTTTATTAAATTTTATTACATGAGATTTTCACCAGGGTTGTTACGAATCCCAGATGCTTCATCCCATTATCTATTTACTTTAAGGAAAACATTAGTCCCTCTGTATTTCTGTTGTTCTATTTCAGTCCACCAGGCCTAGGGAAGATATTTTTGTCCGCAGTCATAGATTATGCATAACAAATTGATGAACATACTGAGGATAGGTGTATTCCCTTGGTGGTTTCTTTGTACAGTGTGTTTTTCTTACCTCTTTTCCAGACCTTTATTGTCTTATCTAGTGAATAAAATACCTAGGAAGACCTTTCATCGAGTCTCAATTGTTATCCTTGTGCCATAACTTTGCATCCTTAGACCAGCGCACCCTTCGGTCCTCTGACAGAGCCTTCCATCTCAGTCCAACCTTCTTTTTGCCTATGTTGCATAACATTGGTGCCTTCTCTACACCTATGTTGGCCCATGTCCATGCACAAGTTTATCTTTGCTTTGATTGTCTCTCTAATCCAGCCTTGATTCCAAATGCACTTCCTTGAGTCTCTGAGTGTCTTGTGGTCCCTCTGAAGCCTCCATTTGGTTTGGTTTTGTCTTGATACCTTTGGTAAGGATTTTTGTGAAGATTTTCCTTTGTTCTTATCATTAGGTTGTTTGAAAATTGATTTTTTTATTATCATTGAGTGCTTATATGAATTGGTGTTCTAGTCATCGTTCTGAAAAGCTTAGTTGAATCAATTATTAGACTTTGCATCTTAGTTTTCTTAAGTTTTTAGAATTAAATGTCTTGAAAAGAAAAATCTTTGCACTAGAATTTAGAGTTTTGTTTATGCATTGAAATTAGAACAGTCACATTGAAAAGGGAATTTCATTCTACATATTATTTATTGCATATTGTTTGTTCATACTCTTTGTCTCTTCCCCTCCTTAAATAGATTTTCATTGAATGAGAAAGATTCCATTTCCTCATCTTTGTTTTCATTTTAGGATATTAAAATTACATTCGCAGTGAGCCCTAAAAATGAAACTTAATTGAAGATAAATAATAAATTTATTGAATCCACCTAAGGAGAATTTATAACATTAACGCAAACATTTAGAGGTCTACGCTAGATATGTGTTCTTGCGTCATTAAACGGAGTTGTCATTGTTTGCCAACATTGTATCTCGGGGGTTAAATCATGTTCCACATACGTGAGTGTATAGGATAATTCTCCACATACATTTGGGTATATTGGACGGCGCTCTAGGTAGGCTTCATCTCGTTATCTATTTACTTTAAGGAAAACATTAGTCCCCTTGTCTTTCTATTGTTCTGGGTCAGTCCACAGACCTAGGGAAGATATTTTTGTCTGCAGTCATAAATTTTGCATAACAAATTGGTGACCATACTGAGGATTAGTGTATTCCCTTGGTGATTTATTTGTCCATTGTGTTTGTCTTACCTCTTTTTCAGACCTTTACTGTCTTATCCAGTCAAGAAAATACCTAGGAAGACCTTTCATTTAGTCTAAATTGCAATCCTTGTGCCAAAACTTTGCATCCCTAGACCAGCACACCCTTTGGTCCTCTAACAGAGCGTTGCAACTCAATCTAAACTTCTTTGTGCCTGCGTTGCATAACACTGGTGCCTTCTCTACACCTGTGTTGGCCCATGTTCATGCATAAGTTTATCTTCACTTTGATTGTCTCTCTAATCCAACCTTGATTCTAGTTGCACTTCATTGAGTCTCTGAGTGTCTTGTGGTCCCTCTGAAACCTTCATTTGGTTTTCTTTTGTCTTGATACCTTTGGTAAGGATTTTTTTGAATATTTTCTTTTGTTCTTATCATTAGGTTGTTGGCAAACTGATTTTTTTATTATTATTGAGTGCTTAGATGAATTGGTGTTCTAGTCATCATTTTGAAAAACTTATTTGAATCAGTGATTAGACTTTGCATCTTAGTTTTCTTAAGTTTTTAGAATCAAGTGTCTTGAAAAGAAAAATATTTGCATCAGAATTTAGAGTTTTGTGTGTGCATTGAAATTGGAACAGTCACATTGAAAAGGGAATTGCATTCTGCATATTATTTGTTGCATATTGTTTTTTTCATACACTTTGTCTCTTCCCCTCCTTAAATAGATTTTCATTGAATGATAAAGATTCCATTTCCTCATGCTAATTTTCATTTTAGGATATTTAGGTGACATTTGCGGTGAGCCCTAAAAATGAAACTTAATTGAAGATAAACAGTTAAATTTATTGAATCAACCTAAGTAGCATTTGTAACATTAACGCAAACATTTAGAGGTCTAGGCTAGAGATGTGTTCTAGCATCGTTAAACGTAGGAGTTGTCATTGTTTTCCAGTGTTGTATCCCAAGGGTTAAATCCCATTCCACGTATGCGAGTGTATAGGATCGTTCTCCATGTACCTTTGGGTATATTGGACGGTGCTCCACACACATAAAGTATATGGGAACACTCTCATCGAATGGTTACACATTAGATAACACTACTACAAACTATACTCCCATGTACCATCAAGTATCTTTTGGGTATCCCCTATAGGCTTCTATCCTCGCCATAGGTAACCAAGTCGGTAGCCTTGTATACCGTGATACACCGAACACAACATTCGGGGAGATTGGTTGTTATATGTTAAGTACTTGGTTCACCAAGGTGTATATTTCAATTCATAGTTGCTTGGTAATCTGTTATGCCTATATTGACCTCTTTTTTATTTATTTTTGTGTTAATTTCTAAAATTTATTATCCAACGTGGAAGAACAAAATCCCCCACTCTGTCGTTTGCGTAGAATGCAAAATAAGCTTCCACTTCCACCAGAGGTTACTCCTAGTCATAGTCAGAAGCATAAGAAGACACAAACTACTGAATCGGGAAATTTAGGAACTACTTCTAGTCTCCTCCATAATTTTATCAACCATAATCATCTTTCCCTTTGAGTATTTATCCTGATATCACCTCTACTCCTACTAGTGAAACTGACACAATCAAAACTGAATCCCCTGAAACTTTATTGCCTGAGGTTATTAAGCCTAACTTTCCTAAGTTAGATACTTTACTTCCTGAGTTTGTTGAAACTAAGGAACCTCAACCATCTTCACCTTTTATTTCATGTCCTTCCCCTTCTCTTACTTTGTCTCATATAAAACCTCCAACTATATATCTTGGACCCAACAGTGAACGTCTTCCATACGGACTTGTAAGTATTGAACAAATCCCGTAAGAAGATCCTCGTTCATTTACTCCTATCCATTGGAGTGGAATTCATTTTTATCAAACCGGTCCTCTTCCTCCTCTTAAGACTCTGACACAAACTTCTTTACCTGATTCTTTGGACCTACCCGTAGATTTCTTACGACAATATTCACTGGGATTGTTAACCATGACTAGATCGGATTTCATCTCCCAACACGTGTCCACCATTATGGTTGAGACATCAAATGTTGCTTCCTCATCCATGTTTGTAACATCACCAGAGGCACATCTGTATGGTGGCCTGTCCATCCCACCTGGCTATCAGTCTTTATCTGGTACCTTCTCTGGTGTAGTCTCCAGTCCTTGGACCTCTACCATGTCATCCATTTTGGGAATTTCATCTGGTACTTCTCTTATGAATTCTACAAATCATGTTCCTTCTCCTCTGCTGACACCCACAATTAAACAGTGGGTTGGCCCTTATGTTAGTGGGCAAGGTTATCACCAACATCCTAACTCTCCTTATGTTGGGTACCCTCCATCTGGATTGTAGTTTCCTCCATCATCGACCCTCCTTCCATGGCAAGGGGGAAACCTATTTTTGGTAAACCCAAACTTGGTTATAATCTTCCTTATCCCAAAATCATTGCCAGTGTTTGGCAACCTACCATGCCCATCCAACCTGGTTCATTTTGGGACCGATTGTTGAATCCTCAACCTATGCACTCTTCATCTCAAATTCCTACCCATCCATCTATACCTCAACAAGTTCAAATAGATGTAAGTCAACCTACATAGGTTTTCATTTCATCTTAGCCTATTTCATCGGTATCTAGTACCCCTCATGTTCCAATTACCTAGCCTTTACAAGGTATCTTATAGTCCTTAGATTCTGATAGGAAAAATATGTATAGTAGGGCATAGTCCTAATCAAACTCACCTTATGTCGAGATGATGCAAAATCCCACAGGGCAATAGTATAGGCCTTATCAAGGTGTTCCTCAAGTTTCTTTTCAAGGCCAACATATCCAAACTCAACCATTCCAACCTTTGCAAGGTTATCCTGGTGCTAGTCAACAAGGTTACCCATATGCTGGTTACCAAAATCATCCTTATTCTAGTACCCAGGTGCCTCTTTATCAGAAACCTCCTTATCTGGGAACACAAGTACCTGATGCTTAGGCTATTTCTTCTTATTCAGGCTATCCTCCACTAGATTTTAACCGACAATTACACATTGTGGAAACTCTCGAATTTCCATATTTGACTCGGCTTACCAATGATCCCATCGCTCATTCGCCTTGGTGGTCAATAATTCCCACCAAATTGCCATCTGCTATCCCAAAATTAAATGTGAATCCTTGAGAAGACTTTTCGACCCATGTAAGGACATATCATATGTGGTATTCTTCGAACTCCCTTAATGATGATTCCATATGATTACATATTTTCCAACGTACTCTTACAGGTACTACAACTAAATGGTACATCGAGTTACCTAGAGCTTCGTTTCATGATTTTAGTTCCTTGGCTACCACCTTCCTTACACATTTCTAGTTACCCATCTGATATGAAACTGGAACAAAACTTCTGACCAACTTCAAACAAACTAAAGCCACTCACATTTCAGATCACATTCATGAGTGGCAACATCGTCACTGGTTGGTTAAGACCTATGTTCTAGATCAATTGCTAGCGGAATGGTTTATTAAATCCATGTTTCCATCTATCACAGAGGATGTAGCTAAAGGTAGAGTCGTGACTGAAGAGAAAGTAATTGCTCGTGCTCAGTATTTGGACCTCATCTATACCCAATCTGGCATGCTCTATGAAAATATACCAGATGCTCTGAGACCTTTGAACGTTGTTCCTTCCACTCCTAGTAAAGAATCTCATGTTGCTGATGGAATCATTGGTTCTGCCAATTCACAGAAAGTGAGCAAATCATTTGGTAATGCTCTCACTGTTTCTGCCCAAAACTCTTCATCCAATCCTCTTGTGTCTTCTTCTTACGAGATAAATGTCATTTGAAATTTCATCTGAAAACGGAAAATATCAACAGTAACCAGGAAGCAAGAACAAAGAAAAAGGTAAAAAGAAGAAAGATTCTTCACCACAGGGTAAACAAACAAATCAATGATCTGATGAGAAACGAAAGCCTAGTTACCCATTATTGATTTGCAATGAGGAGACTTTACTCATGACTATCCTCATCACGTTGAAGTGAATCATTTCTTGAAATCTTCCACTTCTCTCGTTGTGTTGACCGACCCATTTCCAAATCAGGAGACCCATATGGTTGCTCGGGACCCATCTTCCTCTAACACGGTTTTAATGCTCTCCTCCACAAAGCATAAATATGATGTTATGGTGGCTACTTGGAACAAGAACTATGGTAATGTGAATCCTCTGAACTATCAAGCTATAGATCAACCTGCCAGTTTGACATCACCTCCATCTGATCCTCCTCCACCCACAATTCCTACGGATTTGACTATTAAGCCTCCAAAGGGTGTTGTTCATAATTTTTCTTTCAACCCTCATGTTAGGGCTACTCAAAATTATAATGTAGTTGAGGACTTGGCTCAGTCTCCATCAGTTATGTCGACCCTCAAGGTGTTGCAAAACTTCCCTACTTAGAAAAAGGATTTTCTTTCAGCTATCATATGTGTGGATCCATCGGATTGCAACATACTTATTTGCAGTCATGAAAATTATACTCCTCGCCTTCTAGCCCAATTGGCTTTTATAATTCAGGTTGCCATCCATGGTAAGAACATTCATCACTCTATTGTGGACGAGGGAGCCTCAACCTACATTATGTCTATGTCTTATTGGAAAGCGATTGGTTCACCTCAATTGAGTCAGTCACATACCATATTGAAGGCTTTTGACTGGAGAACATATAAGCCTTGTGGTATTATGAATTCCTTACAAGTAGAATTAGGGGGAAAAGCTTTACCCATAGAAGTGGAAGTTATTAGCGAACCTCTTAATTATAATATTCTATTGGGTCATACATGGGTTTATGCCATGGTTGCAGTCATTTCTACTTATTTTTGTATGATCACCTTTCCTCATAAGGGCGAGATTGTGGCCATTGACCAAATCACCTTTTTCGCCTCTGATTCTCATGTTACTAGAAGTGTCTCGCTTGTAGGGGGAAATCTACATTCCTATTAGCATGTTGGGCTTAGATTGTTAAAGGATTCCTCACTCATGGGAACCTTTTCGTTTCCTCCTCTTTCTCCTCTCCATAGCTCATCTTTGGTTGCTTACATAAATATGATATCATCTTCTACTCAAATCCATGGATCGTACCAGACGAAACTAGCATCCATAGTTTTGGCGACCGAATGTCACTTAGCCCGATTGAACTAGATTAAAAAGCTATATATTTAACTTGTGTGTGATCTAGGTGGATATTGGTGGCCACCCACCTATTCCACTTGGACCCTCACCATTGTTTTTTTCCCCTTAATCATAGCACAGTTTACTATTTTTGGTAGTTTTTTGGGTCCTGAACTTCTGGAGCCATTTTGAGGCCCTAAATGACGTTTTTTTGGCAAAATAGAAATCTGATGATTTTTATAGAAATCTGGTGAATTCTATAGAAATTATGGAAACAAATGTAGTCCTCGGATAGATCTTTCCAGCAAGGTATCATACGTGCCAAACAGAGATAATATGACTAAGTTGCAACCCCAGGAAGTTGGCTGCCTAACTAACCCCAACGGGGCCCATAAACTCTTGGTGTTACATCTCCTCGGCTTAGGATTTTGGTTGTTTAGGGTTTTCTCTTATTGTTCAATAATAAAAAGGCCCTTAACCTTCATTGTAACTCAGTTCAGAGGCATGTATATGCCACATCTCTTCTCAGACATAAGCTACCATCACTCGAGCTAGTCTTATTTCGATTATGTTTGTAAGCATATTTCACTATTTGAGATTAATGAAATGAAGTTTTATTTCTACTGCATCTTTGAATTTATGGTTATATCTATAATTTGTTTCATTCCTGTTTAAATCTGGATCAGTGGTATCAGATCAGTCTTCTCTTTCTCTATTTTTCTTTGTATATCCCAACGAGGTTGGGATATAAGGAGTTAGGGCTCGATCTAGTTGAACCTTTGCAAGATCAGCCTCTCAAACCTCGATGGTTGCACATGGGGGAAGAAAATAAATATGAGGGAGTAGGAGATCCTATCAAAATATTCCTCGATGAGGCCCTCGACAAACAAAGGAATGCGATGATGGATAACTTTGCCCAAATCCTTCAATGGTTGCCCATTGGTGGCACATCCACATCCAGCGGCCACTCTGGAGGCTCAACACCTTTTAAGGTACAAGTAAACTTTAACATTCCCATATTTGACAGCCAAATAGATGTTGACATCATAGATAAATTGTTAAATCTTCTAGAAGGATATTTTTCTATTTATAATTTTTCCATCCAAAAAAATATTACTTTTTCTCTTCTCAAAGTCGTGAGTAGAAGGATGAGAGTACGACCTCACTTTTTTCAGCCACTCCCACTTGGAATTCATTCTGGGATGCCATCAAGGAGCAGTACTACCCTATCAGGAGCTATGAGGGAAAATACATAAAGTGGACCACGCTGCGGCAGGGAAGGGAACTAGAGTTTACCAATGTTTTTCATACCCTTCACATGAAGTTGGGTATCAAGGATTCTAAGAAACATTTGGCACTCAAGTACCACGGTTTCCTACACAGATACATCTAGGATGAGATGGAGTTCCTAGACATATCCTCGCTTGGCACAACGTACCGATACACCATCAAGATCAAGAAGAAGTTTAAACAGAAGAAGCGAGACTTTGGATCTGTGAATTCGAAGCAAGGGAAAGATTCCCCCAAACTATAGAACAAAGGACAAAGCCAAGGCGGGACGACCTAGGAAAACCTACCAAAGCCACATGCAAAGGAAAACATTTCGAAGCCAAAGAAGGACATGGGAAAGTGGTGTGAGTTCCATAAGAGCTCCACTCACAACACAAGTGAGTGTCGGGTCAAGCAATCACTGGTGGCCGAGCTAAAGACTTCAGAATCAGATGCATGTTCTGACTCTGAGTCAGAACCCGAAAAGGGAAATGAAAAAGGGAATCAGATCATCGATGCAGGACCCAATACCACCGTTTCCACCACAAAGATCCAGAAGGAGGAACCCGAAGATCCAGAGGAGGAGGAGCATCTCTGCCACTCCTAGATGTGGGTAAAGGGTTCCCAACTACAATTCATTATCGACAATGGGAGCCAAAAGAACCTCATTGCAGGAGGGTCATGAAGCAGTTGGGTTTACCAACCACAACACACCCACAACTGTACACCATCGATGGCTTCACCAAGGATGGGATCTTCGCGTGAGCCAACAGTGTTGCCTTCCTTACAACATCAAGCCCTTCACGGATGAGGTATTATGTGATGTTTCTCCCCTTGATGTTTCTGATGTATTTTTAGGCCAACCATAATTATGGAAGGTACATGTTGTGTATGAGTCAAGGCCTCATGTTGTTATAGTTACCTTGGGAAATAAGTTGTATAGGGTACCCTAGGTAACACTACCTACAACCATCTCTCTGGTTACTGCAAAACAATGTAGTAAGCTCATTTCCAAAACCAGGAAATTTGTTTTCCTGATGATACGCCCTCAAGGAAAGAAGAAGATGGTGGCCACGACCTCTAGACAGGGCCCCTCTACACAACAACAATAGATGGACAAGGTTGTGGAGGAGTACAAGGACATCTTCACCTCCCCCACAGGGGTGCCTATACCCTGTCAGGTCAAGCACTCCATTGATCTGACCCCAGGTGCATCGTTTCCCAATGGACCAATCTCTCGGTGCCCCATTATGGAGAATGATGAAATCAAGAGGTAGATTTAGGAGCTTCTGTAGAAAGGTCACATCTGGCGGAGTTCATCACCCTGTGGGAGCCCGCTTGTGTTGGTGCAGAAGAAGGATGGGACTTGGAGACTCTGTATTGACTATCGGGTACTGAACAAGATCTCTGCCTAGAATAGATACCCGATCCCATGTATTGATGACCTTCTGGACCAACTCAAGGGGAGGAAATATTTTAGGAATATCGACTTGAAGTTTGGATATCACCAGGTACCAATTAAACCCTCTGATGTGTGGAAGACTGCCTACAAAGCCAAAGAGGTCCTTTTCGAATGGCTGGTTATGCCTTTCAGGTTGAAAAATACTCCTAAAATATTCATGAGGCTAATGGATGACATATTTCAGCCATTCACCAACTCATTTGTGGTGGTATACTTGAATGACATCTTGATCTTCAGCTAGAGTTGGGAAGATCACTTCCACCACATCCGGCAGGTTCTCCAAACACTGCGGCAACACAAGCTGCGTGCCAATTTGGAGATACATTATTGATGAATGGGGGATGTATGTGGATCCATTCAAGATCCAATTCATTCAGGATTGCCTAGCCCCAACCACTCTGACAGAGCTCCATAGCTTTCTGGGTCTTGCCAATTTCTACCGTAGGTTCATGTTGGGGTTCTCTCATATCACTTGGCCCTTGAGTCAAGTCACCAAGGGAGGAGCGAAAGGAAAATTATATTGGTATGAATATCAATAGAAGGCATTCACAGAGTTGAAACATCGCCTCTGCTCTGCACCAATGCTCACATTACCAGATTTGCAACAACCACTTGAGATCAAGAAAGATGCCTTTGACTAGGCTATTGGGGCAATCCTTACTCAACAGGGGCATCCAGTGGCATATCACAATGAGACACTTTTAGACACAGTCCGGAAGTATCCCACTTATGAAAAAGAGATGCATTCCATTGTGCAGGTCTATCGACAATGGAAACATTACATTTTGGGGAAGGAAATGGTCATCCACACAGACCACCGAACCCTACAATTCATACAGACGCAAGGGAAGTTGCAAAATTATCACCATCAAAAGTGGTCCACATACCTACAATAGTTCCATTTGAATATCAAGTACAAGAAGGGCAACACCAATAATGTTGCAGACTACCTTAACCGACCACCGATCATGTCATTAACCTCCATGCTCAACTCTTGTGGGCATGAGACTTCTGATTGGCCACTTCTCTACAAAAGCGACCCATAATTCGGCCACACATACCAAATGCTCTTGGAGGGTCAGAAAGTTCCAAATTTTCACCTCCAGAATGCTCTATTATGCCATCTGGGACACCTTTGTGTTCCTTCAACCGAGCGTGCCAAGATGATTTTGGAAGCGCACTACAGTCGAGACGCTGGGCATTTCAAGGTCGAGAAAATAGTGGCAGTACTGCAGAAGTATTTCTATTGCCCGAATTCAAGAACTACATGAGATCCTACACTTCCTGCGCCATTTCCAAACTGACCATTAAGAAGCAAGGCCTCTATACTCATTTCCTACTCCTATTCGACCTTGGGAATCCATCTCCATGGATTACATGTTGAGCCTTCCTTCTACTAAGCATGGAAACGACTGTGTTTCTGTGGTCGTCGACAGATTCTCGAAGATGGCCATTATGGCGACTTACAAGAAGAATATCATAGCAGAAGCCAATACTAAACTCTTCTTTGAACGAGTGTGGGTACACTTTGGGATCCAACAATCTATCATCTTAGATCGCGACAGTAGGTTCCTTAGTACATTTTGGTCCAGTCTCTGGTTGATGTTGGACACCAAGCTTACTAAGTCCATAACTTTCTCTCCCCAAACTGATGGCTAGACAAAGGTCATCAATAGGATGATCGTACACATTCTGAACATGTACAACTCAAAGAATCCACACACATGGGATGAGATCCCCCCTATGTCTAGCATAGCTATAACCAGGCTCTCCATAGCTTGACCGGTCACAACCCTTTTTAGGTAGGCTTGGGATTCCAACCACTATGTCCCATTGATGTGGCCATACCATTTGCAGCGAATCAGCTAGATTTGACTCATGTCTGGTCTGAAGCCGACAAGGAAAATAGGTTCATTGAGCACATTCAACACATTTGCCAACAGGTCCATGACATATTGGAAAAATCCAATGCCAAGTAAAAGCAGCGGCATGATCAACATTGGGTGCCACACAAGTTATAGGTGGGCGACAAAATTTTGCTACATTTGCAGAAGGAGTGCCTTGTTGGGCCCCACCGCAAGATTTGCTCGCTTTGATATGGGCCATACACCATCACCAAGTTGTTGGGTGTGGAGCATGATTATTTAGAGGTCTTTGTTTCGGCCGGATGTATACCCGAGGAAGTTTGTACACCCCTCCACGTGGGGGGGTGCGGGGGGGACTTGTTCCCCCTGTAGGGGTTCAGGGGTACCCATCCCCCTCGAATGGGGGGTTCGGGGGTCAGTGGTCCCCTGGCGGGGGTTTTAGGGGCAACGCCCTCGAAGCTAAAAATAGATGTAAAATTGCCTTGTAAAAGTATAGTAATTTCTAGTCAATCTAGGCCATTCATTAGGCAGATGATATGATAGTAGAACTTATGTTTAGTTTAGGGTTTTTTGCCCTAGAAGGTAAACCCTCTCTTTGTATGAGGGCATTGTATTGAGGCTGTGAAATAGATGTGTATTCTCCGAGCAAGAAATAGAGAGATGAGACTGTGAGAGAAAACACAGGATATTACAGCGGATCTACTATAGGTTGTGTCTCTTCATTTTGTTGGATAATAGAAAGGAAGCACTAGATATTTGGGGTGGACGTAGCCCAAACTGGGTGAACCACATATATCTGTGTCTCTCTGGTTTTATGCGTTTTCTATGTTTATATTTATGCAATATTCTATGTGTTCCATTTCTCTGTAATATATAATTTTCTAACAACTGGTATCAGAGTCGAAGGTCTAGTTGGCTGATAAACTCACAGGAAAGAAGGGTTCCTTGTTCGAGTGGGAGCAATGGCGGAAGATGGTAACTTTAGGGTCGAGAAATTTAACGGTTAAAACTTCTCGCTGTGGAAGATGCAGATGGAAGATTATCTGTATCAAAAAGATATATACCTACCATTGGGTGGAAAAGCAAAGATGCCGACGGGTATGACAGATGAAGAATGGAACCTTCTCAATAGAAAGGCACTCGGAACAGTATGGTTGTGCCTCGCAGCATTGGTTGCCTTCAATATTTCGAAGGAAACAATGACAGAGGGTTTGATTAAGGCGTTGGCGAAACTATATGAAAAACCCTTGGCCTCAAACAAGGTATTTCTTATGAAATGGTTATTTAATATGAAGATGTCAGAAGGTGGATCTGTTGCAGACCATTTAAATGATTTTAATACTGTTACAAGTCAGTTAAGTTCTGTAGGGGTAAACTTTGATGATGAAGTTAGAGCTTTGTTATTCTTGTGCTCATTGCCAGAAAGTTGGAATGGTTTAGTAATGGCCATTAGTAACTCTATTTCTAGATCTAGTACTTTAAAGTTTGATGATGTTTTCGGTGCTATCCCTAGCGAGGAAATGCAATGGAAAAGCTCTGGTGAGACATCGGGTAATGCTTTAAGTGCAGAGTCTAGGGGAAGAAAAATGGAAAGAGGAAAGAGCTCAGGATATCACAGTAAATCAAGGAAAGGCAAATCCAAGTCCAAATCAGGGATGGTGTGCTGGAAATGTGGAAAGAAAGGACACCTAAAGAAAGACTGTAGATCTCAGAAGGGAAAAGAAGGAGATGCACAGCAAGAAAACAATCATGAAGCAAATGTGACAGGTGAGGTGTTGCAAGATGCTTTGATTCTTTCTTTCGAAAATATTATTGATTCCTGGGTGGTATATTAAGGGGCCTCATTCCATGCCACACCTGATAAGAAATATTTTCATGACTATGTTCAAGGAGATTTTGGACAAGTCTGTTTGGGTGATGATAAACCCTATAAAATTGTTGGAATGGTTAAGGTTCTTGTAAAACAGCAGAATGGAAACCAATGGCTACTAAAGGAGGTAAGGCATGTTCCAGATCTGAAGAAAATTTTTATTTCAACAGGGCAGTTAGGCAGTGAAGGTTGTGTGACAAATTTCACAAATAAAGCTTGGAAGGTCACCAAAGGAGCCCTGGTAATAGCAAAAGGTGAAAAGGTTGGTACATTGTATTTATGCAATGGTATTTCTAACTCTATTAATGCTTTAACTTCCAAAGGAGAAGATGCAGCATTATGGCATCATAGGCTCGGACACATGAGTGAGAAGGGGATGAGGGTTCTTCACTCAAGGAATTTGTTGCCGGGTTTGAAGAATGTTGATTTGGACTTCTGTGAGAATTGCATTTATGGAAAACAGAAGAGAGACAAATTTCTCAGAGTTGGGAAAGAAAAGAAGAGCGAAAAATTAGAGCTTGTGCATACAGATGTATGGGGACCTGCTCAAGTGTCATCTCTCAGTGGCTCTTGTTATTATGTTACTTTTATTGATGATTCAACTAGAAAAATTTGGATTTATTGTATTAAGAATAAACCTGATGTATTTGATATTTTCAAGAAATGGAAATCTTTGGTTGAGATTGAGACAAGAAAGAAATTGAAGTGTGCTAGATCAGACAATGGAGGTGAATATTGCAACAAAGAGTTTGATAGGTACTATTTAGAGCATGGAATTTGCAGAGAGAAGACAGTTCCAAGAACACCACAAGGAAATGGTGTGTCAGAAAGGATGAACAGAATAATCATGGAGAATGCAAGGTGCATGAGATTGCATGCAGGATTGCCTTTACAATTTTGGGCAGATGCTGTAGATACTGTTGTTTATCTAATAAACAGAGGGCCTTCAAGTTCCTTGGATGGTGGTGTTCCAGAGGAGGCATGGATAGGTAAAAAGGTAAACTACTCTTTTTTAAATCCTTTTGGTTGTGAGGCCTTTGTCCATATTAATAAAAAAAATAGAACAAAGCTTGAGGCAAAATCAAAGAAATGTACCTTTATTGGATATGTTGTTAATGATTTTGGTTATCGCTTATATGATTATGAAAATCACAAAATAATTAGGAGTAGAGATGTAATATTCAATGAAAAGGTCTTGTATAAGACTCAGTTGCAGGAAAAGAAACAAGAAAATGAAAACAAGGAATACACAGTTCTTGATGAGATCACTGAAAAATTAAAGGTGCCTGAAAATAATAATAATCAACAACCACAACAATAGCAACCACCACAACAGCAATAGGCACCCCAAACACCTTAAATTGGTGTTAGAAGATCTACCAGGATAAGTATACCCCCTGAACGATACTCTCCTTCATTATATTATTTATTTTTGACTGATTCTAGTGAACCTGAATGTTATGAAGAAGCAATGCAGGTTGAAAGCAGGAAGAAGTGGGAGGTAGCCATGGAAGAAGAGATGGACTCCTTAATGCATAACCAGACTTGGGACTTAGTCAAGTTGCCTGCAGGAAAAACTACATTGAAGAATAAATGGGTTTACAGGTTAAAGGAAGAAGATGGAGGAAAACAAAGGTACAAAGCTAGACTTGTGGTGAAGGGGTTTGCACAAAAGAAAGGTATTTATTTTGATGAAATATTTTCTCCTTTTGTTAAAATGACTTCAATCAGAACTGTTTTAAGTCTAGTAGTAGTTGAAGATTTGCATCTTGAGCAGTTAGATGTAAAGACAACCTTTCTCCATGGGGATTTGGAGGAAGAGATATATATGCAACAGCCACAAGGATATGAGGTAAAAAGGAAGGAGAAACTAGTGTGTAAGTTGAAGAAGAGCTTGTATGGCTTAAAACAGGCTCCAAGGCAGTGGTATCTAAAATTTGACAAGTTTATGTCTAAACAAGGTTATACTAGATGTCACTCTGATCATTGTGTTTATCTGAAAAAGAAACATGATGGCAGCTATATTATATCGTTATTGTATGTAGATGACATGCTTGTTGCAGGGTCTAACATGCAGGAAATAAATGTGCTCAAAATAAAATTGGCAAATTCATTTGCAATGAAGTATTTGGGAGCTACAAAAAAAATCCTTGGTATGAGAATAACTAGAGACAGGAAAATCTCAAATTAACATTGTCTCAGAATGAGTACATACAAAAGGTGTTGAAAAGATTTAATATGTACAATGCAAAACCAGGTAGTACACCTTTTGCTAGCCATTTCAAAATTAGTAAGGAAATGTGCCCAAAGACCCAAGAAGACATGGATTATATGTCTAAAGTTCCATATGCATCAGCAGTTGGAAGCTTAATGTATGCAATGGCATGCACAAGGCCTGATATTGCACATGCAGTGGGAGTTGTAAGCAGGTACATGAACAATCCAGGAAAGGAACATTGGATGGCAGTGAAATGGATTCTCAGATATTTGAAAGGTACCACAAATCAAGCATTATGCTTTGGTGGTTCAAACATTTCTCTACATGGATATGTTGATGCAGATATGGTAGGTGACATAGATAACAGGAAGAGCACTATAGGATATGTATTTACTGTAGGTGGAACAACTGTTAGTTGGGTTTCAAAAATCCAAAGTGTTGTTGCACTTTCAACAACAGAAGTAGAGTATGTTGCTACTATAAAGGCTAGTAAAGAAATGATTTGGTTACAAAGGTTTATGGGTGAAATGGGTAAGGAGCATGATATGGGCACATTATACAGTGATAGCCAAAGATCCATTCATTTTGCAAAGAACTCATCATTTCATTCCAGGACTAAACACATACAGCTCAAGTACCATTTCATACGATCAATGTTGGAAGATGGAGAGTTGAAGCTAGAAAAGATACACACTAGCTAGAATCCTGCAAATATGCTAACAAAAGTTGTAACCAAAGAGAAACTGAGAATATGCTCAGTTTCAATTGGTCTTCAAGGATGACGATAAAGATGAGAAACAACCAAGTGCCGTTGTCTAGCAAATGAAGTAGCAATGGAGTTGCTACAATCATTCTCCAAGTGGGAGATTGTTGGGTGTGGAGCATGATTATTTAGAGGTATTTGTTTCAACTGGATGTATACCCCAGGAATTTTGTACACCCCTCCACACGGGGGGGCGGGGGGGGGGGACTTTTCCCCCCCTGCGGGGGTTTGGGGGCAGTGCCCCCGAAGCTAAAAATAGATGTAAAATTGCCTTGTAAAAGTATAGTAATTTCTAGTCAATCTAGGCCGTTCATTAGGCAGATGATCTGATGGTAGAACTTATGTTTAGTGTAGGGTTTTTTCCCTAGAAGGCAACCCCTCTCTTTGTATGAGAGCATTGTATTGAGGCTATGAAATATATGTGTATTCTCCAAGCGAGAAATAGAGAGATGAGACTATGAGAGAAAATAGAGGATATTACAGCAGATCTGTTGTAGGTTGTGTCTCTTCATTTTGCTGGATAATATAAAGGAAGGGCTGGCGGTTCCGGGTGGACGTAGCCCAAACTGGGTGAACCACGTATATCTGTGTCTCTCTGGTTTTATGTGTTTTTTGTGTTTATATTTATGCAATATTATATGTGTTCCATTGCTTGTAATATATAATTTTATAACACAAGGTTGTGGGAGATAATGCTTTTGAGCTCAGCATTCCCCCATCCCTTGGCCTACACCCAGTGTTCAATTGGATCGCCTTCGGCCATACTTTCCACCATTATTGGACACATCTGACATTGCAGAACATCACACACCAACAAAGTTAAATCCAAACTGCATGGAACAAGATGCAACTAATCAAATCATGGACATGTATATCAATAACACTTGCTAGTAGAAGATCCTATTGTATCGAGTTGTCAAAGCCGGCCAACTCCTGCACCAAGGAAAATGGCTCACTAGGGACCAAGTTCAACAAAAGTTTCCTCATCTCATGGAGGAACTCAACACAATGGAGACCATTGCTTCCTAAGTGGGGAGGAATGATCCAGGTGGATATTGGTGGCCACCCGCCTATTCCACTTGGACTCTCACCATTTTTTCTTTCAGTTTTTTTTTTGCATTTTCCTTAATTGTAGCACAGTTTACTAGTTTTGGCAGTTTTTTAGGTCCTGAAATTCCAGAGCCGTTTTGAGGCCCTCAGCGATGTTTGTCGAAAAAATTCCTCTGATGATTTGTATATACATTTCATTAGCAGCTATAGTCCTCAGAGAGATCTTTCCAACGAGGTATCATACGCGTCAAATAGAGATAATATGACCAATTTACGACCCTGGAAAGTTGACTGCCCAACTAACCCCAACGGGGCCCATAAACTCTTGGTGTTACATCTCCTTGGGTTAGGGTTTTGGTTGTTTATGGTTTTCTCTTATTGTTCAATAATAAAAAGGCCCTTGAGCCTCATTGTAACTTAGTTCAGAGGCATGTAGCTGCCACATCTCTTCTCAGAGAGAAGCTACCATCGCCTGAGCTAGTCTTATTTCCATTCTGTTTGTAATCATATTTCAGTATTTTATATTAATGAAATGAAGTGTTATTTCTATTTCATCTTTGTATTTATGGTTATATCTATAATTTGTTGCATTCCCCTTTAAATCCGGATTAGTGCGGCTCATACCTTTTCTTCGATTAATTGAGTTGATCAATCATTGGATTATGGCATGTCTTCTCATCCATTCTCTTGTGTATTCTCTATCGATGAGAGTATCATGGATTTCGTGATGCCAAATGATGCGCTGTGAGACGAACATCACCATCATTCCTCCTTACCAAATTCCATCAAGGATAATTTCAGTGATGTGTATCTACCCAATTTCGTCGAAACTTTTACAAGTTTCGTTTCTATCCACGAAGTCAATTCCTAGAAGAATCTTTCGAATATCGAAGAGATAATACCTCTTGATATCTATGTTAAACCGAGTATTGTCAAAAATCTACACATTGGTGCATATTTCTCTCCATCCGCTATCGAGACTTATAGAGCCCTATTTTAGGAGTTTCGTGATGTCTTTTCCTAGACTTATGAAGAAATGCTAGGTATCAATGTAAATATAATGGTGCATGAAATTAAAACGTATCCTGATTCTAAACCAGTCTGACAGCACCTCCATCTGGTCCATCCAAAGAATTCTATTAGGATAAAGAGTGAAGTTGAAAGACTCCTTCATTTTGGTTTCATCTACCCCATTCCTCTTACTAATTGGGTATCAAATATTGTCCCTATCATGAAGAAACAAGGGACAATCTGTGTATGCGTCGATTATCGGGATGTGAATCACACTTGTCCAAAGGAAAATTACCCGAACACATTCATCGACCAGATTTTTTATGATTGCGCTGGTTGTGAAATCTATTTTTTCATGGATGGTTTCTCCAGATATAGCCAAAAAAACATTCTCCTAGCAGATCAACCTAAAACTACATTTATTTGTCCCTATGGTACATTCACCTACCAGAAACTCCCATTTGGTTTGGAGAATGTTGGGGCCACATTTCAATGGGAAATGGATTATGCTTTTAATGATATTAAGCATATCGTGAAACTCTATTTGAATGATCTCCCTTCTCATTCCAAGTATCATACTAATCACCCGATGCATCTTAGGGCTATTTTCCTACAGTGTAGACACTATAATATTCGACTCAATCCACACAAATGTGTGTTCCGCGTTAGTTTTGGTTGGATTCTCAGTTTTTTTTTTATGAAACATGGAATTCATATCGATCCACTGAAAGTACAGGAAATCATCGACTTTCCTGCACATTCTTCACTTGTTTAGTTATGATGACTTCAAGGGAAAGTTAACTTCCTACAACGTTTCATCATGAATTGCGCTGATTTTATTGAAGGATTCACTCGCCTGCTTAAGAAATGGGTTCCCTTCCACTGGGATAATGCAACTCATAAAATGTTTGATGCCCTAAAAGATGTTTTGATTCAGGCATCTCTAATATGTCCACCTGATTACCAGCGCGGCTATTTCTTGTATCTTGTTGCTGCCATTTCTACTATAGCAATGGTATTGGTCCAAGAAGATGATGTAGGGACAAAACACCCCATTTATTATCTGAGTCAAAATATCAATGATATCGAGATTAGGTATACCCACATAGAAAAGTTGGCTTTGGCAGCCGTTCAAGCCATTCAAAGGTTCCACCATTACATTTTTCTGCCGAAAAATATGATAGTTTCATATTACAACCCTATGACATACATTTTGTCATGTCAATTGTTGGGGGGGAATACTCTAAATGGATCATTATCCTACAAGAGTTCAACCTGGAATTCATCAAATCCAAGTCGAAGAAATCCTTAGTTTTCACTGAGCTTATATGCGACCTTCCTTCCCCTGATTCTGAATTGACATCTGATGATTCTATCCCTGACAAGTTTTTGTTTCTAATTTCATCATCTGACTCGTGGTATGGAGACATTCTAATTTATCTTTAGAACTAGACTTTCCTATCTGATACCTCTCACTCTGAGCAACGATGTATTTGATCCCAAGCCAAGAATTGCATCATCATTGTCAACACTCTTTATAAACTCAGTATTGATATGATTTTACGAAGGTGCCTTATTGTTACACAACATTTTGTCACTATCCCTGTACTCCCATTAGATGATCTTGGAGGACCTCTATAGTGTACCCAACATGCTTTCCAATCATGAAGAAACTTTGAGTATGTCCCTCTTCATGAGCAGAATAATTCCCCTTTACACCTTTTCCCAAGAATCTTTCTTCTATCCCAGTTTACAAGACCAGTGCTACTGACCAGTTTTCTCCTCGCGCTGATTTACAGAGGTTAAAACTAACCCTCGCACCAATCGGATAGACTGAGCCCTTTTCCAGTCATGTCAATCCTCTTTTGGAAGGTTTTCTAAATAAGGAGCCAAATCTTCCATGTCTAGAAGCTTCGTAACAGAAGTCTGGTAGATGGTTGGGCTGGACAGAGCCGAGGAAATTAGTTTGGGCTCCTTTCCCCTATTAGGATGGAACAACCTCAAGAGATAAGACCTTCTCCCATTATGAGAGGAACCATTTCCCATCCATCCAAGCTATATAAAACTCTCTTTTTCCCAAGCAAAAGCTAGTTGGAGTTTTGAAGAAAGTTTGAATAACCAGCAAGTCATTTATAGCTTGTAGCTTTCTAGTGTGTGTTTGACGGAGAATAGTATGATTTTGGTTTGGTTTGAGACTAGAGGGAAAGAGGCCTTAAAACTTCCATTGTTGGGGCTATCCATGAAGTGCTAGCAGAAGTGCGAGAACTCGGATAGGTCAGAGGAGACCAACAACGTCAAGGCACTGGTTGTAATCTCTTTCTGATTTATATTAATGCAACTATCAATTGATTTCCTACATGAAGTGTAACTTTACATCTTTATGGCTTAATGTTCCTTGACCTATTAAGTAGGTTGAATACAATATTGTATGCTATCATGTTTGTCGTTGTTGTTGTTGTTTTCTTGTTTCAGGTATTTGAAGGAAGGAAACGGAAGATAGTTGGAGTGAGGAAGCAAGATCATCACCAAGCGAAATAGCATTCTAAGAGGTAGGCCCTCTTAATTGATTCTAGCTTAAGGATATTTTCCTTAGATTGTTTGTTTGTGTCTAGACCTGCTCTCTCAAGCTAGAGGAATTGTTTGTGTCCACACTGAGAATTTACCTACACCACAAATTGGTGACTCCGCTGGGGAGCCAATCCCTCTGTTTGATTGATTGCCATTTTATGGTTTTGTGTGAACTTTTATAGTATCACCATTTCCCTTTAGTGTTATTTGCTTTTCCTGGTTTACTACTCTGAGCCTGAAATTTACAGTGGCAAGTCTGGTCTTAGACTTTGATTTTTTTTATTTTTTTCCTGGAATCCTCGGTCAGCACATTTATTTTTCTTACAGTCACGCCAATCAGTGCAAGTTTCTCAAAAACAGTCGCGCCGACCCCCTTTTGGCGCATGTTGTTAGTTATGCAATCACGCTGATTCCTATAGGTGAAGATCAGGGTTTACCCTCGAT
Organism: Pinus tabuliformis; assembly: GCA_031772625.1. Taxonomy (NCBI): domain Eukaryota; kingdom Viridiplantae; phylum Streptophyta; class Pinopsida; order Pinales; family Pinaceae; genus Pinus; species Pinus tabuliformis. The sequence goes on from CM062813.1 coordinate 25,649,042, forward strand.
CATACCCAGTGTGTCTTGCCCTTCTGATTTATGTCTCTCAACTTGTTTTGACTGTGTTCTTCCTGGCTGGAAAGCTCTTTTAGCTTGGTCTGTATGATTGGTTGATTTTCATTTTCTTCACATGGTTTCTTGAGTTCTTGGATGGTGTATAACCCTAGGGAATCTAGGTCATCACCCATTCACTTGTTTGCTTGCTCAGATAGTCAAGTCGATTGTCAAATTTGGTCCTTTCATTTCGTTTGATTAGTCCTTTTGTTGCTTTCATTTCCACTTAACAAGTTTGAAAAGTTTCGTTTAGTGTTTGAGCATCTCTTTTCAGGCATAGATCACATTGCCTGTCTTGTTTTTGGTTAAATATTTGCTTCATTAGTTTTGAAAGGAATTCTCTTTTGTGCTTTGTGTTTGCTTGTATTTCGAATATTTCAGTGAAGTGTTTATGAAAGATTCATTCTGTCATTTCATTGAAAAATACATAATTCTAGTTTGTTGAATCAATATCTTACGTTAGATGGCAGCATTGAAGGCTAGAGTTGCATCTTCACTTGCATCGGAAAGGAAATAAATTCTCAAAGGACTACTTGAAGTGCATTTGGTAGGAAAGTTAGGAATTGGAAAGAGTTTTTCATCACTTTTGTTTTCAAAAGGCAAAATAGTGAAAATTCATTTTGCTTTCAATTGCTTGTTTTGTTGCATTTGAGTGTGTTTTCTACTCTCGTTAGTGTAGACAATTCATCGAATTGAAAGGTCTTGTCTCATTTAGCTACATATAGGTGTTTTTAAGTCATATCGATAAGGCTTGAAAACTGAGAAATAATTTCAAGATAAACTCTAAAATGTACTCAATTAACCTAAGGCGCATTTGAAATCTAATGATCACATCTTAGAAGGTCTAGGCTAGAGATGTGTTTCGACATCTTAAAACCTAGCAGTTGTCATTCGCTTTAGCACTAGACAGTGCTAGTATGGACTTGTGCTCCCTGTACCGTCGAGTATATAAAGGGAGACCCCACTAAGTTGTAATCCTTTATCCATAGGAAGTTGAGTCTGTTGCCTTGTAAATGTGATACACCAAACACAGCATTCGAGGAGATTTTTTGCCCATACTTCTCGGTTCGTCGAAAGGTATTCTGCAGTTCATGTTACCTAGTAATCCTTTTTACCTAGATCATCCTGAGTAGTAATTTTTATCTTTTTGACTCCCTAAATATAAAATATCACCCGAGTGCTTGTCCTTTCAAGCTCTTTTCAAACCGAAAGTGATAGAGTCACCTTTGCTTCTTTCTCGACTCTTAAAACATGAAGAGCACCAGTTTATTTTTGCGTCTTAAAAAATTGTTTCCCACGATCTTATAACATCCCTATTATTATTTTTTAAACCACATCATGAGTATACCTTTAAACACATTTTAAAGCCCTTGAAATCAATCTCCATTTTGGTTATTTGAGACAAAATCATCGTGGTTGAACCAACTGGTTTTCCTAGCTCCTCTTCCCCTCCTCTGTCTAGAAGATTGGCTGAGGAGCCTTTTCCTGAATTTCCACAATCGCTTGAGGGCCAAGGTGTTGAGGTTGGAATTGTTCTGAGTATTCAAACTTTGTCATCTCATCCTCCCCCTTCAGATACTAGGTTACTTTCTAACATTGGCCTCGAATCTCTAGATAACCCTATCCAAACTCCTGAGAGTCTGCCAACTTTTGAAGGTCAGCTTGGACTAGTTGTTTATCCTCTGAATCCTTTGTTCGATCTTGTTGTGATATCACCGCAGTGTTTGTACAATCCATATCATCAGCAGGGTATTCCTTTGGAATTATCCCCTTGAACATCTTCGGTAGTCTGTCGTCGTTTGTTTTCACCCATGGAATCATAAGGGGAAATCCCAGTCTCCTCTCCAGGTCACTCAAAAGGTTTCCACTCCAAGCACAGTCGAGGAGTAGGAATATCCTTTCCCTCATGAAGGTTTCCCTTACACGGGAAGAATTTCGACTAGTGTTCATCCTGAGTTACCACGTAATTACGTGACTTTAGATTAGTTAGTTTCAAGCATGCCTACTGCCTCATCATTATATCACAACCCTATTTGGGCATCTGGCACTATTCCTACCATAGGTCCGTTCATTCAAAACCCGACCTCCCAGCATACGGTGATTTCTGTAGTTACTTGAGTCCTGGTGCAACCCACCATTCCCAATCCCCTTACTTCATCGGTCCAAGTGACCCGCCAGGTTCAACTGACGATCTCGAGTCATGTCGCTATTAGTTCTTCAATCCCTCCAATAAGTGGACAGGTTGTTCCACTGCCAAGGGGGTAGAGTCCGAATGTTTCTATGATGTCTAGAACAACCAATGTGAGTGGCTGACAACCTCACATGGTTGGGATGAACCAACCCTCTTCAGGTGTCATACAAATCCTGTTGGTCTTGTTGGATCAAGTAATGTCCAGTACCAACAGCCAAATGTTGGTCCGTCTGGGTCAAGTCATGTCCAGTACCAACAGCCCAATGTTGGTCCGTCTGGGTCAAGTCATGTCCAGTACCATCAGCCCAATGTCGGTCTATCTGGGTCAAGTCATGTCCAATACCAATAGCCCAATGTTGGTCCGTCTAAGTCAAGTCACATCCAATACCAATAGCCCAATATGGCTCAAGGTCAGTACCAACCTCCTTATGTTCCATATGGTTCACAAGCAATGGTTAATCTGTCATACATCCCTCACCCTGGACGTTATGTCCAACGTGGTCCATCCACCGCGCTCGGTGGGTATGGCCAGATACAGTTCGGGAAATTTCAAGTTGTCATTCCAAGAAATGTTCAAGTACCTTTGAAGCAGCAAGTGCCATCCATGCAGTAGCAAGGATAATCATGCCACAACAAGGACAACTACAACAACCGCAAGGGAAACCCTCGAGAAAGTTGTAGTAAACCATGCATCTACAAATGCAGTATGCACCGCAATCCTCCCAGCCTATGCCTTCGCAAGGTCAACCTCAATAGCCGCAGGGATAGCCTTTAAAGCCGCAAGGTAAACTGTTGCAGCCACAAGGTCAACCTAAGCAGCAACAACCCTTATACTCGTATCAACAGGGTCAACCCTTGCAAGGGCAAAGCTAGGGTCAAGTCCTGTAGCAACAGATGCAGAATCCTTATGTCCAAGGGCAACAGGTTCAACCTCCTTTTTTCCAAGGAAAACAAGTCCATAATCCTTATGTCTAAGGATAGCAAGTGCATAATCCTTACATCTAAGGGAAGTAGATCCAAAACCGATTCGTCTAGGGGCAGCAGGTCCAAAACCCTTATGCTCAGGGACATCAGGTGCAAAATCCATATGTCCAAGGCCAGCAGGCTAAACAACCTTTCAACCAGTATGTGACTTATCAACAGCCTCTAGCCGGACAATTTCAAGACTGTCAAGGTCAGAACCCTCCACTGTGGGGAAAAAATCCTTACCAGCAGGGATGGGCCCCGCCAGTTGGGCCCCCTTATCGACCACAAATGCCTTTTAATACTCAATTACCATTATTGGTTATGCTAGAATTGTCGGATGTGTCTAGACTCATGAATGACCTGATTCTTCATTCGCCATACTGCCCTTTGGTTCCGTCCAATATTCTGAGCGATTGTCCAAAGTTTGAAGGAAAATCAAAAGAGGATCCTCAGGCCCACGTGATGATATATCACCTCTGGTGCTCCTCAAATTCCTACGTTGATGATTCTATTCGTCTTCATCTTTTCCAATGAACCCTTATAGGGGCTGCAACCAAATGGTATATCGAGCTACCTCGAAATACCTACCATGACTTTAACACTCTTGCCATGGCCTTTCTCACACATTTCGAGCTGTCGGTTCGATATGAAACTGGCACCCATCTGTTAGCGTCACTCAAGTAAGACACTGCAACTCACATCTCTAAACACATCCATGAATGGAGATGTAGGCGTCGTCTGATTAAGTTTGAAATTGTTGATCAGTTTTTGACCAAGTGGTTTACCAAATCATTTGTCAACAAAATTGCTGAGGACATTGCTATGGGTGGATGTGTCACTGAGGAAAAAACCATCGCGCGTGCCCAGTATCTAGAACTTGTCTATTCATAGTCTGGCACGTTATATGATGTGTTACCCAATGCACCCAGACCATTGTATGATCTGACGAAATCTAAGTCTCTGGCTACCCCTCATGTTGATGGAGTAATTGGTTCAGTGACTCAGAACCCTGCAAAATCTTCTTCCAAATAGAAGTCGGTCTCCAACACTGCTGAGCTGCTCCCAATGATTCCCCTCACAATACATTCAACCCTAGTAAAACCTCGGAGGTTCATGTTGTCCAATCTACCGCAACGGATAAATCCTCTAAAGGTAAGAAGAAAGGCAAAGGCAAGGGTAAAGTCGATGCCCCAAAACAGTGTCCTCCTAAATCATCTGCAGGTGATGTTTCCCAATGGAAACCCTAGTATCCATGCCTCCTCTGTGAGGAGGATCACTATACTAAGGATTGTCCCAGATGGTATAAAGTTAGTCATTTTCTCAAAGGGACCCCAGTTGTTCTGAAAGAGCCCTTTCCATCCCAGCAAACTCAAATGGTAGACTAGCCTTAGTCATCTGCTTCCTCGAGTTCACAAGTGTTCATGATGAGTACCCCGATCAACATGGCTACCAGGTCAAAAGATTATCAAACTCCTACCCCATTGGTAGGGAAAGAGAAAGAAGGTACCCCTTCTTCTTCCGCCCCATCTAGTTCTGGTACTCTCCATATAGAGTGACCTAATCTTGATTTCGCCATTCAACCACCTTCTCGAGGTGTGCTTCGAAAGTCCTCGTACAATCCCAACACTCGAGCCACTCAAAATTATAACATTATTGAAGATTTTGCTCAATTTCCATCAACTATGTCTGCTCTCGAGGTCCTTCAAAGCTATCCTTCTCAGTGGAAATTTTTACTATCATCTATTGGGGGTATTGATCCAGCTGACTCTAATCTCATCTATTTTGACCTAAAAAACCATGTTCCGCATTTACCTCATCAAATTTCCTTTCTCATTCAGGTACTCATAAATGAGAAAACCATTCATAGGACCATCTTTGATGAAGGTGCTTCTACCTGCATCATGTCTGTATATTTTTAGAAGGCAATTGGTTCTCCTACTTTGAACCAGTCCCCTAACACTCTGGAAGCCTTTGAAAGAAGCGATTTGTGACCATTCGATGTCCTTCCCAACCTTGCCATTATGTTGGAGGGCAAGACGGTTCATGTTGAAGTAGATATCATTGATGTTAATCTTAACTACAATATTCTACTTAGGTGGAGCTGGACCCATGCCATGCATGCTGTAGTCTCCTCCCTCTTCCACATGATTCATTTTCCCCATCAAGGGAAGATAGTCATGGTCAATCGACTGTCCTTATTTTTTCTCTTCCTCCTCAAATGGCAATGTTCTGTATGTCAAGCACACTGTGCTCCTTATGTGAGTGTGGGTGCAAGAATTTTCAAAGATCCTGCCTTGATGGGCATATTTCCACTCCCACCTCCTCATGTTGCCTCTGTCAACATCATTTTGGTCAATTTTGATCCTTGGGTAATTCCTTCATTGGATCTTGTTGATACATGGGGCGAGGTTATGTTGTTAATTCCCGCCAAAATTGATTACATGGAAAATTTTTCAGCTTCACCTTCGGTTTCCTCTGATCATCCTATTTCAAGAACATCTCTCGATGCATGTTCTAAATCCCTATGGCTTGGTTCTTCAGAATCTCCCGATTCTTTAGCCAAGACATTTCTTTTTGACGAGAGTATCATGGAAGTAATGTCTCTGGAGGAAGTACCTTGGAATGACACTCATCATCATTCCTCATTCTTGCCTAGCCCAACGGTCATGTCTACTTGTCTCGAGGAGTTCTCTTCTCAGTTCCTGTCCCGCCCACTTTAGTTTTCGATCATGACGCATGAAGTTTGGTCGAAAGGGAACATGGATAACATTACCCAAATTATGTCAATTGATATTTCTGTCAAACCTGGTGTCGTTGAAAATGTCCATATCGAGGTAACTTGTTCTCGATAAGAGATCAAGATCTATACTCGTCTGTTCCGAGAATTTTGGGATGTTTTTACGTGTTCATATGAAGAGATACTCGACCTTGACCCAAGTATAGTCGTGCACGAGATTCCAACTTATCCTCATACGAAACTTGTTTGCCAACGGCTTCGTCCAGTGCACCCTAGAAAAGTGGTCGCCATTAAGGGTCAAGTTGAAAAACCTCTGAAATTTGGATTTATTTATCTGATCCCTCTTACGGATTGGGTGTCGAATATTGTACCGGTGACCAAGAAACAAGGCACTATTCATGTTTGCATCGATTACCATGATCTCAATCATGCATGTCCTAAAGATAATTACCCCACTCCCTTCATTGACAAATGTTCCGAGAGTGAATTCTTTTCTTTTTTGGATGGTTTTTCTGGCTACAACCAGATAAACATTATGTCAGCTAATCAAAATAAGACAACCTTTATCTGTCCGTGGGGGACCTTTGCGTACAAAAAGCTCCCTTTTGGCCTTAAGAATGTTGGGGTCACATTTCAGAGAGTGATGTCTTATGTGTTCCATGACATTCAAAACATCATTCAACCTTACTTGGATATCTCCCTGCTCATTATCGTAAACTCCATGATCACCCTGATCATCTCCAACAAATTTTTCTTCGTTGTTGACACTACAACATCTGATTGAATCCGCATAGCATCTGATTGAATCCGCATAAATGTGTTTTATGCGTCAAATCTAGACGACTCCTTGGCTTTATCATTTCAAAAGAAGGCATTCACCTTGATCCTCTTAAATTCAAGGGCATAGTTAATTTACCCCCTTCATCTTCATTCCATCAACTGCAGCATCTGCAGGGAAAAGAAAATTTCCCCCGTCGTTTCGTACCAAACCATGTTGTGCTAGCTTTAGGGGTCACCTGGTTGCTCAAGCAAGGAACCCCATTTGTTTGGGATGAGGTTTCTCAAAAGTCTTTCAATGACCTAAAGAATGTCCTCATTAATGCTCCTTTGCTACATCCCCTAAACTATCATCGTGATTACTTCCTTTATCTAGTTGGAGCCTCTAGTACCATCACCGTGGTGCTAGTATAGGATGTGACGAAGGCAATGAACATGTTATTTACTACCTCATCCGTAATCTCCTCAACACCAAAATGCATTATGCTCATGTCAAGAAGTTGGCTTTGTTTGCCATACAGGTTGTCCAACACTTTTAGCATTACATTCTACTCCGCACTACCATTGTGCTCTCGGAATGCAACTCCATGACCTACATCCTAACTTGTCAGTTGCTGGGGGGCAAGTATTCAAAGTGGATTGTTACCCTCCAAGAATTTGATTTGGTGTTTACTACTGCCAAATCTAAGAAATCAATGGTCTTTGTTGAGTTGATTTTCTCCCTTCCCTCTTCCTCTCTCCCTATTAGTGCCGAAGAGTAGCTCCCAGAAGAGACTCTTTTCTTAATTAGCACTCTCGACCCCTAGTATGGTGATATCATCATATATCTCCAGACATACACCTTCCAACCTGCGTTGACCAAGGATTATCGCCGACATATTCAACATCACTCTCAACCTTACTGTTTCAATGGAGATACTTTATACCGCATCGATGTCGATTACATTCTTCACTGATGTCTCGCTCTCGAGGAGGCTGAGAGAGTCTTGAATGACTATTATTCTCATGCATGTGGTGGTCACTTGTCTGGATATGCTACTACTCAAAAAATCCTTCGCGCTAGTTATTTTTGGCCCTCTATCTTCAAGGATTGCATCCTGGTCATTCGCAAGTGCCATGAGTGCCAAATTTATCAGCGTAAGATGCGCGGCCCACCCACTAACCTACACCTTGTTATTACCGTCGGTCCTTTTTCCAAATGGGCATCAACTATATGACTTGTAACCCTCATTCGGCCGAGGGGCATGGGCTGAAGTGATGCCTACATACTCTCCATATGGTAAAACAGCAGCTCAATTTCTATTCAATCACGTTATTTCTAGGTTTGGAGTGCCTCAGGCCATTGTCACTGACCATGACTCCCATTTTCGAGATTACATGATGGCTAAGCTGACTTCTACATTGGGCTTACGCCATGATGGCTCAACCCTGAACTACCCTCAAGCCAATGGTCAAGTTGAAGCTGTGAAAAAAGTTCTAGTCACGATGCTTCAGTGCACTATTGGGATACACAAGTCAAATTGGAATCTCATGCTCTTTTCATCTTTGTGGGCTTACCGAACCTTGACCAAGGACACTGGTGGGCCCCAGTATTGTAGCAATAATTCTACAACTCCTGGAACTCCCTTCTTTAATTTTATCAACCCGGTAGTTCGTAACAAACTTGGAAGCGACGGTGTTGTATGCACAAGTACTAGCTCTTGCCGCAGCTGTCACTTGGTCAGCTGGCACAAGTCCGCTAGGAGCTTAAGCCAACTTCTATGAGCTCTTAGAAGAAGCTTTTTAATTGATGGATGAAAGCTAACTCGAAGGAAGCTAATCTAATTGCGAAAAGAAAATGAAAGCCAAAAAGGAACGCAAACCCTAGCAAACCCTAATTCTACCAGCTAATCCTACTAACGCAAAGGAGAGCATGCAAACTATTGAAAGAGATGCCATTACTTCTAGGAAGGTAAAATGCATGTGTCTACATTATCACTATCTGAAGAAAACATCTTTTTGTATTTTTGATTAAGTTATTAGAATTATCATGCATGTGCTTTTAACTAGCTTTTCACTGTGCAGAGGTGGATCAAGGAGGAGAAATGCTTGGAAAAGGTTGGGAAGACTCGGAGAGGGTCTAAGGGATCCCTATCATCCTTTCAGAGAGTTTCACAAAGTCAGGATGCCATGCAACTGTGTTTATGAACTTCTACAGGAAGTCTGCAGGGGTTTCTATAGGAAGTTCTGTAATTCTTCTACAGGATGCTTCGTGATTGGGTTTTTGACTGATAGGTGAGTGGGAGAGAATGCATGAATGGGTAGGGAGGTAGGGTAGGGGCCTGGAATGACCCAATGACTGAGGGATGAGGTGATGAGAGGGTGTGGAAGTCTAGCTTGCATCAAAGAAGGTTTAGGCAATGGAAAGGCAAGAAGGTAGGGTTACGTGGCAAAAGAGCAGATGGGAGATGAGGAAACAGACTTGGTGATGGAGGAGCTGATCTGGACGAGGCTCAGATGAACAAGGAGGTGATGAAGGTGCCCTGCATAGTGTTTACCTGATCAAACCAACTACGTCTTGCATACAATCAAAATATTAGATGATCTATCTAACAATTTAATGAGATTAGTGAACAGCAACCTTATTCGTGACAAGAATCACGTACAGCATGTGAACAAAACATTATCAAAGAGATATAAACGCATGAATAACTCCTACCAATCCATCCTAAACATAAAAAGATACTTCAACCATAAAAAGCAACCTAAGTAACAAAGCACGAATTAAATCTAAAGAGCAGACTTTATTTTAAGAATGCAGCGAACACACATAAAGATAAACAAGGGAGGTATTGGGCGCTTGAGATGGGCCCAACCCCAAGAGCTACAGCCTCCCAAGAGAGATTTAGAGCTGGTGCAAAGCTGGATTCATCTTTATTAATCAAGAATGAAGAGTTATATCAAAACTGTCCACAAGGAGAGCTTGAGAATGAGCTGAAAGCAAAGCTAATCTATTGCCTACAAATCGAATTACAAAATGACTACAACAAGGCTATGAAATGACTAACTACTAGCTACTATCTACTAGCTAACTAGCTAACATCCACTGGCTAACCAAAATGAGGCCCTAAGCCTTCTTATTTATACAATTTGAGGACCCAACAGTCCTCCTAAAATTTAGGGACTCGGCTGCCCAAGACTTGGAGTTAACAGCAGTCCTACTTGACTTGCTTGGCTGCCCTTGTGCTGATTGATTCGGTGGCCCTTGAACTCCGAGCTGATGGTGGAGAATTCGAGGTAAGGGCCCATAAATGAAGGGGACACCTTCCTACAAATCCTCTAGCTTGTTCTCCCACGAATTTGGCTGCCAAGTGCTCATTAAGACCTTCAATTTTGTCTCCAAGTTGACCAAAAAGGCTACACAAAGCACCCATTAGACTTGTTGGCATAATGACTAACCAAATTCACTCTATTAACATAAATATAATCAAAAACATGCAATAAACTAATGAGAATGGTGGATTAAGTCAAATTAGGAGGTTGAATGAGCCCAAATAATTGTCCATTTTTGGGGCTCATCAGACACAACTAGATTCACACCATTCCAGCTAGTCTACAGTCTGGAAGAAACTTTATCGATTGAGTGCGAAATTACATCCCTCAAGCTGGTTGTCGAACTTCTCCCCGAGACCTCACCCCAGGAAGAGCATCTCTTGTACCTAGAATGACTTGATGAGACTCGTCGTCTTGCTGCTTTGGTCATCAAAGCACAGAAAAAAGAGGTTCAAATCCCATTTTGATCAGTCTGTTTCCCCTCGAGCTTTTTCCGAGGGCGATTTGGTTCTTCTGTATGATCAGGCTAATGATAAGTTGGGGGCAGGCAAGTTCGATCCCATGTGGCATGGGCCCTACATTGTTAAACGTGTGTTACAGAATGGGGCCTATGAGCTCATTGACTATGAGGGAAATCTCTTAGACAAGTGTCAGAATTGGCTTTATCTCAAAAAGTACTATGCTTAGATCATCTTGCATGGTTACTTTTATACAATACTGTGTTATTCATTTTTGTACAGTGTGGTTTGGTGTGTTATTTTGCAAGCAGCTTTCCTGCTTATTATGTTTTTTCCTTCTTTACAGATGTCTATGTCTCCTCACATTAGTTTCGCTGATGGTGCTTGTCGTTGTACCCAGAATCTATCATCCGCGACATGGGCCATTTATGACCCCCATGGTGAGTTGATTGATCTTCAAGGCATATGTCTAGGTCGAACAACTAATAGCATTGTTGAGTATAGCGTGGTTATCGAATTGTTGTCATAAGTTATTGTTCTTGGCATCCAGGAATTGGTTGTCAACCTTGATTCACAGCTTGTTGTTCTTCAGCTTAGTAGGCAATATTTCATTAGAAACCCTCAGATATTGAGAATGTATCTACGTATTCGTCTGCTAGAGAGAAATTTTGATTACATTACATATCATCATATTCCTAGACACATGAATACATTAACATATGCATTAGCTAATTATGTGCTAGATAGACATTTAAGAAACATGTAAAAACTCAAAAGAAAAAACATTTGTACCATAGTAAGCAAGGAAGTACAATATATCTATCTATATGTGTGTGTGTGTGTGTGCCGGTAACGTTTTTCATACATCAAAACCTCAAAAAATAATATATGTGTTCAAAATACATCAGTGGCTCGCAAGCCTTATACATTTGTGGCTCGTAGGCCTAAAAAATGTGGAATACTAAACCTATGCACTAAACAACATGATGTTCATGATAGCATGTAACTACTCAGACTATGCGATTCAGCAATCAGTGGATCCGATCTGACAACCCCCACCGTATGCCTCTTGTACTGGCATGGGACATCAACCATCCAGGCATACTCTGGTATCCCATGGGTCAAACCCTCGAGATTCTGTGTAATCTCCTCCTCATTTTCACTTCCCTCCTAATAAGGAGTGACATCAAACTACCGAGCGATGCACCTAGCAATCGAGGACATCCCGACAGGGCGTTCTGGTCCAACATCTGCAATCATAAAATTGAAATGTTATGAACACATATATCTCAAAAACAATAAAAAATTTTTAAAAAAAATAAAAATTGTTTGTTTTTTACCTTCATCATCAAAATCATCCCCCTCTGAGAGCAACATATCTAGATCTCCGCGAAAGTCGATACCGTTGTAAGGCCAATCCTCCACTACGATCAGCTATCATCGTAGCCATGAGAAAAAGGCATGCTTATAGGACATATGTTGCCCTCGGTAACCCTAGGCATCAACTCACTCCAATGGACCATCCGTGGGTCTCGTGGCATCGACAGATCCACCTAAGTTAGCTAGTATTGGAATAGCGGAGCCCGCTCCAAGAAGAAGGTCACTAGCACAGACCCAAAGCAAAACTGCTTCAGATTTCCCACCTTAGCTTTTGATAGCTCGCACTTCATGTTGAATTTCATAGATTTCACCCAGTTAAAGATAGTGGGCATCGTGCAGTCGATAGCGTACTGAAACTTCGACTTTTTGGTCTCATGCGGTGCTTGGGACCCAGCCACTCTGTTGATGGTCAACAATAACACTCTCAACACAAGATCCTGAACAGTCATAATCTCGATCTTGCCACTTTTGGATTTGAGAGCTTTTGGGCAATGTTCAGCAAGAAGCATGGTCACACTTGCCCCAATCGACCTCAACCCATATAGATTGATTGGTTCCCCTCTCTAGGACAGTCCTGTGATGAAATAAATGTCTGAAGTTTCCAACTCCAACTCTTGGTCACCAATGATGAAAATTTCCCGATTCACGTCCCAGAGACTAATCAGGTACTATAGTAACTCGAGTTGAGCCCGTAGACCTGGTGTAAGAGAGAATTTGAGGAGCCCATAGTTCCTCAAAGCTCCAAGAAATTTGGGTCAGCTATTGCTTGAGAGTCAATATCCTCATGCTCTCGTTCTTTCCAATCCACCATTTTTCACGATTTCTTCCTGCAAAAACCATATAATCAAGTCAATGATCATATTTGGCCGGAAAAATTTGGGTTCAAACAATAGAATTGAGAAAAAATCATGAAAATCCTTTGCTCATAGCATTGGTGCAACTGTTTTAAAAATAGTTGCACCGACGACACGGTTGGCAGTATTAGCAACCCCCGATCAGCGCGATTTCGTGCCCGGAAATCGTGCTGACCGAGGGTGAATTTGTTTTGCCAAAACCTCCCTATGAAACCCAAAAATGGATAACAATAGGAAAAATCAATATGAAAATGGAGCTTAAGGTCTTGGCTCTTACCAGCAACTAACGGCTTAGCGAATGACCTCCCGGATCTCTCGGAATCTACTCCGAAAAAATTAGGGCACAAGTGGGTAAAAAGATCTTCACACAAAGGTAAAATGGTAAATGGTAAAAAATAATTACTTTTGCCCAATTTATTCATTTTTTCATTAAATATTAGGGTTTTTGAGTATTTTTGGACCTATTTTTCCTCGGAACTGGATAATGAATTTACCTTTCTTGTGCAGTGACAGGTGACAAATTGTCAAAATAGTATTCGAGTCTTGTTTCAACTCTTTTCTCGACTCGTAAAACTCAAATGAAAAGATCACCGAGTATTTTTGCCTTTTTGACTCGTGAAAGACAATAAAATGGGGGGTCTACTTTCAACCACTTTTCCGACTCTCTAAACATGAAAAGATTTTCAAGCTCTTATCGTTTTGGACTCATAAAAGGCTGCGAAACATTGTGCACCCAATATATGTTTACCCCTTTTTCAGGTTGGGATGCACTATTTATGAAAAATGTACTCCTTGACTGAAATGGTCAAGTGGTTCTCTTGAGTATCATTTTCTACCTTTTCGGGCTCGAGAGACACAAATGTACGAAAAGGGATCATGTGGAGTTTTCTTTTCCATGTATTTTTTAAACTCTCTAAACATGAAAAAGATACCAAGTTACCCCATTGTTATACTCGTTAAAATATTAAATGACATTGGATTCATCGCCATGACGAACATGAGAATCTCCTTCCTAGGGCTCATTAAACTTACTAGGTCAGCTTCATCCAAAGGATGAACTTACAATGCAAGCATATGATATCCCCTCAAGCTTGCGATAAAAAATAATTGGGGTACCTACCAGAAATGGTGGGGGAAAATTTGGAAATTCTATCAGTCGTGTCGGCAACTCACTCTTGAACATGACACTTTCTGCTTCGTGTCAGGATTGGATATCCTCCTTTTAGTTTGACCTTCCTGGGTTGGGCCACTCATTTTTGCCTTCCATTTGATCTCTGCCATGTCATTATGACCACCAATCCTATGGATCCAATAGCTTCCAAACTCCAGAATCGTGTTGCCAATATGTTCAAGAGTTATTCCTTCTGCAGTTACACTTACTCCTGATTCTCTGTATCATCTGAAATCATTTTCATCCCTTTGTCTCGTGTCGATGATGTGGGATACATCATGGCCCTCCTTCGACATAGTTGCTTCCTGTCGACTTCAACTCATCTTCCAGGAAGCTAGCTGAGAGACTCCCTTCCAGTACCTTAGATCTTGCATGCCCTAATGGCAAGTTCTTCACACTTGACAACAAGTTCACATCATTGGATTTCAATCGGGTGATTTCATGGGTGTTCAACATCAGTTTCTTTATTCACATTCAGTGAACTGTGCTGCCAGTACCTTGAGTGCCATTGTCATTATTGGTGGTTTCTCTCGCGCTTGTTAACGGTTCACCTCATTGACCGGTAATCAAGCAACTTCCTATCATGTTCGACTTTAACACATTCATTCACATGTTAGGATTTGTACTTTGATCAGATCATTTGGAGTGCAATACCCTGGGCTAAGATTACATAACTCCAGGTTGCAAGGCAATGTGACATGGTCATGTTAATTTACATGTCTCTTTCAAATGGATGGTTGCGACCATACCATGAGTTATTATATGTGATCCTTCTCATTATTAGATGGTTGCGACCATACCTTGGTTTCATTATGATCCTTTCTATAGGATGGTTGCACCCAGGCCTTGGATCCATTTACATGATCATTCTCTGGGTGGATGCGTCCATACCATGATTCATGTATCATTATTCAAAGTTTTTAGTGATGTATATGTATCTATGCTTTCTTGCAGTTTTTATGATGATGGACTCTGGTTCCCCGCTTCCACTTGTAAAGAATTTCACCCCTCACTCTAGTTTGGCCTTCACGCTTTAGGGGGCATCTATTACACAACATTTTTTCACTGTCCCTGTACTCCCCATCTACAATCTAGGAGGACCTCTAAAGTGTACCCGACATGCTTTCCCATCATGAAGAAACTTCGAGTATGTCCCTCTTCACGAGAAGAATAATTCCCCTTTACACCATTTCCCAAGAATCTTTCTTCTATCCCAGTTTACAAGAATAGTGCTACTGACCAATTTTCTCCTCGCACTAATTTACAGAGGTTAAAACTAAACCTCGTGCCAATCGGATTGACTGATCCCTTTTCCAGTCCCGTCGATCCTCTTTTGGAAGGTTTTTTAAATAAGGAGCTGAAGCTTCCAGTTCTAGAAGCTTAGTAATGGAAATCTGGTAGATTGTTGGGCCAGATAGAACCGAGAAAATTAGTTTGGGCTCCTTTCCCCTATTAGTATGGAACAAACTCAAGAGATAAGACCTTCTCCCATGATGAGAGGAACCATCTCGCATCCATCCAAGCTATATAAACCTCTCTTTTTCCCAAGCAAAAGCTAGTTGGAGTTTTGGAGCAAGTTTGAATAACCAGCAAGTCATTTATAGCTTGTAGCTTTCTAGTGTGTGTTTGAGGGAGAATAGTGTGATTTTGGTGTAGTTTGAGACTAGAGGGAAAGAGACCTTAAAAATTCAATTGTTGGGGATATCCATGAAGTGCTAGCAGAAGTGTGGGAACCCGAATACGTCGGAGGAGACCAACAACGTCAAAGCACTGGTTGTAATATCTTTCTAATTTATATTGATGCAACTATCGATTGGTTTCCTACATGAAGTGTCATTTTACATCTTTATGGCCTAATGTTCCTTGACATATCAAGTAGGCTGAATACAATATTGTATGCTATCACGTTTGTTGTTGTTTTTGTTTTCTTGTTTCAGGTATTCGAAGGAAGGAAACGGAAGATAGTTGGAGTGAGGAAGTAGGATCATCACCAAGCGGAATAACGTTCTGAGAGGTAGGCCCTCTTAATTGATTCTAGCTTAAGGATATTTTCCATAGATTGTTTGTTTGTGGCTAGACCCGCTCTCTCAGGCTAGAGGAATTATTTGTGTCCACACTGAGAATCTACCTACACCACACTCATGCATGAGGAAGCTACTAAAGTCCTAAATGAAAGCCACTCGGGGGCATGTGGCGGTCATTTATCTAACTACGCTACTCCATAAAAGATTTTACGCACTGGTTACTTTTGGCCTAAAATTTTTGAGACCATATTCTCTTTGTCCAGAAGTATCATGCATACTAAATTTATGATCATAAGACTTGTGCTCCACCCACTCCATTGCATCCTATTATTGTCATCGAACTGTTTGCAAAATGGGGTATCGACTTCATGACATGTAACCCTCACTCGGTCGAGGGGCATGGTTATATCATTGTTGCAGTAATTTATTTTACTAAGTGGGATGAGGCAATGCCTACATTTAACAACAGTGGTGAAATAATTACATACTTATTTTTTAATCACGTTATCGCATGGTTTGGTGTTCCACAAACCATAATTATGTATCATGAAAATTATTCCTGGAATCATATGATGACAGAACTAACTACTAAGCTAGGACTTGCCCATGAAATTTCCACTCCCCACTATCCAGGTGGATGTTGGTGGCCACCCACCTATCCCACTTGGACCACCACAACTGTCTCTTTCATTTTTTTAGTTTCCGTAATTGTAGCACAATTTACTATTTTTAGCAGTTTTTCGGGTCCTGAACTTTCGGAGCCGTTTTGAGGCCATAAATGACGTTTTTTGGTAAATCTAGGAGCAACATGGGTCCATGGACTGATGTTTCTCTTTCCAAAGTTGTCGTGCTCGAATAGATCTTTCTAACTAGCTATTGTACGTGTCAAACGAAGATCGGGTGCCAAAGTTATGACCTTGGGAAGTTGATGTACCAACTTACCCAAAACGGGGCCCACAATTTGTTTTTTCATCTCCTAGGGTTAGGTTTTGGGATGTCAAGGGTTTTCCATTGTTTCTCAACAATAAATAGGCCTTTGAGCCTCATTGTAACACAGTTCAGAGGCATGTAGCCGCCACACCTCTTCTCAGAGATAAGCTACCATCGCCCTAGCTGGTTTATTTCCATTTCTGTTTGTAAGCATATTTTAGTATTTTACATTAATGAAATGAAGTATTATTTCCACTGCATATCTGTATTTATGGTTATCTCTATAATGTAGGTTTTAACCCCGTACAAAAATTAATTGCATACGAATTCTAAAACACAAAAAATAAACAATGCGAGAGCAGAACACATAAAACACATATATACAGAGATTTTCCCCTGGATCCCAAAATCGAGACTACCAGCTTGATTTTTCATTATGTTCCTTTCAATGTTACAATACATATTTATACATGCCAAAGCATCTAATACCATGGACCGAAAACCATCGCGTCCAATACCATGGACCGAAAAACCACCGCGTCCAAAAAACATGTGCGAAAATCATGCACAAAACCATAGTGGGTCCGCCTAACCTAACATAGGGTCCAAAACCAAAATTTTCCGAAGCGCTACCTCGAACCCCATAAAGTGGGGTTACGGGTGCCCTTCAAACCCCTGTTAACTACGTGGAAAGAATATAACACAACCCAACATGCTCCCACTTGTTGTTTTCTTTCCACAAGGGGGCACAAGAGAGCTTAGTCATTTTCCCAGCCCTGAAATGGCCATTGTTTCTCTACACCAAGAGAACTTCTCAGAGCTCATAGATTTTGTCAATGCATCTGCAATATTCTTCAAAGTGTCAACCTTTACCAGCAACACCTTTTTGTCTTCTATCATATCCCTCACAAAGTGTAATTGAACATCAATGTGCTTTGTCTTTGAATGATATGCGGGGTTCTTTGCCAAGAAAATTGCACTCTGGCTGTCACAGTCTATCCTTATAGCTTCGTGTACTAACCCATACTTGAACACAATCTTTGCAACCAAACTGCGTCCTTTCTTGCATGAGTGGTTGCCATGTATTCTGCCTTTGTAGTTGATAGTGCCACTACAAATTGTTTCTTACTCATCCAATTGACTACACCTCCAAATAGGTTAAACACATACCCACTTGTAGATCTTCTCTGATCCAGATCTCCAGCCCAGTCTGCATCAACAAAGCCATGAATATCCAACACTCTGTCCAATCCTGGTCTTCCTTGGTAGCACAAACCATAATCACTAGTGCCATGCAAATACCTGAAAACCTGCTTCACTGTTGTCCAGTTCTCCTTCCCTGGTTTTGACATAAACCTACTCAATACTCCCACTGCATGTGCAATGTCTGGTCTAGTACAGACCATTGCATACATCAGGCTACCGACTGCACTTGCACATGGAACACGGGACATGTCCTCTTCCTCTTCTTGTGTCTTAGGACACTGTTCAATAGATAACCTCACACCTACAAGAATAGGAACCTTCACCAGTTTACTATCCTGCATATTAAACCTCTGCAATATTGTCTCGACATACTTCCTCTGGTTTAACCAAAGCTTCCTCTTTGTATGATCTCTTTTAATTTCCATGCCCAAAATATAGTTTGCAGCACCAAGATCTTTCATGTCAAATTTGGAGGACAATTGGATCTTCAAATCCTGGATAATTTATTTGTCATTTCCAACCAGCAACATATCATTCACATACAAGACCAAATAAACAACACGGTCACCAATTAATTTAAAATACACACAGTGATCTTCTTTGCTTCTGGTGAAGCCAAGTCCCCGTATAAATGTATCAAATTTCTGATACCACATCCTTGGTGACTATTTTAACCCATACAGAGACTTCTTTAACTTACACACCAGTTCTTTCTTACCCTTCAACGCAAAGCCTTCAGGTTGCTTCATGTAGATCTCCTCTTCTATATCCCCATGAAGAAATGTTGTCTTCACATCCATTTGTTCTACCTCAAAATCAAAAGCAGCAGCAACAGATAAAAGTATTCTAATAGAAGTTACCTTAGCAACAGGAGAAAAAATATCACCAAAATCAATTTGTGGCACCTGGGAATAACCTTTTGCTACCAACTGAGCTTTGCATTTCTCCACTTTTCCTTCTACATTTGTCTTCTTTTTGAACACCCATTTGTTGCCAATGTGTTTCCTTCCAGCCGGCAACTCCACCAGATCCCAAGCCTCACTTTTGTGCAAAGATGCCATTTCATCAACCATGGCCTCTTTCCAGAGTTTTCCATCCTCTGAATCCATTGCTTCCTTCACAATTTGGGGATCATTGTCAGTAATAGATAAAGAAAAATTTGAATAGAAAGCAGATGGACTATACCTTTCCAGTTGCCTTCTCTCTCGAACTGATCTTCTCACAACCGGAGTTTGTGGCTCTTCATCTTCTGATTCCTCCTCTGATGTAGAGTCTGATTCTTCCTCCTTTAGCTCAAACTCTATCTTCTCAGGTTCCTTTCGTTGAACTTCATGTTTAATAACATATTTCACCTCTCTGAAAACCACATCTTGGTTATACACAACCTTTCGTGTGATTGGGTTCCAATGCTTATAACCCTTTAAACCATCCTTATACCCAATAAAGATGCACTTTTCAGATTTACTATCCAACTTGGTTTGTTTCTCCTTTGGAACATGTACATATGCATCACATCCAAATACCCTCAGATGTGAAAGAGAGGGTTTATTATCAGTCCATACCTCTTGTGAGTCCTTTCCTCCAACGTTGATGAAGGTGACTTGTTGACCAGGTAACATGCAGTAGCCACCGCCTCTGCCCATAATTCTTGTCCTAACCCTGCACCACTGAGCATGCTTCTTGCCCTTTCCATCAACGTCTTATTCATTCTTTCTGCAACTCCATTTTGCTGAGGTGTATATGGAGTAGTCTTCTGTCGTGATATACCACACTTCTTACATAATTCTTCAAATTCCTTACTGCAAAACTCTCCACCATTATCTGTCCTCAGCACCTTTATCTTCTTCTCTGTCTGGTTTTCCACCAGAGCCTTAAATTCTTTAAACCTGTCAAAGACTTCAGATTTCTTCTTAAGGAAATATATCCATGTATTCCTTGAGAAGTCATCTATAAATGATACATAGTACATAGACTTACCCAGTGATGGAACCTTCACAGGTCCAAACACATCACTGTGCACAAGTTCTAATGTTTGTTTCGCCCTCTTACTACCAGAGGGGAAACTCACCCGATTCTGCTTCCCATATACACAATTTTCACAAAAGTCAAAATCTAGAGAGTTATTACTCATACCTTCTACCATACCTTACCATGAAGTATTCAAAGGCCTTTCTCTCCAATATGTCCAAGCCTTTGATGCCACAACATGGTCTTCTCTCCAGAGACCACTAGATTTTCTGCTCCACTTTCAGGAACCACAGAACTGTTGCACCCATCAACAACTATGCTACCTTGCAGGTTGTACATAGTTCCAATCCGAACTCCCCACATCAATTCCAGTGCTCCCCAAACCATCTTGCAGGTATCCTTCTCAAACACTATTTTTACACCTGCATCATCAAGCTTGCTTACAGAAATTAGACTTCTGGCCAATGCAGGAATATGTAGAACACCCGGAAGTGTTCTAACTCTTCCACCTTGCAACTTCAACTTTACCTTTCCGCGACCAATGATTTTAGCCTTCCTGCCATCCCCCAAGAAGACATCACCACCATCATATTTCTCATACTCGCAGACCCACTCTCTATGGGGAGTGAAGTGAAAGGATGCACCTGAGTCAATAAACCATGCCTAATGACCTACATGTGTACTTGAAGAAGCCAAGTACACATCCCCACCTTCATCTGAGGTGGTTTTCTCCTCTGCAGAAGGACCCTCATCAGATCCCTTTCCTTTGTTAGGAGATTTAGATTTACAGTCCCTTTTGAAGTGGCCTTCCTTTCCACATTTCCAGCACACCACCTTTACAGATTTTCCTAGAGATTTAGATCTCCCACTCGATGACTTATTTTTGTTTCTATTCTAGGACCGTCCTCATACAGACAAGGCATCACCATTTTGGCTCTCCATATTTTTCTCTCTCATCTCCTCCGTCAGCAAGGCTGAGACTATTTCATCAAACTGCAAGGCAGTTACATTGCTACCTATTGCAATACCAGACTATCCCACGAATCTGGTAGAGAACACAACAAATTGATGCACTTATCTTCATCTGAAATTTTAATATCAACAGATGCTAACTAACTTACCACAGTATTAAAAGCATTCATATGCTATGTCACTGAGTCTCCATCTTTCATCCTCAGGTTATATAGCTTTTTTCGCAGGAACAGTTTATTCACCAGAGACTTAGATTGGTACAAAGTCCCTAACTTGTCCCACAAAGCCTTCACCGTAGCTTCCCCTGATACTTTCAGCAATACTGAATGTGAGATACACAATTGTATTGTGCTCTTTGCCTTCCAATCCAACTTCTTCCATTCTTCATCGGACGCTCCCGTTGGTTTAGTACCCAGATCTACCGTGATCCACTGATCTTTATCCACCAACAGATCCTCTATCTTGAATTTCCACAACTCAAAACTCTAACCATTAAATTTATCGATCTCTATCTTTCCACCACTCGCCACCTTCTTTCACCACCAGAATCGATCTCGCAGATCTCCCACTGAACAGGGTCTACCACAGGCTCGAGCAAAACCCCTCAGCAACAAAGGCGTCCCCTTGAAGCCAAAAACATCTCTGATACCAAATGTAGGTTTTAACCCTGTTAGCACCTAAATCTGCCTTAGGCTGAAGGAAGGCAAAAATTAGGGTAACCACAAACCACGCTCAGTCTGGTAGCTAGCCCTACCAGAACAGGAGACGGCTCTCTCCGAGTCACGCTCAGTGAATAGGTAAGCAAAAAACGGTCTAAGATGACTTACAATGAAATATTTATCTTAGGCTAGTAAGTGAATACGGATACAAGAACTGAATTTTAAGAATGACTGAGCTTCTGGGATGGTATGGGAGCAACACTCAGCAAAGAACAGAGAATTTAATACAAAGGCAGAGATTATTCCGTGAGGCAAGGCAGGTGGAAAATGTAGCAATTTAGTTTGAGGCAACGCAGAATGAATAGATTGTTGAAGAAAGTGAAAAGGGCATAGTTACATGAATCCTTTTCAACAGAAGAAAAACACTGAACATGAAATTCTCCCACAGGAAGAGCAATAAAAATTGAATTCTACCTAATCTGACTTAGAAAATTTCACTGGAAATGAACATGAATTGAATTATGAAACATAACGAAATACATATGAAAACATAAGAGACACATTTTCTACACTCACAACCACAAGAATCTCATGAAACAGAGCCGTTGCCTTTCATTAATTCTCTGTCAAAAATACACAGTGAAGAAACAGAGTTTCTTTCCCACAGTCTCCCAGAAGTTACAAGCCAACCCTTTGCAAATAGTTTGCATACAATATATATAATGTGTAAGGAAGAGATAAAATGCCCAAGGGTTGGGGAGTTACTCGAATCATTGTAAAATGGAGATGGAGAGCCAACCATCAACTACAGGTGCAGTGCTACAAACATGACATTTGGCTTGGGTGACCGTTTTCCTTCCTTCGCCACTTGGATAGAAGCCAATCTAGAGAAAAAACACTTTAAATTCTGCCTTTGGTGCCAAAAAACCGAAGTGTATATGAGCGGGCCCACTTGGAGAAGTCGCGAAACATAAGCAAATTGGGCAATTTTTCCTCTGTGCACCGTGCTACTTTGGGGCCTATTTTGGGGCACTTGCAGGTGTCCAAAATGTGCCCAAGTGGGCTTGTTGGAAATCTTGTCCTCTCTACTTTCTAACCCCACTGGAATTTTTGAATTTGGTGCTTATTTGCCCCTCCAAATCTTCATTCTCCCACGACTGCTTCCTGTGTGTCAAAAAAGTGGCAAAGAGGCCATTTTTGGGTGTTTTTTGACCTTTTGGAGACTCATACCCTGCCAAAATTTCTTGTCTGGACACCAGTAGTCGTGATTTTCTATGTTGAATCTAAAAATGCAAACCATTCCTCATTTGCCCAAAAATTTGTGAAGTGACCAAAAATTCCCCAAATTTCTTGAAATTTGGGCTATAGGTTCCCTGTGGGGTGTTATGATGGGCCAAGGAAGCCTCAGCCAAGATTTGAATCCGATCTTGCTCTTTTTCCTCTTTTGCCTTTCTTGTTGCTTTCCTCAATTTCGCCTTCAAACTCCTTATCCGAGCCCTTGCACTCATATTTCGTGTCCTGTAACGATAAGCCATGTGTCTCAGTAAGGCAAGGTCCTGATCGGCCTTGTCGAGCAACCTCTCCAAGTGCATGTTCACGCTCTCGAGATGGGACTCCCGATCCTCATTGATCTCTTGCTCCAATGATGTGAGCTCAACTCTTCTCCTTCGAGCAGCTTGGCGATGCTCACGAATGTTTTGCAGCTCCATAATCGCTCGCTGATCCTCAAGCTGCTTGTTTCTTTGCTCCAGGTACTTCATGTTCCACTTGGCCCTCTCCAAGTCAAGGGAGAAGGACTCAATAAATGATTGCTGCTCCTGGATGATCTCTGTAAGCTCTACATTTGTTGGTTTTGTATCTGTCTCATCATCATGGAGGAGAACGAATTCGGTCTCTCGTTCACCTGATGGCCCTTCCTCCTGCACTAGCTCCTTACCTCTGCCCTGCTCATGTGATGCTGATGTCGGAAGCAAGGCCCCTTCCATCCCGGGTGGAGATAACGCTCGCTTTGCTGCCGCAAATAAGGGTCTACTGCCTCTCTAATAGGTGATTTATACTAGCATAGTAGCAGTCTCATGTCGCTCATACTAATGAGATGGGCCACCTATCTCATGCTATGCCTCTGATACTACCTGTGGAGCGTTAAAGAAGTCACGAGAGATGAAGTCCTCCCAAGCAATACCCTGCAATCCCAACTGATGGTCCACCAAAATCCGGATAAGAGCAAAGTGATAAACACGGTTGAGCTACTGTCGAGGGGTCTTGTGCTGCATGAAATTTTTCATCCTCTCCATGTTCCCGTAAATGAAAAATGGGAGGTTCATCATTCACACCCTGGTAAAGTGCATGAGCAACCTAATTTGATAGGCATAAAGGAGAGAAAACCTCCCCTCACAACTGAAGTATTTCATGATCAGTTTCATGAGCGGAGCATACTCATCTCTCAGAAATCTGAACGGGAAAACTCTCATGAGCTTACTCAAACAACTGGCCTTAATGTAAGGCTCATAATGATGCCTCTCCACCTTCTTCTTCTTATGCCACTGTTCTCCAACATTTGGTATGCCGGTTGCCACTGATATGGTTTCGGGTGTCAATGTGAAAGTGACCTCAGCCAAGATAGACTGTCCTCCATGTAGGTGAAGTGCAAAAAGACGGGCCAACTCATGATGAACTCTGACATTTGCCACCCTCTGACAAAATTCAAAACATGCTAAGTGCTGGAAACATGACATAGCAAGAGGGCATGCCTGCAACTCGATGAGGGTATTTGGCTCATCTCTAGCATGTTTGCCACTCTGGTGATGTCTCCTGGGGGCCTGTTCTCCTGAAGCTGTATCACTGTGGGTCTCCTCCTCATATTCTGATGAAACCTCGGATGCCATGACTGCTACTTGTAAACTGAATTTAGGTTGCCCTTTGATTATAGTGAAGTTAGAGTTTTCTTTGACAATCTGCCACCAAGGGGACAATTAAAAAGGGAGTATTAGGAGGGGGATAATATAATGGGGAATAGGGGTCTATAGGAGAATTTTGATAGGGTAGGTTTTGTGTTTTGGGCAAGGTAAGGTTTTAGGGTTTGTAAGGTAGGGTTTGGGATTTATTTAGCAATAGGAAGGGGGGAAAGGGAGTATGATTTTGGTATTTTAGGGTAGTGATTATGGGGAAAATGACATAGGGGAATAAGGAACAGGGGTAGGGTAGGAAAAATAACCTTGGCAGCAATATCACTGTAGCACAAACCCTAGCATAATGGTTTTCTTTGGTGTCTTCTTTGTGATTGCTTTATGAAATTTTTTTGCATTTTATTACAGGCATAAAATCCTCATATTACCCATAAAATTGGTGCACAATTGAATTTAGGTAGCCTATCTTGAAAATAGAAGAGTTCCACAAAAAATTTGAGGCGATTTGGCAAAGTTCTGGGCATTTTGCCCTGTGCACCGTGCGCAAATCCTAGTGCGTCATGCAAGTGGTAATTCTGAACTCTGGGTGAGCTCTGTGTGCGTTGCGCCCGGTGAGTGCGCCGCGCTCCTGCCTGTGTGCATCGCGTGCCTTCAAACTGCCTCCAACTCCCTCAAACACTCACGATGCACACTCACACCCTTTGCAACGTTTCTCCAAGGCTTGGATTAGCCCAATGACTTTTGATTTTGATGAACACTTGTATATATAGCCTTGGTTGTGATGTTTTAAATTTACTTTTTTAAAAACACACCTTTCTAATGTCCTGTTCAACACTTTTTCACTGATTTTAATATAACCCTGATTTTCATTTTTCCTCTGAAATTTTGGCTCAAACGATGAAATTTTCGACACTTTTTGCAGGGATTGCATGACAGAGCATCTGGTCACGGGAACCACGACTGTACCTGAAGAAATCAATTGTCGCCCCTTTTTGAAAATTTTGTCACAAATGACACTATTTGACTTTTCTTCAAAACAGAGTTTTGAAGAATAGTCGAAGTCTATCAACATGATGATGAAACTCTGTGGATCATTACTTTGCAAGAACATCCCTCTGGCCTGCATGGCTATACTGGACATATTAAAGACCAAATTGATCAATCCCTAGACCTAATGACCAAAAATGACCTTTGTCCGTTGAAGGACCAGACCTTGACTGTTATGGAATTTTTGATTATTTGACACAAAGACATAAGCCAGCAGGAGCCAGACATGATGGGAAATGACTAGCATGACTTTCTCCATCAGATCATGGCATGCCCTTAACGGAATGCAGCTGAGTGAATGGAGCGGGACACCTAAAAATGAAATGAATAAATAGTTTTGATCTCTGATGGAGGGTTGACCGGACCGACTCTAACAAACCCCATACAGAAATTACTTGCATATGAATTCTAAAACACAGAAAATAAACAATGCGAGAGCAGAAAACATAAAACACATATACACAGAGATTTTCCCCTGGATCCCAAAACTGGGACAACTAGCTTGGTTTTTCATTACGTTCCTTTCAATGTTAAAATACATATTTATACATGCTGAAGCATCCAATACCATGGACCGAAAACAATCGCGTCCAATACCATGGACCGAGAAACCATCGCGTCCAAAAAACATGTGCGAAAATCATGCACAAAACCATAGGTGGGTCCGCCCAACCTAACATAGGGTCCAAAACCAAAATTTTCCGGACCCCACAAAGTGGGGTTATGGGTGCCCTTCAAACCCCCTGTTAACTACGTGGAAAGAATATAACGCAACCCAAGATATAATCTGTTGCATTCCTGTTTAAATCTGGATCAGTAGTATTAGAGCGGTCTGCTTTTTCTCTGTTTTTCTTTGCATGTCCCCAACGAGGCCAGGATATAAGGAGTTAGGGCTTGAACTGCTCGAACCTTTCAAGACCGGCCTCACAAATCTGGCCTCCCATGGCGGATGAGAAGAAAGACGAGGGGGCAGAAGATCCTATCAAAATCTTGCTCAAAGAAGCCCTCGAGCGACAAAGGAACACAATGATGGATAGCTTTGCCCAGATCCTTCAATGGCTACATAAAGGCGACACATCAGCTTCCAACAACTACTCTGGAAATGCCACGTCGTTTAAGGTACAAGTTGACTTTGAAATCCCCATATTCGACGGTCAGATAGACATAGATGTCGTAGATAAATGGTTAAATCTGCTAGAGGGTTATTTTTCTATTCATGAATTTTCAAGCAGGAAAAGATTGTTTTCGCTCTTCTCAAAGCAGCACCCCACCAGGGAAAATTTTAAGAACCCCCCCTAAATTTATAAATATAATAAATGGGCGAATCTCCATGGTATATAGGAAAAATGGAAGGCGATTTTATCAATAATATAATATGTATATATAATTTTTTGGCGAATCTCTCACTAGGCATGGCGAATATTTTACTCAATTATAAAATCTTGTAAGATCTTGGCGAGTCTTTCACTAAATAATAAAACTTTGTAAAGTCCTAGTGAATCTTAGCATAGGCTACATGCTGGTTTAATTCCCCCATTTAAATAGGCTACATTCCAGGTGAATACCATGGGTCAATACCATGTGCCATTTTGGTGAATACCATGGGTCAATACAATGTGCCATTTTTATTTTTATTAGAATATTTTACTCAATTATAAAATGTTGTAAGATCTTGGCGAGTCTTTCACTAAATAATAAAACTTTGTAAAGTCCTAGTGAATCTTAGCATAGGCTACGTGCTGGTTTAATTCCCCCATTTAAATAGGCTACATTCCAGGTGAATACCATGGGTCAATACCATGTGCCATTTTGGTGAATACCATGGGTCAATACCATGTGCCATTTTATTTTTATTAATTCTAATATTAGGGTTAATAATGGTTTTTTGCATGGTATTAATAACAATCTAGTCCATGGTATTTGTCCCATAGTATTTTGGCCATAGGTTTCACCTAAATATAACCCATTTTTTGAGTGTTCGTAAATATAAGGTGACTTATGTAAAAAAAAATGTTTTATTTGTTTACCATACCTCTCTTTTACGATACGTCTAGTTTATTTATATTTTTATTTATTTACCATACCTTTTGAGTAAGTATAAAAATACGTTTTATTTATTTACCATACCTCCACTTTACTTATATTTTTATTTGTTTACACCCTTACATGTATATGAGGTGACTTATGGAGTAAATATAAAAAATGTTTTATTTATTTACCATACCTCTCATTTATTTATATTTTTATTAATTTACCATACATCTTTTATAAATATGGTATTTGGCCCATAAGATTCACTTAAATAAAACCTATTCTTGAAAATGGGCGAATGGATTCACTTAAATAAAACCTATTCTTGAAAATGGGTGAATGGAAGGTTGTAAGTCTTAATTTGAAGGGCTAAATTTACCTTTTTTACCCTCTCCCTTAAAATAAGGTGGGCTATTTGAGGTGATTTGTAAAAATGTACTATGATACAAAATATTCGCCCACTAAAAATTTAAAACCCCTTAATTTCGCCAAAGGGCGAACATTCGCCCCTAAAATTATCCTTGCACCCCACGTCAAGGACTGGTGGGAAACCTACTGCAAGCAGAAGGATGAAAGTACAGACTCACTGTTCTTAGCCGCGCCCACTTGGAATTCCTTCCAGGATGTCGTGAAGGAGCAGTACTACCCTGTCAAAAGCTATGAGGACAAATACATAAAGTGGACCACACTGCGGCAAGGACAGGACCAAGATGTGCTAGAGTTCACAAACAATTTTCATACCCTTCGTACACAGTTTGGTATTAAATATTCTGAGCTACATCTGGTACTCAAATATTGTCACTACCTACACAAATACATACAGGAAGAGATGGATTTCTTCAACATCTCCTCGCTCGGCAAAGCGTACTAATACACTGTCAAAATCAAGCAAAAGTTCAAACAGAACAAGAGAGACTTTGGACCTGTGAATCCAAAGACCAAAGGACAAAGCCAAGGTGGGGTGACCCAAGAAAACCCGTTGAAGCCATAGTAAAAGAACAACACCGGGAACTTGAAGAAGGACACAAGAAAGTGGTGTGAGTTCCATAAGAGCCCCACTCACAACACAAGTGAGTGTCGGACCAAGCAGTCACTGGTGGCAGAGTTGAAGGCTTTAGAATCAGATGCATATTCTAACCCTGAGTTAGAACCCAACAAGGGGAATGGCAAAGGGAAGTAGATCATTGATGCGGAGCCCAACGCCACTGTTGCCACCACCAAGATCCAGAAGAATGATCCCAAAGATCCAGAGGAGGGGGAGCACTTTTTCCACTCACAGATGTGGGTGAAGGGTTTTCCACTACAATTCATTGTCGACAATGGCCGCCAAAATAACCTCATTTCAGCAGAGGTCGTGAAGCAGTTGGGCCTACCAACTACACCACACTCGCAGCCGTATAGTATAGGGTGGCTTCACCAAGGATGAGATCTCCGATTTTTCCAGCATTGTCACCTTCCCTACAGCATCAAATCGTTCACAGACGAGGTATTGTGTGATGTTACACCTCTAGATGTTTGTGATATATTATTAGGCCAGCCATACTTGTGGAGGCAACATGGTATGCATGAGTCAAGGCCTCACACTATTATTATTTCTTTGGGTAATTCATTATACAAGATACCAGAGGTAGCCCCACCTATCGCCACCTCTTTGATCACTGCTAAGAAATGCATCAAGCTCATCTCCCAGACTAAGAAATTCATTTTCTGTCTGGTTCGCTCCCAAAGTAAGGGGAAGATCATCGCCACATCCATGACCCTCGCGAAGGGTTCCCCCACGTAGCAACAACAACAACAGAGGGATACGGTCATGAAAGAACACAAGAACAACTTCTCCTCACCCACAGGGGTACCACACAAGTTTCAAGTGGGCAACAATGTCTGGTTGCATCTGCAGAAAGAATGCCTTACAAGAGCCCATCAGAAGCTCTGACAATGCCGACATGGTCCTTACACCATTACCAAGGCTATGGGAAATAATGCTTTGGAGCACAGCATTCCTCCATTCCTTCGCTTGCACCAAGTGTTCAATGTGTATCGCCCTCGACCATGCTTCCCACCATTACTGGACACATCCAAGATTGCAGAACAACTCACCAGGGACCAAGCTCAGCAGATGGAGGAACTCAATGCAATGGGGACCATTTCTTCCTAAGGGGGGAGGAATGATCCAGGTGGATGTTGATGGCCACCCACCTATCCCACTTGGACCCCCACAACTGTCTCTTTCAGTTTTTCAGTTTCCGTAATTGTAGCATAATTTACTATTTTTAGCAGTTTTTCAAGTCGTGAACTTTCGGAGCCGTTTTGAGGCCCTAAATGACATTTTTTGGAAAATCTGGGAGCTATTGTAACACAGTTCAGAGGCATGTAGCCACCACATCTCTTCTCAAAGATAAGCTACCATCACCCTAGCTGGTTTATTTCCATTTCTGTTTGTAAGCATATTTCAGTATTTTACATTAATGAAATGAAGTATTATTTCCGATGCATATCTGTATTTATGGTTATCTCTGTAATCTATTGCGTTCCTGTTTAAATCCAGATCACATAATTTTGTATCATGAAAATCATTCCTGGAATCATATGATGACCGAACTAACTACTAAGCTAGGACTCTCCCATGAAATTTCCACTCCCTACTATCCTCAAGCTAATGGCCAAGTTGAAGCTATCAATAAATTTCTTAAAATTATGCTTCAATGTATGGTAGGGGTCCATAAATCGAACTGGAATTTGCTCCTTTATGTTGCCTTGTTGGCATACCGAACCTCAATAAATATTGCTACTAGATTTACACCCTTTCAGTTGATTTATGTTCTGGAAGCAATCCTTCCAATCGAATGAGAGATTCCATCGTTGAAACTAGCTATCAAACTTCTTCCTACCACTTCGGTAGAAGAGGAACATCTTTTACATTTGACCCGATTAGATGAGACACAGTGTGATGCCACTATAGCGAATGAAGATCATAAAATATGTATCAGGCACCACACAACAAAAGTGTCAAGCCTCGTGTCTTCTCAGAAGGAAACCTTGTTCTTTTATATGACCAAGAATCTGATAAGTTAGGCTCAGGAAATTTCCAACCTATCTGGTTAGGTCCATATATTTCCAAGCATGTCGTTGCAAAAGGAGATTATGAGTTAGTTGATTCGATGGGATTCCACTGGCGCAACCTAGGAATGGTTGTACCTTCAATAATACTATGCTTGATCTCATATGTAGTAACACTGTGTACATACTATCTATAGGTGTGTTAAGTGTGTTGGTGCGTCTCTTTAGAGTTTCCTAAGGTTTCTATTGATTCCTTTTACATTTGGTTTGTAGATGTTGGCATCCCTTGAACCATATTTTGGTTATGCTGATGGTGCTAGTCCTAGTACTTGGAACCTATCCTCCGTAGCATGGGCTATCTTTGCTCCAAGTGGCAAGTTAGTGAGTCTACAAGGGATTTTTATTGATCTCTCTATGATCCGAATTGGATTCATGAAAAATTATCAGAGTTTGATGACTGTATCAAATCATGACAGACTTCAAAAACCTGTGAGCAATGAGCTATCAGGAAGACCTTTGGATAGTGGCAATTTGTAGCTAGCATGGAACGACGAGGACCTAGGTCAAAGTGCACTGACTGAGGCCCATGGAGACCATGCAGTGGCACAAAACTAGTAGTTAGGAAGCTTAGATCAGAAAACAGAGGACGTTTTTGATGCACAATTCACTAGTCAAAACCCCTCGAAATGGATTAGCCTCGAGCGCTCGGTCACAAGGGAAACCCGAAAACCATGGGAAAAGCACTAAACTGAAAGGCAGGTCCCGCGCTCCAAAACCGGTGGAATATTGGAGGCGTTTCGAGCGATAAGCGGGTTTGTCAGGAGACCCAGCGATTCCATACATTGGCAGATGAGAAAGAAAACCGCTCTCATCGTGGGCTAACGTCCAAGAAAGTCAACCGCGCAATAAGAGTGATAACTGTAGGATCTGGAAGTCCCAGATCTAATAGCGGAGATTGCGCCCGATGGGAAGACTGGATTTGGCAGAGAAATAAGCTACAACGTATAAAAGTTTGAAGTCCGATTTGACCCCTGAGTTGGCAGATGAATCATTTCATAATGTAACCAAAATACCGAACCGTCTAAGGAAAAGCTAGTGCTCAATTCGTGAAGGGACAAGTGGCCACCTCCCTATGAGACATTACACAGTGGTGACAATATAGAGGTAGGGAATTCCAAGCGGACAACAGAAAGCAATCCGAAGAGGCAGAAGAGGAAGCGAACAGTCAAGGGATGGATTGGCTTTAAGCCATGAGTAGACAGAGAATAGAAAAAGGAAGAAGGAGACAGTGAGACAGAGAAAACAGAAAGTGAAGCAGAGAATGGAGAGCCAAGCTGACTTGCAGAGTTAAGGCAGCATCGAGCAGATAGAACCAGGCTTGAGAGGTTCAAGCAATCCCGGAAAGGATATCTGTCGGGAACTGAGTACCGAATTGAACTCATCCCATTAAGACCAGTCGAGGTCGAGACTTGGTAAGGAAGAGTCTGTGCACTCTAGTGGCTTGGGGAATCCAAGAAACACCCTACTAAGCATCATATGTTCCAGGAGACTCAAATTGAGCTCCTCATTGTAAAAACTCTGCTTAAAGACACAATAAAAGAAGGCCACCACTGAAAGCTAGACTGGAGACGTAGCCCTCGAGGATAGGGTGAACTCCTTATTAAATCGTTGTGTTTTGCATTTTTCTTGTGGTGTTTCTCTTACTATCTTCTAGTGTCTGTGTATTTTGCAATCTTATCGATCCATTGCCTAAGATAACATAGACACACACTAGCACATGAGTCTGTAATACCTTCATTCATTAATTAATTAACTGAGATCACTCACAAGTGATTTTTAGATCAAGTGGTATCAAAGTCTAGGCTATTAAGGTTAGATAAGCTTGTGTTGGATTTAGCTGTTGAATGCTAACTAGATCAAAGCTCAAATTAGGAGAAGGAGAGTTGGTCGAAACTAATCCTGAAATTGAGAGAGTCTATCCTCAGAAGACCGTGCCAGAAGAAGGTTTTGTGGGGCCAGACCTTCAATTCATAGATAGTTTCCTAGCCATAAGGTCCATGGTAGAGGAAATGTATAAGGATTTTAGAAAACATAAGGATGAAGACTCATCAGGCTCTAAATAAGATAAATGAGAAGAAGATTCTTTCCTCCATGACCACTCAAAAGGCAAAGGGAAAGAAGAAAGCTTTCTCATACCTCCTAATAGCCCTGAACATAAAAAGAAGGCATCTTTGATTAAGCTAGATGTTAAATTTGATTTACCTATATATGATGGAGAGTTGAATGCAGAAAAGTTGGAAAATTGGATTAGACAAATTGATGTTTATTGTAGAGTGCAGAGTATCGATTCAGACAAGAGCAAGATTTAACTGGAAAGCCTACGCCTTGGAGGCACTACCTTGGTTTGGTGTGAAGACAGGACCCAAGTTGACATGAAGAGACATGGTAAGACTATTTTTGTCTAGAGTGAATTTGTTTTTGCAATCAAAAAGCAGTTCTATCCATTGGCCTACATGCAGCAAGCCATGATGAGCTAGAAAACTCTTCGATAGTTGAAAGGGAAAAGTGTAGAAGGATACACTCAAGAATTTAGGAAGAGAGAATTGATTCTAAGAATCTCATTAGACTCACCTGAGACTCCGTTGAAGTACATTGGTGGTCTACACAGCTACATGAGGCACACTATCCTCATGTTTAATCCCACTAGTATAGATGAGGTATTTGTTCAAGCTACTCATCTAGAAGCTAGAGGAAAGAATGGAAATCCAGAAGTTGGGGGATCATCCCAACCCACTACAAGCAAGAATAAGGAGAAAAGAAAACAGAAATGGAAATCAAGGAAGGCTAACACTCCACAGAAAAGCAAGTCTTCATGCACTCACTGTAAGAAGGATGGGCATGATAATGAGCCTGTTGGATTCTACATCCAGAGCTAAGACCTAAGAAGTTCGAGGGCAAGAAGAAGAAGATTGTTGTAGCTATTCAGAAAGATTTGGGATCAGACTCAGGAGATGAAACAACTATTGCAGCCACATGTATAAAAGGTAAGAATTCTGAAGTATCTACTAGTAATTCTGCACAATCTACTATTGATGAAGAAAATGAGAGAAAAAGACATGAGCTTTTCCATATTCAAGTTATGTCCAAACATCAAAAGATTGATACTTTGTTTGATAGTGGCTCACAAGTTATTTAATTTCTGAAGCAATTGTAAAGAAGTTTGGATTATTGACTACACCTCACAAGAAACCATACCCATTAGGATGGTTAAATGATAAAGCACAACTACAAGTGACTAGACAATGCAAACTCAAGTTTCCTTTTGGGTCAGCATTTGTAGATGAGGCTGAGTTAGACATAATTCCTTTGGATATATGTGGAATTGTTTTAGCAAGTCCTTACTTGTATGACAGAAAAGCTATCTTCTATAGAGCTGAGAACAAGTATCTACTCATTAAAGATGGAATCGAATACATTGTAAGAGCTCATAAGCTCAAGAATAATTATACTCTCATAAACTCAGGGCAGATGAAACGAATGATAAATTCATGCAAACAATTCTTACTGATGGTTGTAAAGGAAAAGAAACCTGATAAAACCAATGTATTTGAGGGCTGTAATACTAAACAAGAAGCTAATTTAGAAAAAGTTGTTTCAAAATATGATATCTTGTTTCAAGAACCTAAAGGTCTGCCACCCAAAAAGGAAATACTGCATGAAATTAATTTGCAGCAAGATGCTCCATTGCCTAACATTAGAATGTACAGGTTATCCGCTTTAGAGAATGCTGAAATCAAGAAGCAGGTGCAGGAGTTGCCCAAGAAGGGGTTCATCAGACCTAGCACATCACCATGTGGATCTCCAATCGTTTTGGTGAGAAAGAAATATGGGTCGTCGAGAATGTGCATTAATTACCGAGCACTGAATAAGATAACAATAAAAAATCGTTATCCCCTTCCTCGCATAGATGATCTCTTATATAAATTGAAAGAAGCTGATTATTTTTCCAAGTTAGACTTTCATAGTGGATATCATTAGGTTAGAGTTGCTGAACAAGATGCATCGAAGACTGCTTTCAAAACAAAGTACGGATTGTATGAGTGGCTGGTTATGCCTTTTGGCTTGACTAATGCTCCTGCTACTTTCATGAGAATAATGAATGATGTACTCAGACCTTTTCTTGATGATTTTTTTATTGTGTATCTGAATGAATTCTGATATTTAGCAAAACATGGGAAATACATTTAAAGCATGTTAAGTAGACACTAGATGTTTTGAAAAGAGAAAAACTTTATGTTAAACTCTCAAAATGTGAATTTGGCAAAACATCTTTGAATTATTTGGGACATATAGTAGGGGGTGGTGAATTGAAGATAGATCCCTCTAAGGTGGCAGTCATTGTAAACTAGCCTAAACCCAAATTTGCTACAGAAGTTAGGATCTTCTTAGGTGCAATGCAATATTGAAGAAAGTTCATTTCTAACTTTTCCTTAATTGCAGCTCCCTTACATGCTTTGACAGGATTGAACAAGGTGTTTCAGTGGGGAGGCAAACAGCGGAAAGCCTTCGACACCTTGAAAGAAAATATTAGTACAGAACCAATACTAGCACTGCCTGATCTTCAAAGACCATTTGAGATCCAAATGGATGCCAGTGACTATGCCATGGGAGCAGTGTTGACACAGCACGGTAAACCCATATGTTATCATTCTGAGACTTTTAATTTTGCAGTAGTTAACTATCCTACATATGATAAAGAATTGTAGGCATTAGTACAGAGTGTGAAAAAGTGGAAACATTACTTAATGGGCAAAGAGACAGTAATACATACTGATTATTAACCACTTCAATATCTACACTTCCAAACTAAGTTGCAGCAATCAAGACACTATAGATGGATGGGCCAATCTAGGGTGCTAGATTAGACTAGATTTAATATGAACCAAGGTAGGTAAACTTAGAGGCACATGTCTAAAGTCTATAGACCTAAAAGGATCTCATCTACCTAACTAAGTGCTTACTATGACAGGCTACAACACTCCTTTACAGGAGATTGAAATATGTTTCCTCTCACACTTTAACACTTAGATCATCTAGTTTAATTAACTGTTCTAAAGAAACAACGTGTTACTAGTCTGAGTTTTCAACCCTCTTACAAGGATATCATTCACAAAAGCTCTTTCCAGCTAACACACTAACCATTCATGAAAACCAAAAACTCTTTTAGGCACATTAAAACTCAGATGCATGAAAACAGAGTCCACAGAGATACTTCGAAATTCAATGGTCGATCAAATCTTTTACAAGATATTGTTCAATAATCTAGCAATCGAATTCTCAAACTATCACCATGAATAATACTTGCAAGAACTTCTAATCGAATCAATAAACTCACAGGCAAGAAAATAACATTAAACGCTATTCAACACTATTCAGATTCGAAAACGTTATGGAAATGAAAATAAAAGTATACCAATCTCCACGTAGGGCCCGTCCACATTTCAATGGCACACTTAGGAAACTTCAAGTGATGAAAATGTTAACGCATAAACACTGTAATGGTAAAATGATGCCTATAATTAAGTTCTGGAAATCAAATCACATGCAAGAGCAATGTTCTGGAAACAATACACAAGAACAACAACATTCTGGACAATACAATACACAGTCTTTTTATCTGCTTGTCTCCTATCCTCGTTCACTAACTTTCCCTTCTAGTCTATAATCGGATGTATATACATTATCATGCAGATGTTTCTGCTTTTACAAGAAAGGTGATTTTTGTCTTTTCTAATCTTAACTGATTTCCAAAGCAAAACAAAATCAGTTTAGGCAACTCTGGCTTTTTGCTGCTTTTGTGACCAAAAAGGCTAGATTTGACCAGCATTGACCATGTATCCAAGAGCTTTAGATTCGCTGTTGAATAGATCTTTCACCATGTATTTACATTCGAGATCATGTTCCTATCCTTTGTTTTGATTTTCTTGCCATGCCACGTGTCACATCATAAACCATTTACAGGAAATAATGACATCCTGTAATTTTGTTGAAAATTTCTAATTTTTAACATAAAAATTCACAAATTAAATTTAATGTAAAATAACAACTATAATGCTTGGATTAATCAATTTCAATGGACTATGAGGGGTTTATGGGAGAAAAATATGGACAAATGATGGATTTTTAGAAGAAAAGGATGGCAATGAAATGGTACCAACATCTCCCACAAGCTCAATGATTTAGCATGTCCTCATGCTAATCCTGATGTGCTCCCTTTATACTCTGTTCCTGCTTGTGCCTCTGCCACTTGTAGCAATGCATCTATATTCTTCTGAGCTTGGGCATTCTTCTGGACGTGGAGCTCATGTTTCTTATTCTTGTATTTTTCTTTGAGAGCTTTCTTTTGAGTATACCATTTGGTTGCCCATTTGCATGTTTCAGTTTGATCAACCTTAAGTTGTTTGATTTTCTTCTTCAGTTTCTCATTTTTCTGCTGAATCTTCTTGCTGTGAGCTCTCAACATTTCATTCTCCTTCTTGATGACCTTCTCTAGCATGTTTGCCTCCATCAATTCCTCTTTTAGCTTTTTAATTTGTTTTTCTAACCTCCTTTGTTTCTTGTTTGCAGGTTCTGGCTCTTTCCCTTGTCCATTGTTGCTCTCGACTTCCATTTCTACTTCCGGTCCTGGCTGTGAATGAGCACCACTCTCAATGTCCATTGGTGCATCTGCATTTGACTCTGGTTGATCATCTTGTGTTTAGGTCTTTTGTATTCTCCTTGATCTTCTTGTATATGTAGTGAAGATTTTGTCTTGCTCAATTTTTTGGGCAGCTTCTTGCCTCATCCTTCTTGTCCTTACACTACTGCTGTGTGGAGGAAAATTTCTTGACTTGCGCTCAGGAATTTCCTCATCAATATCAAGCATAAACTCAGTGCGTTCTTGTTGTTGTTCCTCTTCATCTTCTTTAATTTGGTTGGCAATTAAGAATTCCTTCCATGTTTTCCCTCTCCTCTGCAACTCAAATTCAATTAGAATTTTGATTAACCCAAAATGACATAAACTCTTATCTTCATTACCCTTTTGTTTCTGAGTGGTCTTTGCCATTGTAGTCAAACTTTGTAAGAGGAAGTAAGGTAAACTGATGGTGCATTGCCCTTTTAAGTGCAACAGGAGTTTGATGTGATATAGATATACTATGCTGTAACGACCTTCACACGTAACAAATTTATGAATAATGTACACCATTTCATCCCATGGGTGCATTAGCCAGCTTTTAGGGACACCCTTTTTCCAGTTGACAGAGGAAACCCTCGACCTAGACATAAACTGAGTCCATGATTTTTCCTTAAATTGTTTTGTTTTGAAATATTTTTCCCCTTCTGGACTAATTCCCAAGGTTTGTGCTATGGTATCCTCTGAAATCCTAAAAGAGAAGTTTCCTATCAATGCTTTCTCTCCATTAAATGTGAATGCAAACTGCTTAGTCACTTCTTCATTGTTCCCATTAAATTTCTCTAGGAAGGATAACCATTGCTTTTCCCTTAAAATTGTAATACAGTCATCATGATATTGGGAACTATCAAATGTCTCAGGCTCTGCTCTATTGGTCATTTTGAAAAAGCAACTCTTGTTCTAACCCTTTTTGTTTATGCTCAACAATTCAACAAGGGTCTCTCGATTTGTTACCTCTGTTATGTGCTCCACTTAACCAACCTGGTAGCGCCCTCGGTTCTCGAGGTCTCCTTCTTCAATTGCTTGGGCAGCCACCGGATTCACCTCCTCGGATTATGGGCAGAGGTAGAAACTCGTGGTGAGCCTATTTACTATGCTCTCCCTTTGTAGTGCCTGTTGTCTCGGCCTTCTTTGAAATCACAGAGTTTGAATCACTAATATGGTAATGCCCTTTACGAACTAAGAGTTTTATGAAATGAAACTTAACAACCGACCTTACCCAAATTAATATAATGATAATGCAGAGCGTATTCACATCATAAAGACAGAGGAGATGTCCTGGTTTGCACAGGTACAATCATGAGAACGCCATATACCTGTAAGGAGTGCTGTAGTGATGATAATGGATAGATGTTGCATGAGTCGACTTGGGTCAAACAATCGTTTTATAACTTGGCTGATTCAAAAATGAATGAAATCATTGAACACTTGTCTTTCCAATGATTCACCACTTGTCCATTACTTGTTGGTGCTTGGCCGATTGGAAAGATGATGGATCGATGACAAGGTTTGATGGCCGATTCAAAAATGAGGAGTTAATGACAAGGTTTGAAGGGTGGTATAGGAAAAAGATTTAGAAATCGTAGGAGGAATATGGGAATAGGGTAAAGTGTGTTGGGAAATGATAGCAGAGTTGAATAGTTAGGAATGTTATAGTGATGGGTATAGGGGTATGTGAAATTGATAACAAGCAATCATAATCATCATATTTAACACTAAAATAATTCAAGAACTTTAAATGTTAAAAATAAAAATTACAACAATACATTACACTTGTTGGTTGACCAAAAGTTGAGTTGGCATGCACAGGTAGGACTGATCTTCATTACAGGTAGGATTGATCTTCACTGTTCATAACAGGTCCCTTTTGAGATGAAATTGGATATAACAGGTCCCTCTGAAATCTGAAGAATGTTTGTGCAGCTTCCTTGATCCTTGGTGTTGATGTAGCCTTGATGATGAGCAACCTTTGAAACTCTATTGAAACTTTGTTGAAGTATCCTGATGTATCTTGAATGCAGTCTTTAACAGGTCCCTATGATGTTTTTTGAACATGTCCCTCTAATATTGGTACTGGTAACATAGTCTTGTGAACAGGTCCCACTGCATATTGCTTGAACAAGTCCCTCTGATTAGAACAAAAACAAAAACAACTCCTTTATTGAAATACTGAAGTGCTGAAACAAATTCTTTGAAGATTTACAAATGAGGAGATGAGATAAGGAAAACAAAATGTTGATGCTTCTCCCCCACTAAATTTGTGACTTGTCCTCAAGTCATTATTGAAGTGATGAACCAAACAGTAAACAGACAGAACAAGGAATTCTTACCAGCCAAAGGATTGGTTTTCAAGTAAGAATTCTGGGTTAGAGTGTGCCAGAGTCTGGTTTTCACATCTAAACCATTATTGTATTTATTTTTTTTAATTTTTTTTTTTTTTATATTTACATTTTTTATTTATTATTATTATTATTATTTGTTTTTTTTTAGGTGTTTTTTTTTCTTTTAAAAAAAAATGAAGTTGAATGAACTAAGGTAGAGACATCACAACTGAAGGCTGCAATATCTCAACCTCCCTTTGCTGAGATACAGTGTGAATAATATCCTCCTTGCTGATGGCCTTATGATAGAGTTTCAACTGGTGGCCATTGACAAGAAAGGTGTTGCCTTCTCCATCAATGGTAGTAAGCTTGATTGATCCATTTTCATAAACTTGAACTATTTCATATGGGCCCATCCAATGTGTGGTAAATTTGGCTTTATGATCTCTGAATTTAGAGTCAAAGAGTAAAGCCCAGTCTCCTTCTTTGAACTGTTTCTTTTTGATGTGCGCATCATGCCACTGCTTCCTTTGTTTCTGCATTAGGAGTGTTGTCTCCTCTGCTTGCTGCCTCATTTCATCTAGCTGGTTCAATTGCTGAATCCTCTCTTGTTGGGCTTCATTGAGATCAATTCCTAAATCTACAACCATCTTATAAGTGTGTATTTGAAATTCAATAGAAAGCATTACCTCTTTGCCATACACCAATTGATATTGTGTAAATCCTGTAGTGTTCTTCCACGTGATTCTATAAGCCCAGAGTGCATCTTTGAGCTTCTCTTCCCAATTCTTTCTGTTCATTGCTACTGTCTTAGTGATAATTCCTTCCAATGTTTTATTGGTAGATTCCACCTGGCCATTGGCCTGTGGATGGTAAGGTGTACTTTTCCTGTGCTTGATTTTATATTTTTCTGTGATGTCTTTGACTAGCTTTGAGGTAAACTGAGTACCTTGATCGGTCACTATCTCCCTTGGTACTCCATACCTTACAAAAATTTCTTCAAAAAGGAATTTTACCACTGTCCATTCAGTTGCCCGGACTAGTGCTTTGGCTTCAGCCCATTTTGTCACGTAATCAGTACATACTAAGATGTACTTTTTACCTTTATAAGTTGGACTGATGGGTCCTATGAAATCTAGAGCCCATTTTTCAAATGGATCTAAGTGTACTTGAGGCTGAAGTGGCATTTCATCTGTAGCTGTTGGCCTACCCATTCTTTGACAGCTATCACAACTCTTCACATACTTCTTGGAATCCTTAAAAATAGACGGCCAGTAGTATCCAAGACTAAGAATCTTGAATGTTGTTCTTTTAGCTGCAAAATGCCCACGACATGGTTCATCATGGCAAGATTTTAAAATACCAATTATTTCATCATTTCTTACACATCGTCTAATAAGCATATCATAACCAGTGTAAAATAAATCTCCATTAACCCATGAGTACCTAGCACTTTGTTTGATCAGCCTCTTCTTTTCCTTTGGAGTAAAATATGGAGGTGTTCTTCCTGTGGACAAATAGTTGGCCAAGTCAGCATACCAAGGATTCACTATTGAAATTGCAAATAGATTTTCATCTAGAAAAGAGTCTTCAACCGGAACAACCTCACTTGGATTTTGCAGTCTAGAAAGAAAATCTGCCACCTGATTCTCCTTACCTGGTCTATCTAACACCGTGATATTAAATTCTTGTAATAATAACAACCATCTGGTAACTCTTCCATTAGTGATTTGTTTATTCATTAAATACTTAATGGCAGAGTGATCAGTATGTACAAAAACCTCATAACCAGTGATATAATGTCGGAATTTATTCACAGCATGTATGATGGCAAGCATTTCTTTTTCAATGACTGTGTAGTTTAATTCTGCAAGTGTTAGATTTTTGCTAATGAAATAGATGGCATAATTGAAAGACTCTTCTTTTTGGCCTAATGAGGCATCTACTGCAGTATCAGATGCATCTGTAAAGATGTGAAATGGTAGGGTCCAGTTAGGTCCTTTTAAGACTGGTGTGGTTGATAACTTTTCCTTGAGTGTTTCAAAAGCTTGCTGACAATTCTCATTCCAGTTGAAAGGTGTATCTTTTGCTAGAAGCTTAAACAGAGGTGAAACTATTTTACTAAAATGTTCAATGAACCTTCTGTAATAGCTTGCATACCCAAGGAAACTTCTTACCTCTTTTTGAGTCTTCGGAATTGGCAAATTGACAATGATCTGGATTTTTGATGGATCAACTTTAATGCCTTGAGAAGAAATATAGTGGCCTAATACTATCCCTTCATTTAACATCATAAAGCACTTTTCATTGCTTAGGGATAGATTAGCTTCAATACATCTCTTCAAAAAAAATTCAAGATTCTCTAATGCATGCTCAAATGAATTACCATACACTGAAAAATCATCCATGTAAACTTCAACACAGTCATGAACTAAATAAGCAAAAATATCTAATACAGCTCTCTGAAATGTAGCTAGAGCATTGCAAAGTCCAAATGGTAAAACATTATAGGCATAAGTGCCGCAGGGACAAGTAAAATTGGTTTTGTCGTGGTCCTCTAAGGCTATCCTGATCTGATTATAGCCACTGAAACCATCAAGAAAAGAGAATGATGATTTCCCATCTAATGTGTCTAGCACTTGGTCGATAAATGGTAGTGGGAAATAATCTTTGAGGGTTGCTTTGTTCAATTGTCAGTAATCAACACAAATCCGCCACTTGCCAATTTTCTTGGGCACTACTACCAATGGGGATACCCACTGACTGTCATAGATAGGATAAATAAAGTTGACTTTCAATAGTTTTTGTAATTCATCTCTAACAATATCCTGAAGCATGGGATTCTTTCGTCTCTGCGGTTGCCTCACTGGTTTGATGTTACTATCCGTATAAATATGGTGAGTACATGTTTCAAGGTGAATTCCGTGCATATCGGTGTAGTCCCAAGCAAATGCGTTCTGATATTTTCTCAATAATTGGATCAATTTTTCCTCTTGAGATGAGTCTAGGTGAGTGCTAATATTCAAAGTTTTTCCTGGACTAATCTCTATGGTCTTGCTCTGTGTGTTTGTGATAGATTGAATGGGAAAAATGTTCTGAAACGTTGTTTGCAAAGATTGAATGGTGCATGTTCCCTGAAAATTCTGTGCCAAAAGTTCATCTGCAGCATGGTATTGTTCATTTCTTAATTCTTCAGAAATATCAGGTTGAGAAAGGAACAATTCTACCAAATCATCATTATTATGTTCTTGAAAATCATAGATTTGATTAATGCTGAAAACAGATTGAACTTCTTCCTTGTCATTTTATTTATCGTCAAGCCATAAAGTGTGTGCTACTGCTGGTGATTGTGCTGAT
Organism: Pinus tabuliformis; assembly: GCA_031772625.1. Taxonomy (NCBI): domain Eukaryota; kingdom Viridiplantae; phylum Streptophyta; class Pinopsida; order Pinales; family Pinaceae; genus Pinus; species Pinus tabuliformis. Next base: position 25,692,144 of record CM062813.1, read on the forward strand.
GGGTAAAGAGTGAGTTGTTTTCTTTCAGTTCCTCATGAAATAATCATATTACCCGATCTACATCCTATGAATGTATCAGCAGTTGCTAACCATGGTCTACCAAGGATGATAAGGTGTCCTCCTAAATTAGATTTTGGTTGAAGAACTAAAAAGTCCACTGGTTACTCCCAAGAGTCCAGTGAGACAATTATGTCCTCCGAAATCCCTTCAGGAATCACCTTAGACCTATCAGCTAGTTCTAGAACAATTGTTGTGTGCTGCAAGTTTGTGAGCTGCAATGTTTTCATTGTTTCAAGAGTCATCACATTTATTGCAGCCCCAAGATCAATTAAGGTGTTTGGAATATGTATGTTGTTAATGATTGTAGTGACTCTGGGAATACCAGGATCAACATACTTTTCCATTGAAATGGTGTTTGTCATAAGGCCAGCTAAATGTCCAATAACATGAATAGTTTGTGGATCAATTCTTTTCCTAGTAGGTTTCTTGAGGTACAGTTCTTTGATTGCTTTAGTATATATGGGAATGTCTTTTATGGCTTGCAATAGTGGAATTTTTATATAGACATTATTTAGCTCATCTAAAACATCAAACTATGGTATAGACATGGGAAGTTTTGCTTGGACCAATCGTTCTGGAAAAAGGTGGTGGATGCAATGGTTGCATTTGTTTATTTTTGATGTCATCACTTTGTTTCTTTTGAGTTGGAGTTTCATTTTCATTTTCTTTGTTTTCTTCTTGTTTTTCAGCTATTGGAGGTTCTTTTTGAAGTACCTTACCAGACCTCAGATTGATATTTTGTAAAGGTAATGTGGGATATGATGGTCCCTCATCTACATTATAGGCTGGCCTCTCTGCTCTATTATTTGGATTTGGTACAGGCTGAGCAGGAATCTGAGTGGGTCTAGGAGGTTGTTGGTTAGATGGGAGTTGTAAGTGGGGTGGATTTATTGGTGGAGGAGCAGGCAATTCTTGTTGAGTGTTTTGGGGTTGATAAACAACTTGCTGCTGAGGATATTGCTAATATGTTTGAGGATATTGCAAATGTGGTTGATGATACTGTTGATATGGCTGAGAATACTGTTGGTATGGTTGAGGATATGGTTGATATTGTTGAGAGTACTGCTGAAATTGTCTCCATTGTTGTTGTGGGTAATTTTTGTGTTTCCATGGCATGGGCACATTCGAAGAATTCTGAGCATACATCTGAACTTGTGCAGGAAATTGAAAATTTTGGTTTGGAAACATACCTGGAGGTGGAGGTCTAGGTTGCCACGATCTCTTAGCGCCCATGAAATACACATTCTCCATATCTGTATTAGTTGCTTCCACATTACAATTCTGCAAAATCTTGACTTTAGAGCAATGAAATATATCATGATTTTCAGTAAAAAAGGCACAAACTTGAATGTTTTCTAATGGGCAGTCTTTCAAGGCATGTTTCTTCTGGCACTTTGGACAAAAGACAGCCATTATTTGATCTTCCTCTTCTTGTCTTTTCTTGGCTTTCAGAGTGTCAATTTGAGTTCATAAGGTACTTAATAGATCTGTTTTGAATTCTTCTAACAGGTTTCCTATTTCAACCCTTGTGACACTTGCTGAAGCAGATTTTGTGGCTTTAGATGATAGAACTCTTTTTCCATATCTAGCTTTGCTCCTTGAATACTTTTCACATAACTCAGCAATTTCTTCGAAAGGTAAAGTTGAAATATCACCTTTTCCCATCAAATTAAGATCATCTAAGTATTCCTCTCGAATGCCCTTCAAAAATATTGTTTGAATCAAATCAAGGGACATGGTTCTGTGTTTTGATTTTTGTAAATTGTAAACAAACCGCTCCAAGTACTCCTCTAAATTTTCATCCTCTTGTTCATTCATCCTAAAGATATCATCTTTGGAATCTTTCGATCTACAATAAGGTTGGCATTTCTTTAGGAATATTCTTCTCATGCCATCCCAATCAGTTATTGCATGTTCACCAAGTCCCATGAACCATCTTAATGCTGATGCTTTTAATGTTGTTGGGAAGAGTCTAAGCCTATGGGCATCATCTGTGTAACCATATGTTTGACATACTATGTCAAAATCAAACAAGAATGAATCTGGGTCTTCTGAAGCCATGGCATAAAAGTTTGGTAGCACAGATGGAGGTATGTTTTTCATTTTTATTTCGTCATCTTCTTCTGGTTCTTGAATAGGAAATTTAAAGGTTGACTCTTCCTCCTCTCTTTGACCTTGATTTGGTGGTCCTCTTGCTGATCCATCTCCTTCATCAACCATTTTGATAGGTTCCTCTGTTGATTTAATTTCTTGTTCAGTGTCACTTGTTTCAAAGAGAAGTTCAAGGAGAGATTGTTGAGTTACTGTGCTACTTTCTCTTTTTATAGAGGATTCAGGGAAATGTTTATTCTGTGATTCGTGTGCTAATAGAATTTGCCTCTCGATGAGTGTGAGTCTTTGCCCTGATTTCTGTTTATCCTCTAATGTTTGTATGGTAACTTTCCCAGCTGGTGTTGTGTGTTCAACTTTTCCTAAAGGGTCTGCTCCTAGGGGTGAATTAGTTTTTGGATGGGGGGTTTTTATGAATCTGCCTTTATCATCTCTAGATCTAGACATAAGCAAACATGACTTATAAAATGATGAATTAAAATTAAATCTATGTTTTTGTTTATTTTAATTTTTTTATTTATTTTGTTTTTAGAAATCCTCTAGCTGCGCCTCCCCGGTAATGGCGCCAAAATGTAGTGGCCAATCTAGGGTGCTAGATTAGACTAGATTTAATATCAACTAAGGTAGGTAAACTTATAGGCACGTGTCTAAAGTCTATAGACCTAAAAGGATCTCATCTACCTAACTAAGTGTTTACTGTGACAGGCTACAGCACTCCTTTACAGGAGATTGAAATATGTTTCCTCTCACACTTTAACACTCAAATCATCTAGTTTAATTAACTGTTCTAAAGAAACAGCATGTTACTAGTCTGAGTTTTCAACCCTCTTACAAGGATATCATTCACAAAAGCTCTTTCCAGCTAACACACTAAGCATTCATGAAAACCAAAAACTCTTTTAAGCACATCAAAACTCAGATGCATGAAAACAGAGTCCACAGAGATACTTCGAAATTCAATGGTCGATCAAATCTTTTACAAGATATTGTTCAATAATCTAGCAATCAAATTCACAAACTATCACCATGAATAATACTTGCAAGAACTTCTAATCGAATCAATAAACTCACAGGCAATAAAATAACATTAAACTTTATTCAACACTATTCATTTGAAAACGCTATTGAAATGAAAATAAAAGTATACCAATCTCCACGTAGGGCCCGTCCACGCTTCAATGGCACACTTAGGAAGCTTCAAGTGATGAAAACGTTAACACATAAACATTGTAATGGTAAAATGATGCCTGTAATTAAGTTCTGGAAATCAAATCACATGCAAGAGCAATGTTCTGGAAACAATACACAAGAACAACAATGTTCTGGACAATAGAATACGCAGTCTTTTTATCTGCTTGTCTCCTATCCTCGTTCACTAACTTTCCCTTCTAGTCTATAATCGGATGTACATACATTATCATGCAGATGTTTCTGCTTTTACAAGAAAGGTGATTTTTGTCTTTTCTAATCTTAATTGATTTCCAAAGAAAAACGAAATCAGTTTAGGCAACTCTGGCTTTTTGTTGCTTTTGTGACCAAAAAGGCTGGGTTTGACCAGCATTGACCATGTATCCAGGAGCTTTAGATTCGCTGTTGAATAGATATTTCACCATGTATGTACATTCGAGATCATGTTCCTATCCTTTGTTTTGATTTTCCTGCCATGCCATGTGTCACATCATAAACCATTTACAGGAAGTCATGACATCCTGTAATTTTGTTGAAAATTTCTAATTTTTAACATAAAAATTCACAAATTAAATTTAATGTAAAATAACAACTATAATGCTTTGATTAATCAATTTCAATGGACTATGAGGGGTTTATGGGAGAAAAAGATGGACAAATGATGGATTTCTAGAAGAAAATGATGGCAATGAAATGGTACCAACAATGGGTTTTCTACAACAGTTTCATTTAGTCATCAGATATAAAAAGGGCATACACAATAAAGTTGCAGATTTGTTATCTAGACCCATTATAAATGCATCTACTATACTTAAGCATAATTTTGTGTTACATGAGAGCTACATTGAACAATATGCTCAAGATATAGATTTCAAAGATGTATATGCAACTTTAACTCAAGGAAAATGAATAAAGGAATTGGATTATCATGTATAGGACTGACTCTTATATCATTGTGGGAAGTTATGCATTCCACAAACTGAAAGAGTAAAGATAATTCGAGAAGCACACACTTCTCTAATATCAGGTCACTTTGGGGTAAGTAAAATAGTTGCACAGCTGCAAAGATTTTGTTATTGGCCAAAAATGAACTAGACAATTTCTAGATATGTAAGAGGGTGTACTATGTGTGCTAAAAGCAAGCCCAGCAATAGAAAACTAGGCTTGTACACTCCATTACCAGTTCCTTCTCATCCTTGGGAAAGTGTTTCTATGGACTTTGTTGGAGGACTACCTAAATCTAGGAAAGGTCATGATTATCTATATGTTGTTGTGGATAGGTTCAGCAAAATGTGTATTTTGATACCTTGTAGTAAACAGATTACAGCTAAACAAACTACAAAACTGCTCTTTCAACATATATGGGTTCATTTTGGATTACCCACTTCCATTGTATCTGATCGAGACACCCGATTTCTGGGGAAGTTTTGGTCAAGTCTGTGGGAACTAATGGACACCAAACTGAAGAAAAGCATAGCTTTCCATCCACAAACTGATGGCGAGACAGAAGTAGTCAACGAGATAGTGATCCGGTTGCTCAGAGGATATTGCAGTAAGCATCCTAAGCTTTGGGATGAACAATTGTGTTATGTGCAGCATGCTTACAACAGAGCCAAACATTCTTCTACACAGAGATTTCCTTTTAAGACCTATTTTGGTTTCACACCAAGGTCTCCTTTGGATTTTGTCTTTGGTAAGGACACAACAGTTGAGGGACACAGTGATGTGGATAGGGCAACTAGGTTCATTGAACAAATCCAAGAGATTCACCAGGCAGTACAGGAACAGCTGGAAAAGAGCCAAGCCAAATACAAGGCAAGGCATGACAAGCATCGAATGGAGCATATTTTCCAAGTTGGTGACCAAGTCTGGTTGTATATCAGCAAGAACAGAATGCAAGGTGAAGGTAAAAAGCTAAAACCTATCAGGTATGGACCTTTCAAGATACTTGAGAAAATTGGTGAGAATGCTTTTCGCCTTGATTTACCAACTTACATGCACATCTACTCAGTCGTAAATGTAGACAGCTTGAGACTATTTGAACCTTCATTAATTGAGGATCCCAAAGAGCAGAGTCAATTTCCTTCTATTGATGACCTATTACCTGAATATCTTAATGAATTGCAGGAAGACACAGTTTTGGACAGGAAGGTGAGGACGACATGCAAGGGAGATGTTGAGTACCTCAGAGTTGGGCTCAAGGGTTCAAAGCCAAGCAGTACAAAATGGATAGAGATTGGACAAGTAAGACAATTGTATCCTCACTTAGTTGATTCTTGAAAACCAACTTTTGGTGGTCCAAAAGCTTTTTCAGTGGGAAGGTCATGATCCGAATTGGATCCATGAAAAATTATCAAAGTTCGATGACTCTATCAAATCATGATAGACTTAAAAAACCTGTGAAAAATGAGCTATCAGGAATACCTTTGGATAGTGGCAGTTTGTAGCTAGCACAGAACAACGAGGACCTAGGTCAAAGCGCACTGACCGAGGCCCATGGAGACTGCGCAGTGGCACAAAACTAGCAGTTAGGAAGCTCATATCAGAAAACAGAGGCCATTTCTGATGTGTGATTCGCTGGGCAAAACCCCTTGAAATGGATTAGTCCCGAGTGCTCGGTCACAAGGGAAACCCGAAACTGTGGGAAAAGCGCTAAACTGAAAGGCGGGTCCCGCGCTCCAAAACCGACAGAATATCGAAGGTGTTTTGGGCAGTAAGCGGGTTTGTCAGGAGACCCAGTGATTCCATACGTTGGATGATGTGTGTCCGGCGGATGAGAGAGAAAGCTGCTCTCATCGCAGGCTAACGTCCAAGCAAGTCAACCGCGTGATAAGAGTGATAACTGTAGGATCTGGAGGCCCCAGATCTAATGGCAGAGATTGCGCCCGATGGGGAGACCGGATTTAGCGGAGAAATAAGCTACAACGTATAAAAGTTTGAAGTTCGATTTGACCCCTGAGTTGGCGGATGAATCATTTCACAACGTAACCGAAATACCGAACCGTCTAAGGAAAAGCTGACACTCAGTTCATGAAGGGACAAGTGGCCACCTCCCTGTGAGACGTTACACAGTGGTGATGACGTAGAGGCAGGGAATTCCAAGTGGACAGCAACAGGCAATTCGAAGAGGTGGAAGAGGAAGTGAACAGTCAAGAGATGGATTGGCTTTAAGCCATGAATAGACAGAGAACAGAAAAAGGAAGAAGGAGACAGTGAGACAAAGAAAAAAGAAAGAGAAGCAAAGAACGGAGAGCTGACCTGACCTGCAGAGTTAAGGCAACATCGAGTAGACAGAACCAGGCTTGAGAGGTTCAAGCAATCCCGGAAAGGATATCTGTCGGGAACTGAGTACCGAATTGGACTCATCCCATTAAGACCAGTCGAGGTCGAGACTTGGTAAGGAAGAGTCTATGCACTCTAGTGGCTTGGGGAATCCAAGATAACATAGACACACACCAGCACATGAGTCTGTAATACCTTCATTCATTAATTAATTAACTAAGATCACTCACAAGCAATTTTCAGATCACTCTACCAACAATATCATTGAGTATAGCATAGTGGTCGAGTTGTTTTCTGATGTTATTTCACATGGTATCCGTCATTTAGTCGTCAAGCTTGACTTACAACTCGTGGTACTGCAACTTGATAATATTTATTTAGTTAGAAGTCCTACCATCTTGCATATGTTTTTAAGGGCTCACCTTCTAGAAAGACATTTTGATTTCTTACAATATGAATACATTTCTAGAAATTTGAATACATTGACAGATGCGCTTGCTAATCATGTTTTAGACAGACATTTGCAATGAATGTAAATAAATTTCAATGCATATCACATCATTGAAACTACAATAGGAACATAGAAACACTGAAGATATATAAAGTTTGGTTTTACAAAATTTGTGCCCCAGACACATATGGCCACATGACCCATACACAAAACTACATGATATTTAATATCTAAGTAGACTAATCAAAGTGATCATGATAACAAGCCACTCCATAAGTTATCTTGTACAATAGATGACCAATACAGCTAGCTATTCTGATGGTGTGTTGCTGAAGTCATAATAGAACCTACTAAATCGTGGTCTCATCTATCCCATGAGTCAACCCCTCCATGTGGTGCTCCACCTTAGTTAGGATCTCGGCTATGTTTAGATCTCGTAGCACATCCCGTCATACTGCAACAAACTATTTTGCTTCTACTGCTACTTGTGGTTGTTCCCTTGCACGATGGAGATATGAAGCACCTATCAGTTGAGCAGGCCCAATAGCTGCATAAAAAATCAATAGTTTAAGTCTCAGAAACATTAAAAACAAAAAAAACTTATAAAACTTTAAAAAATTCAAATGATCGAAATATCTTACCTATAACATCCCATCACTCACCCTCAAGAAGCATGAGCTCAGGGTCATCGTGGAAGTCCATTCTTGCGTATGAATAATCATTGACCATAATGAACTATCTACGTTGATCCAGGTGGACATTGGTGGCCACTTGCATATTTGACCTAGACCTCCAATCAATTTCATCGGTTTCCTTGTCTATTACAACATTTACTATTTTTTGCATTTTTTCGAGTTTTGAACTTCCAGAGCAGTTTTTACCCCCTAAACAACATTTTTTTGAGGTCCACAATAGGCCCATACCCATAACTTATGGCTATCAACTTGCTGCAAATCATGTAGTACTCAGAGAGATATTTCTAACAAGGTATATTACGCGCCAAACAAAGATAATATGACCAAGTTACGACCCTGGGAAGTTGGGTGCCCAATTAACCCCAACGGGACCCACAAACTCTTGGCATTCCATCTCCTGGGGTTAGATTTTGGTTGTTTAGGTTTTTCCCCTTATCATTCAATAATAAATATTCCCTTGAGCCTCATTGTAACATAGTTCAGAGGTATGTAGCTGACACATATCTTCTACGAGATAAGCTACCATCGCCTGAGCTAGTTGTGCTTCCATTCTATTTCTAGGCATATTTCAGTATTTGGTATTAATGAAATGAAGTGTTATTTATGCTACATCTCTATATTTATGGTTATATCTATAATTTGTGCATTCATGTTTAAGTTCATATAAGTGGTAAGAGAGTGGTCTGCTCTTCCTATGTTTTTCTTTGCATGTCCCCAACGAGGTCGAGATATAAGGAGTTAGGGTTTGAAATGGTTGAACCTCCCATGGTAGAAGGGAAGAAATATGAGGGGGCAGGAGATCCTTTCAAATATTGCTCAAAGAATCCTTTGAGCGACAGAGGAATGCGATGATGGATAAATTTGCCCAGATCCTTCAGCGCCTACCCAAAGGCGATGCATCTTCTTCCAACAGCTACTTTGGAAGTACCACACCCTTTAAGGTACAAGTAAACTTTGACATCACCATATTTAAATGTCAGATAGATGCGGACGTTGTATATAAATGGTTAAATCTGCTAGAAGGGTATTTTTCTATTCATGATTTTTCCAGTAGGGAAAAGGTTACTTTTTCACTTCTCAAAGCTGCCCCCCACGTCAAGGACTAGTGGGAAACCTACTGTGAGAAGAAGGATGAAATTACACCCTCACTATTTTCAGCTGCACCCACTTGGAATTCATTCTGGGATGCCATCAAGGATTAGTAATACCTTGTCGGGAGCTATGAGGATAAATACATAAAATGGACCACGTTGCGGCAAGGAAGGGGCCAAGACATGCCAAAGTTTACAAATGTGTTTTATACCCTTCACACGAAGTTGGGTATCAAGGATTATGAGAAACCTTTGGTATTCAAGTACCGTAGCTGCCTACATAGGTACATTCAAGACGAGATGGAGTTCTTGGACATCTCCTTGCTCGGCATGACGTACCAATATGTTGTCAAGATTGAGCATAAGTTTAAATAGAAGAAGCAAGGCTTTGGATCTACAAATCTGAAGCAAGGGAAAGGTGCCCCCAAACCACAAAGAAAAGGACAAAGCCAAGGCGGTGCGACCCATGACAACTCGTTGAAGCCGCAAGAAAAAACCAACACCACGAATCTAAAGAAGGACATGGGACAATGATGTGAGTTCCATAAGATCTCTACTCACAACACGAGTAAGTGTCAGGCCAAGAAATCTCTAGTGGCCGAGTTGAAGGCTTCTGAATCCAACACATGTTCTAACTCTAAGTCAGAAACCAATAAGGGGAATGACAAAGGGAAGCAGATCATTAATGCAGAGCCCATTGTCACCATGGCCACCACCAAGATCTAGAAGAATGAGCTTGAAGATCTAGAGGAGGGGGAATGCCTCTTCCACTCACTAATGTGGGTGAAGGGTTCTCCGCTACAATTCATTGTCGACAGTGGAAGCCAAATGAACATCATTTTAGCAAAGGTCATGAAGCAGTTGGGCCTATCGACTACCACACATCCACATCCATACACCATCGTGTGGCTTCACCAAGGATGATATCTCCGCGTCAACCACATTGCCACCTTCCCTATAGCATCAAGCCCTTCACGGATGAGGTATTGTGTGATGTTTCCCCTCTTGAAGTCTGTGATGTATGATTAGGACAACCATACTTGTGGAAACAACATGTTGTATATGATTCTAGACCTCGCTCTATGATTATTACTTTGGGCAATAAGTTGTACAGGATACTGGAGGTAGCCCCACCTACCACCATCTCTTTGATCACTGCAGAGCAATGCAGTAAGATAATTTCACAGACCAGGAAAATTGTTTTCCTTATGGTTCGCCCTCAGGGTAAGAAGAATATCATGGTCATAGCATCTAGGCAAGGCTCCTCTGCACAGCAACAGCAGATGGACAAGGTCATGGAGGAGTACAGGGACATTTTCTTCTCACCTACGGGGGTGCCTCCACACTAATAGGTCAAGCACTCTATCGGTCTGACCCTGGGCATGCTTCTACCCAATGGATTGATCTATCGACACTTTGTTCTGGAGAACAATGAGATCAAGAGATAGATTCAGGAGTTTTTGCAGAAAGGGCACATCAAGCCAAGCTCTTGTGGGAGCCTGATTGTATTGGTACAGAAGAAGGATGGGACCTGGAGACTCTATATTGACTATCGAGCACTGAACAAGATCACTGTATGGAATAGGTACCAAATCCCACGAATTGATGACCTACTGGACCAGCTCAAGGGGACCAAATATTTCAGCAAGATTGATTTGAATTTTGGTTATCACCAAGTGCCTATCAAACCCTCCGATGTGTGGAAGACTGCCTTCAAATCTAAGGAGAGCCTTTTTGAATCATTGGTCATGCCTTTCGGGTTAATGAATGCCCCCACAACCTTCATGATATTGATGGACGACATCTTATGACCCTTCACCAATGCATTCATGGTGGTGTATTTAGATGACATCTTGATCTTCAGCTAGAGTTGGGAAGAGAACCTCCACCATATTCGACTAGTCCTCCAAAACCTGCGACAACACAAGCTATGTGCCAATTTGGAGAAATGCACTTTTGGCATGACCTAGGTTCAGGGGCACATCATTGATGAGTAGGGTGTGCATGTGGACCCAACTAATATACAGCCATTTAGGATTTCCCAACCCCAACCACTCTAACAGAGCTCCTCATATTTTTGTGTCTTTCCAATTTCTACTACAGGTTCGTGTTGGGGTTATCTCGTATCACTTGGCCTTTAAGTCAAGTCACCAAGAGTGGAGTGAAAGAAAATTTATTTTGGTCTCAAACCCAACAGAAGGCAATTTCCAAGTTGAAGCACTGCCTCTGCTCTACACCAGTGCTCACATTACCAGACCTGCAACAACAATTTGAGATTAAGAAAGATGCCTCTGACTATGCTATTGGTGTAGTTCTTACTTAACAGAGGCATCCAGTGGCTTACCACAGTGAGACACTTTTAGACATAGTCTGAAAGTATCCCACCTATGATAAATAAATGTATTCCATTGTTCAGGCTTTCCATCAATGGAAGCATTATATTCTGGGGAATGAAACGATCATCCACACATGCCACCTACCCTTGCAGTTCATACAGACACAAGGGAAGTTGCAAAATAATCTCCATCAGAAATGGTCCACATACCTACAACAATTCCACCTGAACATTAAGTACATGAAGGTAAGCACCAATAATGTTGTAGACTACCTCAGCTAACCACCATTAATAGCGTTGATCATTGTGCTCGACTCTTATGGGCACGAGACTTCGGGGTGGCTGCATCTTTATAAGAGTAATCCAAAATTCAACAGCACATACCAGACACTCCTGGAAGGTAAGCAAGTTCCAAATTTTCACCTCCATGATGCACTGTTGTGCCACCTGGGACACATCTGTGTTCCTCCAAGCGAGTGTGCCAAGATGATTTGGGAGGCACACTAAAGTCAGGTCACTAGACATTTGAGAGTCAAGACAATAGTACCAGTACTACAGAAGCATTTTTATTAGCCAAACCTTCGTCAGGATGTTGGGAAGTACATTCGATCCTGCACTGCCCGTGCCATGACCAAACCAACCATTAAGAAGAAAGGGCTATATACTCTTATGCCTACTCCTAGTCGACCTTGGGAATCCATCTCCATGGATTAAATGTCGTGCTTTCCTTCTACTAAGCACGACAACGATTATGTTTTCATGGTCATCGACAGATTCTCTAATATGGCCATTATGGAGGCCTGCAAGAAGAGTATCACAACATAGACCACTACTAAGCTCTTCTTTGAGCGAGTATGGGTGTAGAAATTTCACATGTAGAACAAACCGATATATGCAATGTCCTAAAGCATAATACTTGTTCTACTTCTACAAAACATTAAGCGGAAGCATAATCGAATTCATGAGCAACATCAAGTAGAAACATGCATAACTGATCAAGAGAAATAATCACACATAACACAAGATATATCCAGGGGAAAGCACCAGCATAAAACCCCAACCATGTATTATCAATCAAGTGGAAATCCTCTTCACAATACAAAAATAATTAGCTCTCAAGCTATTCAGTTCTCAATGAACTATGAAGATATGAAGATATGAACATCATAGACTACCTAGGCCTCAATATATAGGCCACGAGTCCTCCAATCTCCTAAAATACGTATTTCCCTTGGAAATAGATACTTCTCCATGCAAGGAATACTTACTAGAAATATCCAAGCATCTGATAGTACACTGTCCCTCATCTAATCTCAATTGGGTCTCTGACAGAACTGACATGCAACAGTTATCCATGAGTGAATCCTCAGTTATCTAAAATAATAGTTGTCACATGCATGCAAGCATTAACAAACTATATTTTATTATTTTAACAACTAGTTAAAATAATCTAACTGGACTTGACTAGTTAGAACTAAGTCAACTGATTCTCTCATTATAGAACTCATACTTATTCCCTCAATCAATGGAGGAAATAAGGATAAATTCCTCAATCAGTGGGACAACTCATGTGCATGCTTACAGAGACTTCAAATTCGAATTTCCTTAACTAATTAACTCAACTGAATTAATTAATTAATATTCCAACTGTTGTTAAGACCAAAATTAATTTTACTTCCTATAGATAGACTAGGGACTGTTATAAATAGGAAGGGACCCATAAATGCTATTTTTAGAACTTTCTATTTTTAGTAGTTTCACCTCTCACCCAATGTGGCCAATGACCTCACTAGCCAAATTGCTATTTTTAGACATGTTATTTTTAGCAGGTCTATTTTTAGCACATTCTAAATTTAACATTTCTTGTTGCACATTTTTCAACAGTGGGTACACTTTGGGATGCCACAGTCCATTGTCCCAATTCGGGATAGCATATTCCTAAGTGAATTTTGGTCAAGTATTTGGCCGACGTTGGATACCAAACTTACTAAGTCCATGACTTTCCACCCCAAAATTGATGGCCAAACAGAGGTCGTCAACAAGATGATCGGACACATTCTGTGCATGTACAACACAAATCATCCATGCACGTGGGATGAAAGACTCCCTTATTTCCAACACAACTACAATAGAGATCTCCATAGCTCGATAGGCCACAACCCCTTTCAGGTAGGGCTGGGATTTCGGTCATTATGTCCCATTGATGTGGCCATACCATTTGCAGCCACTCAAGCAAATTCGTCTGACATCCAATCCGAAGCCGACAGGGCTTACAACTTCATTGAGAGGATTCAACACATCCACCAGCAGGTCCATGATATATTGGATAGATCCAATGCTAAGTACAAGCAACACCATGATTAACATCGAGTGCCGCAAAAGTTCCAAGTGGGCGACAAAGTTTGGCTACATTTACAGAAGGAGCACCTCGCTGGACCCCACTACAAGCTTCACACGCTCAGATATGGGCCATACACTATCACCAAGGCTATAGGGAACAATGTCTTGGAGCTTAGAATTCCACCTTTCCTTGGCTTGAACCTAGTGTTCAATGTAGACCACATGCGACCATACTTTCCACCATTGCTGGACACATCCGACATTGCAGAACAACTCACATTAATAGAGCTAAACCCAAACTACATGGAACATGCCACAACTAATCAGATCATGGACACACATATCAAGAACATTTTCCAACAAAGGATCTAACTATATCAAGTCATCAAAGAAAGCCAACTCTTTCACTAGGGCAAGTGGTTCACCAGGGACCAAGTTTAACAAAAATTTCCTCACCTCATGGAGGCTCTACATGCAATGGGGACCATTACTTCCTAAGGAGGGAGGAATGATCCAGGTGGATATTGGTGGCCACCCTCCTATTCCACCTAGAACGCCAATTGGTTTCATCTGTTTCCTTGTTTATTGCAGCATTTACTATTTTTAGCAGTTTTTCCTAAACTTCCGGAGCAGTTTTGACCCCCTAAATGGCGTTTTTTTTAGGTCTACAAATCCTATAATACTCAAAGAGATATTTCCAACAAGGTATAGTATACACCAAATGAAAATAATATGACCAAGTTATGACCCCGATAAGTGGTTGCCCAACTAACCCCAATGGGGCCCACAAACTCTTGGCATTCCATCTCTTGGGGTTAGGGTTTTTGTTGTCTAGGGTTCTTACCTTGTTGTTCAATGATAAATAGACCCTTAAGCCTCATTGTAACATAGTTCAGAGGCATGTAGCCAACACATGTCTTCTCAGAGATAAGCTACCATCGCCCGAGTTAGTTTTTTTTCCATTCTGTTTATAAGCATATGTCATTAGTTGGTATTAATGAAATGAAGTGTTATTTCTGATGCATCTCTGTATTTATGGTTATATCTATAATTTGTTGTGTTCTTGTTTAAGTCTGGATCATGCGAAGCCACCTAAAGAAGGTTGGTGAGAAGTTGATTGTCGACGAACCTGCATGTCGGGACATATGATTTGTCCACCTCCTCATTCGTTGTACCCTCGCATCAACGAGATCAAGTGTAATATGTTGAGGTTGAAGTAGTGGAATCCGTTCTAGGGAAAAAGAGACTAAGATGGAACTGTAGCCAAAGTTTTTCAACGTTCCCTCTCTTTCTTTAGTAAGTTGTTCTTTCATATTGACCAATACTCCCTCACTCTAGTTGAAGACTGTTGGCTCTAAGCACTCCACACCGTATTGCATGTATGATCTGCTAGTCACATGTAGTGTTGAGCTACATGCCAATCTAGAAATAATGAATAAGACCGTTATTAAGGGAAAATTGGTTACATATTTTATACTAATCTTTCCATCTATAATTGGTTTGGATTGAGGTTTGCCGTAAGTAATGATATAATCTTTCATTGTTTCTCCACCCATTCTCCCACCTAGGAGAGAGATGGGGGCATCTCTCCTAGATAAACTGGTAAGAAAATAAATGTCATCTACTATGATCTAGAGAATATGTTCTCTAAACCACAATGTTTGTGCTTGCACATCCCATGCATGAACAATATATTCTAGTAGCTCCATTTGTTGCCTCATGCTAGGAAGCCAGAAGAATTTCAATGATCCACAATCCTATAGTGCGTGGATGGTAGTAGGGTCATTAGTTGCATTTAAATCCTATTCTTCATGTTCTCTTTCTCTCCAAATAAAAGCCATTTTATGCTAATGAAACCTTGAAACATCAAAGGGAGACTCATTAGGATCCTTTCCACGCAACAAAACTTAGAAAATGTGAAGGTAAATTGGCAAACAAATTTTGGATTTGCACCCAATGCACCCCTAAGAAATGAGAAATAACTTTTCACCCTTGCCTACAGTGTATCTTGACATAGGTGCAACGCAATTTTCAACTCCCTGGGCTTGCGTTGGTCCTAGGGCGAATTTTTAGAACCCCGAGGCCATAAAAAATACCAAAATTTTTCATGAAATCATAAAATGAGACCATGAATTGAAAGATAAATGTGTTAGATCTTACCTAGAAGTGACGACACCTAAAATCCACTAGATGAGCACAATTAATTGCAGCAGATCGAGGGAAAAACTACTCAAAACTCTCACTGTTGAAGGTAAATGTGAAATGGTAAATATGAATAGTCATTTTGAATAATTATGGTTGTTTCTTCGATTATTTTATTCACATTTAATGTTTTGACTTAGTAACAACCTATTTTTACCATGAAATGTGTATTTTTAATCCTTTTGTGATGTTCTAAGAAAGTCGACAATTATTTGACGGATTTCGCCATGTTTTGAACATATCATTTTGACCAAGCAGTATACTTTTATCACTTTTTCATACTTTGTAAACTTACGAAAAAGGAACCCCTTGGAGTCCACTTTTAGCTCTTTTTCAGACTCCCAAAATATGAAAAGATAGTCAAGCACTTGTCTTTTTGAACTCGTAAAAGTAAATGAAAAGATGTATACTCAGTATAATTTTAACCCTTTTCCAGTCTGAGATTAGACTAACTATGAAAAAATAATACCTTAGTCAAACATGGCTAAGAGGTTCTCGTAGGTATTATTTTATGCCTTTTCGGATCTAAGGGACTATCTATGAAAATGAACATCTGGAGTTTTCTTTTCTGCCTCTTTTTCAAACTCTCTAAACATGAAAAACATGTTGAATTATACCTTTGCTAGACTCGGAAATATATCAAACAATGATGGACTTGTCATTCATGATGAGATTGAATCACTCCTTCTTTGGGTCCATTAAATATTCTCAGAGGGATTCATCTAAAGGATGAACTTACATATCAAGAATATGTTATCCTCCTCAAGCTTGTTAAAAAATAAATAGGTACTGACCAATATGGTTGGGAAATTGGGAAAACGGGGTACTCCATTTTGATAATGGCAGCAAGTCACTCTTGAACATGACACTCTTCCACTTCATCTCCATGGTTGTTGAGTTGGAAAATCTGCTTCTCTTTTGTTTTTTCATACCATTTCAAAGCCTTTGCTTCTGTTTTTGGGTCAATGTTGCCAACCCCATTCAGTTTCATCACTGTGTTCAAGAGAATTCATTCACTTAATATGTTTTACAATAGTCTTAAGCCTTCATTCCATGTTTGCCTTTCCTAATCCAGTTCTGTATCAACATCATTCTGTCTCGAATCATTATACCCATTTTGTGTCGTTGATGAGGGATACATTAAGGCCCTCCTATGATGGGTCGCTACCTGTCGACATGAACTCATTATCTAGGAAGTTGACTTAAAAACACCCCTTGGTACTTGGTGCTTGCATACATCAATGGTAAGTTTTCTCACTCTCGGCAACATGTTTACATCATTGGCCTTCGACTGAAAGATTATGGGTGGTGTTGGACATCAACTCATTTATTCACACCATACTGATTGTACTATAGTACCTTGAGAGCCATTAACATCATTGGTGGTTTCTCTCGCATCTATTAACGACTTACATCATTGGTCGGTAATCAAATGGTGTCTACCATGTTCGACACCAGCTCATTGATTCACATGGTTAGACTCGTACATTGGTTGTTCACGTGAATGAGATAGAAGACCCCAGATCTAGTTTCATCCATCCGGGTTGTGATTTTAGGAGTAATACAAGATCACAATGTATGATGGTTGTGATCATACATGCATTCATCCAGTCATGGGCCCACCATCAGTCATCCATGGATGTGTATTTTGATCATTGTACATGTAATGTTAGCTTATGTGCTGAGTATGGGTATGCCTCCCTCATCAAAGATATCATGATGTAAATGTGTTGTAACAAATGATGATCTTGTTGGTTGTACTTGATCCCGACTTTTCACAAGGTAAAACACTTCAGTCATCAGCTATCATTTCCGACTTTGCGCTTTAGGGGGAAATTTGTTATAGGCCATTTTGTCACATCTAGTCAATAGGCCCTCAATTGGATCAATCAACATCCTTTGACCTCCTTCTTATCATCATAGCATAAAGCCCTAAGCATGAATCATTCTTATCCCTGAGTTTCTGCTTGAAAACACCTTATTTCAGTCATTTTAAGGACCAATGCTTTCTAGCCTCCTACTAGACAATGTTGACAACCAGGTTGCTCCATTGTGGACTATGTTGATCACCTACAGGTTGCTCCACTATGCACCTGCGTTGGTTCTAGAAATTCAGGAAAAAGAGAGAGAATCTCAAAGCCTCTTCTTCTATAAGCTTCCAAGATATGTTGTAACCATTTACCTCAGATAAAAGTCTCGAATCCTATCCTATCCTACCTTGGAGTTTTCATCCCTTATCCCTTGATCTCATCCTCCCATCAAGAGTGGATCTCAAGCCCTAATTGGTAAAAGGATAAGAATTCATGAACTACCTCCTTCACCTATATATTTACTGCCATCCATAGGCAAGGGGTTGGATTTTGGAGAGTGATTCTACCCTTATGCTGCTGATGTGAGAGATATCTTCCCATGCATTAGGGTGATTAGAGGTGCACTTTGTGACAAGGAAAGGACAAGTCAACTTGGAGGATCTCTTTTACAGGATCAACACCTATTTTTGGTTGTAACTCACTCCATTTCTATTAATGTAAAGAGTTCTTTGTTTTCCTATATATGATGTTATGGTTTCATATATTTCAATACCATGTTGATCTATTGAATAAAGTGATTAGATGATGCTACATAGATTCCATGGATCGTTGGCTTGTGGAATCTGACTATGTAGATTCTAATAATAGCATTTGGAGCTAGGATTGGAGCATTCAACCCAAGAAAGGAGAAAAGCATAATACAGATCCCAGGTAGGCTTCATCCCATTATCTATTTACTTTAAGGAAAACATTAGTCTTTTGTCTTTTTGTTGTTATAGGTCAGTTCACCAAGCCTAGGGAAGATACTTTTGTCCATAGTCATAGCTTTCACATAACAACAACATTAGAAATGCTAACACAAAATTATGAGATCTAGCAATCTAAAAGCATTGACTACCCGATCATAGATTAGAGCATCAAGTGTGTGATGTTACTCTAATTATTTAACTGGTTATTGCCTAAGTGCTTCATCATCCATTTAATCACTACTTCTCATTGAGTGATTTCCATAAGAAGACAATAAAACATTAATGGAGATGACATATTAGCGGCTGAGATTATGTGAAGAAGTGAAACCTATTACTCTCACATTTTGGATGTGTGCATACACAATGCATGCTATCTCATTATGCATGGACATCCATGAAAAATACAATTATGGTGAAAAGGAGAATGTCTAAATGAAGATAAGCACGTTGGTTGAAATTATGAAAGAAGTAAAAACACATCTGCATGCAAATTTAGCGACTTGAGGTTTAGGCATAGGGAAGAAAAACACAAAACATAGTGACACACAATAGATGAAAGTGCCAAATGAATGTGCATACCAATGAGTGCATCGAGCAAAGCTGAAAGGATACACCAGTAGAAAATTTTGAGGTTAGAAATGGGCCTCAAAACAAAAAAGACTTATCAACATAAACTTTGGAAGAATTAATAGGATTGAAGATGATGATGTCAACCATAAAGGTAAAATATTTGGAGTGAAAGACAAAAAACTACTTTCTTTACTTCATTTTTGTCTCATCCCATTATGGGCTTACTCAAATATCAAGTGTAAGCAATTGTTGGATGCATAATACAATTCAGCCTCGAGGGAGTGCTTCCACTTGAAATTTGAGTAAATCTATAATGAGATGAGTCCAAAATGCAGTAAAGGATTTCTTTCCCCTCTTCCCCTTTGAGAATTTGTAACTATTTTTTTTTCTTTCCCTCTAACTATTATTTTATTATTTTCTTTATGAAGCCCATTTTAGACTTCAAAATTTCTCTAATTAGCATGGAAAGTAAAGTCCTCTTATGACACTTACTTAATGATTGAGGAATAGAAAATAACATGAGAATAAAATGTTTGCTTCAATGGTCACCTCTATGAGGGAAGGTGAAGAGTCCTTTGGAAAAGGTGAGTAGTTGGACACTTGTGAAATAAATTAGATAACTACCCAGAGAATCAAGTTTGCTAATATATAAAGATTCACAAAAAATCATTGATAATTTGACAATTATATAACTTAATTTTGAGTTTTATTTAAATTCATTAATTATTCAATCTAACCATATTCATTACAAACATTACAAATAATTATAATTTAACTCTCTTAGAAAATAGGTCCAAAAAACACAATGATAAACTCTTAATACAAAAGTAAATATCATCCTCGTAATGAAATTTTAATGTATTGAGATATGTTATTATAATCCTAAACCACAAATCATAGGATGATAAAAGATAACCCACCAAACATAGGATTGAATCCCGTTTTAATGATCGAAACCCATTAATACTTATATTAAGGAAAACAAAACATTAACATATTAACTAAAATTTTTTATCCCAACACCAATTTATTTATAAATCTACACAACTTTCGACACATTAACCTTAATTAATCAAAGGATTGATAACACACCAACCTTAACCTGATCTAATCCAAAATGTACTCTGATTGTTTTGTTATTTTTTTATCATGAATTTCATCCTTGATGCCTTAACCATAGTTAATTCAACTTTTCAAAACACATCAACCTTAACCTAATCCAATATGTAAAACTGATTACATATTCTTGATGCCTTGAAATGGAGGCTAAATTCGTGGGGCGTTGTGGACCCCACAAAACGGAAACAGTCGATTACAGCGTGGACGTTACAACGACTAACAACTACGTGCCAACAACACAGTGGCCTATGTCCACGTCAGCCCAAAAAGTAAGGCCCATACACGCGTTCCAGCTAACATAGCTGTCAGGTTACCCTGGATCCATTTGTCACAGAGGAAATTGAAAGGCAACCATCGGATCCCAATTACTAGCGCACTATTTAATCGCCGCCTACTTTTATTTGCCCCCGGAAAAAGCAAGAACTCACTGGTGCGTAATAAAGGGAGAAAAAGAGGGAGCGATAAAGCAGGGAGGTCCTATTCACGCGTGCAATCCTTTGAAGGGAGGGTATTTGGTGATTGGCGTCGGGAATATTGAACAAGAAAGAGGACGTTGAAGCTGGACATAGTGCCAGATTCGTTGTTTTGGGCTTCAGGAGCTCCTCGGCGGGTGGAAATTTATTTGGATTAACACAGGCGTTTAGGTGGTCCAAGTCCGCAAATTTGGAGTTTGAGCGGCCGATTCCTTGTCTTTTTAACGGCAGTTTTGCTGCAGTTTTCGTTTCTTTTTTCAAAATTTCTGTTGGAAATCCAGGTAAGTTTCCGTAATTCTGGCTATGCTTTGAAGCTTTTACCAATTTTCATGAATAAAAGAAACTTGCCACTGGATCGTGTATTTTAGCCGTGCGGATTTGTAGTTCTGTGCGTGATGGATAGATCCGGTGAACGAATCGCCTTTTTAGGAAACTTTGCGAAAAAATGAAAGTTTTGTCCGGGATTTGGTTTTTCTGTGAGCGAATAGGGTTTCTTTATGTTTAATATAATTGTTAGAGCTAGATCAGTCTGTCTTCTTGTTATTGCCTCCGTAAGCGAAATGGAACAGAGCAGGTTCTTAGTGCAGAGGTTGTCTTAGGGTAAGTCATGTACTGGCCTTTTCGATTATGGGAAATGTTGCGATTTCGTTAGAGATTTGTCGTTTAAACGAAATTTCTTAGTTGCCTTATTTGTGCTGATGAATTGCCATGGATGGAATAGAGCGAAGATCTTTTCTTTGAAGTTAAGAAATATATTTAATCATTTGACGGGAAAATAGTCGGTTCCGTTTTACATACAGAGTGAAGCGTTTCCTCGTAACTTGAGTACATTCCCGTCATTTGGCGAGGAAGAAAGCTTGTTTTGGTTTTAAGATGGTTGTGCTTTGTTGAGATTCAATTTACTTGTGAGTTTTTCAGTCTAATGCTTTTCAGTAGGGTTTCAGTAGTTGGATTAGTGATTTTTTTGAGGTTTTTTTGTGGGTTTTTCTGGTCAAATTTTTCTAAGTAATTTATTGAAATCGCAATCGCAAGGTTGATAGGTAATTTCTGCACAATCAAAGTGTCCTGGTGTCCTGGGGTTTTTCAGGGTGCTGAATCCAAATATGCAGTTAAAAAACCATTTTAAATTACACAAATCAAGATTTAACTTCAATTTTTCCACTGATTCCGTCACGGAATTTCCAAAAAATTACACTAATGACAACTCTTTTTTTTTTTTTTTTTTGAGGAAATGGACTGAGATCTGAGTTACTCATGGTTGCAGGTTTTCAAGGACTTTTATAGGGCAAAATCCTTTATGGCTTCTGGCAACAGCTGGGCTGATCAGTGGGACAATACCAATAACAATGAAGAGTACAACAATAACTCTGAGTCCTATGGAAGGAAGGAGAAAGGAAACGGTAAAATGGCTAAGGTGAAAGTGGTTGCAGTATCAGGTCTGGAGAAGGCCAAGGTAGTTGCCACTGTTGGAGCTCAGAAGCTTAAAAGTGGAACAAGCGCAGGAATAAAATGGATTAAAAATCAGTACCAGAAAAGGACTGCAAAGTGATGACAACCTCCATATCATAGGATGGGTTGAATCTCTGAAATTCTTGAAGCGGGAAGCACGGTTTCCAACCATATAAATGAATTGCGGTTTGGGTGTGGGTTCTCTAACACTATATGGTGCGGGGGGGTTTCTAGACTGATAATTGGAGCTCGTGTTTTACAGTGTTCAATTCTGAGTATTGTTTGTCACACAGAGACACAGTAGGGTTATTGTCTTATGTTTTTGAAAACTGCAGAGATAGGCAGTCTATATGTATTCTTTGATTCTTGATTTTGTAATAGAATGAATGAATTTTACAATAGAATGAATGAATTTTACAATGAGTATAATTGATTCACATGGATATTACTAAAAAATCAAGATCTGAAGCCTGATTAACCTCTATAACTTTGATGTGATTTGTCTGTGGTTTTGCTCAATGGGCTGAACATTTGTTTGATTATAATTATGTGTCTATGTTCCTTTTAAAATGATAAAAAATTTCCTTTGAATATTTTAATAATTTTCTTTAGTATCTTGATTTAAAAAGTTTTTGTCCTTTTCTAAGGTATTGTATATTGTTGAATTTTCTTTATGTTTGAATATTGTACATCATTGTTGATTTTTCTTTATGTTTTATATGTGGGTAACTGAAGAATAAAGTAAAAGATGAAAGGTCGCTGATTAAAGGGAAAGGTGAAAAATAGAAAAAAAAGAAAGTAAAAGCTGAAAGGTCGATGATTAAATATTGTACATTGTTGATTTTTCTTTTATATGTGGGTAACTGAAGAATAAAGTAAAAGATGAAAGGTCGCCGATTAAAGGGAAAGGTGAAAAAAGAGGAAAAAGTAAAAGATGAAAGGTCGCCGATTAGAGGGAAAGGTGAAAAAAATGGAAAAAGTAAAAGATGAAAGGTCGATGATTAAACGGATAGGTGAAAAATAGAAAAAATAAAAAGGTGAAAGCATTCTATTTTTTTTAATCTCACATTAAGAACTATACAAATCTTTAAGTTAATAATAACCCATTTTTGCTTTTTTAATAATATCATATAAATCCTTTTCTGATTTTTTTTTTTAACTTATGACTAAAAACAAAGATTACACGTCTTTGTGTCAGTTCTTGAGTAAATTTTTAAATTAAAATCTAAAAAAAATTAACTTAGGACTAAAACCAAAGATTGCACGTCTTTGTGTGAGTTCTTGAGTAATTTTTTAAATTAAATTCTAGTTTTTAATTGAATGTTATTCTAAATAGTTAATGACTCTTGAAAATAGTTACCGGTCACGATATCATTAAATTTCTAACTCAGGAATTTTTAAATTTATTAAAACAATGATGTATATATTATTGTAATATTGTATTATTTTCCACATTTCGTAGCGATATGACATCAAATATAGTTTTTATGATCACCACTATCCTTATCATTATTTGAAAACAATTATGTTTACAAATTTCGAATTTATTTAAGTGAATGAATGTTTTGGAATATACATTATTAATTTTTCCCTTTTAAACTACTTGAGCATTTAATAAAGTACTTGAGCATTCAATTTCATCGTCGACATGGTATTTAATTTCATAGTTGACATGGTACTTCAGGGTGATTGTCAATTCCATTAAGACTAAGATTCCATTCATACTAAAAAAATGCTAAAAATGGATATTGTGATTTAATGGATTTGGTCAAAATATATGATAGAGTAAATTGGGATTTGTTTTAAGCTCGTGTAAATTGTGATTTTTTTAAGCTTGTACTTTTCAATATTGGATTTAACTTTATTCTTTTTTTTTTCTATGTATTTAGGGTTGGGCATGGAATCTCCCGAGACATGTTTTGGGGCTTAAAGCTCAAGTTTTGATAGAGTCTTCTTGTAAAAGCTTCGCGAATTGTGGACGAGAAATTGTAATAGAGTCACAGAGTTGTCCACCCTAGTTTTTGTAACGTAATGTCGGTTGGAATCCCCCAAGACATGTTTTGGGGCTTAAAGCCCAAGTTTTGATAGAGTCTTCTTGTAAAAGCTGCGTGAATTGTGGGCGCAAAATTGTAATAGGGTCACAGGGTTGTCCACCCTAGTTTTTGTAATGTAATGTTGGTTGAATAGACTTACCCATGGTCCGCGGACCATCGAATTTTATAAATAGAGCGAGCCTCTAAGTGTATAAGATAACTAATAGAAGATGGAATAGAAGAGAGAAGAAGAAGAGAAATTTAAGTGATTGAGTCGAAGGGTAAAGCATGTCTGTGGGTCATAGAGTAGGAGAAGGCTCTGCAGTTGAATGCGTAGAGGCCTAGTAGTTCACAGCTGAGTGCGCGGACTCCTGCAGTTGAGTGCGCAAGGAAGGTCGAGTCCGTAACCGTTGAGAGAATCAATAAAGAGAAGTTTTACTATATTTCTGTGTATCTTTTCTTGGTTTAATGTATGATTTTATATAATTTGCAAATATATTGTTTATTCACTTCGCGAACCTGTAAGAATGTTTTGTATAACTAATTAAACTTAAGACATTCAAGTAGGCAAAGGTAATTAACTAGTACTGTAAGATAAGTAAGATCTCGGATAATAGCGCAGAGCGCGCCACAAGAGCTCCACAGCCCCTGGTTAGGGCTGCGCGAAGGCAATGTATTAGGTTGCAAGGAACGAGAAAGTGCGCGAAGCAACTTGCGCGCAGGAACAAATAGTGGATCAGTCGAACCTCTCAGACATCTCAAGGGTTCAAAAACCTAGTTCTAGCACCTTCCTATACTACGAGTGAGACCTCAGTCCGCTCTCTACGGACTATTATTGAAAGGGCCAGTAGTACAAGGATTTATTTGGCTAATTAACTCTGAACTTGGGGCCCCAACAAGCCAATAAATGGTTCTATTTCCGGGACCAAGATCTGCATAGAGATGTCTGATGGCGTATCACTGGAATCCGACAAAAAAATGAATTGAAGATTGGTTGGGCAGAAAGATTCACGAGTTCGCAACATAGGAAAACAGGAACCCGCGACTATCAAAAGAGGAGTGGTTAGATTGCTACTTGTATACGGAGGTCCACGAAATTTTCTTTGCTTCCTTCTCCATTGAATTATACGAGTGGATCGCGAAGCTAGCAGATAGCCAAGGAAGGTGTAAACTCGACAAACTTATTGTGTGGACTCTAGGATTGGTGCGCAGACTGGAAGCATCGGAAGATAAGATCACGCGCAAAACCAGTTACACGAGGTAACCACGCTCAACTGTAACATGATGACAAGGTCGCTACGCTGCGTCGCAACAAAGGTAAGAGATCTGCCTACGTATGACAGGTTAAGCGAGGTGGATGACTTCCTAAACAAATTTGAAAGAGAAGTACCGGAACAGTAGCGCTTCGATGCTCTGAAATGGGTATTACGGGCTACACCCGCGAGATGGTGGGGGACACACCAAAGAAGTTTTGAAGACTGGCACAGATGCAAAAAGATGATGCACATGCGGTTTGGGAAGCCTCCGATGCGATTAACGAACAAACTTGTCGGATGAACCGGCTCGCGCACCCACCTATCTAAGTGGATACATGCATATGGTGCAAACCCTGCACGAATGCACACCGTTCTCACGGTAGGAGACACGATTAGTAAGCAAGTGCGGGTAAGGCAATGGCACGAACAACCCCTCCTGTTGGGACCATGAAGTATGGAAAGACCAAGTGTGTAGAAGAATATCCATGCAGAAGCTTTTAACAAAGTATGCGAAGCGCTGAACAAGGTCCACAGTGTGAAGCAGGCTGACTTGGACCTGCGAGTACCAGCGGTCCTATGGGCTTATAGGACCGCATGCAAGAACCTGACCGCGAAGGCACCACCAAGGCTAGAGTATGAAGCAACTGCCGTAAGCCCTATAATACTTGGAAAGCTTAGACCACACATGATAACACTGGTAGATACGACGGTTCGCGGAACCTTGGAAGTAGAAATCCAATAGGGAAATTTTAGACTCCAAGAACTTGAAGAAGAAAGGGTACGATTAAGGAAGAAAAGCGCTCTGGTGGACGCAGAAGTCAAGAAGCTAGAGGACGAGATAAAGGAAGATTTTCTCGGCAAAAAGACCAGGGTGATAAGGCAGGATGCATATGATCACGATGACAGGTTTAAGGCCTATTGCCACGAATTGATCAGTCTGATGCCTTGGCTTGGACTGCACATTACTAAGTGAATTGACCAAGGTAGCACGTTGCAGATGGTAAAGTGCGCGATGCCGACCGTAACAATGAAAGGTGAGTATTTTCTAGGAAACATGATGAATGATAGGATGAAACTTTATACGGGTGGTGCGACCACCTGATTAGCTGAAGGAAGTACAATCTTAGCACTCCAGGCAGTTGAAATGGAGCGCGGGACTATAAACTATTCTGCTCGGGAGCTGCGCGATGTTGGAGCTGCGCGTAGAAGCAAAGAGTCACAAGGTCTACGACCACGCACGGAGGGCTGCGCTGCCATGCGGGTTGGCCAGAAAGTGACCGTTGAAGTCATTATTCATGATGGGATGCTCGACTTGAGACCAAATGGAGCAGGCGACGGGCATTTAAGACGCAATTTATGGGCAAGATTTGGGAAATTCTGCTGCTAAATGAGCAATAATGAACCAGATTTGGGGGGAATGGGCGAACTCAAATTCAAAAAGCACTATAAATTACAAGGGGCTGCCCAGCAAACAACACTTGGTCATTTGCGAATTAAGCTATTGAGCAAAGCCCTGATTGTTGTGTGTTGAGCGTTGATTAAGCCCCTGAGTTCACGAGCGCTAGATTTCTAGACAGACATGATGGCAACAACTGAGGATGTTATGGAGTTAACAAAATTGACCACCGAAGAGGCCACGCAGGCCTTGACTGTGGGGGATGCTCCAGAAGGTGCTGGGATTGTGGCAGAAATCACCGCGCACGCCAAGACCCAAGAAGGATAAACAAGCGATGGTTCCCGTATGTGTGTCCCTGCGGAACCTGCTGCACACTAGGTTGTCAATGGAGGAGAAGGGGAAAGTCGTCACTATAGAGACCGATGAAGAAGAATAAGACCTAGAGGACCTATTCATCGCAGAAGACGAGGTCGAAGGCATGGAGGAGGAAACTGAGCCTACGCACCCCTCGACAAAGCTGCCCGCCTATGTACCCCCGCGGAAAGGGAAGGCTAAGGTGCCCAAGGACCTTGACGAGACCAAGAGCTCGCTCCAGACCCTGCTCCTCCCAAATAACATTATTTTTTAGGGCACGCACCTAGGACGAGTGCCAAGCTTAAAATTCAAAGATTGGGACCTCGCTGACCATGAAAAGTTCCCTCACCTTGAGACCTCACATTTGATGAAGCCTAAGCAAAACACTGCGGCAGGGGTTACAAAATTAAAGCCGCGAAAGTGGTTGCGCGGAGTGGAAAAGGCCGGGCTACTTAACCTGCTCTGGGTGCCACATTTCCACCACGCCCCAATAACCATTTTTGTCATCAGACAGCTGCTCTGCCTGGTGCATGATGGATGTTTGTGGCTGGAGGAGCCCATCTTCATCACGATAGACTTGATTCACCACATTTGCCGGCTTCCATGTAAAGGAGAGGACCCCGCAAACATCTCAGAAGGGAAGATAAGTGACTTGGCCATCGCGGAGGCCATGAAGAAAAAATACAAGTTGGCAAAGAAGAAAAGGGGTTACGCCATATCTAGCATCAATGACAAAGTAGTGAAAGTAGCAACCCAAATACTCGTCGGTAAGATCATGCGCAAATTCTGTGTAGACGAGGTACCCGCGCCAGTGGTAACACTGTCTGAGTAATGCGCGGAAGGGGTCCAGTTTAACTGGTCCGAGTTACTCTGCAAGGAGTTTTTGCCAAATTGCCACGACGCTGAGGAACAGGGCAAAACGTTTCACTATGCATGGCTTTTGCTGTCCATAGTGCTCGTGGCGGGGGAATTACCGGAGGATAGTCAATTCCCCATAATTGACAGGGATCTGCCGGAGGCTGCGAAGTACGCTTTTCTCTAGGCCACAAAGGATGCCACTAGGATCTGCGACAGTAAAATATTCTGGGTGTTCATGGAGATGAACCTCGGAATGGGGATCAACCGCAAGCCGCGGTTGTCGCCCACTATCTACAACAACCTTCAGAGTTTTGCAGAATTTAAAGCAAACATCCATAGCATTTACATTAGAGCATGCAAGGACCCGACCAAACAATGGAGGAAGCTACCCTTTGTAGCCACAAACGATGTCATTTTTAATTCCCTTGAGACATGGCCGCCGGAGTGGTTCACCCCAGACATCGCGAAGATAGAGAAGTCGGCGGCACAGAGGAAGAAAGTCGAGGCCAAACTGCGCATTGCACAGTTGGCAGAAAAAAGAAGGAAGGAGGCAGTGGCAACAGAAGTGCGGGTGGCACGGGACGCTGCAAAGACAACCACTGAGCAGGAAAAGGCCGCAACAACAACAACAGCAGCACAGGAGGCAACTGCAAAGGCACGCAAGGGCCAAACATCACCTTCGCATGGGCACGAAGCAGAGGAAGAAGAGGGAGGCACAAACCCACAAGTCGCGTCAACACAGTTGAAACACCAGCACCCAACCTAGCGGACAGGATCGTGTAAGAAGGTCAAGGCATCAAAGTTGTCCATTGACCTGATCACCCTAACCAAGGGTGATTTGCACGACATCGGCGAGACAGTGTGCGATGTCACCTCTGAGGCTCTCCAAAATTTCATGCGGGAGAACCAGATTGTGTTGGGGGCCCTCAGAGCATAGTTGCAAGAGTTGCAGGGGTGCCCTCCTCAGGTTGGTACCCTTTCAACCAGCCTCGCAGTCAGAACAATGGCAGCAAAACAAATGTTGTGCGCTCGAGTGATAAATACCATAGTGCTGCCAGAAGGGGCACTAGTGACAACAAATGAGGCAGGATGGGATAACTGCAGAGCTGCGAGCTAGGGAGAGCTGCGCACTGCAAGTCGTCAACGAGCAGAAAATCAATATGGAACAATTGAGCTTGCAGTGTGACGAAGTGGTATCGCAGAATCGACAACTAGTACAGGTAATAGACGAAGCTTTCTAGAGCGTCCTGGAGCTGGCCATCCCAACAGACATACTAGTAGAGGCGTGTATCCACAAGTTAGCAGTAGGGGTACGTGAGGCGAGGGAGGAAATGATAAAGGTTCAGTTGGAGCTGAACCTTCAGGTCGCTGAGCTGCGGTTAAAGGCGGAACCATCCACCCCTCCGGAAGTTAGAGAACAGTGCGCTAGCGCTATCACAGCGGGACTGGATGAAATTGGTAGTGCAGTGCAAGACTGCACTAGCATGTTGGAAGAATCATTTGAGGTCCTCACAAATCTGCAGGAGGATCCCAACATCCAGCGCTTAGAAACAGAGGCGCGAGAACTCCAACAGCAGTATGAAAACGTCAAAGGAACTGTGCAGACGGTGGCCCTCACTCAGAGGCTTGCATGGATGCAACAAGCCAAAGCGCTGAAAGAACAGGTGGACGCGACAAGACACAAGGAAGCAGTCCCGAAGGCGCACGTTCAGCCTTGGATCAATGAGGCCTTCACCATCACAACAGAAATTCAAGGAAATCTCGTGCACATGTAGGGGATACACGCACTGATGCAGCGAAGCACTTCTGACACCGCAGTCTTGGAACAACGCATACAACAGATCCAGTAGGCAGTAGCTCAGTGCATTGCCGACCTTGCGGTAGTTCAGACACAGTTGGAGGGACTTTGCGCAAAGATCTTCGTGCCGATAGAGTGACTCGAGGGTGAGTCACTTTGTGTTGGGGGCCTGTTGGGCATGGAATCCCCCCAAGGCATGTTTTGGGGCTTAAAGCCCAAGTTTTGGCTGAGTCTTCTTACAAAAGATCTGCGAATTGTGGGCGTGGGGCACGAAATTGTAATAGAGTCACAGGGTTGTGCACCCTAGTTTTTGTAATGTAATGTTGGCTGGATAGACCTACCCATGGTTCGCGGACCATGGAATTGTATAAATAGAGCGAGGCTCTAAGTGTATAAGATAACTAATAGAAAATGGAATATAAGAGAGAAGAATAAGAGAAGTCTAAGTGATTGAGTCGAAGGGTAAAGTGTGTCTGTGGGTCATAGAGGAGGAGAAGGCTTTGCAGCTGAGTGTGTAGAGGCCTAGTAGTCCACAGCGGAGTGCGTGGACTCCTGCAGTTGAGTGCGTAGGGAAGGTCAAGTCTGTAACCATTGGGAGAATCAATAAAGAGAAGTTTTACTATATTTATGTGTATATTTTCTTGGTTTAATGCATGATTGGATATAATTTGCAAGTATATTGTTTATTTACTGCGGGAACCTGTATGAATGTTTTGTATAGCTAATGATAACTTAAGACATTCAAGTAGGTGAAGGTAATTAACTAGCACTGTAAGATAAGTAAGATCTCGGATAATAGCGCAGAGCGCGGCACGGGAGCTC
The DNA here is from genome assembly GCA_031772625.1 of Pinus tabuliformis. Classification (NCBI taxonomy): domain Eukaryota; kingdom Viridiplantae; phylum Streptophyta; class Pinopsida; order Pinales; family Pinaceae; genus Pinus; species Pinus tabuliformis. Next base: position 25,722,804 of record CM062813.1, read on the forward strand.
CACAGTGCTTGGTTAGGGCTGCACGAAGGCAGTGTATTAGGCCGCGAGGAACGGGAAAGTGCGTGAAGAAACCTGCGTGCAGGAACAAACAGTGGACTAGTCGAACCTTTCAAACATCTCAAGGGTGTGGAGCTCCACAGCGCCTGGTTCTAGCACCCTCCCATACTACTTCGGGTGAGACCTCATTCCACGCTCCGTGGACTGTTGCCAAAATGGCTACTAGTATAGGAATTTGTTTGACTAATTAACTTCGAACCTGGGTCAAGCCCCAACAAGCTAACATCCAGTATGAAGATCAATAATGAAAAATCCTCCTTCCTCCATTCCATACCAAAATTTTTCAGATGAGATCATAGCTTCCATCTATTTTTTCTTGCCTTTTGAGGCGGAACCTATTGATAATGGATTTACATATTTGGGCTATTGCTTGAAATTGAATTGCTACTATGTGAAAGACTTATCCTGGCTAATTAAGAAGATAGAAAACAAAAAGGGTAATTGGTGTTACAGGTGGCTTTCTTTAGGCGGAAGAATGATACTGGTAAAGTTTGTGTTGGAGAGTATTTCAGTACACTGGTTAACTCTCTCTAAGATCCCAAAATCTATTAGCATGAAGATTCGTCATTGTATGTTTAATTTCTTCTGGTCTGGGAATAAGGTAAGGGCAAGTTTCTATTTTGCTAAAGATGAACTATTATCTCAACCAAAGAGCCTTGGGGTTGGGGTTTTAAAAATCTAAATTAGTTTGGTTTATCCCTATTAATGAAGAGCTTTTTGAGGGCAATTTTTGGCTTTGGTCTTTTAAATCTCATTATCAAAGAAAAATACTTGAAAAATCAGGTATGTCAGCGACTGACTAAGATCCTTTGATAAGCATAATTATTCATTTGAATCTATTTCTTAGAGGGGCCTATTGGAGACTTTCACTTGGATCTCAAACTGGCTTGCCTAGAAGGTGGGTAAGGGAAATTAGATCATCCTTAGGAAGGATCCCTTCATTGCGGGTGATGCATTTTATCAATTATCTATGGTGTTAATCTCTACTTAAATGCTTGAGGAGTGTATGTTGTGTGCATCATGCTATCAGGTTTGGCTTGCAAGTTATCCACTCAAGTAGTTAGAAAAACTTAGATGATTTGGGTTTACAGGGGCCCTAGGCAAATGAATGGGATTTCATTGTATAAGGTCTATACTCTAAGGAGATTTTCCTAAATAACAAAGAGGATTCCATTGTTTGGCACTGGAACACCTCCTCTGGTTAGGTCTTAACTAGGCTAATCTATGAGTCCATCTCTTCTTCCTCTCTGGAACAGAAGGACATCCGGTGGCATAGGAAGATATGGAAATGGCCTTTGCCTAAAAAGATTTGGTGTTTTGTATGGTTTTCTTTGGAAATTCGTATCCTTATGTGGGACAATCTACTATGTAGGGGTTTCTTTGGCTTGAATGTTTGTTGCCTTTCTATGGATGGGCTTGAATCTGTGGATCACCTCTTTCTTAATTGCGTCGTTACCAAAGTTTCATGGAAATATGCTTTATCTGTTCTCAACCTTTAGGACACTAGCCCTTGTTCTTTTGAATCATGTCTACATTGGTGGGGCCTTGAAGGACAGTTTCAAAACCATGCATGTTTTTCTTGCTTGGGGTATCTAGAAGGTGAGGAACAAATACATTTTTGAAGATTTGATCATAAAACCTACTCATATTCTTCCTTAGGTTATTGATTTTTTCAAGGATTTCATGAGACCTCGAAAAGCCATGGACAACAAAAAATTGTGTTATCCTATGGTATCTCAATTTTGCTTTGTGGGTTTCTTTGATGGTGCATAACAAGTTGGCCTTTGTGGTTGGGGTGCACTTATCTTGCTCTCGGGGTCCTCCTTTTTCCATATTTCGCTAAACATTGGACCTAGTACCAATACAAAGGCTGAAATCATTGCTTGTTGGGTACTCCTCTTTGCTTCTTTCAACAATTTTATTTTTTTACAAGTTTGTGAAAACTCAAAATGCATCATTGGCTGGTTATCAGGCACTGAAAACCTACAGGTATTAAACTTATCATATTGGAAGGACAAGATAACAACGTTGAAGGAAAGTTTCATTTCCTCTCTTTTAAGCACATTCACAGGGAATGGAACACCCAGGCATATATGTTATCAAGGAAGTCTCCCACAACGTAAGAATGATATATTTACTTTGAAGAACAACATGGCATTCATTTGTCAAAAAGAGGAAGAGTCCCCATCTTCTCAGGATATTAGATTTTCAATGGCAGGATCAAGCTCTCAACTTTATCCATTCATATGCATTCAATTATTACAACCTATTTTTTTCCTAAAATATGTCCACACATTCGGCTAAGTGAGTTTTGGTACAATTTTTGTTACTTTTTGATCTCTACATGCAAGCTCTTGCTAGCAGAGCACTTTCAATATACTCACAACTCCTTATTTTTATGTGATTTTAATGTTTCCTCTCAGTGAACCCATCAGTGATGTTGTTGCTCTACTATGGATATATCTTGTGTATATCGGGCACTGTATTTATGTTTTTCTTTTATCCTCTAGCAGATTGCTGTTAGGATATTCCGACACATAGGAAATAGTTAAGTATACTTGGTTTAGTGTAGAGTTAGGTAAAGTGTGTTTCTTTACTATGTACATTTGTAACTTACAATTTGACGGTCACGATATGTTCTAGACATGAAGTGATCCGACTGTTCATTCTCTCCTCGGTATTACCGACACTTGATCTGTGGATTAACACCTGATTGGTCCATGATCTCTATTTAAAGAGCATGAATGGTCATTTGTATGGTGACTGTTCATGAGAAAATATTATTTAAATTTTCTTTATTTTATTAATAAATTGCCTGAAGTGGCCGCGTTGGTTCAGGCCATGGACTGTTTCCCTCTTTGAGGGTTTTAACCACGTCAAGAATACTAGTGTATTGATCTGTGATCTGTTTGTGAGCGGTGTCATTTGGTGTTCTATCTGAGGAACTTACCTATAAATTCTTACATGGTATCAGATCTCTTTGAGGGCTGCATCCGTTAATGATCCAAATCCGAAGCCAATACAACTGCATCTGACTGTCGTTTCCTAGATCTACTGTTTTTGACTACTTTCGGGCCGAGAAGACTGCTCTATTGTGTTAGGAGCATCTATTCCAGTGAGGAACCCCTTTCGTTTCATGCGAAAAGGTTTTCGGTAGCCCTAGCTATGTTATTTTTAAGATCTGGAGGTATACAATATTTATTTGCAGTTTTAGTTATTCATCTCTCTGTTTATTTTGGTTTATTTAGCTTTGTGTTTTTTTATTACCGGATCTGTACCTTTCATTTCTGCGTATGTTCTTTTCCCCACAACTCTGTGCGATTTGGGCAAATCAGAAACAGAAAGGAAGGATTTTTCTCATGCGTATGCTCTTTTTCGCCACGCCTTAGTGTGATTTCGAAAAATCAGAAACAGTGAGAGAAATATTTAGTTTCGGACGAAAGCTAGGTTGAAGCCATAAGGTTTGATTTTTTTTACATGTCCGCGTTGGGTTGTGTGGTTTTTTGTTTTGTAGGTAAAAAGAGATTTTTCAAGGTAAGCACGCACCCCAAAGCTTCAGTGACTAAAAAAATAAAAAAACCCTTTTTTTCCAAAAATTACTAACCTTTTAAACTAGCTCACTTGGTCCAAAGTTACTTTGTGAGAATAGAGGTCTTGGGTTCAAGTCTTTCGTTTTGTTGAGTTACTTTTTCAAAAAACACATGTAACTTATGTTTTAAAGTTACTTTATGTAAAAGCGTTCTCACCCATTATAAAAAGTGAGTCACTTATAATTCTAAAGTCTTTTTATCTTTTATTCAAGTTACAATTTAGTGAGTAGCTCATAAAGTACCATTGTAAAAGTGACTTTCACTTATTTATAAAAGTTGGTCATATAAAATCATTTTTAAAGTGAGCTAATTAGATTAAGTTTGGAAGGGGGATGGGGGTGGGGTTTAAATATAACATTATCATTCACTTCTGCACATTCACACACTTCGTCGGCATCTTCAACAACTTTTCTTAAAAAAACCATAACTTCTTCATCTAGATGCCGTTTTTTTTAATCGGCCTAATTTTTCGAGATCTTTCCATTGGAACACTTAGTATCAACATCTACAGCTTCAGTTTCTATTAAAATGGAAAGTCCATGCCAAGTTATTCTTAACAGCACCAACTACTTCCAATGGTGGTCCTACATTGTGGATTTACTTAGAAGTAAAGGTCTTTACAGAATAGCCTCAGGCCAGGAAACTAAACCTAAAGATGAAGATAAGACAACCAAATGGAAAAATAGGCAAGATCAAGCACATGAGTTAATAGGGATGTCTATTTCTCCAAACCTTAGAATCCATATCGCAGAACTTGATACCCCTAATGAAACAGTGAAACAACTCACTAAATTTTTTGGAATTAAAAATGAAATTAGAGCCCATCAACTTGAAAATGAGTTGCTTACGTTGGACCCCAATAATTTTTCTTTCATTGAAGATTTTTTGTCCAAGTTCAAGGCCCTCAGACTTCTCTTGGAAGGTGTTAAGGTTAAGAAAGAAGATGGTAGTCTTATCTATTCCATTCTTACTAAGTTGCGACCAGCCTACTCAGTATTTGTTTCCACATTCCATTCTACTAGAGAAGCTTTCATTTATCAAGGACAAGACTACAAGTCCCCCTCTTTTGATGCCTTTTGTGATTCTTTAATAATAGAACAAGAAAAACTCTTACATCTTGGTCTTCTTAATCTTGGAAACTCTTCTAAGAAAGCCTTAGCTGCCCAACAGCAACCAAATTCAAAGAATCCTAAGAAGCAATATCCTAAAAAGAATGGTCCTAAACCAAACAAGGGTCCTAAGTAATTTCAGTGTCAAAATGAAAAATCAATTCAACAAAATGATAAGGCAAATAAAAACAAAGGGAAAAAGACTGATAGACATTGCAACTTTTGTAATCGAGATGACCACTTAGAATCCAAATGCTTTAAGAAGATGGAAGCCTTGGAAGCAGCAATGAAGAAGCATAACATCCATTTGGAGCATTCTTCAACTTCAACTTCATCTTCAGGAATAACACTTTCCGCATGTGGTTGTCAAGCATCTCGGTCTGGTTATGCAATAAATGTATCTTCTTCTTCTCATTCTCATGAGTGCCTCATTGATTCTGGATCTTCTTATCAAATGGCCAAAAACAAATGCATGCTTTCTTCTTTAAATGATTGTAACACCAAAAATATATATGTTAGTGACGATAGATCTCTCAATGTTGTAGGGACTTCAACTATTCATCTAGACAATGGTCAATTTAATGATGTATTATGTGTTCCAATCTTATCCTGCAACCTTCTATTTGTATATCATATAACTCATTCAGGCGAAGGTAAAATCGTTGAATTTTCACCTCATGATGTTGTAATTAAGGACCTAAGAGATCCTAGACAGATTTTAGCTACTGGCATTGCTGATGATTCTACAAGATTGTATAAGTTTAACAACTTTGGGTCATCAACTCTTCCCTCGCATTTTATTGCTCATAATGATGAAGTGAGCAAACTTTGGCATGAGCGATTTGGTCACTTAAACTATTGCTCCCTTCAAAATCTATGTAAAGAGAATATGGTGATAGTTCTTCCTATGGTATCTTGCAGAAATGGTGTTTTTTCCGGATGTGTACTCAAAAACATCATCGTGATAGTTTTGAAAAACGTGCCTCTTGACATGCCTCAACCCCTTTACAACTTGTGCATAGTGATTTATGTGGTCCACTTCCAGTTGTTTCATTCTCTGGCTCCAAGTATTTCTTAACTTTCATTGATGATTTCTCGAAATGCACTTGGGTATACTTCTTAAAACTCAAGAGTGAAGTATTTAACATGTTCTTGGCCTTTAATGCCTTTGTTGAGAAACAAACTGGACATTACATTCTTAAGCTAAGATATGATAATGACGGAGAATATGTTAACAACAAATTCATCAACTTTTTCACTGAGCATGGAATTCAAATGCAACGTACTGTTCCATATACTCCACAACAAAATGGTGTAGCTGAAAGGAAGAATCACACCTTAAAGGAAATGGCTAATTGTATGCTTCAATCTAAAGGACTTAGTCTTAATTTGTGGGAAAAAGCAATTAACTATGCAAATTACATAGTAAATCACACCCCTACTAAGGTTTTAAAGAATATCACTCCAGAAGAAGCATGAAGCTCAATTAAACCAGATGTAAGTCACTTTCGTGTTTTTGGAAGTGAAGCATGGGCCCATATTCCCAATGAGAAAAATAAAGCGTAGAACCTAAGAGTGAAAAATTTATTTTTGTTTGATATTTTAAAGATGTCAAAGGATATAAACTTATTCCACTTAAGTCCAAAAATGTTATCATTAGAAGAGATGTAAAGTTTTCTAAAAATATATCGGCCTACGAGCCTAGTTCGGCGGATGTGCCATCTCTCTCTATCCCTTCTACTTCTAAAAATATTTCTTCTTCAGATGATGACAGCGAGGATGACAATCCTCCCCCACTTTCTCAGGATCCTCCTTCAGCTCCCTAGCTTCCAAAATGGGTTCGTGCTACTCGGGATGCAACAGGTGCTCTTGCAGGTGATTCTACAGATTAACGATGTACACGTTCTCAGTTCGATAGAGCCTCTTCTTTACTAGCTTAAGCTTCAACGAATTATGATCCTGACACCTTTGCAGAAGCTTCAGGCCATCCAGATTGGGACACAGCTATGAATGAATAATATCGTTCATTATTGGCAAATGATACATGGGATCTTGTTCCTCTTCCAAAGGGACAAAAACTTGTTAGATGAAAATGGGTTTATAGAACCAAGTATGGACAAGATGGAAAAGTTGATAAACATAAAGCTCGTCTTGTTGTTAAGGGTTTTTCACAAGTTGAAGGCATTGACTATACTGAAACCTTTTCCCCTGTTGCCAAAATGAACTTTATTCACCTTGTTCTTTCCCTTACTGCCTCTTTCAAATGGGAAGTCCATTAGATGGATGTTAAATCTGCCTTTTTGCATGAAGAAATCTATATGAAACAACCTCCTAGTTTTATACAAACAGTGTTGGAAATAATACTAAGAGGGGTGGGGTGAATCAGTATTAGAAATTTAACAAATTTTCATTTCCAAAAACAGATTGATATATGCTACTTCTGTTAATTCAACCAACGTATATACGCAACTGTGTTTAGAGAAAACATCGTATATCTTACAGTCTTATAATTTAGTTAGCTGATCTTAATCTGTGTATCAGAACCATAAAACAGTAATCAAGTGCAGTAAACAGTACAGGCAATCACACACATGAACACAAGATATAAGGTGGAAACCCAATGTGGGTGAAAACCACCAGCCGCATTTCGTCTCTATCTTCTTTTAATAAGAAACTTCTTTTTAAAATATTTCAGTACTGGTGCAATCTTATACTAGTACGTAGGCTTCTAGCTACAGAAGGCTACAACCTTCTCTCGTTCTCCAGCTTCTCCTGGAAGGGGGCTACAACCCCCTTAGCTCTTGTACTAGCTGATGTACTAGTACATAGGTGTTGACCTACAGAAGACTACAACCTTCTCTTTTCTTCCGGGGACCACGTTTCATAAATTTTCAGACTGGATCCATCAATAGCATCAATCGAACATCAAAATATATCTGCATCAATCCGTCTCCCTTATACTAACCAAAACTGAATCAAACAATCACTTCTTTGAATGCTATAACAGAATACAGTAACAATACCAGAACCCAGAACACTGTATAGTAAACAGAAGTAGCAAAAACATATTTTATGAGACGTACACTACTTTAATATGTAGAACATGCATGCATACGCTACTATATGAAGGCAAACCTGCGTATACGTTGTTTTCAATTACCACACCAGCGTGTATACACGCCTTTTCTATATTGAATCTGCGTACAGATCTGTAAAAGATAATTTACCCTTTTCAACTATTCAGACATCAGTCATACCTAGATTATCAGATTTACAGATCAAGACATGAGCCAAATATAAAAGATCAAAATCACACAAAGATACTTCTCATCAAGCCTTAAGATCTTGACCCATCAATATAACTTATCCTTCTTCTAGCGCTCAATTTCCTCCTTGATTCAGATCCAGCTATGCACCATAACCCAATCACTAGTATTCTAGATTGTGCTCTTCATTAGATATTCAATGCTTGAGTGCCTTTGCCTAATGATCTCCTTCTGCTTTTATAGTCTTAGGACTTACTCAATACCATGGTCCAAAACCACTTAGAACCAATACTTGGGTCCAAATACCTGGGTTCAACACTTCGGATGAGATACCATGGTCCAAAACCATAGGTCCAAATACCAAGGACCAAAAACCAAGTTTTCCAAACTGTACACACTTTTCTGTGCATGAAAGTGCGTGTATACACATATGCGCCTTTTAGTCTGTGAATCCACGTGTATACACGGCTTGGTCAAGGGTAACCTGCATATATCTATTTTCCTTCATTCTGAGAGCCTGAACTGTGATCTGTCATCTAAGTGAGTTGCCATCAAGGACAACACCTGTGTCATAGCGCCAAACCTATGTCATAATGCCAACAATCTCCCCCTTTGGACTTGATGGCAATCCCAAGTCACTCAAAGTCATTCTCCCCCTTTGTCATTAAGGGCAAAGGGTTATGCTCCCCCTGAGTACATGTTGAAATTTCTACTCCGTTGTGCTGTCCATGCTCCCCCTGACTGTAGGCAAGGTTTACAAAAAAGGTGTTCTACAAGAAGGAACATGACTCTATACATCATAGATGACCTTCCTATCACCAAAGACTCATACATACATCCATCTCCCAACCAAGTGGGAATATACCAAAACTGACTCGTACACCTAACCACGTGGGGATATACCAAAAATTTATACATGATAAAACAAGAATGTTACATCATCCATCCCAAGCGTAGTGGGGAAACAAAATAGGTCGTTATGTGACCTTGATAATAAAGGAAATACATGACATGGAGACAAAATATCTAAGACAAGACTATAATAGCCATCAAAAACTATCATCGGCAGCGTCTGTCAATCACCATCCAGACCAGCAACCATGATCTCCCTCTGCACCTGTTCCACCTGAATAAAAAAAATATGTGAAATTATACCAAGATCTTCTAAGGTAATGCCAACAATGCACTATTAGAAGTCTATGCTCCCACTGAACCTGTGCCAGATGATCAGACCCACATCAGACTCTTTTCATCCTGAGTCTGGCCCACTGATATTCTTCAAACCAACATATACGCGACTGTATCCACAGAAACCCGCATATGTACACGTATACGCTTCATGAAACTTGCATACAACCACTGTTTTCTGAAACAGATAAGTGTCAACAGTAAGATGATGCATCAACTACTACTAGCTTATGTCTAAGGTATTCAAATGTCTCTCTGAGCAGTGGTTTTGTGAATATATCAGCAACCTGTTCCTTGGAGGGAACATACTCCAATTTGACTTTTTGTTCAAGCACTTGTTCCTGAAGAAAATGATATTTGATAGGTATGTGCTTGGTCTTGGAATGCATGACAAGATTCTTTGAAATGCTGATTGCACTTGTATTATCACATAGAATGGAGATGGGTGGAGTACAAGTGATTTGAATGTCTTGCAATGTTTGCATCATCCAAAGGAGTTGTGTGCAGCAAGATGCAATAGCCACATATTCTGCTTCAGCTGTAGATAATGCAATTGAACTTTGTTTCTTGCTGAACCAAGACACTAATATGGAACCCATAAAGAATTCACCACCACTAGTGCTTTTTCTGTCATCCACGCTTCCTGCCCAATTTGCATCTGTATATGCATGAAGTGTGAGATCTGTATCTCTAGGATACCATAAGCCATAGTTTTGAGTTCCTTGAAGATATTTGAAAATCCTTTTAACTGCCTGAAGGTGTGCTTCCTTTGGATTTGCCTGAAATCTTCCAACTATTCCCACTGCATGCATGATGTCTGGTCGGGTACCTATTAGATAGAGCAGACTACCAATCATGGATCTATAGGTTGGTTGATGTACTGTTGTTGATTCATCATTTGTGCTGAGGCTGCATCCTGTTACCATAGGGGTACATACTGGTTTCGAATGTTCCATGCCATATTTCTTGAAGATCTGATTGAGGTACTTGGTTTATGATAGAAAGATACCATCTTTGATTTGTTGGACTTGCAAACCAAGAAAGTATGTGAGCTCACCAAGCAGGGACATTTCAAATTCTTTCTGCATCACCAAAGCAAAGTTTTGACTCATGGCTTCTTCATTGCTACCAAAGATGATATCATCAACATACACAACAAGTATTAGCAATTTATCATTGTCAATTTTTTTATATAGATTGCTATCTGTTGATCCTTTTGAAAAACCTTGTTGATGGAGGTATTTGTCCAGATGATAATACCAAACCCTTGGAGCCTGTTTAAGACCATAGAGAGCCTTTCTGAGTCTGAATACAAGTTTTGGATCATTTCCAATGATAAAGCCATCTGGTTGCTCAATATACATTTCTTCTTCTAAGTCTCCATTTAGAAAGGCAGATTTCACATCCATTTGATATACTTTGAACTTTTGAAAGCTAGAAAGAGAAAGGAACATTCTCATGGCTTCAAGTCTAGCAACCAGTGCAAAAGTTTCTTCAAAGTCTATACCTTCTTGTTGAGCATACCCTTTACAAACAAGTCTAGCCTTGTTTCTAATAACATCTCCATTTTCATTCAGCTTGTTTTTGAAAATCCATTTGGTCCCCATGACATTCTTATCATTAGGTCTAGGAACTAATTCCCAAGTGTTATTGTTTTCAATCTGCTCAAGTTCTTCATTCATGGCCTTGACCCAACGTTCATATTTGCATGCTTCACTTATATTTCATGGTTCGACAGAGGAGAGCAATGCTAGATAGTTTGAAGCTTCTGTAATAGTTCTTCTTGTTTGTACACCTACCTCTTTCTGCCCCAAAATTTGAGTCTCTGGATGATTCTTCTGGACGTACCTGGATGGAGCCTTTTCTTCTACCCTTATCTGTTCTTCTGGTGCCTCATAGGTTTCTTCTTCAGCATTAGTCTGATCTGATGTTGAAGGATAGTCCTCATCATCTTCAAAATCTTTGGATTTTACCTGCTTTGGATTGTTTCCTGCTTCATCAACCACGACATCAATACTTTCAACAATTTTTCCAAGTCTTTTATTGTAACATTTAGATCCTTTACTTCGGGAAGAGTAACCAAGGAAAATGCCTTCATCTGCTCTAGGTTCAAACTTGCCAAGTTTTTCATCAGTCCTTTTGATGTAACATTTGCTTCCAAAGACTTTGAAGTATTTTACAGTAGGAGTCTTACCATACCAAAGTTCATGAGGAGTTTGAGTGCTGTTTACTCGGAAGTTTGTTTTGTTGAGAATAGTAATGACAACGAATGCAACTTCACCCCAGAAGGTTGCAAGAGTTCTAGACTCATCAAGCATGGCACGAGCCATCTGTTGAACCATTCTGTTCATCCTTTCTACCACTACATTTTGCTGAGGAGTCCTTGAAGTAGAGAATTCCCTTCTTATTCCATGTTCTTCACAAAAATCGAAAAATTCATTCGAGGTAAATTCCTCTCCTTGATCAGACTTGAGGCATTTGATTTTGTGATATGATTCATTTTCAACCAAGGCTTTGAAGGTTTTGAAGTTTTCGAAAACTTCGTCTTTATGCTTAATAAATCCTATCCAACACGTCTTGGAAAAGTCGTCAATGAACAATATAAAGTATTCTTCTTCATGAGGTGAATTTTTCCTTGATGGACCACATAAATCAGTATGGACAAGTTCAAGTGGCTTACTAGTTGATCCTTCATTCTCAGGGAAGTGTGTTTTGGTTTGCTTACCAAACTGACATGATTTGCATATTGTATTGTCTGGAATTCTGATGTCAGGAAGATCACGAACACCCTGATATTTGCATGCTTTCCTTATCTGAGAGAAGCTTAGATGCCCCAATCTTCTGTGCCATAGCCAGTGTTCATCTTTTTTTCTTAGATATCATTGTTGCTGTCATCCCTTGAGTTTGTATAAATTATTTGGAGTTCTTATGCCTTTGATTGTTGTTTCTCCTGTATTAAGCTCACGAGCAATACATCCATTTGATCGAAATACTACCTCATTTCCTTGATCACACATTTGAATAACACTCAATAGATTATGCTTGAAGCCATCAACATACATAACATTTCCAGCTTTGACCTTTTCTTTTAAAAAAGCTAAGCCTTTACCTTTTATGAGTGCAGGGGTGTCATTTCCAAATGAGACCTTCTTTTCCTTTTCTAAGGCACTATATGACTGAAGTTTTTCTTTATCACCTGTCATATGTTTCAAGCATCCACTGTCAATGTGCCACTGATTTTCCTGTCCTTCCGCATATAAGGTTATACCACATCTTTCTGTTTGCGGTTCTTTCTTTCTCCATGTTTTGGGACCCAATGAAGCCTGCTCCTTCTCAGATGTTTGCCGAAACTTACTCCTACATTCAAAATCTTCATGACCGAAGTTGTTACAAATAGAGCATTCTATTTCATTTTCAAGAGCAGAAAAATTATTATAGGTCCTCTTCATGATCCTAGTCACACTCCTTTGATTTCGTGTTTCTCTAGTCATGCTGGTCTTGTAGGCAATACATTGAACAAATTTATGTCCAAAGTTATGACATGAGAAACATTTGCCATTAAAGAAATTCCTGCGATTATCAAATCTACTGACCATGTGATTGTAGTTTCCATTGACTTTCATTCTTGAAGCAAATTGGGAATGATTTACCTGCAGTAGGTTGTAGCTTCTGTTCATCCTTGAAGTAGATTGACCCCAATTTACCTGGTGATTCGCTTTATGCCTTTGCTAACGATTGTCAACCTGTTCACTTCTCCTTGCTGCATGAAGATAAATTTTGGAGGTGGATGGCTTTTGAGCTTGAGATGCTTCTTCAGTATATCCAAGAACTGTCTTTATTAGAGGAGAACGCTGCACTTTGATAATCTCATCTAAAATTTCAGATCCTTTAGCAAATATAAGATTAAGAGCTTTTGTTTTCTCAATATCTTTTCTAAGTCCCACAATTTCACATTCTAACTTTTCATTGTGTTTTTCCCTTTTAGCAAGTTGGAATGTCAGAGTATCTATAATCATACTCTTTTCTTCTAAACAAATTTCAAGTCTAGAAGTTTCTTCATAGAGATCATCTTCATCTATAGCATCGAAGAAATCATCATCTTCAAAAGGCATCAAAAGTCTATAATCATTAATGTTCATCTTCATCACTATTTGAAAATCCATCGCTGTCTTCATGTGTATAATAGCTCTTCTTACTTATGCTCTGTTTTCTATTCCATTTAACCGGTTCCTTACCTTTATCAAGCTTATCTTTATGAGGACATTTGGCTGCATAGTGACCGACTCTTCCACAAGCAAAGCATTTGAAAGGTAACTTACCTCTGAATCTTCTAGAACCCCGTTGAAGGTTCTTGACAAAATTTGATTCTTCCTCTCCTTCTGACGTATGTCCTGACTCATTGTATTCTCATTTTCCTGAAGCTTTGAATGCGACTTCTCTCATGTCTGATGGACCCCCTTTTCTCATTTTGAAAGTAGTTAGGATTCCGTGCAGCTGTGACATAGTAATACTTCGAAGATTTTGCTTTTCTTCTATGGCAGAAACTTTTGATTCAAACTTAGAAGACAAGGATCTTAGAACCCTTTCAACTAAAGTAACTTCTTTTATCTCTTCATCCAATTTTTTCATGCGATTAACAATCTCATCTATACGTAGGAAATAATTAGCTACACTTTCATCATTGTGCATTTTGAGAGTTTCATATTTAATTATGAGAGATTGTAGTTTTGTACATTTTACCTGATCGTCTCCTTTATAGCTTAGAATGATCTTGTCCCATATTTCTTTGGCAGTTTTGAACTGCATAACCTTGATGAATTCTGATTGTGATAGACTCCCCAATAGAGTATTGACAGTGTTTGCATTTGTTTCATACTGCTTTTTACTTGCCATATCTGTAGGAGTTGTTGTTGGAAATGTGTATCTTCCTTCCACAATATCCCAAACTTCTGTTCCAAGAGATTGAAGATAGGCTGTGATTCTTACCTTCCAATAGACGAAGTTGCTCCCATCAAAAATTGGTGGCCTGATGGTTGCCTCTTTTCCGTAGTTGCTCAAGATGAAAGATCTTCCTTCAAGTGATCAAGCTTCTTCTAAAGGACCTGCTCTGATTCCAATTGTTGGAAATAACACTAAGGGGGTTGGGGGTGAATCAATATTAGAAATTTAACAATTTTTCATTTCCATAAACAGATTGATATACTCTACTTATGTTAATTCAACCAGTGTATAAACGCAACTGTGTTTAGAGAAAACCACGTATATCTTACTGACTTGTAATTTAGTTAGCTGATCTTAATCTGTGTATCAGAACCATAAAACCGTAATCAAGTGTAGTAAATAGTACAGGCAATCACACACATGAACACAAGATATAAGGTGGAAACCCAATGTGGTGAAAACCACCTACTGCAATTCGTCTCTATCTTCTTTTAATAAGAAACTTATTTTTACAATATTTTAGTACTGGTGCAGTCTTATACCAGTATGCAAGCTTCTACCTGCAGAAGGCTACAACCTTCTCTCATTCTCCAGCTTCTCCTGGAAGGGAGCTACAACCCCCTTAGCTCTTGTACTAGCTAATGTACTAGTACGTAGGTGCTAACCTATAGAAGGCTACAACCTTCTCTTTTTTTCCAGGGACCACGTTTCATAAATTTTCAGACTGGATCCACCAATAGCATCAATCAAACATAAAAATATATCTGCATCAATCTGTCTCCCTTGTACTAACCAAAACTGAATCAAACAATCACTTCTCTGAATGCTGTAACCAGAATACAGTAACAGTACCAGAACCCAACCAGAACCCAGAACACTGCAATAGTAAACAGAAGTAGCTAAAACATATTTTATGAGACGTACGCTACTTCAATATGTAGAACCTGCGTGCATGTGCTACTATATCAAGGCAAACCTGCGTATACGCTGTTTTGAATTACCGCACCAGCGCGTATATGCACCTTTTCTATACTGAACCTGCGTATAGATCTGTAAAAGATAATTTACCCTTTTCAACTATTCAGACATCAGTTATACCCAGATTATTAGATTTATAGGTCAAGACATGCGCCAAATATAAAGGATCAAAATCACACAAAGATACTTCTCATCAAGCCTTAAGATCTTGACCCATTAATAGAGCTTATCCTTCTTCTAGTGCTCAGGTTCCTCCTTGATTCAAATCTAGCTATGCACCATAACCCAATCACCAGTATTCTAGATCTTACTCTTCATTAGATATTCAATGCTTGAGTGCCTTTAATGCTCTCCTCCTCCTTTTATAGTCTTAGGCCTTGTTAGCTCTGATATACAACGAGGATTTTCTATGGTCAAAGATAGGCTTGGTCTGCTTGGTTGTGCTCAAAAGGATTCCACGTCGATCGCTATCTCCTTTCTTCCCTTATCCCGCTTATCGTCCTTCAGCTCTATTTCCTCTATTGTTCCTCTACACGCTGCAAAACGGTCCTTTCCAACCTTAAGCCCCGGGTGCTTAACCCATGAACCCACGCCCATACGACCCTCCGCCATAATCGCTATCATTGACGTTTCACCCCAATCTGACATTTCCCTGTCATATTAGTTGAAAACATGTGTGACCTCTTCCGCACCGTCCGATCGTCTCCACTACGATCGGACGACGTTCGCTCCTCTCGCACCCGTGAACCGCCCGCGCGTTAGCTCGCGGGGAAAGCAGTTTTTGTCCCGTCACATCCGCCACGCATCGCCCGATGACTCGTATCGCTAGCCCTTGTACGATTACCGCTCACCCTCCAAAAGTGGTGCGATAAATACCGCCCGCCACCGAAACCACCTTCCCCGCGCGTTAACCCCCCATGCATCTCTTCCGCCCAATAGCCGTTGGATCTGCCCGCCCGAGATCCAACGGATCATGATCATCTGCTCCCGTTTCTCCCAATATCTCCCACTGAGCCATATCCGCTGTCCATCTGTGGGATCCAACGACCGATATCTATCCTCCGCCCACTCATACATCCTCCACGAAGACAACACACCCTGGTCATGCTGTGTGCCTGAAGGACGACGATGATCAACTACCAATACCTTGTGTAGTTACTCCACAACAACTGCATTTAGCAAGGAAGGATGGATGATAAGAAAGAGGTACAAAGCTGAGCAGGTAAATGCATTCAATGGTTATGGAGTCTCATTCATATTACACTCCACCTGCTCAGAGAAGGACAACAGAGCATCAAAAAAGATCAAATTCATTCATTGAAGCAGACAGATCGCACTAAAGACTCCATCAAGCAATTAAAGCAGTTAGTGGTCCATTATGACCCCTCCACGCTTAGAATAGCAAAATATCTTTGTAATGAAACTCTATATATACCCAGAAAATAGATACAATCAGGGTTGATGGTTGTTGTTTTGATGTAAGGTTCAAATTCTGGAGACTGTAACTACTTTGATACTTGTAGCGTCTGGTCTTCATTTTCAGCTAATACAAGTTTCTTTTGCTGTTAATTGCTCACTTTCCATTTCTACTCTATTCTAGGCTGTGCCTATTATGCATTTATTCATGTGCTCTTGATATTTAGCATTAGAGGGGCTGTCATCCCACCTCTGTGTTAAAGTCTAGTATGTATCATTGAATGTGTTATGCAGGTTTCTGTTTGCTTAATGCCAGAGAGATGTCATCCTGTCTGTGCATTAGGAAATAGATTTGCAGACCTATTTACTGGTTGCAGCCGGCCATCACATGGTCTTGTGCATCTGCTGGTGTGGTCAGTATTCTCCATGTTCACCTAATCCTCAAACTGTGAGTAATTGGTGGTCTAAAGCTTTGTAGTCTGGGGGTGTTCACCCATGTCTGGAGTTAAGCATAATATTAGTGGTTATCTAGCTTGGATAAGCATCATTCCTTCCATTCATCCATTTCCAACATTTTGTTGAGTTTGTAATGTTCTCGAGCATCTCCGAGATACAACCTAGGAGAGTTTCTTGGGGTGATAACATTAAATGGCACCATTGCTGGGGAGAGGAGATTGAAGCTCAGCTTCCCTGGGAGAACGACACAGTTCCAGATTTTGATGATAGACAAGGTCTGGGCACATTTCTAGTTGTAATCATCTATCTGGCAACTCCACTGGAGGAAGACCAACCTTTGGCGACTCCACATTACAATCTTGGTTCAGTTTGTGAGGCACACTCGAAGAAATCCTCAGAAATCACCAGCTGTCCCAGTGCCTGACCCTGAAAAGATTGTTAAGTAGAAGACAACTTTGTAGAAAGGAGCATCAGCATTAGGTAAGCCTAAAAAATCCCATGTATCTTTGCTAGTGAAGAAAGCACCTTCAGAGATTCATAAAGCTCCTGTTCATTCATTTCGCTTTCGAATTTCAGCCCAAAGAAAGCATCCCATGTTGTCCATCATATTCCTCTGTCTCTGTTATCCATTTCATTGATCCATACTACTCAATCTACCAGTATCCTTCCACCCACCTCAGTCATGGCAAGCTAGCAAGCTCCCACAAAGATAGAAAGAATCGTTGCTGCTAGGTACGGACCTTTGGTCTTGCCTGTCCCTTTAAATGCCATGCCCGCAGGAGATTATTGGGAATATATGCCTAAGTTTACTGGTACAGAAGGAGTAACAGCTGAAGAGCACCTTGAGTCTTTTTATAGCTATGCTGATAACCTGGATATCAATGAAGATGATGTGTGGATGAGGGTTTTCGTCCAAAGCCTAGATGGGGAGGCTAGAAAATGGTTCAGAGAATTAGCCCCTAGGTCTATAGCATACATTGAAGCCTTAGATGATGTGTTCCTAAAGCACTGGGGGGATAAGAAAGATCTGCTCTATTATTATACTGAATTTAGGAATGTGCAGAGGGAGAATGGTGAATTGATGTCTGATTTCAACATCAGATTCAACATTATGTACAACAGAATACCAGCTGAAGTCAAACCTACCCCTACTTCTGCTATGCTCACTTATGCTAATGCCTTCAATTCTCAGTTCTGCCTGCTGTTAAGAGAAAGAAGATGTGCTTCTTTGGCTGATATGCAAGATGCAACCTTTGAAGTAGAGTCGAACATCATCGCTGCAGAGAGGCTCAGAGGTGATGCTAATAGGAGAAGACAGAGGGGTGAGCTCTCATCATCCTCAGATCTTAAGATCGATAAATTAGCCAGGATGATAGAGTCATTAGCCTCTGAAGTTTCCATATTAGAGGCTGAGTAGTATTTTGAGGAAGCAAGAGCTCCTTGTTCCTTTACTCTTCCGAAGCCAAATCTATATCGAGGAGCAAAGGAGAAGTTGTAGATTTTGCAAAGAAACAAAGATGCAAATGAAGACAAAAGGGTGAAGACCCTTTTTTAGAGTACAATCATGGAGGAAGAGCGTTTTGAAGAAGAGGATGAGGTCCATGGTTTGGAAGATAAGGGCATTGCCCCTTTCTTAACCAGAGCTGCCTATGAAGAATCACTATCCAGAGGCACTGCTCATGAGTTTGTTGTACCTGCAAAACAACAAGCTTATCAGCAGAAGCAACTAGCAGCAGGTCCTACCATCCTCAAAGAATCCAAGCCTAAAGCCAACCCATCTTCTAATGACTATGCAGATCTACAAATTGACCACCCTGCTATTATCCCTAGTCCAGTGATCAAAAAGGGAGAAGAAAGGTCCCCATCATCTTATGTTTCTCTGTCTGCTCAAGTGACAAGCCCTCATAATTTCCCATTAGGCACTGAGGCAGGCCATAGCTTGATGCCCAAGGCTGATACTGATAATCTCAGTCTTGATATTCTGATGCCTGCCTAGTTGGCCTCCACACAGCTTGAAAGGGCAGTTTTCCAGATCACAGAGGAAGAGGATGCACAGTTTTGGGACTACTCCTTGGATGTGGACTGTTCTAAGAAAATGTAGGAGCAGATGATGTCTTTGTGTCCTCCACACAAGAATACATTGGTTCACCATTTATATTAATTGTGCAGGCCACAAATGACACAAACAAGTACACAGTAGCCATTGTCATTCAACAGGTGTACAAAGGCTCCTATGAAGAACATCCAAGGATGAGAGCATACAGAGAGGGGGTGAAATAAAAACCATCTCTACCTAATAAGGTCAAATGCCCCAAAATTTTTGAGGTAGATGATCAAATCAATCCAATTTTGCAGATCTATGATGAAATGGTTGATAGGCCAGCCAAGAGGGGAAAAACAATTTTGATGGTCCACTAGATGGCTAGTTTTTGAAGATTTATGATTGTAAGCATGTTATTTTTCAGGTTTTAGCGTAGACTTAATTAGACTCCATGCCCAATGGAATACTAGGCAATGTTTTTAAGCTTGTTTTGTATGAAGGCATTGGTCTGCAGTTCTTGAGACCTCACAGGGAGGATCTCATCCCCAGAAGGAGCCAGTGTTAGCTCTGCTATACAACGAGGATTTTCTATGGTCAGAGACATGATTGGTCTGCTTGGTTGTGCTCAAAAGGATTCCACGTCAATCGCTATCTCCTTTCTTCCCCTATCCCACTTATCCTCCTTTAGCTCTATTTCCTCTCTTTTTCCTCTGCACCCTGCAAAACAGTCCTTTCCAACCTTAAGCCCCGGGCGCTTGACCCATGAACCCGCGCCCATACGACCCTCCTCCATAATCGCGATCGTTGATGTTTCACCCCAATTCGATGTTTCCCTGTCATATAAGTTGAAAACATGTGTGACCTCTTCTGCACCGTCCAATCATCTCCGCCACGCTCGGATGAAGTTCACTCCTCCCGCACCTGTGAACCGCCCACACGTTAGCTTGCGGGGAAAGTGGTTTTTGTCACGTCACATCTGCCACGCATCTCTCGATGACCCATATTGCTAGCCCTTATATGATTACTACTCAACCTCCAAAAGTGATGCGATAAATACTGACCACCGCTGAAATCGCCTTCCCTCGTGTTAACCCCCCACACATCTCTTCCGCCCGATAGCCGTTGGATCTGCCTGCCAGAGATCCAACGACTCACAATCGTCTACTCCCATTTCTCCAGATATCTCCCGCTGAGCCATATCCGCTATCCATTTGTGCGATCCAACGGCCGATATCTATCCTCCACGCGTTGGTACATCCTCCATGAAGTCAACACACCCTGGTCATGCCGTGCGCCTGAAGGACGATGGTGATCAACTACCAGTACCCTGTGCAGTTACTCCACAACAAATGCATTTAGCAAGGAAGGATGGCTGATAAGAAAGAGGTACAAAGCCGAGCAGGTAAATGCATTCAATGGTTATGGAGTCTCATTCATATGACACTCCACCTGCTCAAAGAAGGACAACAGAGCATCAGAAAAGATCAAATTCATTCATTGAAGCAGACAGATCGCACCAAAGACTCCATCAAGCAGTTAAAGTGGTTGGTGGTCCATTATGACCCCTCCACACTTAGAATAACAAAATATCTTTGTAATGAAACTCTATATATACCCAGAAAACAGACACAATCAGGGTTGATGGTTTTTGTTTTGATGTAAGGTTCAACTTCTGGAGATTGTAACTACTTTGATACTTGCAGCGTTTGGTCTTCATTTTCAGCTAATACAAGCTTCTTTTGCTGCTAATTTCTCCCTTTCCATTTCTACTCTGTTCTAGGTTGTGCCTGTTATGCATTTATTCATGTGCTCTTGATATTTAGCATTAGAGGGGCTGTCATCCCACCTCTGTGTTGAAGTATAGTATGTATCATTGAATGCGTTATGCAGGTTTCTGTTTACTTAATTCCAGAGAGCTGTCATCCTGTTTGTGCATTAGGAAATAGATTTGCAGACCTCTTTACTGGTTGTGGCCGGCCATCACATGGTCTTGTGCATCTGCTAGTGTGGTTAGTATTCTCCATGTTCACCTAATCCTTAAACTGTGAGTAATTGGTGGTCTAAAGCCTTGTAGTCTGGGGGTGTTCACCCATGTCTAGAGTTAAGCATAGTAGAAGTGGTTATCTGGCTTGGACAAGCATCATTCCTTCCATTCATCCATTTCCAACATTTTGTTGAGTTTGTAATGTTCCCGAGAATCTCCGAGATACAACCTAGGAGAGTTTCTTGGGGGGATAACAGGTCTTACTCAATACCATGGTCCAAAACCACTTAGAACCAATACCTGGGTCCAAATACCTGGGTTCAACACTTCGAACGAGATACCATGGTCCAAAACCATAGGTCCAAATACCAAGGACCAAAAACCAAGTTTTCTAAATTGTATGCGCTTTTTTGTGCATGAAAGTGCGTGTATACGCATACATGCCTTTTGGTCTATGAATCCGCGTGTATACACGGCTTGGTCAAGGGTAACCTACGTATATCTCTTTTCCTTCATTCTAAGAGCCTGTGATCTGTCATCTAAGTGAGTTGCCATCAAGGACAACACCTGTGTCATAGCACCAAACCTGTGTCATAATGCCAAAAACAAACTCCAGCCTTGTATGTCGTCTTAAGAAATGCATTTAAGGTCTCAAGCAAGCCCCTAGGGCTTGGTATGCCAAAATGGATAGCTTTCTTTTAGATACTCGCTTTTCTAGGTGTCATTCTGACAATACCGTCTACACCAAGAAAGTGGGTAAGTCTCTTATCATTCTTGTTCTTTATGTTGATGATCTTATCCTTACTGGTAGTGATCCCAACCTTATAAACCATGTGAAGTCCAACCTTAAAAAGAAGCTTGAAATGATAGGCTTAGGACACTTGCATTATTTTCTTGGTCTTCAAGTCTTGCAATCCAAGGAAGGTATTTCCCTTTCCTAGTCCAAGTTGCCTGTGATATTCTACGCAAATTTCACATGGAAGACTGTAAGCCAGCCCCTTCTCCCTTTCAGTGTGGAACCAAACTTTCAGTCACTTGTACTTCCCCTGAAGTTGATGCTACCTTATACTGTTAGCTTGCAGGAAAACTTTTGTATCTGACCCATACCCATCTCGACCTTTCCTTTGTTGTTGGCCTTATTGCTCGGTTTATGCAAAACCCACATGAAAGTCATTGGAATGCAGCTAAAAGAATACTTCATTATGTTTGAGGTACAATTCAGTTTTGGATTCATTACAGTGCAGAAGCATCTCCTCTATTGGTTGGTTTCACTCATTCCGATTGGGCTGGTGATCCTGATGATTGGAAGTCTACTGTAGGTTATGTCTTCACTCTCGATTTGGACCTATTACATAGGCTTGCAAGAAACAAATTTCCATTTCTCTTTCTTCAGCAGAAGCAAAGTATTGTGGCGCCGTAGAATCTAGTAAGGAAGCCCTGTGGCTTCGTGAGATCCTGTTAGAATTTGGCTTTTAGTAGCAGCATCCAACTACACTTTGGTGTGATAATCAAAGTGCCATTCAACTATGCAAAGATCCAGTCCAACATCGACACAACAAACACATTGAACTACACATGCACTTCATCGGAAAGCTCATTCATGACCATGTTCTTGAAGTGCAATATTGTTCAACTAGTGATCAAGTTGCAGACAACTTTACAAAGGCTCTCACAAAGGTGAAGTTTACTAAACTTTGATTTATGGTTGGCATTTAGGAAGTTGTCACTAAGGGGGGATAGGATCTAATGCCTCCTTCCTTCTCCTATTGTGTCATATTTGTACATCCTTCAATCCTATCCCAAGTTGTTCTTAAGGGGGGATGTTAAGATATTTTGACACATAGGAAATAGTTAAGTATAACTTGGTCTATTGTAGAGTTAGGTAAAGTGTGTTTCTTTACTATATATATTTGTAACTTACAATCCGACAGTCATGATATGTTCCTAGACATGAAGTGATCCGACGGTTCATTCTCTCCTCAATATTACCGACACTTGATCCATGGCTTAACACCCGATTATTCCATGATATCTATTTAAAGAGCATGGAGGGTCATTTGTAGGGTGACCATTCATGAGAGAAGCTTATGTAAATTTTCTTTATTTTATTAATAAATTGCATGAAGTGGACGCGTTGGCTCAGGCTGTGGACTGTTTCCCTCTTTGAGGGTTTTAACCACGTCAAGAATACTGGAGTATTGATCTGTGATCTGTTTGTGAGCGGTGTCCTTTGGTGTTCTATCTAAGGGACTTACCCTGTAAATTCCTACAATTGCCTCCTTACTTGTAATGACATATCACAAAGCTCCTGCTCTTCGTTAATTGACACCTTTATGTAATTATTATTATTATTTTTTATTTATTTATTTTTTATTTTGTATGAAATAGAAAAGGAATAATATTTTTCTTATTGAAAAAAAAGGTGAGTGCCAACTGAGTTACTTCCCATGGGCTATTTTGACATATACATTACTAATATTTTTATTAAATACACTTTTTTAATCATTAATAAAAATTAATTAAAATAATTATTTTTCATGTTTTGATCTTATTTAAGTGGGAATGTTTTGACATATACATTATTTAAGTGAGACCTCAACCTGCTAATCTAATTCTAATTTGTGTTAGTGTTCGAGTTCAAAGGCTTCAAATTTCGACAACAATTCGACAATTAAAATTTCAAAAATAAAATATGGTATTAAGTTTGTCATACTAAAAAAATTGATATATATATATATATATATATATATATATATATATATATATATATATATATATATATATATATATATATATATATATTGCTAATAATATTTGTAGCATTTTTATGTAATGTTATTTATAAAATCATTTATTATGTTATTATCAATCACCTTAAACCCCAGTTGAATTCTATTATTTCCCTAGAACAAATGAGGTTTGTTAAGGTCGTCAAATCTTGGATGGTATTTGCCACTGTTCATGATGTTATCCATTCCCTGAAGAAATCAAACAAATATGACATGTTGATTAAATTGGATCTCTTTAAAGCATATGACAAACTTAGCTAGGACTATCTCCTTCATTTCCTTCATGCTTTTGGCTTCTCTTCTCCATGAATCTCTTGGATTAAATCCATGATCTCTTCCCCCTTCTATTCTATTCTTCTGAATGATTCCCCCATAGTGAATTTCAAGTCATCTCATGGCCTTTTCCAAGGAGACCCAATCTCCCCCTTTCTTTTCATACTGGCAGCTAAAGGCCTAGGGAGATATATTAAAGGCACTAGTTGTCTGGGCATTATAAAAGATCTTCAACTTTTTGGGAGAGATTTTCCTATTACTCACAAATAATTTGTGGATGATACTCTGCTATTTTTCAGGTCTCTTTGCAAGAAGTTAGGGCCTCTTTGCAAGAAGTTAGGGCTTTAAATTCCTTGCTTTCAGATTTTATGAATTCTTCAGGACATTGATTGATGGTGATAAATTTAATGCATATTTCCTTAGTACCAATCCTATGGTCCAAGGCCATCTTTCTTTCCTTCTAGGGTTTCAGACCAACAGTCTTCTGGAAAAATACTTGGGAGTTCCTTTCGTTGAAAACTCCTTGAAAGTAGCAAGTTGGCAAGAGATTCTTCAAGATATTTCCAATAAACTTGATAGTTGGGCCTTTAGATCTCTCAATTTGGCAGGACACCTAGCCTTGTTGAAATTGGTGTTACAAACTCTCCCAATTTATCAATTGTTCATGCTAGCTACTCTTAAACCTATCTGCAAATCCATTAATGCTTTGTTCTAGAATTTTTATGGAGAGGAGTGAAGAATGCCAAGAAATAGGCACTAGTGGCATGGGAGAAACTTTGCATTCCCAATCATTGGCTGGAGGACTAGGTCTACAAGAGCTTGAGGTGATGAACAAAGCTCTTGGTTTGAAACTATGGTGGTAGTGGGTCCAAGGTGGAATGGATCTTTGGAAATAAATCTGGAATAGAAAAATATTGAACTTCTTATTCCTAATTAGAGAAACTATGTGCTGATAGTTTCTCTCCAGGCTCTTGGATCTAGAATCTAGAACAAAAAAATAATATTCTAATTCAGGAACATGCCTTTTGGGAGATAAGGAATGACCACATTGTTATTTTTTGGCAATATTCTTGGAAACAATGGCCATGACTAAGAGATTAGGGAGCTCTAAGGGCATTGTAAGGATTTACTACAAAACAACAGTGCTTAATAATGGTCGATTTTTGGAAGCTGAGTTCCAACGAAGCATTGTGGTGGGTTTGGAAAACTCAGGAAGACTGGTAACATTCTCCTCTCATGGTTCATTGGCCTCCCTCACCTAATAGTTATAGAATTGTAGAATCCCCATTGATCAAGAGTCAGATACTCTACGATGGGGTTACCAGAGAAAAGAGATGTTTACTTTGAAGGAAGCTTATTCTCTAATTGTTGGTCATCAAACCCTACTTTAGGGGCCTCTCTGGAGGAAAATATGGGAAAATAAATTGTGGGCCAAGGTCGCTTAATTTCTCTGGTTGGTAGGATGAGATATGATCTTGGTGTTGGATCATATTTGGAAAAAAGGTTTCCAAAGTCCATCATTTTGTCCTCTTTGTGGTAGCAAGAATAAATGATGGAACATCTTTTAAACATTTTCCATTATTCTGAATCAATTTGGACTGAGTTTTTGGATCACTTCGGTCATTTATACCGCTCCCACAACATTTTTATGGAAACCTTGGAACAATGCCATCCTAGCCTATTTTCTAATCCAGTGGTGAATATAGTGTGTGTACTAGCAATTGGATTTATAATGTGGGTTCTATGGAAGGAATTTAATAGGTGAATATTTAAGAATCAGGAGGAGTCTATAGATAAGTATGGAAAATTATTAGACAAAATATACATGAAACCATTCTTGCGAAGACCTGGTCTTAGGAAGACTGGAAGACTTAACCTCAGGAAGATGTTATTCTGTATAATCTTCACCTTTCACCTTCAATACTCTCACCTTCCTCTCAAAAAGCCTCTGCTCTCAATGCTCATCTCCTACTTCCTATTCTCAGCTTGCACCTGAGGGGTTTGTGAAGCTAAACTTTGATGGGGCTTCAAAAGGAAATCCTAGGCTGATTGGATATGGAGATTTATTTTGGGATCAGAATCATAATGCATTATGTATTCATGTTGTTGATTGTGGTATTACTAGCAACAACGTAGTCGAATTTCTATATTTAGAAAGATGTCTCAAGTTAGCTTTATTAGTAGGATATTATAAGCTTCAAATAGATGGAGAATCTCAATTGGTTATTCAGACTGCTCAAAAGATAATTCAAGGCACTCCCATAGAAAATCCGTCCAAAAATTGGACGCTCATCAACCCAGTTTCTTGTATCAGAATGCTTCTTCTATCATTCAATTATATTATCACTTCTCATAGCAGGAGAACATGCAATAGAGCTACAATCTCATTAACCAATCTGGGATGCAATCAAAGAGGTTTGTGTCTCGATGCCAATGAGCTGCATGGAACTCATTCAGACTAGCATAACTCCTTTCAACGCATTTTGGATGGCAACAAATATTCCTCTATGGGGTTGAGTGACTTGCATGAGAAAGGCACTAGGGGGCGAGTCTGCCACCCCACTGCCTCATAGTGCATTTAAGAGGGGGGTGGTGTGACCTATCCCCCACATGCATGTGCATGCAATCACTACAAAAGATGATGGAGTGGATTATTTCTATTCTCAACCTGGTTTTGAAGCTCACACAGTGGAAAAAAATGAGTAAAAGAAGTGGTTCAAACCCCTCTCCGAAACAGGTGGGGTGGGTAGAAGGGGAATATCTCCATGGAAATCTTGCATAGAAGCTGTACCCTAGCTGTGACAATTTTGTTTCTTACCTCTCACTTGAATTTTACTCAGATAAAAGACAGTTGGGACATTGTAGTTATGACAATTTGCATATGGAAAATTGAAGATCAATGTATGTTTGAGGAGATTTCCATTGAAATAGAATTGGAAGTGGTGGAGTGTACTTTGGTTCCTTTCAGTGCGAGTGAAGGAGAAATAGTTTGTGACTGTGGTCCAACAATACCATACTATGTGGGCATAAGTCTGGTGGAAAAGAAGTGGAATTCATGGGGTCTGGAGTATGCATGGATAACCAGGGGACTTGTTGTTGCATGTTGCTGGCATGGGTGGGGTCTATATGGTATTAAGTTGTCTGGTCTTAGCTATTGGATTATTACTGTTTTTTTTTATCATGTTTGTGGGTGGTTTTTGTCCCAATCTATTTTCCTTTTCTACAAGCCTTTGTGCATTTGTAGAAAATTTTATAAGGGCATTTCTACAACCTCTCTTCTTCTATTCATCAATGTTAATGGCAGGAAGTTGATTGGCCATGGCAGTCTGGCTATTAATAGTCTGGTGCATTTTTGGTACCCTGGGGGTAGTTTAAAATAATAAATTCAACATTGTCTCTCATATGTAGTGAGGTATCCATTCTAGTTGTGACTTATTCGGCTTAGTTTGTTTTATCTTTTATATACATGTTACTGTTTTTCTCTATAAAGAACCTGGGCAAGTGACCCCTCTGTGCGATATGCTGAGGCAACGTATGCACAGTTGTAGGGGTGGGGGTGGTTGGGGCCTAGGGAAAGAACCAGGCCCTACAACAAGCTCAGAAAGTGGCTAATACATTCTATTATGTTCCCCCCTGACACATGCAACGAGATTCACATCCTGGAGTCTTTCGCTGATATGGACCACCAAGCCTTTTCTAATACAAAGATTTTGAAAGAGGTTCCTCACTAGGTTCCTAACCTTAGGAACACCAAGGGATGAAGGAAACAATATCTCAGTTCCATATCTCTACGTTGGCAGATTAAGAATCTTCTTCACACGTTCTTGAAAGAAAGACAAGAGGAGAGATACAACATCTTTGCTTCTCTAGAAGACATAAAACATGCTTAGAGAAATCAATGCTTTTACTTGGAATGATTGGATGCAAGGCTTGCACATTTGAAAAGTCATTTGCATTGTGAACCTTACCCCCTTGTTCCTCTAGGATCCAACACCAAGGACCCAATGCTTGTTACATCTTTTGACTCTTGGATGGATACAATGTTTAGTGATAATTTTTTGCATTACAATATTACCATAGTTAGGTTTATTTTATTGTATATGTTTTGGACTACTTTCGTAGGTGGTTAAAAATATATGGTTTCCCTCGAGGTGGATTGAAACCACCTACGAAGAGAATTGGTTAAGCTATAACTAAATATATGATGTACTTTGTTTTGATGATATTCAATACAAAAAAATAATAAGAATTATTGTAATTAGTTTTTTTAATCTGTAATATAAAGATTAATATATATATATATACACTTAACTTTATATATTATTGAAATATTATACTTTTATTATTATTATCATTTATAAATATATAACTTTGTATAATTTAAATATGTGATTTAAAAACAAATAAAAAAACACACACATATATTCAAAATGGGTTGATATATATATATCATTTTTATAATTTACTGAAATTTTGCAATTCTATTATAATTCAACCATAAATATATAAATTAATTTAATTTAAGTGTGTATTGTATAAAGAAAAATTTAACAAATATATTTAAAAATCATACATGACAATAAACTTTAAAGATGAAAATAATTTTAAATATATATATATATATATATATATAACTTTTATATTTTATTGAAATATTACACTTCTATTATAACTTGTTTATAAATATATAAATTAATTTAATTTAAATATGTATGGTATAAAGAAAAATTTAACAAATATATTTAAAAATCATAAATGACAACAAAATTTAAGGATAGAAAATAATTTTTTAATTTACACACACACACACATATATATTTTATATATTAAACTTTTATATTTTACTGAAATATTAAACTTCTATTATAACTTGTTTATAAATATATAAGTTTATTTAATTTAATTGTGTATGGTATAAATAAAAAATTAGCACACATAAATAAATGACAACGAATTTAAAAATTCATATATATATATATATGATTATATAATTTACATATATTTCTTTTATGTTTTTATTTTATATATTTTATTGAAATATTATACTTCTATAACATATTACAAATATATAATTTTATATCATTAGATGTGTATCTTATAAATAAAAAATTAACACACACATTCAAAAATAATAAAATATTTTTTAATTTATATACATTTTTTTATATATATTTACTTTTACATTTTATTGGAATATTGCACTTATATTATAATTGTATATATATATATATATATATATATATATATATATATATATATATATATATATTTTATATTTTATTGGAATATTATACTTTTATTATAATATTAATTTATATAATTTATGTGTGTTTCGTATAAATAAAAAAATAACACATTCAAAAATAATAAATGCAACATTTTTTTTTTTTGTAAATCAGTTTGTATTACCTTGGAACATCGAATTATATCATTCTTTTTATCAATGCAATAAAAAAGATACATTTTCTTCTTTCCTGGATTCAAATCCCAGGATTGTTGATGGAACATCCCTTCTTTATCTTACATAGATTTATCCAACTTGAGGGGTTATGCGGATCATATGTACATGAGACAACGACAATATTTCCTTGTGATACTTCTATTGTCGAATGCTCTGGCATATTTTATTTTTCCTTGTCACTAGCTAAATGATATGATTCATGGGTACATTTTTTCCTACACATTAGTGTTGCCACAATTAGGACCGATTCTCTTTCCATATTGCTTGGAGGATGAGCCTCCTCTGCTGAGGGCTGAGATGGCTCCACATGAGGTTGAGTTGAATTTGATAGTACATATTTGGCCATCAATGACTTATGTTTCTTTAAGTTATCCTTCTTATGAGTCATGAGGGTCTTGGATTCGTTGAATACTTGTGGATCTTTCCATCCACTTCTCTTTCTTAGCATCCATACGCGAATAAGGTCCTTGCAAATAGGGGTAGGCATCCTGAAGGTGGTCGGGTTGTTGACAAGTCCTATAGTGAAAAGTAGTGTTTTCATAATCCGCCAGTTGTGAATAAACCCTACTTCTCCATTTGAGTAGAATTTTGTCTGACAATCCTCTACTGAGGTCCACTTTAACACATATGCAAAATTTTTTTAAGATTCCTTTTGTAATTCTATTAGAGTCGACTTTGATGAAACAACCTATTAAGTTTCCCAAATATTTTAAGATATGTGGGTGAGTCAAATGGATGGGAAGATTAGGGAGTCTTACCCATATTGGAGTTGGCAAAGCCGATATAGAGGGAGGATTAAAATATGGAAACTAGGGTTGAAAGGACAGGTCAGGCCAACCTCAAAACCAAGGCCCTTGATCAAAAACCTTTTGTTAGTCATTTACCTTATGAAAGAGCACAACAAAGAGTCCTTTTGAACAAAAATGCAACGTAATGTTTTGAGACTAATTCTGGTGTACCCACTCCTTAAGAGCATATGCAAAGGGCAAAAGACCATTGAAATGAAAAAATCACTTATTGTTCATAATCTATAGCTGTCATTATGCTAAAATAGTTTTCCACTTCAAGAGAAGGGGTTTCCACTGTCTGCTCCACCCTGAATGTTGATCCCGAGAGATCTTTAGAGTTTGGAGGTGGATGAATTAGTTGTAGGACATCTTTAAATGATTTGGGTTAAGATGAGGAGGATGCACCTCAAACTTTGGCTCCACCTCTCACTATTTATACCATAAAAATGATGGCATCCTTGACTATGCCATACTCACCAAGAGATTTTTGATCCTAAAGTTGTCAACCATCTTATAGTAGCCAAAAACAACCATATGGGGTTCACAACAAGTTCTAGTTTGAGCTGGAAGTGAAGAAACGAGATTAATAGCTTTGATATGCAAACAAAGGGAGCCTCTAGAGATTGGTTTCACAAAGATCGTAATATTGTCTAGATCTGATGTAAAACCCTCATCCTGAGCACATACTAAGAACCCAACAGAACGATGGGCCTTGAGATATGAGTTTTCCTCAATCTTGACAAAGGGTTCATGACGTTGAAATCCTGTGCCAACGTGAGACCCTCACTCTTGTCCATGAAATCCATGCCCATGGCTTTCTAGGACTAGATCTCCATGAAATGTCTAATTCAGGGCTAGGATATTACAAGAACATTGGTAGATTTCTTGATCCACCAAGTCAGACTTGGATCAATCATGTTGTTAACAATGTCCCCAAGCATCCCCACCACCGTCACTACCACCACTCTAACATCTTTTGTACTACGGGCCAACCTATGATTATTCACATTGACAATCACCTTTCGCTCCACAACATTCATCACCAAAGGTTTGCCCCCTACCTACAATTAAGGGACCTTAAAATCTCGTTAGAGGAAATTTCAGCCTAAAAGTGCCCATGAAAATTTCATGTAATTTCCATATCATAGCATGTAAACCAATCAAAATCCTTAAAATTTAAAAAGAGGTACATGTATATATTTTGGAGGGAAAATAAGAAAAAACTATTTTTTTTTTTAAATGTATTTTTGACTTATCTCCTTATATGTTTACTCAAATTTCAAGTATAGACACTTGTTGGATGCAGAATTAAATTATGTATCCAACGAGTATCCATTATGCATACTTTTGAGGAGGCCCACATTGATAAAAATTGAAGATACATTAAAAAACATGTTGAACACACTTTTTTTAATGTATCTTCAATTTTTATCGATGTGCGTCTCCTCAAAAGTATGCATAATGGGTGCTCATTGGATGCGGAATTTAATTCCGCAACCAATGAGTGTCTACACTTAAAATTTGAGTAGACCTATAAGGAGATAAGCCAAATATCCGATTAAAAAAAAGTAGTTTTCTTCTTTTCCCTTCAAAATTCATAAATCTTATTTTATTATTTTATTATTTTTCCTTAGGAGGCGACTTTTAGGTTGAAATTTCCTCTCATCACCATGGATGTGACGATTTAATCAATGCACACCATCATCTAAGGTTTTCACAAAGAAGTATTTCACAAACGTCAATCTATGGTTTTCGCAAAGAAGTATTTGACCAACGTCACCAACGGAAAAAATATTTTTTATCTTCAACTTTTTTATTTTATATATATATATATATATATATATATATATATTTTAATTTACATATGCTTATTTTATATTTTATTGAAATATTACACTTTTATTATAACTATTTATAAATATATAAATTTATATAATTTAAGTGTGTATGGTATAAATAAAAATTAACATATCAAAATTGTGAAGATAAAAATAAACAAGCATAAATGAAAAATATAGCTTAAAAAAAGTCGCGATTTATGTAAATGAACAACACGAATCCTAACAATCTCCCAAAGCTAATTTAAATTGTATTGATATGCTCCTCATTGCCAAGTTTGACATTTTGACACAACATTCCATTAATGCAGGTTGAACTTGATCACTGAGCTACTAACTAGCTACACGGAGGTTCCCCTTCACTGCCAGCTTCTTAGAGGAACTATGGTTATTTAGGCCATGGAAGTTTGAGAAATAACAAATTATATACTTATTAATTTAGTTTTATGTTTTAAAAAATAATTTATTATTATTATTATTATTAGTAGTGAAAATTAAAAATAAATATTAATTTAAACATTATACTTATATACATTATTATTTTATTTAATATATATAAATATTATTTTTTTTCATTTTATATTATTTTAATTTAATATTTATTAATTTAGTTTTTTAAAGTCAATTTTGAATTGAAATATCAAATATTGACAACAAATATACTAGTTTTACTGTGTCTAGCCTGCCATCTTGGAAACCAGACCATAAACAGTAAAATATAGAATCAAGAACTATCAAAACTAGTTTCAATTGACTGTCCAAAACTTGAGAATGCAAAAAAGTGCTACTCCACCATGGGGGAAACCAACAATAAGAACCAAAAGGGGCAGCTTTTGTAGACTGCAGAGTTTGTGGCAATAAGTAAATGAAACTAACATAAAATTTAAAAAGAACTTATTAACAACCTAGATGGGCAAGCATGAAGAACAAGAACTGAGACAATAACATATAGGGAACCTAAGCATCGGGAGGACAATGAAATATTGAGGTTGATGGCCTACTCCTCAACCTTGCATGGTGGTGGAATTAGAGAGTTAGGTGTTTGTGAATACATGGAATCTCCTCAAGGTGATGATCACACCCTATTCGTGAACCTCATTGATAAAATATTTCCCTTCCGAACTGGTGCACTGAGTCCTCTTTAAGGTCATCTCCTATGATTTCACATTGAAAACCTTCAAAGCATAGTCACCTAACCCTTCTTTCTTATACTAACTCACTACACTGAGTTTTGAGCAATTCTACCTTGCAAGGAACATGGAGCATTTCTATAAGCTCTCTGCAAAAGAAACTATGCTATATAAGGTCTCTTCCCTCTCACAGTGCATTAAGTCTCTTCTTGGGAGAAGTAACTTGCCTTCTGCTGCTTTCCCTAGCCAACCACACAATTTCCTCTTCCAGTGAGCCTTCATGAGTGCAGGGTGCACTTTTAGTGTACAGTCAGCCACTATGGAAGTGAACTATGCTAACATAGGGTGTATGGTGCAATTTTAGTAAATATATAACCACTTTTGAAGAAAAATGCATTAGCCTTAAGCCTCCTCCTCCTCCCAGTGCATGGCACAGTTCTAGTGAATAGCGGAGCTTCCTGTAGATCATCGTTGAAGACAATTGTGCCTTCCCTTAAAACTTCCTCTCAGTTATAGTGCATGACACATTTTTAGTTAGCAAGCTCCCAACCCTTGTCCACTATACTTCCTCACTATGCCAAAACTTGTCTTTCCTTGCCTCCTTAGTGCATGGCACAGTTTTAGTGAGAAATGGTGTCATCCCTTGCTATCTGCCAAGCTCAATTGAGCTATCATTGTCTTCTACTACCTTGAGCCTAACGCATATGCAATTTTAGTCAGCAAGCTTATAGCACTGTCTCTTGCACTATCCCAGCACGCCAAACCCTGAAGAGCCCCTCCTCATAGCATATGGCATAATTTTAGTGAGCATTGGTTCCTTCCTTAGCCAATGTTGAGCTCAAATGTTCCATCCTCATCAAGACTTCCTCTTTCAGTCCTCACACAGGCCTATCACAAGAAACTTCTTCCATGAGCATAATAGAGATAGAATAGATGATTTTAAGTTTGATTTTTCCTTGTCATGAGTGATCTTCACTTGAAGGTGTACCATCTCAACATGATAGGTGATGCTCAAGGAAGATGTCAAGGAGAAGGAACAAATAAGCACTTGCAAGGAAGAAGCACAAAGAAGAACCATCATGAGCACATGAAGCAGATCCTGGACCATGACAAAATGAAGATATTTCATGATGAATCAGAAGGTACCATATTGATCCAAGACCCTTTGGAGGGTGAAGATGGCATATAGATCAGATCTATCATCAAGAATGCAAGACATAACAACAAAGGGAGCAACTTGGCATTGCCACATCATCATGAAGTTCCATGTCATAATTGCTAAGTTGTGGCTTGTATAAGTGTCATCACAATGTCAAATGTGTCAATGAGTCATGCCACATGATGTGTAATGTAATTATGTGTTATCAAAAGAAAAATGACAAAATATAAATGTGTGGAATTCCAAGAGTCACATGTGGAATATGAAAAGTCACATGTGGGCAAAAGAGTGATATAGAAATTCAAAGGTCATTGAGGAGTCCAAGAGTCATGAGGGTAGCTCAAGAGTCATAGGGGATATGAAAGGTCATTCATCTTGTTAGAAATACACCCTCATAACTTAGGAAAAATTATTTTTGAGAGGCTTAGACTTTGAAGAGCTAGCCTTGGCTTCTTCAACTTGGAAAAGGAGAGAAGATCATTCCTTGGAGAAGCAAGAATTGAATTAATGTTCCACTGTTGGAGCCAGTGGCTCACCATTGTAACTATGTACTTGGATATTTCACTTAATTATCATAAGCTCATTGAGCCAACATAATTTCATATATCTATCGTGAATGTTGTAAGACTATTCTTTGGATGTTTGTGGTATATGTTGTGTTCATATGTACTAAGGAAATTGAACTACTTCATTGGCTTTGGTACTCATATCGTTGAATGCATGTTGTAGTTTCTTTAATGTTCATTATGTCTATTTGAACTATTTCCCTAGATAACTAACAAATATTTTCTTGCTCTTGCATGCCTAGTACTAGTAATTTCCTTCTAGGGACTCACTCTTGTATCCCCTCTCATGAAGGCTTCCTTTTACACATTGCAACTCATGTTTCACAATGTCAACTTACTTGTTTGTTTAAAGGTTATGTGTATAATCTCTTATGTTACCCATTGCAACGAAGATAAATATTAAGTTATGGTGGATGGGTCGCTTCTCCAGATAGGACTCCTACTCCAAACGATGTGAGGTCTAATTGACACTTCAAATTGGGGAGACCCCATGTATGTTGGCAGTATCCAACGCTATCAACATTTTGGCACTAGAAGGAGGTCCAGATGACAAGCTGAGCTCATTGAGTCTGTTTTCAACCTCTTATCTTAAATGGCTCATTCCTAAATCATACTCCTGGGGTGTTTTTCTAATAGATTCAATGGTCTATTTGAGCTATTTCCATAGATAAATAACAAATATTTTTTTGCTCTTGTGTGCCTCTCTTAAGATAGTACTATTACTTTCCTTCTAGGGACTCACTCTTTTCTCCCCTCTCGTGAAGGATTCCTTTTACACACTACAACTGGTGTTTCACAATGTCAACTTGCTTGTTTTTTCAAAGGTTATGTGTATAATCTCTTATGTTACTCATTGAAACCAAGAAAAATATTAAGTTATGTGTTATCACCTGGATTGAACCTCAGGATAAAGGAAGGCAATGCTAGGGTAACCACAAACCATGCTTAGCCAAATAGCTAGCCCTACTAGGCCAGGAGAGGGCTCTCTCTGTAAGGATCTCAGCCAAGATGACTGGATCTGGAAAATGATATTAGGTTAGGTATAGTAGCACAAGGTTTGATTTGATTTGAAGGGGTTCTACTGGATCAGGAGGAGTCAGACAATTTGGGCAAGGAAATTAGGTCAAAATTGCAGGGTGTTCGATGGGGCAAGGTAGGTATGAAGCTTAACACTCTAGGGTTTGATGGGTGAGGTGATTTAAGACCGGTGAGAATCTAGGAAGAGAATGTGATCGTCATGGATCCTTCCTAAACTGTAGAAACCATAAATTGTGAATATTTTCCCAAAGCAGAGCATTAATGTTATGGATTCTGCCTATCTACTTGAAAACATCCACTTAGAAGCAATGAAATGATTAATGAAGTACACAAAACATTTAAACATATGATCACAAGAGAGGAAAATACACTAAACACCATACCACATGGATCCCAAAGAAATAGCTACAATTTCTGATTAATCTCCTGCTAAACTGATACAAAATGATGTCCTTTCAAAACCTAAGCATCCAACTAAGTCCAACCCTTTACAATGAGAAAGAAGAAGAAGATATAGACATTGTTTCAACCTCCTCCCATCCTTAGGGATCTAATCCCTAATATGAGGAGCTAATCTAACCAACATTGAACAAGAAATGGAATCTAGGCATCCTAACAACTTGCCTCTAAAAGTGCGGAAACTGATTCATTTGTGCTCAAAATGAATTTTAATCTAATGAATCTACCCTCTACTACTAATTATCCATCATATTTACAAGCCAAGTCATCATTTACATTAGTAAAAACATCCTCCATGAGAGAAAATCCATGATCATAGTCAAAACACAGTCAAATGGCAATCCTGTGCAACATTTGTCCTATGCGCAGTGCCATTGGTCCTAAGCACAGATCCACTTTTAGGTCCCTTTTGGAGGCTTTCTCGACATCCAAATTGAGCTCATGATAGCTCATTGGAAAGATATTCAAGTCTACTTTCCAAAACACTTTGAGTTTCTTCATTTTCAGCTCATTTACCCCACCCAAAAGTTGATTCTACCAAGACTGCTTCTGTGTGTCCAAAAAGTGGCAAAAAGGTCATTTTTGGGGTGTTTTTTTGACCATTTGGTAGACCAGTTCTGCTCCAAAATCTTAGTAAATGCATACGGTGCATGTAATCATCGCTCTGAATCCAAAAATTCAAGCCATTTTTCCATTGGGTGTCCCTAGGAAAAGCCAATTTTCCTTTGTTAAAATTTCCAAAATTTGCCAAAGGCAAAAATTCCTCCAAATTTGATCAAAATTGGTGAGCAACACCTTCATCAAGCATCTTGATGAGCCAAGGAAACTTCAACAAGAAACGTAAGCCTATCCTCCTAATTTTTGCCTTTGAGAGCCTATCTCAGCCTTTCTTTCATTTGCTTGACCTTTATATTGCAAATTTTATTCCAGGGCCTGTAGTGGTCGGCCATGTGCCTGATGATCTGGTTGTCCCTATTGGCCCTTTGCAGCAGCTTTTCTAAGTGAAAATTGACCCTTTCAAGCCAAGTTTCTCTTTTTAGGTTGTGTACCCCTAGAAAAGGGATGGAGGGGGTGAGTAAGGGTGATTAGGAATAAGGGAAGGAGAAGTGATCTTGTGGGGTATTTAGTGGACTAGGTAAACATGAAAATGAGTGGGAGGGTATGAACCATGAAAATGAGGGAGAGGGGCTAGGGTTTTAGGGTATTGCTTTGGGGATGAAGGAAAAAGGGATATGGGGTGATAGGGACTGTTATGTAGGAGGGGTTTTAGGGATAAGTGATTGGAGGAATAGTAAGGGTTAGGGTTTTAAGGCATAAATAGAGGAGATTCTAGGGTTTCACATTTAGCCTAGCAAATTATCTTCAAATGCATTAATTGAAAGCCAATGATGAAGTTCAGGGACAAAAATTACTTGTTTGAGGGGAAAGAAGACAAATTTGGTGTTTTTGGGTGGAAGGAGGTTGTTTTGGCCCTTGCTGGCCTTGCACACAATGCCTTTCTCTACGCGTAGTTCCGTTGTTTTTTACACAAGGAAAACTGGCCTACGCACAACGCTCTGGCCTCTACGCGTAGCACCACCACATTTTTTTCCTCCAACTTGCAGGTTGATTTTTACTACCTTCCCAGTGTCCAAATTGAGCCCATGAAAACTTTTTGGAAAGCAATTCCTATCTACTTTCCAAAACATCTTGAATTTTTCAATTTGGAGCTTAGTTTCCATGTCAAAAGCTCAATCTCCCAAGACTGGTCAAAATGTGCAGAATGAGGCTGCCAAAATGGAGAGTGCTGTTGCAGGCAACTTTTGGAGGTCTTAATCAACTCCAAATTGGGTGCATGATAGCTCATTAGAAAGCTATGTTTTTCTATTTATCATTTGACTCATCAAGAAAGTATTTTGGACATTAAATCTAGGAGAAAAATTGCTTTTCCCAAGGTCATTACAGAAGTGCATTAACTCTCCTGAGGAAAATGATGTTTTGGACATGTCTCCCAAACCATGAGACCTGAGTAAAAACTGAAGGA
Source organism: Pinus tabuliformis (assembly GCA_031772625.1). Taxonomy (NCBI): domain Eukaryota; kingdom Viridiplantae; phylum Streptophyta; class Pinopsida; order Pinales; family Pinaceae; genus Pinus; species Pinus tabuliformis. The sequence continues at coordinate 25,761,354 of CM062813.1, forward strand.
GGTTTTTCTTCTTGGTTCTATGATGGACAAAACACTCTCTCACTTTTGTTAAATTCATCTTTTCTTTCTTAGAAACATCATTTGAATAAAACCTATCCCGATGTGAGGAACATGGGATTTGTAGAAATGAAGGGAAATGAAGGGGATGAGGGGCTTCTAAATTCTTGAGAAAATTTTTGGAAGTAGGGAGGGATGTTAGGAAGCAAGGGAAAGTGGAATTTCAAGGATTGAGTGAGGGGAAGGGGTCCAAAAGGGAAAAACACATGCCTAACCTAGAAAAGTGTCAAATTGTAGCAATAGGCTAGGGTTTGTGGGAAAATGATGAATTTGAGGGATATAAGTGATGGCAAGTGTTTAAGAAGGTATATTAAGGATAGGGGAAGGTGTATGAGCATCAAGATACAAGTTTTGTTGATGATTTGACCATCCAAGAAAAATTACCTTCAAAACCCTAGGAGAGGGAAATGAGCCTTACCTAAGCACAACTGAAGCACAAACAAGGTGTAAAATGACCCATAATGACGGTACACTCAAATGAATGGTGACATGGACCAGTACTTGGAAAAATTTGGAAGGAGTGAAAACAGTCCTAGACCTAATACCTAGTGACCAAATTTTACTTGAAGACTCACTGAAATGACAAAAATTTGGCTTTGACACCCAAAGACCACTTTATAAGAGAATATTTGATCACTAGTGGAAGGTTGAAAATATTGACACTAACATTGGCCTTATTGGGGATGGCATCTCCTTGGAGGTGTCCAGAACACCGTAGACCAAGTGCCTAACCATGTGGGCCAATACGGTAAAAAACTCAAACTAAAATGCATGACTGAAAACTGACGACTTGATGACACAAACTGACTCTGAAACTGACTGAACCATGCTCACTTCAGTGAGCTTATTCATCACATCCCACTTTAAGTGATCCATTCCTGACCTGATCAAGTGAAATGGTACAACCAATGCCTCCATGTAAGCATTTTGTCTGCTAGTTGAATTCTCTGCAAGTGCTTGCTTGAACTACTGAAATGTAACTCCCATGAAAACTTGTAAACATATCCAAATTTTCCCAAATTGAATAATATGGATTCTCTATCTGACTCCAAAAATACTGCATAGGGATCTTGAAATTAATGTGCATTGGGACTTAGCTCATCTAATGGATTACTTTTCTTCTCCTCATACCATGAATGCAAACTTTCATCTGAGCTTTGTGACGAGACTCCTATTGAAAATGACAAAGAAACGGGCTGTCGGATCAAGTTTGTATCAATACTTCAGCTATTGGATCATGAAAAACTTGAAAAGACTTTTGCAACCCATTTTCCATTGGTTCCAATGAGATTGCATGATTTTCTATAGGTTTCTCAGCATTTATTGAAGATATACTATGCAAATTTCACTTCAAAAACTGAAATGATTCAAAACATAATGGTAGGAATCATCTTGCATCATTTGATCATATGTTCTAGCTTCCAAGTCTTCATCTGCAACTTCAAAATTTTCTGCACTTTCCTCCTCACTTCCATAGCTGATATGCATCGGCTGATCACTGTATTCGAGCTGCTGAAAGTGAACTTCCTCCTTCCACAAACTAGCTGTTGATTTTTCTGCAAGACTAGCTTCTGTTTGGAGAACATAATCATCATCATACTGATCAAACTTAAGCAAATCATCAGTATAAAACACATCATCAAGCATACATGTCAGATGAACAGATCTCTCTTTTCCAATATGATCTATAAAACAATCATTATCAGATCTATGACAACTGGGATAAGAAAGAAAATGTTTTGGATCAACCACTTGTTCTTCTTCAAGCAGCGAGCCATGGCCTTGATCATCATACTCATTCCTTGTGGTGATATTTTGCACCATCTCTTCCACTGCACTTACCAAAATGTTGAGCTTTACCTCTAAAGATGTCGATTCCTCTGGATCTATGTTCTTCATCTCTTCTTCCTTCAACTTTGCCCTTCTGATCAACAGATTAGCCTCTACATTTACTGCACTATTTTGCATCTCTTCAAGTGTTGCAAGGTTCCTTTCTCTTAGCTAAAACTCCATTTCTAGATCAAAGGCATCTCGGTAGTGCAAGAAAGCAGATCCAGGAGGAGGCCTTATATTAGCAAGCATCGAAAAATAGACTTGGTTAAACCTGGAAAAAACCTGTTGTACTGTCTCCCTTGACAGTGTTTTCCACTGGTTATACTCTTCTAGAATCAAGAAAGGGTTATGTCTGACCACCCACTTGTCGAGGAAAACTTTGATGAACTGCTGGAAATCTGAGATGCTTGCATCAGGCAGGGTTTTGAACCACCTCTTGACTTTGCCTTGCAAAGAAAGAGAAAAAATCCTAATACTGACATCCTTTTCATCAACTTCAAAAAGGTCAAGAAAAGACTCAAAATTTAGTACATGTCTCTCAGCAGTGATGTTGTCACATTCACCATCAAATCTTGGTAGACATAGGTAATGATTTTTAGGGAAAGCATGAGATATAGGAGGTAAAATCAAAGGCTTGTATCTATATGGAATTTTACAAGGTATGGGAGTATATACAGAAGCTATAGAATTATTCTTGATCTCTTGAGGCTCATCAGTTTGAAGATGGTCATCATAAGATTCAGAAGAAGGGTCTTGATCAAGATCAAAGGCATGTGAATATTTTGTATTCACAATCTTTAAAGGGAAAGAATAAAATGCAGGGCTAGGATCTTTTCTCAAATACAATATACTTTGTAAAGCCTTCTTGACATTCTCGGGAAAAGAGAAGAAATAATTTATAACAAAGAACATAATGTCTTGGATGAAATTCCAACTTGAATACCTGATATTTCCATATTGTCCTTTCATGTTTCTGTTGGTTGAGTTCATCCTTTAGGATTTGATCTCAAAACTGATTTGGAGTTTCCAGGTGAATGATTTCGGCCTTCCTGTGTCTGATCGTTGTCCACCATTAATAATCAGATCTATATCTGAACTTTGATGATATTTCCCAAGGAATACGAAACCTTTCTCTCATTCCCTAGTATGGTCGCCACTATGTTATCACGTGGATTGAACCTCAGGTTGAAGGGAGGCAATGCCAGGGTAACCACAAACCATGCTTAGCCAACTAGCTAGCCCTACTAGGCCAAGAGAGGGCTCTCTCCATGAGGATCTCAGCCAAGATGACTGGATTTGAAAGATGATATTAGGCTAGGTATAGTAGCACAAGGTTTGATTTGATTTGAAGGGGTTCTGCTGGATCAGGAGGAGCCAGAGAGTTTGGGTAAGGAAACTAGGTCAAAATTGCAGGGTGTTCGATGGGGAAATGTAGGTATGAAGCTTAACACTCTAGGGTTTGATGGATGAGGTGATTTAAGACCGGTGAGAAGCTAGAAAGAGCATGTGATCATCATGGATCCTTCCTAAACTATAGAAAACATAAACTATGAATATTTTCCCAAAGCAAAGCATTAATGTTATGGATTTTTCCTATCAAATTGAAAACATCCACTTAGAAGAAATGAAATGATTAATGAAGTACAAAAAACATTTAAACATATGATCACAAGAGAGGGAACTGCACTAAACACCATACCACATGGAACCCAAAGAAATAGCTGCAATTTCTGATTAATCTCCTACTAAACTGATATAAAATGATGTCCTTTAAAAACCTAAGCATCCAGCTGAGTCCAACCATTTACAATGAGAAAGAAGAAGAAGATATAAACATTGTTTCAACCTCCTCCCATCCTCAGGGGTCGAATCCCTAAGATGAGGAACTAATCTAACCAACACTAAACAAGAAACTAGAATCTAGGCATCCTAACAACTTGCCTCTAAAAGTGAGGAAATTGATTCATTTGTGCTCAAAATGACTTTTAATCTAATGAATCTACCCTCTACTAATAACCATCATATTTACAAGAAAATTTATCATTTACATTAGTAAAACATCCTCCATGAGATAAAATCCATGATCACAGTCAAAACACAATGAAATGGCAATCCTGTGCAAAATTTGTCCTACGCGCAGTGCCACTTTCAGGTCCCTTTTGGAGGCTTTCCCGGCATCCAAATTGAGTGCATGATATCTCATTGGAAATATATTCAAGTATACTTTCCATAAAATCTAGAATCTCTTCATTTGAAGCTCATTTTACCCCTCAAAAGTTGATTCTCCCAAGACTGCTTTTGTGTGTCCAAAAAGTGGTAGAAAGGTCATTTTTGGGGTGTTTTTTGACCTTTTGGTAGACCAGTTTTGCTCCAAAAGCTTAGAAAATGCATAGGGCGCATGTACTAATCACTTTGAATCCAAACATTCAATCCATTTGTCCATTGGGTGTCCCTAGGAAAAGTTTCCTGTGTTAAAATTTCCACAATTTGCCAAAGACAAAAATTCCTCCAAATTTGATCAAAATTGGTGAGAAACACCTTCATCAAGCATCTTGATGAGAAAAGGAAGCTTCAACAAGCAACCTAAGCCTATCCTCCTCCTTTTTTCCTTTGAGAGTCCGTTTCAGCCTTGTTTTCATTTGCTTGACCCTTATATTGCAAATTCTGTTCCTGGTCCTGTAGTGGTCGACCATGTGCCTGATGATCTGGTTGTCCCTATTGGCCCTTTGCAGCAACTTTTCTAAGTGAAAATTGACCCTTTCAAGCCAAGTTTCTCTTTTTAGGTTGTGTACCCCTAGAAAAGGGATGGAGGGGGTGAGTAAGGGTGATTAGGAATAAGGGAAGGAGAAGTGATCTTGTGGGGTATTTAGTGGACTAGGTAAACATGAAAATGAGTGGGAGGGTATGAACCATGAAAATGAGGGAGAGGGGCTAGGGTTTTAGGGTATTGCTTTGGGGATGAAGGAAAAAGGGATATGGGGTGATAGGGACTGTTATGTAGGAGGGGTTTTAGGGATAAGTGATGGGAGGAATAGTAAGGGTTAGGGTTTTAAGGCATAAATAGAGGAGATTCTAGGGTTTCACATTTAGCCTAGCAAATTATCTTCAAATGCATTAATTGAAAGCCAATGATGAAGTTCAGGGACAAAAATTACTTGTTTGAGGGGAAAGAAGACAAATTTGGTGCTTTTTGGGTGGTAGGAGTTCGTTTTGGCCCTTGTCGGCCCTATGCACAACACCTCCTATAGGAACGCAACACCTTTCTCTACAAGCAGCACCGTTTTTTTTTGCACAGGGAAAACTAACCTACGCGTAGTGCTCTATCCTACGTGTAGCGCTCTGGCCTCTACGCACAACGCCACCACAATTTTTTCCTCCAACTTGTAGGTTGATTTTTGCTACCTTCCCGGTGTCCAAATTGAGCCCATGATAGCTCGTTGGAAATATATTCCTGTCTACTTTCCAGAACATCTTGAATGTTTCAATTTGAAGCTCATTTTCCGTGTCAAAAGCTCAATCTCCCAAGACTAGTCAAAATGTGCAAAATGAGGTTGCCAAAATGCAGAGTGCTGTTGCAGGCAAATTTTGGAGGTCTTCATCAACTCCAAATTGAGTGCATGATAGCTCATTGGAAAAATATGTTTTTCTAGTTATCATTTGACTCATCAAGTAAGTCTTTTGGACATTCCATCTAGGAGAAAAATTGCTTTTCCCAAGGTCATTTCAGAAGTGCATTTACTCTCCTAAGGCAAATGATGTTTTTGACATTTATCCCAAACCATTAGACCTTTGTAAAAACTGAAGGAGGGTTTTCTTGTTGGTTCTATGGATAAAAACCTCTCTCACTTTTTTCAAATTCATCTTTTATTGCTCAGAAACATCATTTGAATAAAACCTATCCTGATGTGAGGAACAGGGGATTTGTAGAAATGAAGGGAAATGAAGGGGATGAGGGGCTTCTAAATTCTTGAGAAACTTTTGATAAGTAGGGAGGGATGTTAGGAAGTAGGAGAAAGTGGAATTTTAAGGATTGAGTGAGGGGAAGGGGACTAAAAGGGAAAAACACAGGCCTAACCTAGAAAAGTGTCAAATTGTAGCAATAGGCTAGGCTTTGTGGGAAAATGATGAATTTGAGGGATATAAGTGATGGGAAGTGTTTAAGAAGGTATATTAAGGGTAGGGGAAGGTGTATGAGCATCAGGATACTAGTTTTGTTGATGATTTGACCATTCAAGAAAAATTACCTTCAAAACCCTAGGAGAGGGAAATGAGCCTTACCTAAGCACAACTGAAGCACAAACAAGGTGTAAAATGACCCATTGCAACCTGAAATAATGATGACAATTATTTGAATGACGGTACACTCAACAGAATGGTAACATGGACAAGTACTTGGAAAACTTTGGAAGGAGTGAAAACAGTCCTAGACCTAATACCTAGTGACCAAGATTTACTTGAAGACTCACTGAATTAACAAAAATTTGACTTTGAAACCCCAAGACCACTTTATAAGAGCATATTTGATCACTGGTGGAAGGCTGCAAAGATTGACACTAACGTTGTGGTGGCCAGAATGATTCTTCTGATGGGGCTCCTACTCTAAATGGTGTGAGCTATAATTGGGACTTCATATTGGGGAGATCCCATGCATGTTGGCAGTATCCAACACCACGCTAGGAGGGCCAAATGACAAGCTGAGTTCCTTGAGTCTATTTTGAAACTCTTACCTTAAATGACTCATTCCTAAATCATACTCCTGGGGTGTTTCTCTAATAGATCCAATGGTAAAATTTTAATCCCTCATGAACCCCTTTATAAATTGTCTCAATTAAATTTTGATGGTGAGGGTGAAATATTCATAGCTTAGCATATATATAGTTTTCTCTTTTTTGTGAATTTTATGGAATCGATTGTAAAGATGTTTCTTGTGTTCTTTCCTTCCTCACTCTTGAAGGTCAAGCTAGTTGATGGTGTCATACCTTACCATCTACTTCCATTCAATCATTTGATCAATTTCTCAAGGAGTTTCATCAGGCCTTTGATAGGTATGAATAGAGAGATGTTTATAAATGGATTAATCAACTTAGAATGGAGCCTAATGACTTAATAGAGGAATTTTCCAATAGATTTCTTCACTAGTGTTATGAATTCTTAAAGAATATTTGGATTGGGATTTCTTCAAGGAAAAGTTTCAACATTTGGTTCATATGTCTTTGGATCATTGTAAAAATGAAACCTCAGATAATTCTTTCCTCCCAACTTATGAAAACCATGAGATACCTCTAATTTCATAGGAAGAACCTACTACTCACTTTGTCCTTGTCCTCCATTTTCAATACCAAATTGGGTGCCTCTTGGTGATGATGGTGAAGTGGGGAAATCCAAAAATCAAATTGTTGTTCCATCTATTCAACCTTCATTCACTTCCCATGATCCAGATCAAATGAAGGAAACCTATGAATGGTTCATGAGGCATAAGTTGAAGACTCATCCCTTGAATTTTCAAGATGATATTAACACTCGTAACTCCAATCTTGAAAGCATCTTTCAAGGGACATGTATCCTCCTCTATCATCTCATTCTCAACCCCTTGCCCCTTGATCTACTTGATTAGTATTTTCCAAATATAAACAATGATCAGGTGCAAGGTAGTCACATTTCATAGGTAGAGGAGTGGAAAGGTGAAGATTCATTCGATCTTCTCTTTTTCAAAGTTGGCTTTGTCAAAATGGTGTTCCTCCATCCTTGGCAGATTTCAAATCTACTAATCTCAATAGTTAATAAAATGAAATCAATTTTGATATCAATTTGACCAAACCAATGATGAAGATGGATTCCATCCAGATAGTAGTGATTTGGTTAATTTAACTTATATTAGTATATTTCCACATGTAATTTGAAATCTGAATCCTTTCTTAACATGTAGCTATCCAACTTTTCAAGGTTCCAGAACTTTTCAAGAAGTCAAGGCACTTCAAATTCCATTGATGGTTATGTCAGGTTCTTTTAATCCTAATAAGATCCATGAACCAAGTTAGATATGTATTTTCTATCAGAACTCTTTTCTTTGCATGGTTTCACTAGATGCAAACTCTTTCTTGAGAAACTTTCAGACTTTGAATATAGTTTTTCTATTTCTCAAAGTTTGGTTTCTGATCGGATAGAGGATTTTGTTTTAGTTAGTTTAACTTCATGCAATTATCTTGTGTCAAACTTGGGTTTTGAGTGTATAAATTTCATGGATGTACAAAGATGTGAAGTTGATCCTTTCAAAGGTGCATAAATTTGATAGAAATTGCAACTACTCAAGATTTCAAACTGAAAAACAAGAGACACAATTCTACTCTACTGATATGCAGAATGGAAATCACAATTTAGAACAACATGCATAGACATGAAACAAGAAAAACTACAAGTACACAGTGATTTCTAGGGGAGCTCAACTGGGAAAAAAGCCTCAATTATTTTTGCATTAATTAGTTGAATATAGAAACTATTACAATTGCTTGCTCAAACTCTGAGCACAACCTGCAAAAGAATAACTGTTCTCTATGCTGAATGAGAAACTATGGCCAACACTTAGCCAATTATCTGCTCTTCCAACCTCCTATTTCCTTGTGCAAATATGAGCAAATTATAGCTCCTAAACAATCGGGAAGTCCCTATTTCATTGTGCAATTCCAAAGAAATTGATATCCTGACTTCATGCAACAATTGTACACTCAACTAGTATACAACTCATGTTACACTAGCCTTAGCTCCACCACCTCAGCTGAGAAATTCGAATTCAATGCATGCATGAGCTATTTTAGGTTGATTGATTAGTTAACTGATAGATCTATGAGTTAGATTGTTGTACCATTTCATAACTGACCTTCAACTGAATCTATCAATAGTTAGAGGTCAATTAACTGAATACAAATGAAAATAACTTAACTAGATTGCTAAAATTTAGTAATCAACACATGCATAACTGAACTCCAAGCCCCTAACTTGAATTTACTGAGCTAATTGAGTGAAAAAATCCATGTCGTACTAGTCAAATACCTCCAAGTTGTCATTCTAATGTAGAAATTTGATTTACTCAATTTGACTAACGCTAAAGTCAAATTGATCCTTTCTTACTACATTTTTTAACAAAAGGTTATCATTGGTCGAAGGATTCATGCCTATCAAATGCATATGAAATTAATCAGCTCCTAGTATTTCTTGCGAATTTCATGATGAAAATCATCTTCATAATGGCACCATATGTCCTCTTAAATGTTAATAAATGCTTGATATATGGTGAATCAAATTCCTCTATCTGATATACATGCTTACCCATTGTATCTTGAATGGTTTCATGTACTTGCTATATTGACATTCATCTTCAATGCTTTTGATGATTATGATGTTGATTCAGTTTGTAACCAAGTATATGGAAATGATTTTTCACATTTAACATGAGAGGAATATGGTTCTATTGTTCAAATAATTTGCAAAGATATTCAAACTAATTTATCTCTATTGCACTCTAACTAAGAATCTTATGCTTTAATTAGTTCATCTAATCATAATGTTGGTTCTAGTAACTACCTTACCACTGACATATCTGATGATAGTTTTTTCATAGTGGTTCATATTTAAGGTCTATCATATCACTATCCAAGTACTTTTCAAGTAGTTGAGGCACTTAAGGCCTTGCTGATGGTTATTTCAGGTCCTCACTATCTTGACAAGCCTTCTGAATATAATCATATTCATTTTCCCTTACAATATCCTCCTCAAAATTCCACGCCATTAATTGAAAATTCATCTTCTAATGGGTTTCAAGGTTTTCAGGAGGATGGCTTTGAGTTTCATGATCAAATTTATGATTGGCTGAAAGCAACTTACTTAGCAAGATCTTTTGCAAATAATAGGCTTTGATCTTTTCTGATGTTTGCTAAGCAAGACAACATGGATGAATGTACACTCACAATAATTTTTCAAGGTTTGTATAATTGTGGTTTTAACCCAAAAAGTAAGGTGGTAGGTTGGTTAAAGTTAATTTATTTGATACATCTTTTTGCATCTAGAAAATATCTTCAACCTTTTGTGTAAGATATTCATGTGTTTATCTTCTCTTTTTCACATTATTTTATATTCATTTTAATCACTTGTATAGTTGTGATTGCAAGTCGAGAGTAGTTATGATGGTTACACTAGAAATTCCATTACACTTGACCCTGACCTTCTATATGGTTAGGTTAAGAGTAGGTCTATTTGCATTCTATTTTATTTTTGCACTCATTCCGCACTTTCTCTCCATCTAGGATTTTCATTTGTCTTGTTTTCTTATTTTATGTTCTACACGTTTCTTTTCAGTTCAGTTTTATATTTTCTTTTTAGTGTTGATTTTATTTCATTGTTTTCACTTTTATTTTATTTTGTGTTTTGTTTAATAAGACTCTGCATGAAAGATGCTCTTTTGGCTCAAAAGACAATGTGATAAAACTTGAAAAGGGAAATTGTGATGACGAATAATGCTTGGTTAATTTGTTGCCTCTTCTCTATTTTGGTTTACATATATTTAAACTCAATGATGTTTGAATGGAAAATATGATCCATTCGAATAGAAATCCATAAGAAAAATCATGACACCCATACCTATACTAGGATCTTCATTCCTTAACTCGGTTTTGTAATTATTGGTGTTTTTGTTTCCAATCCAACTAAGTATAGAAGGGTAAAAGGAAAATCAAAGGTGAGAAAAATGTTGGCTTGAGGGGGCTTGGACTCAAGTTTAGAGTTAACTATGCTAACCAACAAAGCCCTACACTACCGGCCCTTTCAGCAACAACCCGTGTAGCACAAGCTGTAGTCTCACCTGAGGTAGTATTAGGGGATGCTAGAACCAGGTTTCTACATCCAAAGGACTATGTGATGTGTTTCTGACAAACTTATGGCTTTATATTAACCTTCACGAATCCTAACCCTTAAATCTCGGAAATTACATCAACTAACAGTTAGCAGATCTATGCCCTTCACCGATTGCGATAAACATTCATAACATCATATAAATACACAGATCTACTTATTGGCGAATCTTTTAAGTACTTTCCTAGATTAATTGCATTCAATAGATCAAAAATATAGTTAATTCATAGATAAATAGTAATACACAGATACATAGATAATTCTTCAAATCCAGTCTTTATTATGCTTAAGATCTTCAATTACATTCCTTTCAATCCTTGCATTCATAGCTGCAGGGGCCCACACACTAAGCTATAGACTTACCAAGATCTTTGCGCACACAACTGTAGGAGCCTTCCCCTTTGGCCAAGTACAAAATAGACAAAAACAGACCCAAATATTTCACTTCTATCCTTCGCTATTTGCTTCTATGAATATTCTATGATTCCTTTTTATATCTTTCTTCATTACAATACCATAGTCCACAAGCCATGGGTAGATCTCAAAATAACTAAGGGGTTTTGACCTCCTAAAGCCCCTTTGACTCTTATCAACTTTCACTACTCGCGCTTCGCTCCTTAAAATGCGAAGAATTTACAATATTTGCCAAAGCTTTACAAAATTTGACCTGGGGGACCCTGTCCCAACAGGCCCCCAATACATAGTCGTTACTTGTATCGAGTCACTTTGCTGGTGTTGCCTCGACATTTTCTTGTAGACGACTGAATTTGATCTTCAATGCTTGAAGATCTATTGTTCCCTGCGTAATGGCCTGATGAACCTATTCGACCAATTTATCTGTGGTTAGACCTTTGACTGCAAGGCCCATGGTTATCTGCATCTACTGCAGAGCCTTTAACTTTCTTTGGATTGTTTGAGATAGCTGGCTAGCCTCATTGGCCTAGATCTGCGTCCTGGAGGAGATAATGGTGGGCTTCAGATGTAGCTCATCAATATTGGTCTGGATGAACTTTCCTGCTCCTGGTCTTTGACTAACTCAAACGAGAGAGAGCCCCTTGGTAGTGGTACTGGGTGAAGCCCACATGTGATTTCCATAACACTAATTCTTGACACGCTAGCTTTATCCATGCATGCTTGTCCCATGCTTGCTTGGATCACCCCTATCTAGACTTGCAATTCCTTCAGGCCCTGCTATACTTTGTCCAATACCTGGTGGTACTGGTCCTCGATGTGTCCCCATATATTTTTAGTGGCGGAGTGGAAAACATCACCTATTCATCAAGGTCCCCCTCCATGAGGACCAATGGTGTCGCACACGAAGACTTATCAGACTTCTACTTCTTACAAGGTGTCGTGGTAATTCTCTTCTACCTCTTCCTGACCCTGAAGGGGGGCTCTAAGTTCGTGTCGCCTTCCTCTTCTCCTTCGGTTTCAACCTCAACATCAGTGCACTCCGTTTTAGGTTATTCGAGGTCAATAGTGACCTGCAATGTTGCTGCAACTTTATCCTTTGGTGCTTCCTTCTCTTTTGCAGAAACCTTTTCTTTCGGCACTTCCTTCTCTTTTGTGGATGCCGTTTCCTGTTGTGTTACCATTTTTTCTGTGCTGCCTTTTATTTTTATGCAGCCTTTTATTTGTGCACTGCCTTTTATTTGGTAGAAGCCTTTTGTGATTCTTTCTCTTTGTCTTTCTTTGCAGCGATGGTTTTCCCGGTTTCGCCTTTTGCGACCTTACTTGTTCTTGTGCCTTCATTAGATGGGATGAACCATTCACTCGACCATTTGATGATGACCCCCATAATGTCATCCTCTACGTCTGAATATGGAAGCTTATGCTATGTTCCTACGACATCCTTTTTTGCGCGTATGGATAGATTGTGAAAATCTACCTTGAAATCTACAACATTAGTATACTGCGCATGTAAGATTGGTGATAATCACGGTTGTTGGTTGATCACCATCCATAAATCTAACTCGAATAAGACCCATAAGGTCTTTGTTTCCATGATGCAGTCAGGATTCTTCGTCACCTAAAGCGAGGGGAATTTTGTAGCATCACATAAGTCTGGATCATGTGTTGGGAACTGGCTCTCCTCAGGCATCCTACAAGCTACCAACATAATCAACATATGTAACCATGTGTAGTGGAATGCCTTGCCATCCTCTTGGGCTTTACCGAAATCCTCCAAGAAATCGTGACAAAGATACTTGGACCAATTGTGTTGGACCCCTTTGCTGCACTACACAACTAGAGATACTATTGGTGTTGACACTTCATCGACGTGACACTTCCACATTATTTTTCCAGCCAAAATTTGTGCAAAAAACTGAAAAACTCCATCCGATATGGAGCTGATGGCGTAGCTGCGCGACTTATTTACCAACCCGAAGTCGTTCTTCCTCTGGTCTGCCAGATTCTTCTCCTGCAATTTCCCCACAAAAGAATTTGCAGGGTTCAGGCCTTGATAAGGCAACAAGGTTATTCATTGGACCAACATGTTGTCAATTGGAATGGGCCCTCCCAGCCAGAGTCACCCATCATGAACCAATGCCAAAAATTGACGCACATAGATAGTATTAATGATGCTGCGGCTAAAGTGTGGCACCCAAAACATGTTAAGAAATCCTGCGCGCTCAATTCCAGCTGCCCACTTCATTGGCTCAAGCCTGGTGACACCCGAATCCTCATAGTAGACCAATTTCAAGTATTTTCTAGGTTCCAATTGTGGGAACTTCACATGATCACCCAGGTCCCAGTCCTCCATCTTGAAAAATGGTACACAGGCCAACAAATCATCGTCCACAGGTACGTCCTCCAGTAGCAAGGGTTTGAAGACCTAGAATTTCATTAAGTCTTGGTCCTTAGTCACTTTGGCGATGGATTTCCTAGGGGGTACATAAGGTGTTAGCCAAGTAATCGACACTTCTTCCTTTGCATCAACATATTCAACCCCCATATTCAATTCTTCCACATCCAAGTCTAGGGGTTCCGTCAGTTGCTTTCTTTTATCCATCTAACCCTTATGTCTAATCTCCATTGGATTTTTGCACAGTGATTTCCACACTTACGCTTGCTATGGCTTCTTTTGCTTCTTCTCTCCTACCGCAGAGGTAGTGGGTTTAAGCCTCAACGACCTAGGCACTGTGGTAGGGACTAGGGGTGTTGCAGTAATTCTCTCCCATAATAGTTCCTTCTTCCACTCAGGTAAACCCTCCTCAAACACAAACCCTTGTTGCGAAAACTTCTTATGTATCTCTTTCCAATCCTGTCTAGACATGCAATAATCATCTCGGTGCAAAATAAGGCGCAAAATCTCAAGGCAATCTCTCTGGAAGTAAAGTGTTCGAACGTGGAGCGGGATCCTACATTTATAGCCCTTTTTAAATTGTAATCGGTCGATTCCCTCCAGATCTCTGTCATTAATTCTATTTTGGTGGCATATTTTCGAAGATATGCTCCTTAAATGCTTTCCTTGTATTCCCTTTAATGGAAAAATAGCCATCCCATAATCTACAATGTTTCCAACGACTACTTTCTGGCCAAGTTGCGTGGGACCCATTGTGCTAGCACAACTCCTTCATCGCAGCTCCACTCTGCGCCTTTCTTCTAATTGTCGCACAACCCATTCGCTTCACCAAACTGTCCTTCTGGTAGCGTAGTTTATAGTCCCGCACTTCCTTACAACTTCCTGAAGTACTAATACTGTCCTGTATCCATATAGTCATCGCGCAAGGGTGGGATCACCCCTCTACAACTTCAACTGAATCCCATTGATTCTTCCTTGAAATAATTCCCCGTTCAGCTTCGCGAGCTGAAATGCACCTCCATCTATAGTCTCCTTGATGATGTATGGTCCCAGTTAATGCATCTAAAACATTCCTGGAAACTTCATAGTTTTTTTATCATACTTCAGTACTAAATCTCCATTTTTAAAGGTGCACTACTTAATGTGGCGGTCACAGCATGCCTTTTCTCTAGCCTTCTGCACCTGTTGATGAAAACTTTCCAGGAAGCGATCTTCTTCTAATTCAAGTATCTGTGCAAGGTTTTCTTCCATGGTATCCTGATTGGCCATCTTTGTGATTGCAACAATCCTCAAACTCGGCACGATGTACTCCATTGGGATCACTGTCTCTTGTCCATAAACCACCCATAAACCAACTGAAATGGTGTCTGCCCAGTCAACTTCTTACAAGTAGTTCTGTATGCCCAAAGAAAAAATAGTATGTGCACATCCCAATAATTCCTATTTGCATTACACATCTTTGTCAAAGAATTATCGAGGAGTTTATTAAAGGCTTCAACTGTGCCATTTTCTTGAGGATGATATGGTGTGCTTTTCTAATGATACATTTGGAATTATTCAAGAAAAGTAGATATTGTTTCGTTGAATAAATGCAAACCCCTATCACTCATCAAAATATTAGGACAAACAAACTTAGAAAAAATGTATTCAAATATGAACTTCGTAGCTGTAGTCACACTACAATCCTTCATGGGCTGTGCCTCAGCCAACTTGGTTAAGTATTTTTTCACTGTGATGATGTATCATGCTCCTGTCTTCTATCCTGGTGGTTGAATAGGTCCTAAAAAATATATTTCCCATTTATCGAATACCTGTAGCGAGACCTAATGGTTTAGAGGAAATTCATCCCTTCATGATGGACTCCCAATCCTCTGACAGACATCACATACCCTATAATATTCCTTGGAATCCTTGCACACAGTTGGCCACTAGAGCCCAACTCGTAGGATCTTCTACGCAGTCGCCCTTCCCACATAATGTCCTCCAGTAGCTCCTCCATTTGCTTTAGTGAGGATACTTTGTCATTCATAATTCAGTACATAACTGCACAGAACTTCATCTGAGCCCATTTTATACAAGTGTCCTACAATCACGAAGAAATCCACAGCCTTGACCACCAATTCTTTCTTCTATTCCTTCGTATGCCCTTCAGGAGCTGTACCTGTAGACATGAATTGGGTTATATTTGAAAAATGTTCATATGAAACACGCACAACAAAGAGTTGCGCATCATGAAATCCTTCATCAAGACTTGTAGGTTCTTTACCATTCTCAATCCGTGAAAGGTGATCGGGTCCAACATTTAATCTCCCTGGCTTCACAACTACTTCAAAGTCATACTCCTAAAATAACATTAACCACCTAGAAATTCCCCCCACCCAACACAGGCTGGTTGACTAGATACTTCAAAGCGGAATGGTCTATGTACATTTTTAAGTGTGCACCCAACAAATAATGCCTGAACTTCTGGAGCGCATATACCATCACCAATCCTTCACGCTCCATGGTTGAATAATAATTACCTTAGACAACTTCCTGCTCGCAAATGTAATTGGATGGTCAATATCTCCTGCGCTTGGTTGGGTTAACACTGCTTCTAATGCTATGCAGGATGCATCTACACGTACATGGAATTATTTCTTCCAATTGGGGAACACTAGAATGGGTGTGGTAACTGTTATAGACATTTTTGTGCCTTACAGCTATAAGCATGAAATGTCCATAATTCAAGGGATCCAAAGTCCCTAAAGATGTTGTTACAGCTCCTAAAGGAACAAGGTCAACCAATGACAGCTTCTCCCAGAAGTTCTCCACCAAAAACCACTCAGAAATAGTCAATTCAGGATCAATTCAGAGGCTCCACTAGCTGCCTGCGTTGAAATGCAGAGCCTACACTGGCTAGGTGCACTGCAACGCAGGTGGAAGCACTACCAGGGTGCGCTGAGCGGGAAATGACAAATGGCAAGCTCATTCAACGAGGTGGAAAGACCCTGGAAGCTTCCAGAATCTTCTCCAATGACACTTGCCTCAATGAATTCGACTAGTGATGAGTAAGAGGTTCTCAACCTCCAAGTGGAAGAAATAACTGATAGAGAGAAGCCACAAGTCAAAACATAAGCTGACTCATCCTCTCTGCTTACATCTATATATGGATCTCTCACCCAGAGGTTCAGGAGGCTAGAATTTTGTACTTTGCAGAGAATTGCTGTTGGTTTGAGATTGAGATTAGTACATTGGGTGATTTATGCTTTGTTGGAGGAGAGGAAGGGATTCCTTTGCTGGGAGGTAGATGCTGGATTGGAACTCACTTGGTTGTATCTCCTCTTGGACTTTATTATTTCATCAATAAACTATTTGAGTTTCTCCTACATGTTGTGTACCAATGATGTTTTGTTATGCCTACATGTTTAGCTTAATCTGGTCTTGAGCTTTTTATGAATGTATATCTGTATCTTTGTGTAGTTTCTCTCTCTTGTGATCTTGCAGGAATTCGGTGAAGCTGGGCCAGTGAAGGAGCAAGAAGCTGGGAGCTACTGAAGAGGAGTGATTTGGATCGACAAACTAGCGGAAGACACAGGTTAGTTAGATCCTTCTTCCTCATTTACATTTCATAAAGAAGAATACTCAAATAAGTTTCCTTGTTTGTTGCTAAGGCCCTATCACCTCTTAGAGTGGGATAGGGGCATTCCGAATTGGATACTTTTCCCAACAACAAATTGGCGACTCCGCTGGGGAAAAGAATCTTGTTAGTTTATTTGTGTTTCTATTGTTGTTCTTCTCATAAACTCAGGAGTGCCGAATCGAAATGCATTTGCCATTTTCAAATGCAAAGTAGAGATCTGCCACTCTAGTCCACTCACTGGGCTTGTTTTTATGATCTGAACAAACTGATCCACAAGTGCTCTAACAGCCCTTTGTGATAGATCTTAGTCCTCCTTTAAATCATCCTCCTAATTGTACCTAATTGATAGCTTTGATCCGGCCAAAACCTGTAGATTTAACTGCAAACCGTGACCCAGAACCCAGAAACAAATCTCGTTTCTGCTTCAGCGCAGACTTTGTGAAGAGGTTCTGCATTTCAACGCAGGTCCCGTGAAGGCTACCTGTGCTGAAGTTCAGTTTCTCTGTGCTGAGGGTGCGCTGATCAGCCCTTTGCCTTGTGCAGCTGTGGTTCCCTGCTTCCTTTTTCTCAGTTTTATCTCTGTTTTTTGCAGCCTGTTATCAGTCAGTGTACCTATCTGAAACCCCTTTTTTTTGCCTCAATTCTGCCTCGATTGTATAAAGAAACTGTATTTGTTCTTTGTGTATTTGTTACATCATTTGCAGTTTCCCATTACAAAAGTAAACTAGTCATACTGTCGCCCTTAGATCTAGACCTCTCGTAAGTGTCGTTTTGATCTTAGGAGTGAGTTTGTTTGCTGTTCATAGTTGATTGAGCTTTTACTTTTGTCGTTTGGTTTGAATTTATGCATTTCTAGTGTCGAAACAAGTAAATCATAAAGTGTCGTAATCGTCTTTTTGATTTCGAAAAAGGAACTTGTTTATGTTTTCACTTGAAATCGAATTCAAATTTGTACAACAGCTTTCTTTTTAGGCATCAATATTAAGAAAGTGAAAACAAATACATGCATTTGTGCATTTGCATATTGATAGTTTGTATGGTTTGATTTAGGGAAAAGTGCATTACAGTGTGCTCTATTCTCTTTGAGAAAAGTTTGTGTCTTCCTTTTCCCCTTGTAGCTAGGATTTTCATTGTTGAAAAGATATAAAAGCTTGCTTATCATCTTTAGACTGCATTTAGGAATTGTATCATACATCTCGTGGTGATCCAAAAAGGCAAACTTCTAAGAAAGATCAACCTAAAATAAATTGAATGAACTTAACAACGCTTTGTAACTTAACGCACAACATAGAGGTCTAGGCTAGAGACGTGTTCCGGCGTCGTAAAACCTGGTGACTGTCGATCTTGCTGATGGTTGGGTGATTCCTCCTGAGAGACGATAGCGCCAGTACGGATTGTGCTCCCATGTACCGTCGAGTATATATTGGGAGACCCCTATAGGCATAAAACCTTTATCCTTAGGAAGCCGTGTCGGCCGCCCTACTGATCGCAATGCACTGAACACAGCATTCGGGAAGATTGACCGCCCGTACCTTAAAAAGTATTCTGCGGTTTTGCGAAAAGTTTGGCACACCCTCTACCTAGAAGTCCAGAGCAGTTCCTTTTGGCCTTTTTCAGACTCTATAATGGAAAAAGTCCATCCGAGCATTTGTCACTTCGGGCTCGTTAAAACATCGAAGGAGACTAGAGTCATCTTTAGCTTTTTCTCGACTCTTTAAAACTGAAAAAGCAAGTTGTGTCTAAAGCGTCGTTAAAATTTATTTTAAATGGAACAATCACCCCTTTTTTCCTGCGTTGATCTTTAGGTTGAGAAAATTGAACCCACCAACCAAGGAATTCCCCTTGGTGGAAATCCTAGTCCCTTCTCCTCTTGGGGAGATGTTGGTGCGCCCCATATGGCCACATTGTCGCTTCCAGGACTGACAATTGGCTTGCCGGTCTGGCTCTTCTCAACCAATGTCGTTCAGAACACCACTATTCCTGAACAGTCAAATCAAAAGTTAGACCAATCTAGGGTTTCCCACCAGCCTTCTACTTCCTCTAATTCTTCCTCTCCTCCTTCCTCTTCGCTTGACGGAACTGGTAAAACAAAAAACCAAGTTCCTAAGGAGAAGAAGGAAAAGAAGAAGAAAGAGAAGAAGAAGAAGGAGCCAAAAGCGACTGGGGGCAAACAAGTGTCGTCTGACAAAAATCCTCACACAACACTGACTAGGCCTAAATCGCCATGTGTCATATGCAAGGGAGACCACTTCCACAGAGATTGTCCCTGCATCCCTCGGATACTAAGGGACTGCTCTCCCCGTTTGCACAATCCGGTGGCATCAACCTCTGATAACCATGTTGAATGCATACCGTCAACTAGCAAAAGTGAAGTCCTTGGACAAAAAGGGAGAGCTAGATCTCCCTGTAGACTGTGCGAAGGCAACCATGCCATCCACCGTTGTCCCTTCTTAGACGAAGCGAAAAGAGTTTTGGATGATCGTCCGGTTTCACCGTTACGACTTCCTCCTGGATATAAAAAACTCTTGCCGAGTCCTTCGTTAGTTGAAAATCCAGCTGGCCCACTCAAGTGGTCAGCTGAAGTGCCGGTCATTGAAGATGAACCAGCTGAATCCATACCCGACGAAAGTCAAAAGGTCGAGGCGGCAGTTGACCCGGTCTTGCCTTCAGAGGATTTATCTTCGAATGATACAGTCACTGAAGAGGATAAAGATGACACCATCCAAATTCTCTTCATCAACACAGACTCCGACGAGCACGGGGGCACTCCCCCCATTCCTTTATCGCAGGAAGGAAGTTCGTCAGAGCGATACCCGGCCGTTTACTCAGTCCCACCACCAAGCAACCTAGTTGTCTCCTTCGACTGGAACCAACTAGGCAGACCCTGTTTGCCAGCAAGCATACCATTCAGAATTATCGTCCAAATATACAGAATGGTCATGGCTGGCACCATCATTGATGAAGGGGCATCTGTGAGTATCCTTTCCTCCACTGCTTGGAAAGCGCTTGGTTCGCCGACGCTTTTGCCTGAAATGACAAATCTGACAGGCTTTGATAAAGGAACCAGTCGACCTTTAGGGATCCTCCCCAATGTGCCTATCACATTGAAAGGGAAGACCGTTCAAATGAACGTGATGGTCGTTCAAGGACCCTTGGATTATAACCTACTCCTTGGATGAGACTATATATATTGCATGGGAGCCATCATCTCCTCACTCTTTAGAGTAATGTGTTTTCCGCACGAAGGAAGAGAGGTCAAGCTTGTGGACCAGCTTTCATTTCCCGGATCACACATCGCAAATAGTCATATACCATCCCTAAATGGTCTCTTCACGCAAGAAATGTCTCAACCCACGGTCCATCCTCCCGATGAGCGCGAGTAATTCAGAAGGATATGACTGGAACCCAGGGGGCATGCATCCTGGTCTGCTTCGGCAGGAAAACTTTGGATATAGGGTAGGTTTCCGCGGGAGAATATAACTAGTCTGTACCCCGTCTGTCTTGGAAGAGGGGTTATTCTAGAATAAGATTCTTTTGTCAAAGTTATGTGTTTGGCGCTCGTTGTCACTCACCTTTGTCTATCTCGGTAGACATCGCCGAAGAAATGTTTTGTTTGCTGCGCAAATGAGACAATCTTTGGTAACCTGAAAGAGGTAGGCCTCTCCCGGTAAAACAAATGTTTTATTGGACTAAGAAGGGGTAACCTTGAAACCATATTTTATACCTGGGGGCATGCAAACCTTTTGGAGTGCAAGCAAGGGGCGGCTATTTATTTTTAAAATTTTTAGGTCCTCCCTTTAAACCTGTAGGTCTAACCCTTTAAACTCGTAGGATTAGTCGTTTACGAACTTGCATAACGAAAGGATGCGGGGCATAGCTTTGGTAAGGTGCAAGCTCCATAAAAAATGGCATCTTACATGAGACATTCTTATCATATGACTGGATAATCGAGCAGTTTTAGAACATAGTTCATGCTCGTTAAAAAATAAACATAAGATTGAGCAGTTTTAGCACGTAGTTCATGCTCGTTAAAAAATAAACATAAGACCGAGCAGTGTTTTTCCGCGTTTAAGCTCGTTAAAAAATGAAGTACCCTCCGGTAAATAACCACCGTGAATGTAACATTATCAGCCATTAAAGCCTTGGTCGTGTTTGCACCGTCACCTCCACTTTTCATTTGGCCGATCGTTCACCTCCATATGATTGTTTACCCATTTTGAGGAACAGCTGCGAAGAGTGATTTCACTAGCCATCCTTGTGACACTGCCGTGATTGGAAAATTCAAACCCTTACTTGGAATCAACTACTACCCGTTTTATCACTCGTTCCTCAAAAGACGAGTCTTCTTTAAGCTCTTTTCATCTGAATTGTAAAACATGAAAAGATTGCTGAGTTTTGGCCTTCCAGCTCGTTAAAGCGACCAGAAGTGCTATCCCTCCTCTAGATTTTAATCTTTTTGGACCTGAGGGATTATTGCACAAAAAGATCGAGCGCTTGTTTTGTTCGGCTCGTAAAAACTATCGAAAATTCATCCCTTCTGTATTGTTTTATACTTTTTCGAACTTAAGGGATTAGATGACGAAAAAGGAATTTCGGAGTTGACTTTACGTACCTTTTTAGACTCTCTAAAAATGAAAAGGACCGAGTTATCTTTGTCGTTAGACTCGTTAAAAACATCAAATAGCGACAAACTTGTCTTTAGACGAGAACGCGTTTCACTATCGCTAGGCTCGTTAAAACATAGAGATGGGTTTGCCCGAAGGGCAAATTATAGAACAAGCATATGTTATCCTCCTCAAGCTTGGCAAAAATAAAGAGGTACTGGTCAGCAATGACTGGGGAAAAATTGGGAAGAAACTCAAAGAACTTTATTGGTAGCAAGTCACTCTTGAACATGACACTTCCACTCCGTGCCTGAGTCGGGTTGGGTTGTTTCATTCACCGGTCACATCGCCATGGTCTCACCATACCATCCATCTTTGGGGTAAATGCTACCAATTCATCACATAAGTGTCGCCGATATGTTCAAGAGAAGTCATCCAGAGAAGTCAACCGTGTCCCATCCACTACCATACATTATCCTTCATTCTTTCATGACCGCCACCCTGAACCATATATCATCAGATCGTTTTCACCTCCATCAAAATCATTTGCTCCGTTCCGTGTCACTGATGTGGGATACATCAAGGCCCTCCTTTGACGGATCGCTTCTTGTCGACATCAGCTCATTATCCAAGAAGTTGATCTAGGAACAACCCCTTTAGTACTTTGAAGCTTGCATGCCTCAATGGCAAGTTTCTCACTTCCGGCGACAGGTATACATCAATGACCTTCGACCGAAAGATTTTGCGTGGTGTTCGACGCCAAGTCCTTTATTCACACCACGTGAATTGTACTGCAGTACCTTGAGGGTCATTATCATTATCGGTGATTCCTCTCGCGCTTGTTAACGGTTTACCTCATTGACTGGTAATCAAGCGATGTCTTTCCATGTTCGACATCAGAACATTTCTCACATGGATCGACTTGTACTTAGAGTGAAGATCAAAAGAGTTTGAAGACCCTGGATCTAGTTTCATCCATCCGGGCTGCGATATATATTCAGGAAAAATAAAGACATTGACATGTACAGCATTGCAGCACAGACAATCATCCTACCAAAGGATGATGATTTCAGCAGGATCATCAGTCTATCATCAGACAATTGTCTGTCCTATGTACATAAAAATGAACTTATAAAGCTGAGCATGGGAATGCCCGCCTCAGCTAGATCATGAAAACAATATGAAAAATAATGTATTGTATTGTATCTTATTACAGGTCTCCTCCCAGCATTGAATGAACTTCGGATCCTCCTAATAAAGCATTTCACCCGATAAATGGCCTCATACTTTAGGGGGCAACTGTTATAGACATTTTTGTGCCTTACAACTATAAGCATGAAATGTCCATAATTCAAGGGATCCAAAGTCCCTAAAGATGTTGTTACAGCTCCTAAAGGAACAAGGTCAACCAATGACAGCTTCTCCCAGAAGTTCTCCACCAAAAACCACTCAGAAATAATCAATTCAGGATCAATTCAGAGGCTCCACTAGCTGCTTGCGTTGAAATGCAGAGTCTACATTGGCTAGGTGCACTGCAACGCAGGTGGAAGCACTACCAGGGTGCGTTGAGCGGGAAATGACAAATGGCAAGCTCATTCAACGAGGTGGAAAGACCCTGGAAGCTTCCAGAATCTTCTCCAATGACACTTGCCTCAATGAATTCGACTAGTGATGAGTAAGAGGTTCTCAACCTCCAAGTGGAAGCAAGAACTGATAGAGAGAAGCCACAAGTCAAAACATAAGCTGACTCATCCTCTCTGCTTACATCTATATATGGATCTCTCACCCAGAGGTTCAGGAGGCTGGAATTTTGTACTTTGCAGAGAATTGCTGTTGGTTTGAGATTGAGATTAGTACATTGGGTGATTTATGCTTTGTTGGAGGAGAGGAAGGGATTCCTTTGCTGGGAGGTAGATGTTGGATCGGAACTCACTTGGTTGTATCTCCTCTTGGACTTTATTATTTCATCAATAAACTATTTGAGTTTCTCCTACATGTTGTGTACCAATGATGTTTTGTTATGCCTACATGTTTAACTTAATCTGGTCTTGAGCTTTTTATGAATGTATATCTGTATCTTTGTGTAGTTTCTCTCTCTTGTGATCTTGCAGGAATTCGGTGAAGCTGGGCCGGTGAAGGAGCAAGAAGCTGGGAGCTACTGAAGAGAGGAGTGATTTGGATCGACAAACTAGTGAAAGACACAGGTTAGTTAGATCCTTCTTCCTCATTTACATTTCATAAAGAAGAATACTCAATTAGTTTACGTCGTTTGTTGCTAAGGCACTATCACCTCTTAGAGTGGGATAGGGGCATTCCGAATTGGATACTTTTCCCCTATCCCACTCTAAGAGGTGATAGTGCCTTAGCAACAAACGAGGTAAACTAATTGAGTATTCTTCTTTATGAAATGTAAATGAGGAAGAAGGATCTAACTAACATGTGTCTTTTGCTAGTTTGTCGATCCAAATCACTCCTCTCTTCAATAGCTCCCAGCTTCCTGCTCCTTCACCGACCCAGCTTCACCGAATTCCTGCAAGATCACAAGAGAGAGAAACTACACGAAGATACAGATATACATTCATAAAAAGCTCAAGATCAGATTAAGCTAAACATGTAAGCATAACAAAACATCATTGGTACACAACATGTAGGAGAAACTCAAATAGTTTATTGATATGATAATAAAGTCCAAGAGGAGATACAACCAAGTGAGTTCCGATCCAGCATCTACCTCCCAGCAAAGGAATCCCTTCCTCTCCTCCAACAAAGCATAAATCACCCAATGTACTAATCTCAATCTCAAACCAACAACAATTCTCTGCAAAGTACAAAATTCCAGCCTCCTAAACCTCTGGGTGAGAGATCCATATATAGATGTAAGCAGAGAGGATGAGTCAGCTTATGTTTTGACTTGTGGCTTCCCTCTGTCAGTTCTTGCTTCCACTTGGAGGTTGAGAACCTCTTACTCATCACTAGTCGAATTCATTGAGGCAAGTGTCATTGGAGAAGATTCTGGAAGCTTCCAGGGTCTTTCCACCTCGTTGAATGAGCTTGCCATTTGTCATTTCCCGCTCAGCGCACCCTGGTAGTGCTTCCACCTATGTTGCAGTGCACCTAGCCAGTGTAGACTTTGCATTTCAACGCAGGCAGCTAGTGGAGCCTCTGAATTGATCCTGAATTGACTATTTCTGAGTGGTTTTTGGTGGAGAACTTCTGGGAGAAGCTGTCATTGGTTGACCTTGTTCCTTTAGGAGCTGTAACAACATCTTTAGGGACTTTGGATCCCTTGAATTATGGACATTTCATGCTTATAGTTGTAAGGCACAAAAATGTCTATAACAGTTGCCCCCTAAAGTATGAGGCCGTTTATCGGGTGAAATGCTTTATTAGGACGATCCGAAGTTCATTCAATGCTGGGAGGAGACCTGTAATAAGATACAATACAATACATTATTTTTCATACTGTTTTCATGATCTAGCCGAGGCGGGCATTCCCATGCTTAGCTTTATAAATTCATTTTTATGTACATAGGACAGATAATTGTCTGATGATAGACTGACGATCCTGCTGAAATCATCATCCTTTGGTAGGATGATTGTCTGTGCTGCAATGTTGTACATGTCAATGTCTTTATTTTTCCTGAATATATATCGCAGCCCAGATGGATGAAACTAGATCCGGGGTCTTCAAACTCATTCGATATTCACTCTAAGTACAAGTCGATCCATGTGAGAAATGTTCTGAAGTCGAACATGGAAAGACATCGCTTGATTACCAGTCAATGAGGTAAACTGTTAATAAGCGCGAGAGGAATCACCGATAATGATAATGACCCTCAAGGTACTGCAGTACAATTCACGTGGTGTGAATAAAGGACTTGGTGTCGAACACCACGTAAAATATTTCGGTCGAAGGTCATTGATGTATACCTGTCGCCGGAAGTGAGAAACTTGCCATTGAGGCATGCAAGCTTCAATGGCAAGTTTCTCACTTCCGGCGACAGGTATACATCAATGACCTTCGACCGAAAGATTTTGCGTGGTGTTCGATGCCAAGTCCTTTATTCACACCACGTGAATTGTACTGCAGTACCTTGAGGGTCATTATCATTATCGGTGATTCCTCTCGCGCTTGTTAACGATTTACCTCATTGACTGGTAATCAAGCGATGTCTTTCCATGTTCGACTTCAGAACATTTCTCACATGGATCGACTTGTACTTAGAGTGAAGATCGAACAAGTTTGAAGACCCCGGATCTAGTTTCATCCATCCGGGTTGCGATATATATTCAGGAAAAATAAAGACATTGACATGTACAACATTGCAGCACAGACAATCATCCTACCAAGGGATGATGATTTCAGCAGGATCATCAGTCTATCATCAGACAATTGTCTGTCCTATGTACATAAAAATGAACTTATAAAGCTGAGCATGGGAATGCCCGCCTCAGCTAGATCATGAAAACAGTATGAAAAATAATGTATTGTATTGTATCTTATTACAGGTCTCCTCCCAGCATTGAATGAACTTCGGATCCTCCTAATAAAGCATTTCACCTGATAAACGGCCTCATACTTTAGGGGGAAAATGTTATAGACATTTTTGTGCCTTACAGCTATAAGCATGAAATGTCCATAATTTAAGGGATCCAAAGTCCCTAAAGATGTTGTTACAGCTCCTAAAGGAACAAGGTCAACCAATGACAGCTTCTCCCAGAAGTTCTCCACCAAAAACCACTCAGAAATAGTCAATTCAGGATCAATTCAGAGGCTCCACTAGCTTCCTGCGTTGAAATGTAGAGTCTACACTGGCTAGGTGCACTGCAACGCAGGTGGAAGCACTACCAGGGTGCGCTGAGTGGGAAATGACAAATGGCAAGCTCATTCAACGAGGTGGAAAGACCCTGGAAGCTTCCAGAATCTTCTCCAATGACACTTGCCTCAATGAATTCGACTGGTGATGAGTAAGAGGTTCTCAACCTCCAAGTGGAAGCAAGAAATGATAGAGAGAAGCCACAAGTCAAAACATAAGCTGACTCATCCTCTCTGCTTACAGCTATATATGGATCTCTCACCCAGAGGTTCAGGAGGCTGGAATTTTGTACTTTGCAGAGAATTACTGTTGGTTTGAGATTGAGATTAGTACATTGGGTGATTTATGCTTTGTTGGAGGAGAGGAAGGGATTCCTTTGCTGGGAGGTAGATGCTGGATCGGAACTCACTTGGTTGTATCTCCTCTTGGAATTTATTATTTCATCAATAAACTATTTGAGTTTCTTCTACATGTTGTGTACCAATGATGTTTTGTTATGCCTACATGTTTAGCTTAATCTGGTCTTGAGCTTTTTATGAATGTATATATGTATCTTTGTGTAGTTTCTCTCTCTTGTGATCTTGCAGGAATTCGGTGAAGCTGGGCCGGTGAAGGAGCAAGAAGCTGGGAGCTACTGAAGAGAGGAGTGATTTGGATCGACAAACTAGCGAAAGACACATGTTAGTTAGATCCTTCTTCTTCATTTACATTTCATAAAGAAGAATACTCAAATAAGTTTCCTTGTTTGTTGCTAAGGCACTATCACCTCTTAGAGTGGGATAGGGGCATTCCAAATTGGATACTTTTCCCAACAACAGTAACCATCTTTTCCTTCAACACATCTAAGCTTTTCTGGAAATCATCATCCCAACAAAACGTCACATCCTTCTTCAATAATTTTTCCATGGGCGTAGTGATCTGTGCATATGCCTTGATGAACTTCTTATAATATACTGTATGGCCCAATGTTGTGTGCAACCGTTTTACATTCCTTGGAGGGTCCAAATTGATAATCACTACAATTTTAGTAGGGTCCACCATCAACCCTTGCTTATAAACAACATGGCCCAAAGTATCCCGTATGGTATGAAAAATATGCACTTCTTCAGATTAAGGGATATCTGATACTTTCGACAAGTATCCATCACTAGGCGAAGACTTGCAACATTCCTTTTCACTAACCCAAACACTGTCCAATCATCAAATTAAACGTACAAAAACTTATGAATAAATTATTTAAAAGCTACAACTACCACCCTAGAAAAGATTGTAGGGGCATTCTTAAGTCCAAAGGGCATAACTGTATACTGAAAAGAGTCCCATTCTACAGCGAAAGTAGTCTTACTCTGACCTTATGGTGTGAGAACTCATATGGAAAGGAGTAGGCTTCTTGACCACCCATGTTTTCCAAGAATTCATTTGTGAACAATGTAGGGAATAGATCATGTACACAAGCATCATTCAGCTTTCTTAGATCTACGCAGATCCAGATTTGGCCCTTTGTCTTCATCTCCTGAACCACCATAGGACTAACATAGTCCGATTATTCTATAGGCTCAATAATCCATGCTGCAAGCATATCCAGTTCTTTGCGCACTTTTTCTTTGTACTTAGGATCCAACCGGTACGGGCGCTATTTTACCAACTTTGCATCTAGCTTCAGATTGATATTCATAATTCCCAGATCACCTACTATCCTCTTCAAATCAGAAAACTTTGTCGAAAACAAGTCCTGATATTCTCATAATAACTCCGGGACCTTGTCAACTGTGTCCTCATCCTAGTAATTACCTATATTTGCGAGCATCGTCGGCGCGCCCGACTCAATATTCACTTGCCTAGTTTTCAATGGTTTTGAGATGTCAGGGACTTCTACCTTAGGCCCTGTGACTTCGCACTATCCCTTTGACCTACGGATACTGATATTCCTGGGGTCTTCCTGACCTTCTTCTATGGCAACATTTTAGCACTCAAGAGAATGACGCAACTGCATACTCCAGTCTGGTTGTACCCATGTGACAGGTTCTACAGGTGTTCTGAATATCACAACCTTGATTTCCTATAATGCTTCATCAATACACTCAAATCCATCATAAAAACTAAATGTTAACAAAAATATTTCCTTTAGAATGTACCACTCTATGGTTCCATGTCACAGCTTTGTTTCTAGATACCAGTTGATTGGAATAGTATCCAAAGTCTGGTATAATTTGTGCACCCATTCAGGTTGTGGTTCCTCTCCCCATGCTTTTGTTTAATGAGCCAGATGCTCGTGCGGATCATCCTTCCCTGCATATTTTTCAGTAATGTGGGTATTTCCATATCCAAATCGCAACTTCATCATCCTTCGGTACTCCTTCCAGTCTGAAAAATTATTCTTATGCGTACCCCACCATCTGGCAGGCGTAACTCTCAGTGCGATGTCCAATGCTTGGAATCAATGCTCCTCCAGTACATCCATTTCAAATTTATCAAGAAACAAATTTACATATTCTAAGACATCATAATATGGTAAGTTACGTACCTAAGTAGATAGACACCAGAGTGATTTAGTAAGCTTGTTGCATCGTAGTGTCGACACCATACAATATATTCTGCCAATGCTCGAGATCCTCATTTGAATGCAAGCTGCAGGAGATGTAATTTTCCCAAGTAATTCTGCCATCCAACGTAGGGTTGATCTAATCCTCATTTTGTACAGTAAGCTTATAGATCTTCTTAATATCATCCTCTTCATAGGAATCTCAGAATGGTTCCATATACTGTACACCCTCGGCTGGATCCAATGGAACAATAACTCTCAGTTCCTTCTTCTTGTACGTCATACTACGCTTCTTCAGGTTGATGGCCGCATTCATATCAAATTTCCAATCAATTCCAAGCAACGCTAGGTAGGGATTACTATCATCCACTATTTCGATTACCTCAAAATCAACTATAGCGTGTGCCCCTTCAATGTCTATGCTTACTCAATGTAAGTGCCCCATAGGAATAATCTTTTGTTGGTTCACCATTCGCAGCTGGATTGGGGACCAATGTAGCATCGACTTTCCCATTCTTTCCCAGGTCTGTTTAAGAAAAACATTCACATCGGATCCCAAATGCAAGATCACCCGGTCCATTTCAAATTCTCCAATTTGTGTAGTCAATCTCATCTCTTGACCAATCCTTTTCTTACCTTTTCCTACTTTATGCACTGATGTTGTTCAGGAAATCACTTAGCCTTGCCAACACAGTTGTCTATTAACTCTTGTAATCCCTCCACTGCTTTTTGGTCCCTTAAGAGCTTCATGCAAGTATGTAAGAAGGATACCAGCACTGAAGGATATGTTTCCTGCATAACAATGATTTCTTTAGGATTCTCCTTTCGTGTACTCTGAGCCTTTGATGTGGAAGCTCTTGAATCCGCAAAGCTCTTTCTTGCTTCCATAAAATTTTCCTTTGCATTATGCAAATCAAATCCAAAATATTTTTTAGTAGCCTTGTGCACCCATATATTTTCTTCTAGTTTGTTTTCCTGCGACTTTATCCTCCCTGGTAGCTATACCACTTCGTGTAATGATGTTAACGTTGGGCCCATCTTCGCACGGTTCTGATCTGATCATATGGATGTTTTGGGTGGGCTTCTAGTTCTTCTTCTCTTGCATCTTTGCGATGAGCATGAGACAATATTCTACAATGTAGTCAAAATGTCAACAATATTGACAAGAGGGACATGTCAAGTTCTGACAATCTCGTACAAAATGGCCTGGTTCCCCACAATTGTAACAAATAATATGTTCGTGACCTCTTCTAGCTCTTCCCCCCCATCCTCTTCCTCATCCTTGGAATCCTCTGTGTGTTGCAGTTGCACCTTGATCCTGCTGAGGACGTGTCTTAACCTATACTCTATATGTGAGGGTTCTGTCACCTCATTAACTCATATCGGCAATTGCACTCATCATGGTCTATAGACTTACAGAAATTGTAGAGTAGTTGTTGGGGAGATTGTATAAAATTCTATAACATATGGCAGTTGTCTATCGAATGTTTTCCTATTATTTGGCAGATAATGCACCATGGCACTACACCAGTACTTGATACAACGGTATTTTCTGGCTTCAGGGGGATAGGACCTCCCGCAATTAGATATTTCTGCTACACCAAGTAATGATCCTTGTCATGACCATGGCCTTTGCACTTTAAGCACGACACTTCCACGTGAGTCTCATTTTGGACCTCTTTCCCCTTTTTGAGATCCTGCAACTCCATATGTAGGCTAGCCAACTGCGACTGAATCTACTGCACTCTAAGATTCATATCTTGAATATGTGAAGCCTCTCACTTCGTAGCAATTTATAATGCTTCAGCCTACGATCCACCCTTCTGCTGTGACAATGGTAATCTCAAATGAGGTAACAATGAAGCAATATACCAATCCTTATGTTGCTCATTTGAGATCTACATATCAGCTTGTTGTAGCAAAAATTTCAACCTTTGATCAAAATCCCATGCAGATTCATTCACCTTTTGCTTAATTTCCTTGACCTCAGTCATAGACTGGGATTGAGACTTAGGATTTCTTAATTAATTATTCAACACATCTTTTGTCTCTTTCAATGACGTAGCTGGAGGAGTCGTATTGTACTTAATCTACCAACTCAACACCCTATCCTGCAATGTTGTGGCCAACTGTGCTTTCTTCAGATCATCATCCGTTATCTGCTGTGACTCCCACACAACATCTGCTACAAACCAGAATTGATAAGGGTATTCTATCGCGAGGCCCTTGAATATAGGAATCTTCATAGTGTTTAGAATACTGAATAGCATAGGTGGAGGTGGAGGTGGAGGTGATGGTAGAGGTGGAGTGGATGGATGTGGTATTCCTGCAATATCCTGATCCATCATCTATGGCACACCTTGAGGTGTCTTCAGACTATTACTTTCTTCATCGCTATCAGATGCTCCCAACATAGGACTATACTTAGTGCTTGTATCTAGGTCTCTTCTGAATGATCTCCCACTTCACGTAGCTCCCGTCAAGTCTCATCTAAACATCAATTTAATGGCATAACCTGTTTCTCACACAATAGTATTTTAATCCAAATTTTTAGAGACTTCATAGACTTACTCTTGGTCATTTGAAAATCTTGCATTCAACTTCGCTTTAACCGATAGACGTGTCAATCATGAACTCAATAATAAATCCACCCAAAATACTATGTATCCAATAATCAACAACCTTCGCGACCTTGTTTTCTGATCCTTCCAGGCACCTCACTAACTCTAGAGTCACACAATAGGATTATCCAACTTCCAAGTAGGTTGACCATCTGCAAATTTAGCCAACCATTCATATAATTCGCACGGAAAAGAGCAGAAGAAAACTTCGTGTTCCTCTGTATACAGCAAGGAAAATTTTAGGGCTAATGTTCGCCCAGTGGGCTAATTTTCCATGATTTTTCCACAAAAAAGATTCGCCAATTTCCAATTTTATAAAAGACGATTCGCCCAAACTTTAGAATATAAAATTATTTTACCTTAAAAATCACCAACATTGTATAGAGGCTATATATAAAATCATTATAAATTTGAATAATTTTACAAATATATCAATAAACATTTTATAGTTTGCATATTAGGGATTAGTGAGATTCGCCAATGTTTTTAAACTTCAAGAAATTTTTCCATCCTTAAAATTTTCCTTGGTATACAGGTATCTCTGCAACCACTCTTCTTCTGATAGGGGCGCATTCCTATTTTCTTGAGCTGCAAACTCATGCAGCTTCTGATCTATCCACTTTTCAATATCCTTCATAGTTGGTATCCACTTATGCCACATCACACATTCCTCAAATAAATCCCGGTCCTAGCAACGAAACCATTTGTTGGCTTGAGGGTGCCTGAAGCTAAGTTCAGAGTTAGCTACGCTAACTAACAAAACCCTACACCACTGACCCTTTCAGCAATAGCCCACGTAGCACAGGTTGTAGTCTCACCCAAGCCAGTAGTGGGGGTTGCTAGAACTAGGTTTTTTCATCCAAAGGAACATGTGATGTGTTTCTAACAAACTTAGGGCTTTATCTTGACCTTCATGAACCCTAACCCTTAAAACTCAAAAATTACAGCAACTAACAGTTAGGAGATCTATGCCCTTCGCTGATTACGCTAAACATTCATAACATCATATAAATACACAAATCTACTTCTTTGCAAATCTATTAAGTACTTTTACAGATTAATTTCATTCAACATATAAAAAATACAACAAATTCAGAGATAAACAGTAATACATAGATATACAGATAATTCTTCAAAACTAGTCTTTATTATGCTTAAGATCTTCAATTACAGTCCTTTCCAACCCTGCGCACACAGCTGTAGGGGCTCGCGCGCTCAAATGTGGAAATACCAATGTCTTCGCCCACACAGTTGTAGGAGCCTTCCCCTTTACCCAAGTACATAATAGACAAAAACAAACCCAAATATTTCAGTTCTATCTTTCGCTATTTCCTTCTATGAATCTTCTATGACTCCCTTTTTATCCTTCTTCATTATAATACCATGGTCCATGAACCCTAGGAAGATCTCAAAACAAATAATGGGTTTTGAATTTCCTAAAGCCCCTTTAACTCCTATCGACCTATGCTACTCACGCTCCGCTCCTTAAAATGCGAAGAGTTTACAATATTTTCCAAAACTTTACAAAATTTGACCTAGGAGACCTCGTCCCAACAAAACCAATATCATAGGTATATATAATATTCTATGAAGAGACAGACTCTCCTTCTCTTAATAAGTCAAGATCCCTCTTCCACCGTGGTAAATAAATAAGTTCCTAAGAAAATTAAAGTAAATAAACAAATAAAGGGTTAAATAAAAGAAATGATTCTTGCACAAGGAGGTGAAGCAAGTAACTTCTCTGGGGTACTGACTAGGCTCACTAGAAATGAAGCAATTCTTTTATTCATGTAGTGATTCCAATAGGGTACTGTTCAGGCTTGCTGGTAGTGGAGCAACACCAGAGATCAAAAATAGGAATTTTATTATCTTAAACTCTCAATTACATATTATCATTCTCCTAGATCGAAACACTTATGGTTTGGAAAGCTTTGACAATGAGTTTAATCGAGAAAAGGAATAGAGGAGACTATACCTATAATTGGGTCAAATGGGGAAGCCAAGGTAATCCACATGATGAATCAATACTTCCTAATAGTTGAGACCTTTTACTTAAGGATAAAACTTGAACAAAAAAGCTAGAGTTCTACCAACATGTCGCCAAGTGTTGTTGCTAAAATAACACCCTCCAAAATTTTTCCTACGCTTGAATTTTGGACCCTACTAAGGATATTATGATCTATCATTCCATGGTCACTTAATCATCGATTGATGTTTGCTAATTGTTTCAGTCTTATACTTACGTTCTAAGTCTCAAAGTCATTTGCTGTCACATGCTTGGTCATTGATAGATGCACGAGCACATATTTATTATGTAATCATAGATTTTTGACAATGAGTTGGCACTCTCCATTAACAATCTCCCTCTCACTGTCGGTTGTATTTGTTTCATCATTCTAGTGAGTTTTCCCAACTATCTCTTTTGCACACCTTTGCTTTCATAAGTGTTTCTTTCATGTTTGTGACTATTTTTTTGGCTTGTGTTCATTTTAAAAAGTGTCATTTTCATGTTATCTTAGCTCTGGAATGTGCCCCTTTCAATTTCTCTAGCGTTTGAAAGTCTCATTTTAATGTTTTCTTACAATTACAAGTGTCCCTCTTAACTATTTGTACTCCAGGTATATGTTGCACAACTTTTCACATCACTAGAGGTATCCCTAGAGCACTCTTTTGCATTAGATTGTCCTACATATCATGCTAAATATGTGCTAGAAACATTCCTACAACTAAGCACATTTCCTGTTCATAGTCGACACACATGTTGCAACTTGTATTCTTAGTGTCGTAATGCTATGGTTCAATTGCCGCACTTAGAAATAAGTGTCGCTTTGCTGTTGTTTCAAGGTGAGATTGAAGCCCATGAGTACCATGTAGTCCCCTAGCTTGTATTGATGGAATTCATGTGTGTGATTGGTGTTTTGGAATTTTTCAAATGCTTTTCTCTCTCTTACTCTACTGGTCCCACACATAGTCATTTTGAAGATATTCTTGGTTCTACTACCCAGTAGTTGTGAATAAATGGACTCTCCTCCAGGTGATGAGAACATCCTATTAATAAACTTCATTGATAAAATATTTCCCTTTCGTACTTGTGCACAAAATCCTCTTGAAGGTAAGCTCCTATAATTACATATTGAAAACCTTTAAAGTATAGTTACCTAACCCTTCTTTCTTATACTAACTCGCTATGATGAGTTTTGAGAAATTATGCCTTATAGGGTGCATGGAGAATTTCTAGTGGACCTCTGAAAAATAAAACTGAGCCATACAAGGTCTCTTCCCTCTCATAGTGAATTAAGCCTCTTCCTATGCAAAGTGAATTTCCTTCTGCTACTTGCCTTAGACAACTATGTAATTTCCTATTCCAATGAGCCTTCTTGAGTGTAGGGTGCACTTTTAGTGAATAATCAACCACTGTGGAAGAAAAATGTGTAGCATAGGGCACAAGGTGCACTTTTAGTAAACAATCAACCACTATTGAAGAATACTACTCTAGCCTTAAGCCTCCTCCTCCTCCTAGTGCATGGCATAGTTCTAGTGGACAATGGAGCTTCCTGTAGATCACCATTTAGGACAATTGTGCCTTCCCTTAAGCCTGACTCTTAGTCATAGTGCATGGCACAATTTTAGTCAACAAGCCATCAACCCTTGTTCACTAAACTTCCTCACAACACCAAGAATTATCTTCCCTTGCCTCCTCAAAACATGGCACAATTTTAGTGAGAAATAGGGTCATCCCTTACTCACTGTCAAGCTTAACTACACTATCAAAGTCTTCTACACCCTTGAACCTAGTGCATGGCGTAGTTTTAGTCTGTAAGATAATCACATTATATCTTGCACTTTCCCACCATGTCGGACCCTGAAGAGCCCCTCCTCATAGCGCATGTAAAATTTTTAGTGAGAAGTGGTGCCTTCCTCAACCATTGTAGAGCTCAACTACACCATCCTCATCAATCCTTCCTCTTTCAGTCCTCACACAGGCCTATCACAAGCAAATTATTCCATGAACACAATAGAGATAGGATAGATGATTTCAAGAGTGATTTTTCAATGTCATGAGTGATCTTCACTGGCAGGTGTGCCATCTCAACATGACAAGGTGATACTCAAGGAAGATTTCAAGGAGAAGGAACAAAGAAGAACTTGTAGGGAAGAAGCACAAAGAAGAACCATCATGAGGACATGAAGAAAATCCTGGACCATAACAGAATGAAGATATTTCATGATGACTTAAAAGGCCCCATATTGATCCAATAGCCTTTTAGGAGGGTGAAGATGGAGTACAAATCAGATCTACCATCAAGAATGAAAGACATAACAACAAAGGGAGCAACTTGTTACTGCCACATCATCATGAAGTTCCATGTCATCATTTCCAAGTTGTGTCTTGTACGAGTGTCATGACATAGTCCAATGTGTCAATGAGTCATGCCACATGATGTGGAATGTAATTATGTATTATCAAAATAAAAATGAAAAAATGTAAATGTGTGGAAGTCCAAGAGTCACATGTGGAATATGAAAAGTCACATGTAGACAAAAGAGTCATATAGAAGTTCAAAGGTCATTTAGGAGTCCAAAAGTCATGAGGGTAGCTCAAGAGTCATATGGAATAGGAAAGGTCATTCCTCTTGTTATAAATACACCCTCATAATTAATGCAAAAGGATTTTTGGGAGTCATAGACTTTGGAGAGCTAGCCTTGGCTTCTTCAGCTTGGCATAAGAGAGAATATTATTCCTTGGAGAAGCAAGAAGTGACTTAATGTTCCACTATTGGAGCTAGTAGCTCACCATTGTAACTATGTACTTATCAGAAGCTCATGGAGCTAACACATGTTCATTCATGTATCATGAATGTTGTAAGGCTACTCTTTGGATGTTTGTTGTATATGTTGTGTTCATATGTACTAAGGAAATTGAACTACTTCATTGGCGTTGGTACTCTTTTTTTTGTATGCGTGTTGTAGTTTCTTTAATGATCATTGTGTCTATGTGAAATATTTCACTATATAAGTAACACATCTTTTCTTTCTCTCATGTGCCTCTCTTAGGATTGTACTATTAATTTCCTTATAGGGACTGTCTATTATCTCCTCTCTTGTAAAGGCTTCCTTTTACATAGTGGAACTGATGTTTCACAATGTAAACTTGTTTTTTCAAAGGTTATGTGTATAATATCTTATGTTACCCATTGAAACAAGGAAAATCTTAAGTTATGGTGGCCGGGCCGATACTTCGGACGGGGCTTCCACTCCAAATAGTGTGAGGTCTAATTGGGACTTCACATTGGGAGGACCCCATGTATGTTGGTGGTATCCAACGCCGTCAATAGAAACCATTTCACAAGCCTTCAGAAATATGTAAAAGAGATGGAGAGAAATATACTTGTACACAAAAGTAATGATGCACTATAGAGATGTGCAACTCAAGAATTTTGAGACTATTTTAGTAAGTATAAAATGATGAATGATATGGTTTTCAGTATAAAATGATGAATGATTGGTTTAGTTGGGTTTATAAGGAAGGGATCAAAGAAAATTATTATTATTTATATGCGGGTTTAAGTGAAGATATGAGTGAGATTGTTGAGGAGATATGTTATTTTGAGGTGGCTTAAAGTATTTTGTACTTATAGTTCATAATAAGGTATCATGATTTTGCTAATGTTTTTTTTTTTTGTAAACTTCTTCGAATGATTTATATTATGATAAAAGGATTACATCAAGCACATATAGTTTTCTTAGTAAAAAAGACAATCCTGGGGACAAAAGATTGAACCATGTGTACCATATAATCCATTAATACATAAGTCTACTGAGATATTGTATGTTATGAGTACATTTGTAAAAAAAATGTATGAATGATAACATTAGTTGGGCCCTTGATAAAAAGCAAAACCAAATTTGTCCATCATAGGAGAAAAAGTATACTAGTCGACTGGAACCAAAAGTATAGAAGTTAACCATGGAAATTCCATAACGAACTACCACCACCGCTGTAGGTTGACATCAAATTCCATGACAAAATAATCAAGTGTTGCAAAGGTGGCTTCCACTTCAATTAGAGATGATGACAAGAGATAGGGGTGAGGAATTCCCCTGAGGAGGAAAGCAACATGAAATGATGTAGTGAGTGAGGGAGAAACATAAGGAGATGCAGTGAGTGAGAGAGTTTCATTTAGCTCCTCTCACTCAGTTTCAGTGTTAGAAAAAAATTTCTCCACCCTTGTAAGCTGTGTTACAATGCCATCCAAGTTGTAGAGGATATTCTTAAGGATCCTCTTGATCTCCTCCTACCCTACAAACAACTTATGGTTTTCGATATGATTATCCATGAGGACCATACATAGAATAATTTCCATTTGCTGATGCACCATGATAGAATGTAGGAAATGGAGCTTGTGCTTTCAAAATTTTCACAGGTTTGGTACCCACTTTGCTGAGACACCTCCCACTTGTGAATTTTAGAAATAAGCCAAATCACTAAACTCCTTTGATTCAAGAAGTAGAATGTCCTTCCTGACCTCAAGAGGGATAAAATCAAAGTAATAAGCCACTGACTCCCATCTAGACAATTGGTTCCTGTGGGAAAAAGACGCACTTGTTCCACCTCGGTGACTGGGAATTCTCTGCCGAGGAGCCATAAATAACAGAGAAGTTGAGTGCAAATGATATTAAAAATGAATTTTAAGTATTTACA
Organism: Pinus tabuliformis; assembly: GCA_031772625.1. NCBI lineage: Eukaryota > Viridiplantae > Streptophyta > Pinopsida > Pinales > Pinaceae > Pinus > Pinus tabuliformis. The sequence goes on from CM062813.1 coordinate 25,799,860, forward strand.
AAAGAAAATTAGAGATTAATAAGAATACTGAAGGAATTATTGGTACTTAGAGACTGGCCCAACAATAGCTATGTAAAAGTAAAGGACTCATGTAAGTATGACTACCAACCCACCCAAGGAAATGCATTGTAATGATATGGAACATGGGATGACAACCATATATCACAACATCATTTATCTAAACCACCTTGTGAAACCCCTTTAGGAAGAGAGGGAACAAGAAGCAGACCAAAGAATTATAGCACCAAACGTAATAAACCACAAAATTTATAGTTTTGAAACAAAATATAAGAAATTCACATTTACTTGACTCCATGAGCCAATGCAAAGCGACTAAGGAAAACCCATGCCCGAGAAAAGAAGAACCTAACTCGATACCATTAGAACCAAGTGGAGAATGTACTTGTGTACCGAACCACACATACCAGAATTGCAAAAATAAAAGAGATCCATGCCAGGTCAAGGTCCTGAAATGACGTGATGGGGAGTACTACCGCCAGCCCAAAGGTCGAACCAATTCCTATACAATGAAGAAAAAAAACATGGAACCTCCCTTGATGTCGCAACATTGTATAAACCAAGCCAATTTACCATGGAAAGATAATGAGGAGTGAAAGTATCCAAAGAATGATAAAGAACATAAATGTAACCACCATAAGAGACAAGATATACCTAATAAGGAGACCAAAAGTGATCAAAGAGTAAGAAATTGTGTTTACAACCCTAAGTGTATCTATAAGGACACCACTCTGCTATAACATCCATGCATTTGTAAAAGCAGAATGACGTCTTTGCCTTCAAATTCAAACAAAAAATAATACTGCATGCAAGATCCAAGCACAACCAAGTGTGATGTCTGACACCTCGTTTGAAACCCACATTCCTTCCCTAGTACAAAAAAACATCAATAAACTTGCAGTAATGCCTATTAGGCTCCATCATTGTAATAACCAATGCTCCCACTAGAGGATGATGCATCTCTGCTCTTATTTGTATTTCATATTGCTCTCGCAATGCAATCCCTAGCGAGCATTTATCATGATGAGATTAGGTTAGGTTAACCTTGTCATGTGGACAAGATAAATGCCACACAAGGAGTGGGGGGTGAAAAATGTAGGGATTGGTATGCCTCCAACATCCACCATCCCTTCCTCCACTCTTACGCTACGCATGGTAATCATGTGGTTATCTTACCTTTCAAGCCACTTAAATGAAACTCCCATCAGGGAGATTTTCCTAATGGTAAGATATTAAGAAGCTATATTTTTATTGTTATATTAGTGTTATTTTTATTGGTTTGTTAGATTTTTAACCGTAATTATGTATGTTTTTTTGTATGTATTTTATAGATTAAGAAGATCTAGTTTTAGTGATCATCTCTTCTTGTACATTTGTCAAATTGTAAAAGGAGGTTTTCCTTTCGAAGGAGCTTTTGATTCATCTTTCTCTTTCATTATCAAGGTGTGGAGTTACTTCTCTTTATATTTTTATACTATTTGGGTGTTTTGGTGAATAACATTTGGTTTTAAAGCATGTGATCCTTAGGTGTGGCTCCTTGAAACGAGTCATTTTGGTATTTTTTCTATAACTTTTTTTAGTAGTTTTAGATTGTTAATTTTTTGGTAGCTTAAGGAGACACATCAAAGTACCTACGGTAAAATATTTAGGTCTTGGATTACTATACTTTTAGAGATATAACCTTTGAAAATTAGGGTTTTTGACCAATCTTGAAATTGGTCTCAAATGAGGCACCTTGGAATTTTTTCTATAAATTTTTGGATAGAATGTTGCAAATAGCAGTATAGATTGAGAATGAGGAGATTTTTTTTTTTTGGGGGGGGGGAAGGTATTAAAAAAGACGTGCACGATTTGTTTAGCAGAATCTATGGTATGCCAAAAAAATAAGGGAGATACAATCAAGACCCCAAGGATCCTTCATCCATTAGCCATACCAAGCCAGTGTTTGGAAGAAACCTCAATGGATTTTATTTCAAGTTTACCTAAATATGAATGAAAGAGTCTGTTTATGGTAGTGATAGATTGGACAAAAAAGTATTCCCATTTTTTCTCTCTTTCTCATCCTTTTAAAGTAAGTATAGTGGTTGAAACATTTATGGGATCATTCCAAAAGCTACATGGAATTCAAAATATTATTTGGAAGTGACAAAGATCCAATTTTCAATGGAAATTCTTGGACTAAATTATTTTCTTGTTTGGGTACTCAATTTTCTCACAGCTCATCTTACAATATTCAATCTAGTGGGAGAACTAATATTGCAAATAAATGTTTAGAAGGATATCTACATTTATTTTCATTTGATAAATTGACACCATTGTTCAAATGGTTTCCCTTAGCCGAATGGTGGTACAATACATCCTTCCATACCTCATAAAAAATGTAACCATTTGTGGAACTTAATGTATATCATCCTCAATCCATCACATCACCTTTTAAAGGGATTATAAAGGCTGAAACAATAAAGGACCACATACAACACCAATAAGAGGTTCTAAAACTATTGGAGGACAACCTAATTATGGCACAAAATAGGATGAAACAACAAATGTATCAACATCGCAATGAAAGGGAATTTTAAGTTGGGGATGGGGTACTTGTAAGACTACAACCACATAAACATATCTCCCTCAAGAAACAAAATAAGGATAATAAATTGGAAAGGATTGGAAGCATGTCTTGAAAATTGGAGTTTCCTTCATCTTCACATGTACATCCAGTGTTCCATGTTTCTTACTTAAAGAAGATAATTGGTGAAAATATCAGAGTCCAAACTATTCTAATAAATATTAATGATGAAGCAAAAATAATACTAGTACTAGAAATGATCTCAGAGACAATGACTAAGAAGTTGAGAAATCGAGCAATTACTGAGTACCTCATCAAATGAAACAACCTACTAGTGGAAGAAGCAACATGGGAAGATGAGTTTCTTATGTAGAAACACCGAAATATAGTCAATTTTTGAGGACAACACTTCTTTGAAGAGAATGGGCATGTTAAGCCCTATATAATCCCCATGTTAACCCTAAAACCCCTAATTAATCCCTAGATATTATGTGATTACATTTATATTGCTATATCATTACGTAGACTAGAACCTCTCATGGTCCCATTTTATTATAATTGTAGCCTTTGTCTCCTCTCTCTCTCTCTCTCTCTCTCTCTCTCTCTCTCTCTCTCTATATATATATATATATATATATATCGTCAATTTGGGTTATCTTGGGTGGTTGGGAATAATGGTTGTTATCTCTCCCACCTAGTTTCAATTCCATGCAAGTGACATGATGATGAGAAATATTGTTGTAATGGCTACATGCCTACGAATATTGTTTTATTGACCCTCACTCTCACCCTCCAACTGGGAGAGAGGTTGGTTTCCCTTAACACACACACACACACAAACTAAAACTAGTAAAAGGAGATCCCCCCCTTGAAGAGGACTATAATTATTGGCTTCTTATCATTTTAAGGCACAAGGTTCATAACACATTTAGGAGGATCACCTGTAGCATTGGATGTTTCTTGCTCTTTTTTATTCATGGATATAATTCTTAGACCTGTTGATAGATATATTTAGGTTTGGTCTTCATAATGACTCATGTACTCTTGATTTTGTATATTTGATGTAAAAATAAAAAGAAGAAAAATAATTATTATTTTATAAGAATTGGTTTCATGCTCAAGTCAATTGGTCTTAAACGTCAATCATTTTCTTCATGCTTCTAGGTCTTGTTAAGGAAAAATATAATTTGTCTTGATTCAAGAGAGTTATTTCCATGTATATAAGACCCTATTGGGAAATTTGTAATAAGAAAGAAGTATTATTTTTGAGCCAAAAGTGTCAAAGTTAACCTCAAAGACCAAGTCGGACCTGCCAATCAAAGTTGACCTAGTGAGGGGTAATTCGACCACTGCAAACGGTATACATAGAATAAACTTTGATCTCATTTGAAGCACAATCACACAAGTTTGATTAGTAATTGAAACAAGAAGAAAACAAGAGTGAAAGAAAAGGAGTCAAGGAGAAAACCCTAGCGAAGGAGAGAAGATGAAATTTTGATTATTTCCACCCACATGTGCGAATATTAGGGTTTTTATTCTATTGCAGGGAGGCCCAAAGTTGCAAGATGAATTTTTTTGAAGTTGTTGCAGGTTTGTAGTTCTGAAATTGAAGGTTGAAATATGAGTTTGAAGCAGATTTTGGAAGGTTTGACTTTTGTTGACAAGCGTTTACTTTTGTTAACAAAGGTTGAATTTTGTCTACTTGGAAGGGTTTTGTTGGACGGATGATTTGGTGCTTGGAGGGTGTCTTAGTCTAAGTGTTTGGGTTTTGGAATTATCATTTAATATAATTCTATAAGAAGAGAAGAGATTCCTTCTATGTTTTCCCCTTGGAGGGGTTTTTCCTTGGCTTGGAGAATATATTTTTTGTTCATTGTGTTTAATGATCTTCATTGTGTTATGAAAAAAAATAATAAAGAATAAGAATCTAACATAATATCACAAGAAATTATCAAGTATAAGATAATTCACCCTAATTAGTTGCCATATTGATTTCCCAACATGTTATGAAAGCTAAGGCGAGAAGGAGGAAAATTGAAGATCATCTTGGTCATCTTGAAGTGGAAGACTATTATTGAAAGAAGAACACAAATGAAGGGAAAAAGAAAGAAGGGGAAGAAGACCCTGTGACCATATTCATATTGATTAAAGGACCATACCTCAATCATAGTCATCTTGGAGAAGAACCCTTATCATGTTGAAGAAGAAGCTTTGTCATATTAAAGAAGGAGGATCATTTTGGAAGTTTTTGAAGTATTTTGGAAGCCCTTGAAAAAACATATACATATTGGAAGACATCATCATCAAGAAGGCATTATCATTTGACACGTATGTACTGCATCATCTTATATGTCACAATATACAAGTAAAATGGATTCATTTTGCAAGGATAGAGACAGGATTGTTGGATTGACAAAGTTCCTTGCATGGAAAAAAATAATTGATTTGACACTAGCAGAGAATGAATGCATGTGACACATTGAAGGTACTATCACACATCTGGAAAAAGAAAAGACTCAAGAATCGGTCAAGTATATGAAAGGAGAAATAAAATCTCAAAGGATCCTCATTGAATCCATAAAGGGTCATATCATAACCTTTGTTATTGATTTGACTACATGATGAGTCCCACATTTGGTAACATTTTGGGCTCATTTGGCCTAATTATCCTTGTTCAATCCTTCATTTTTCATAACTTATGCATTATTTTTCAGTATGTTTATGTCAGTTGTATGAATAAGGGTAGTCACTCTTCCTAGGTGGCTAACACGTGCTCATTTCAGGTTTTTTGACACATGTTGGAGCAAAACTGAGCAATCATGGGCTAGAAGATAGCCAAGCGTGGGTTGAGGATTTGTAGGGGGTTGTCTATGGCATTAAATAGCCTTCCTCGGGATCCTCAACCCAACTCCGAGCTCCAAAGGCCACCAAAACCAGATATAGAAGGCAACCAAACAAATTTTGGAAGGAGCTGTTCCCTCACAGTTTGGGCAGCCAAGTCCCATAGATTTACGAGGCTAGCTAGGGCCTCGTGGTGTATAAATGTTAAGGCATCAGCCTTTGTGAGGGACTTTTTGGAAACTCTTGCATATATTGCACTACAGTGCTGCTAGCTTTCTTTTGTTCTCTTGTAGCCATTTTTGGCATAACTCTTGACTTATGATTATTTTTTGATAATGAGAAGCAGTCCGATTTGATATCAGCTCTGAGTTTTCTATAGGAGCCATAGCTCTCGGGGTTGGGCCCAACTTGAGAGCCTAGGGCCTCCTTCTTTGTACTGTTACCTTTTCTTTATACATCATGATTTTCCTTTTATGCATTTGAAACGTGTTTCTGTTGAGCAGATTTAGTTGTGTTGGTTAAATAGGTCACTGGTGATAAATAGAAGTGCTGCAGGTGTGTAGGATAGATTGGTAGGATAATAACAGATAAAGCTCCAAGAAAAGGTTTGAAAACACTCTCAGTTTCACCTCATGCTTATTGGATCAGGGGCTGGAATTGCAGAAACAGTGTTGCCCCAACAAAAACACTAGTTTGCTTGACCATGCAATCCTTGGCGTAATGTTTTCATTTGTAGAAGTTAGTTATGCGTTCAGACCTCTGAAATGTTTCTTTGCTTGAGTGATGTACATGGTTCTCTTTACAAATAAAGCTGCTGTTCATTTGTTTCATTGAAAGTTAGAGTAGATTAGCTAAGACTCTGATTGTGTGCGGGACTGTGTTGATTCGATTAAGTGTACACCGTGCAGGGCATCTCCACCACTCTCTCATCCACCTAAGCTTCGTCCAGGCTAGCTGCTCCATCTCCTAGTTAGGTTCCTCATCTCACAACTGTTCTTCTGCCCACGTAACCCTACCTTCTTTCTCCTCTATTGTCTTAGCCTTCTTCAAGCCAAGTCAGCCTTGTACACCCTCTCACCACTCCATCCATCAGTCCCTGTGCCACTTCAGACCCCTATCCTACCTCCACATCCATCCATGCATCTTCCTTCACTCACCCATCCTCCAAAATCCAATTCTTAAACATCCTGTAGAAATTTCTGAACATCCTGTAGAAATTCCTGAAACATCCTGTAGAACCCCTGCAGACTTCCTGTAGAAGTTCACAAATGAGGTTTCTTGATAGCCAAACTTTGTGAAACTCTTCGGAAGAGTGTTAGGGACTCCTCAGACCCTCTCTGAACCTTCCCAACCTTTTCCAAGTTTTCTCCTCCTTGATCCACCCCTACACAGTAAAAAGCCAGTTAAAAACGCATGCATGATAATTCTGATAACTTATTCAAAAATACAAAAAGATGTTTTCTTCAGATAGAGGTAGTCTAGACACATGCATTTTACCTTCATAGAAGTAATGGAATCTATTTTAATAGTTTGCATCCTCTCCTTTGCATCAGTAGGACTAGCTGGTAGAATTAGGGTTTGCTAGGGTTTGCGTTACTTTTTGGCTTTCAGTTTATTTCTGCAAGTAGATTAGCTTCCTTTGAGTTAGCTTTCATCCATTAGTTAAAAGGATTCTTCTAAGAGCTCATAGAAGTTGGCTTAAGCCCCTAGCAGACTTGTGCCAGCTGACCAAGTGACAACTGCGGCAAGAGCTAGTATTTGTGCATACAGCACCGTCGCTTCCAAGTTTGTTACGAACTACCGGGTTGGTAAAAGTAAAGAAGGGAGTCCAAGGAGTTGCAGCATTATTGCTGCAATACTAGAGCCCACCATCTTTTTGGTGCCGTTGCCGGGGAAGCGTCAGAGTATTGGTGATTATTGCTTTTCTTCTATTTTCCTACTCCCGCCTTCTGCTAAATAGTTTATTTCATTTCCATTCTGCAATTTCATTTCCGCAAAAGTAAAGTAGATATTTCCTGCTTTCATAGATTAGAATTTCAATTCCACAATTTCAATTTTGCAAGCATAGATTAGCATTTCAGTTCTGCAAGCGTAGACTAGCATTTCATTCTTGCAATTTCATTTGAGCAAAATAGATTAGTCCTTTCATGCTTTCATTTCAATTCTGCATTTCCATTTCAGCAAGATAGATTAGTTGCAGTTCAATCTATTTTAGTTTTGCAGGTACCAGGAGAAAAAAAAAACAAAAGCAATCAAAAGTATTTCCATTTCATGCCTCGTAGGAACAGAGATAAAACTGGGAAATTCTTACCCAACACCCCCACCACTTCACTGAGTCACCCTTCTCTCTTCTTTGGTGACAGTGATCCAGAAGAACCTATAGGAGAGCCTCCTGAGATATACGAAGATCCTATAATAGAAGAAGAGTTAGAGAACACTCCATCTGAAGCCATGGCTGAAAATCAGAACGGTAGAGGAGAAGATGAAAGAATAGAGGGTGCCTTTCCCATCCGAGAGACCAATGGAGACATGAAAATGAAAAACATAAGCCCCTCCGCTTTACCTCACTTCCATGGATTGACTACTGAAGACCCTGATACCTTCCTATTTGAGTTTGTTGTCCTTTGTCGAACCTATGACTATACAAAAGATGAGCAAAAATTGAAACTCTTTCCCTCTACCCTCAAGGATGCAGCATTACGCTAGTTCATGGGGTTACCTGGAAACAGTATCACCACTTGGGCTCAGATGTAGCAAGCTTTCAATACCAAATACTGGGACTACTGTAGGTCTAAGGAAGCCAAGGGAGAAATCTTGATGACCATGGGAAACGATGAGTCTTTAGAAGATTACGAGGAAAGGTTCGAACTTAGCTATAAACGGGCTAGGTGCACACTTGACCCTGAATCTCTCAAGTTGGTCCGGCTCCGAGGAGTCCCTGAAGACCTTCTAGATACCCTTCACATGCTAGGTGGAGGAGATATTTACCAACTACCTTATGAGGATATAAAGACTGTGTTTAGAAACCACTCTAGGGTAGCCTGGAAAAGAGGTAGGGGAAACCCACTTTCAGCTAGCACTACTTTCTCCAAGCATGAGTTTGCTAATCAGCTGGAGGACCTCAAAAGTGAGGTGAGATAGACCATTTCCATGCAACTTGATACATTCCTAATCCAGCAAAAGAAAGAGGAAGTTGAGAGGGCTTTGGCCATCTTCTGTCCCAGGTGTACCAGGAAGCACCCTAAGAACGAGTGTCCATTACACTCAGTAGAGGTATGTTTCGTTTGTGAGGAGGACCACCCCACAAACCAATGCCCAACCTTGCCTGGATTTAAATTCATATACCAAGGGACTGAGGCACCCACTGAACCTCTCTACTTCCTCAACCAAAGGAGGTCGTATGGACCTAGAGCTTACTAGTAGGGGATGCAAGGGACATCCCAAGCTTATTATAGCCCCAACCAATCTGCTCCTATGCCTTCTTGGGGTCCCCCCGCTCATCCTTCCTGGTCTGTACCTCCTCCATGGTATTACCCACCTCCATACCATACTCATCCCACTACTCATTCGTTTCACTCACATGTCCAGCCACAGCCTCAGTGGAATGCACCTCAACCGGGGTGGAGGCCCCAATACAACACTCCTCCCGCCATTTTGCCTCCTCCACCAGCTCAACCACAACCATTACCTCCTGCTCCTCCAAGACAACCCCAAATGCCTGCTCAACTGAACCCGAACCCCAACAACTGACAGGCCCAGCAGGTATATACTGGGGAAACAACATGCCCTACCTATGCTGTGGAGATCCAGGAGATCAACCTACGATCCGGGAAGACTCTTCCAGATCGCCAACCTCCTCCCCCAGAGGACAAGGAAGACAAACAGGAAAGTGAACCAAAAGACATTCCACCCTTTCCTGAGAGACTAACAGTAACCACACAACCCAACCCAGAAGAGAATGAGCTTCTAGGAGAAGTCAAACAGTTGTGTGTGAGAATACCACTTCTCCAGGCCATCAAATATGTATCGATATACAAAAAATTGGTTAAGGAAAAGTGTTTCAGGCACCCAGGCAGGCGAAAAAGAGATGCCTCAACTATCAATGTCATAGGACAACTGTCCAATCTTATGTTGGGGCAAGTAATTTGTCCAAAGTATTTGGATCCTGGGAGTCTTGTAGTTGATTTCCACATCAATGGCACCATCATACCCCACACCTTGATTGATTTAGGGGCTGCCATTAATGTGATGACCAGGAATACCATGCTCAAACTCAACCTTCAGGGTTCCTTAAGGAAGACCTCGACAGTCTTGCAGTTGGCAGACCGCTCCACCGTGACTCCCGAAGGGATTGTGGAGGATGTCTTGGTCTCTGTTGACTCTTGGGAGTATCCTGCGGACTTCTTGGTCCTCCAACCAAAGGCAAAGCTTACTGGATACCCCCTTATTTTGGGAAGGCCTTGGTTAGCCATTGCGGATGCTTACATAAGCTGCCGAGCAGGAAACATGACCATCAAAAATGGTCCTATGTCCAAGCAGCTAGTCCTATACCCTCCTGCCCAACCTCTATTAGAGCATGAATTATCACTTTGGTTGGAAGAAGGAGAAGAGGATGAGGTATACTCTGCACCCTTGTGCACCTTAGAAACCACCAGTGGAGGTCCTCAAACCGAGGATGATTTGATTGAGACCTTGATTCAGAATCCGCCTCCCAGTGCATTGTCCTTAGAGGAATTGGTGGAGGATACTCAAGCCAATACCTTAGTGGACCTCTATGTGACTGATCCAACCTCTCCCAGAGTTAAGAATGTGGAGTTTGGCCCCGAGAGAACTTTAAATATCAGCTCCTCCCTATCTCCTTCCCAGGAAAAGGAGCTGTGTAGCTTGCTGGCCAGTCATCTAGATGCTTTTTCTTGGAGTTATAAGGAGATGAAAGGAGTCCATCCTTCGGTCTGTACCCATCACATCTACATTAAAGAAGATTGTAAACCGGTCAGGCAACCTCAGAGGAGAATGAATCCAGCCCTTAAGGACATTGTCAAAGAAGAACTGAAAAAATTGTTGGATGCAGGATTCATCTACCCCATTTCGGATAGCGAATGGGTTTCCCCTCTGGTGTTGGTTCCCAAGAAAAATGGGAAGTGGAGAATATATGTGGACTACAGAGAACTGAACAAAGCCACCAAGAAAGACCACTTCCCTCTGCCTTTCATAGATCAAGTGTTGGATGGACTGGCGGGAAAGAAGTTTTTCTCTTTCCTAGATGGGTTGAGTGGGTATAACCAGATCCAAATCAGCCCAGAGGACCAAGATAAGACCACCTTCACTTGTCCTTGGGGTACCTTTGCTTACCGAGTCCTTCCCTTTGGGCTATGCAACGCTCCTGCCACTTTCCAGAGAGCAGTATTGAGCATCTTTTCTGAGCTGGTCCATGATTCGGTGGAAATTTATATGGATGACTTCACTCCTTATGGGTCCAACTTCCAGGAAGCATTGTCCAATCTGGGAAAAGTTCTAACCAAGTGCATTGAGATGAACCTGTCCCTCAGTCCCGAAAAATGTGAATTCCTGATGACTGAAGGGACCGTGCTAGGACATACCATTTCTCGCCAAGGATTACAGGTGGATCCTAACAAAATTTCTCTCATCAAAAAGGTTCCACCTCCTCAGAAGGTAAGAGATGTTTGGAGTTTCTTAGGCTTAGTAGGATATTATAGAAGATTCATTAAAGACTTCTGTAAGCTAGCCTCGCCATTGTTTGGCCTCTTAGCAAAAGATGTTGAGTTCAAATGGACAGACGATTGTCAAAGGGCTCTGAATGAATTAAAGGATAAGTTGGTGTCCGCCCCGATCTTGAGAGGTCCAAACCGGGCCCTACCTTTCCACATCCACACTGATGCCTTGAACAAATCCATAGGGGTAGCCTTAGGACAGGTTGAAAAAAAACTCCCATATGCCATATACTTTGTCAGCAAAAACTTATCCAAGGCATAGATGAATTATACTGTAACTGAGAATGAGTTCTTGGCCGTGGTCCATGCCCTGAACAAGTTCCGACACTACATCACTGGCTATCAAACATTTGTACATACTGATCATGCTACAATTAGATATTTAATGAATAAACCAGATGTGAATGCTCGTATTATTAGATGGTTACTTTTGTTGCAGCAGTTTGATTTGAATATTGTTGACAAACCAAGTAAAGAAAATGTTGTTGCTGACTTCTTGTCTAGATTGGATTTACCTGCAGGTGAAGATGGGACAGTGGATGACCAGATGCCAGATGAACATCTGTTTGCTATCTCAGTACTCTCTCCATGGTTTGCTGATATAGCAAACTACCTGGTCTCAGCACAGTTCCCTCCGCATCTATCCTCAAAAGAGAAGAGCATAATTGTGAGGAAAAGTGCCTCATTCACTTGGATCGGGGGCAACCTGTTCAAAATTGGCCCCGATCAGATCTTAAGGCGTTGTGTAAGGGAGGAGGAAGTCTTTGACATCCTCCTAACCTGTCATGATGGGACTTGTGGAGGACATTTTGCAGCCAAGAGGACTGCCTTCAAAATTCTACAGGCAGGCTACTATTGGCCCACGCTTCATCAAGATGTCAAAAGACATATCAACCAATGTGACCGATGCCAAAGGATGGGGAAACCAACTCCGAGGGATGAAATTCCTCTCCAACCTCAAGTGACTCTTGAGCCATTTGAGAAGTGGGGTATGGATTTTGTGGGTCCTATCAACCCTCCTTCAAGGCAAAGGTCTTACATCATTGTGTGCACAGACTATCTGACAAAGTGGGCAGAAACCAAGGCAATCAAAGCAGCGACAAAAGAAAAGGTGGCTGAGTTTTTAAGAGAAAACATCTTCTACAAATTTGGCTACCCAAGAGAGTTAGTCACCGATCAAGGAAGCTAGTTCACCTCCAACTTAATTGAAGACTTGCTTGCTCATCACAAGATCAAGCATAGGACTTCCACCCCCTATCATCCTCAAGCAAATGGGCAGGTGGAAGTCACCAATAGAGCATTAGAAGGGAATTTGACTAAGGTGGTGAGCAGCAGAAGAAAGGATTGGGCAGATCACCTGGTTGAGGCCACTTGGGCTTACAACACCACTTGGAAGACCACAACCGGCTTCAGACCTTATGAGCTGGTCTATGGGAAGAGAGCTTTGCTGTCCATTGAGTTCGAATACAACACATTGAGGATGGCAACCCAGCTGGACCTAGATCTCAGCCATGCTAAAAAACAAAGGTTATTGCAGCTGAATGGGTTAGATGAACACCGAATGCAGGCCCTCCTTCAATCAGAAGTGGTTCAACTTCAGAGGAAGATATGGCATGACCGGCACCTCAATGACAAACAATTCCAGCCGGGAGATTGGGCGATGCTGTATGATTCCTTACATAAGGATTTCAAGGGGAAGCTAAGGACAAGATGGCTAGGACCATATGCAGTGGAGAAGTGTAATGACAATGGTTCTATCCTTATTCGGACCATTGATGAAGAAGCCATCCCCATGCTCGTCAATGGGCATCGACTAAAGATCTACAGGAAACCTCTTTCGAGGCAAGAGTTCATCAAAACTGTGGAAAAATCAGTGCTGGTCATAGAGAAGGGTTCTGCCTCTGTTTTGGGCATACCCCAAACATCATCAAAATAAAAAAAAATGCATATAAAAAAGATACTTGGGTGAAAACCTTTCTAAGGCACCCAAGGCAGATGGTAGGGGTGAAAACCTCGTTGAGGCGCCCCTGCTGTCTCTCTGGAAAGAAGTGGAATAAAAAGATCCTTGGGAGAAAAACTCTCTGAGGCGCCCAAGGCAGATAGTAGGGGTGAAAACCTCATTGAGGTGCCCTTGGTGTCTCTTAAAAAAAAAAAAAAAGAAAAAAAAAAAAGAGAGAGAAAAAGAAAAAAGAAAAAGAGAAAGAGGCAGAAACAGAGAAAAACAGGCTTAATCTTTGGAAATTGTTGTAGGTTGCAGGTATTCAATGCAAAAAGGAGGCCTCTCAACTCAAGGACAAAGGTCCCTACCAAGCTACCAGGCAACCTCACATGCACTCCCTCCATGAACACTCATTTCTTCCAAGATTTGGACACAATCTAGTCATGGTTTAGCCTTCTACAGGAAGCTACAGGAAGTTCTGTGTTTCTACAGGAAACATCCTGTAGAGCCTTTGAGCGGGCCAGGACTGATTATGAAGAAGAATTTGAAGCTCGAAGTCCATTGAGGAGGCATGCAACCACTCTTTTTTTCCTCCATCCTCCACTTGTGTCACCTCCTTTCACTACCATTGCTGCCATATGATCGAAATACCTGCAGTCATACCAAAACTTTGGTTTCTCAGAAAAAATATTTTTTTAAGTGGGAAATAAAGCATGCAGAGGCTCAATGCTTTACCTGTCAAGAAAATCTCAGGACCCTGCACCTGTGAACGCAACTCAATCATTTCAACATGCACCCGAGGAGGAGAAATGGCTACAGGATGTCCTATAGGAATCCTGTAGCAGCTGATCCAGCTAGAGCACATCCCATGGAGACACCAACAACTCATGAAGCCGGCGCATGCAACATTCACCTCTAGGAAATCAGGTCTCAAGGTCTCACAGCTAGCAGCAGCCAATGAAGAGGAGCTCCAGCGCTCGTGCACGAAGCAGCAGCAAGCGGATCCATCATTCCTCGTCCTGAAGCTTGAGAAAAATCACGTCCACGGCCGCACAGGTAAGTGCCTAACCTTATTTCGTCAAATTACATGAGCTATACTCTAAAATGTGTGTAACTGTGAAAATGAATGGATTGAACAAGTCGGGTAGCCATTCAACTGGCCACCACAACCAGTCCAACGACCTCGTCGGATCCGAAAGGCTTTGGTTATGTCGAAAAGATAGGAAATGGACATGTGGGAAGCGTCCAGTCGGAGAGAAGCAGCAGTCTAATAGGAATCGCAGCGGTAAATGCAAAGGGTAGGATTCGGCGGTCAGGAATACATGCAGCGGAATTATAGTGGTGACGTCGGCCAACGGGTTGACGGGGACAGCTCACCCCTGCGCCATGAATTCCACAGCAATTCAAATCGGCCGGCTAAATCACTTATGATGCACTGCAGTCATTTATTCACAACCGTTTTGTAGCCGAGTACGCGTCCTCAATTCTATGAAGGCTGTTAGCCCGAGTTCTCGGCCTGTTCCAACGTCCTGTTGCTGCACAGAAAGTCCAAAACCACTGAAGCGTTCCCCAGAATCCATGCACGACTCCTACAGGAAGCTGTGCTACAGGAAGCCCAGCATTACGGAGGAATTTGGACTGTTCATGTCGAAGGTGGAAATTCTGGAATAAGGTAAGCCTGAACATAATTCTCCCATGCAATTGATTCAAAAGGTGGTGAAGTCGACGTGTTGAAGGGGTAGGAAAGTGTGAATAAAAGTCTGTTCATGAATTTACAAGCCGTTTTCTTATCGCTGCATGAGAATTTTCGTCGTAGTATGTATGCAGGATTTTCTCTGGGGTTTTGAATTACAATTGAGCCACTAGCAAGGCTCACTGGTAGAAAGTTGTGGATTTTATATAACTGTGTGCATAACAGAGACATAGCTCTGCGCTCTATCTAGAAAACCCCGAAGTTCTCCTTCTGTACACGAGCAGGAAAGCTCAGAACAACCAAAAACAATTTTTTTACCATGTCGGGAGGGTTCATTAGAAAAGAGCCTTCGGACTCCAAGAAATTACAGGAAAACCCTGAGGTGGTGGACTTGTTTTCCCGTGCATAATGGATGTCATTCTGTGACAAGTTGCAAGGTCACGATGACGAAATTACAGAAGAGTTCCTGAGGTCTTTAAAGCCAAAGTCACAGACATTGGCCGTTGTCAACTTCAGAGGATTGACCCTCATACTCACCCCACAGCTCATTAGCAGAGTAACTGATCTACCGATGGGGGTACCCTGGGATAAGGAGGAGAGAAAACTCGGTCAGAAAGCTAAGAAGGAGTTCTTCTTGCCAGAGGAACAATTTTCAGAGGACAAGAATGGAGTTCGAAGAACTAGCCTACAGCCACTCTGGAGTGAAGTTAGCCTCCAGATTATGAAGTATATTACGTGTGAGGGGCGATTTAGCATCGTGTATGGCTATCATTTTCGGTTGCTCACAGAACTCAGGCACCAAATGGACCTACCCTCAGAGCAAAAGTTGAGCATTCCTTACTTCCTCCTGCAATCCATGATTGAGTGTGCCACCAAACTAAGAGAGGGGACACCAGAATAGCTAGCCCATCATGGGCTTATCAAGCTCCTCGTGGAAGATGCACTCCACACTTACACCGTCCCTCTCTCCTGGGAAACTTTTCGGAATCTGACTAAGGATGATGACATCCAAATTTTGGCCGAGGAGCTCACTTCCTCCAGCAGCGAGGAGAAGGAGCACACTCAAGCAGAGAAGAAAGGTAAAGGCCAAGAAACCCTGGGAAAAACACCAAAGAAAGAGCAGAAGGAAACACAAGAAAAAAGCCAAGCTGCCAAAACAGGGGGTGGTAAAACTACACCAACACCCAGAGAGAAAAGACTACAGAGCAGGGTAGAAAGGACTGAAAAAGTCCAAGGCAGTGAGGGCACCTCTAAGGTAGCCTCAGCCAAGTTAAAAGAAAAATCACCCTCAGCCAAGCAGGCTAAAATGGTGCCGCCTGTTTCTACAGGAAGTTCAAAAACGGCTTCTACAGGAAGCCAGAAATCAGCCACTATAGGGCTTTCTACAGGAAGTCCTGAAAAAGGAAAACAGAAGGAGAAAATGGCTGAAATTATTGCTAGGGAGGCAGCAGCTGTGCTGGCCACCCTAGGTACCTCTCCCAAGCCAAGGAAAAATGAAAGAGGGAGACTCCTCTGTATTTCAAAGCAAGAAGAAGTGTAAGAATTAAAACCGGTAGACCCCAACCTTCATCCAAAGACCCAATTACCATTGAGGACACCCCTACCTCGCCAAGGGAGAAGTCCCCCTCCAAAGTATCAGTCACTTATGAGCGGGGGAGCTCGAAGACATCTACCTGGAGGGAGAGAATGGAAAGATTGGGTTCACAAGCCTCTCTACAGGATGCTGAAGCCGTTCTACAGGAAACATTAGCCAGGCTCAAGGAGACCAAAAGAATGGAAGGGGAGGCAACCAAAACACCACAAAAGGAAGAAGAGGTAGAGCACATTATGGAACCTAGCCCCCAGCACAGCTTGGGTTCTTATTATAACTTTTTGGAGGCCGGAAAAATCATTCCACAGAAAGTCACAGTGCTGCTTTTCATTGCACTAGAGGAAGAAAGGGTGAGGACCCACACATGGATGAGAATAGCCAAGTCTAAAGGAGTAGCAGATATAGGCCCTTTGGAGGAACAACTAAAGGAGGCAAGAAGAGAATTGGATATGGCAAAACATGTGGGAAACTGCCAGCGAGTATTTCTACAGGAAGAAAATGAGAAGCTCAAACTACAGTTACTAGGACAGAGGAAAGAAGGGGACACAACACCAGAGGACACCACAACAGAACCCCAAGAAAAAGAAGGAATGCAAGCTGATCTTGAGTTACTAATCTAACAACTACAAGAAAGAGAATTGCAGGCAAGCATAGAGATACAAGCTCTAAAACAGCAGGTGCAAGAAAAGGAGGCACAACTGGCCTGTATGGCCAGTTGGGCAATGGACGCTCTGCAATGTAGGCAGCCGACCAAATCTTATGGCCTATACCTACGAGACCAATGGCTGCAATTCCAAATTAATGCATTGGCACAGAGGGGTATCTCCCAAATCCAAAACCCCCAGCAGTTCACAGATTTATGTAACAACAGTTCAACCGAGGACAAGGCCAAGCTATCAGAGTTATACCTTCATAATTTGGCCCTTCCAAATGTAACCTCATGGGACCCCAACACAGCAGTAGGGGATATGTAGCTAATGGTAATGACCTCATGGTTAAACCACAAAGAAAAGAGAGCGGCAGAGGTCAAAGATGTCATGAACCGAGAGCTACATGAGCCACTTCTGATTAGAGTAGAGCCAGGGGACCCCACCGCATTGATATCAGCCCACCAACACCTAGCAACCAACTCTCAGGCTTTATTAGAATACATGGATCGGCAGGCTCAAGCCATAACACACTTCGAGGATATGGAGCGGTTGTTAGGGGACAACTGTGTTCATGCTTGCACCCGTAGGTGGAACACACTGTCCCACAGCCTCAAAATCAGGGAATATCACACTCCAACTAGAATGAGGGAGGCCCTGGCATGGGTGCCTCTCTACAAGAAGTCCATGCAGAACCTCCAGATCAACTGGATCGGCCTCAAGCTAAGCCCACCTTTGCTTTTGGGATTGGTAGAAGGAAGCACATAAAAAGAAGAGCATAAGCAGTGGGAAGAGGTGGAAAGGTAGGCCGGGTTCCATGACAGTGAGGAGGATACTATTTCAGAAGCCTGGGATGTGAGGGTGGCAATTAAAGCAATGAAAGACGAGGAGCTGGACTAGTTGCTCAGGGATGAGCAATCATTTTAGCAGGGGGGTGATGATGAGCCCCACATTTGGTAACATTTTGGGCTCATTTGGCCTAATTATCCTTGTTCAATCGTTCATTTTTCATAACTTATGCATTATCTTTCAGTATGTTTATGTCATTTGTACGAATAAGGGTAGTCACTCTTCCTAGGTGGCTAACACGTGCTCATTTCAGGTTTTTTGACACATGTTGGAGAAAAACCAAGCAATCATGGGCTAGAAGACAACCAAGCGTGGGTTGAGGATTCGTAAGGGGGTTGTCTATGGCATTAAATAGCCTTCCTCAAGATCCTCACCCCAACTCCGAGCTCCAAAGGCTACCAAAACCGGATCTAGAAGGCAGCCAAACAGATTTTGGAAGGAGCAGTTCACTCACAGTTTGGGTATCCAAGTCCCATAGATTTAGGAGGCCAGCTAGGGCCTCGTGGTGTATAAATTTTAAGGCGTCAGCCTTCGTGAGGGACTTTTTGGAAACTCTTGCATATCTTGCACTACAGTGCTGCTAGCTTTCTTTTGTTCTATTGTAGCCATTTTTGGCATAACTCTTGACTTATGATTATTTTTTGATAATGAGAAGCAGTCCAATTTGATATCAGCTCTGAGTTTTCTATAGGAGCCATAGCTCTCGGGGTTGGGCCCAACCTGAGAGCCTAGGGCCTCCTTCTTTGTACTGTTATCTTTTCTTTATACATCGTGATTTTCCTTTTATGCATTGGAAACGTGTTTTTGTTGAGCAGATTTAGTTGTGTTGGTTAAATAGGTCACTGGTGATAAATAGAAGTGCTGCAGGTGTGTAGAATAGATTGGTAGGATAATATCAGATAAAGCTCCAAGAAAAGGGTTGACAACACTCTCAGTTTCACCTCATCCTTATTGGATCAGGGGCTGGAATTGTAGAAACAATGCTGCCCCAACAAAAACACTAGTTTGCTTGACCATGCAATCCTTGGTGTAATGTTTTCATTTGTAGAAGTTAGTTATGCGTTCAAACCTATGAAATGTTTCTTTGCTTGAGTGATGTACATGGTTATCTTTACAAATAAAGCTGCTGTTCATTTGTTTCATTGACAGTTAGAGTAGATTAGCTAAGACTCTGATTGTGTGCAGGACTGTGTTGATTCGATTAAGTGTACACCGTGCAGGGCATCTCCACCACTCTCTCATACACCTAAGCTTCGTCTAGGCCAGCTGCTCCATCTCCTAGTTAGGTTCCTTGTCTCACAACTGTTCTTCTGCCCACGTAACCCTACCTTCTTGCTCCTCTATTGTCTTAGCCTTCTTCAAGCCAAGTCAGCCTTCTACACCCTCTCACAACTCCATCCATCAGTCCCTGTGCCACTTCAAACCCCTATCCTATCTTCACATCCATCCATGCATCTTCCTTCACTCACCCATCCTCCAAAATCCAATTCTTAAACATCCTGTAGAAATTTCTGAACATCTTGTAGAAATTCCTAAAACATCCTGTGGAACCCCTGCAGACTTCCTGTAGAAGCTCACAAATGAGGTTTCTTGATAGCCAAACTTTGTGAAACTCTTCGGAAGAGTGTTAGGGACTCCTTAGACCCCCTCTGAACCTTCCCAACCTTTTCCAAGAATTTCTCCTCCTTGATCCACCCCTGCACAGTAAAAAGCCAGTTAAAAACACATGCATGATAATTCTGATAACTTATTCAAAAACACAAAAAGATGTTTTCTTTAGATAGAGGTAGTCTAGACACATCATTTTACCTTCATAGAAGTAATGGCATCTCTTTTAATAGTTTGCATCCTCTCCTTTGCATCAGTAGGACTAGCTGGTAAAATTAGGGTTTGCGTTACTTTTTTGCTTTCAGTTTCTTTTTGCAAGTAGATTAGCTTCCTTTTAGTTAGCGTTCATCCATCAGTTAAAAAGCTTCTTCTAAGAGCTCATGGAAGTTGGCTTAAGCCCCTAACGGAGTTGTGCCAGCTGACCAAGTGACAACTGCGGCAAGAGCTAGTACTTGTGCATATAGCACCGTCGCTTCCAAGTTTGTTACGAACTACCGGGTTGATAAAAGTAAAGAAGGGAGTCCCAGGAGTTGCAGCATTATTGCTGCAATACTAGAGCCCACCACTACATCTAAGGCTATATATGAAAAATTTGTTAAGTTGTACTCTATAAGTACATCAGGTCAAAAAATATCTTTGAGGAATCAACTATATAGAATAAGGATGTCGAAGGATGAATATATGTCAACATATATTATGAAGATCCCACAATTGGGAGGCCAATTTCAAGGGATTGGAGAATTCATTTCTAATTAATAGATGACTACATGTGTACTAAATTATTTTCCACTTGTTATTGCTATTACAACACCCTCCAAAAATTTCACTACATTTAAATTTTGGAGCCTACTTCACCATCGTATCTAGTGTCGCTTTGGTTGACAAGTGTCATTTCAGGTTATTCTATATATTTCAAGTGTTCTTGATCATCCTTTTGTGTCATTGCATTGATTAGAACATATTTAACACATGTCATGGTAATAATACCTTTGTTACTCTAAAACAACACTTTTGGGTCGCAGTCACACACACTTTGTCCGTTGTACTTGGGGAATGTATGTAAAGTACTTATCCTTGTTCAAGCTTGTCTAAGTTTTCTCAATGAGTTGGTACATGTCGAACATGATTTTGTGTCTAAGCTCATTGTGTTCACCCCTTGTTCTATAACCCAGACTTAGACAAAATTTGGTTGCAAAGTGAACCTGTCGCAGCTAGGAGCACATGAGTTCACTCTTAAGACTCAAGAAGGAACCTTTTGTTCTTCGGAAGTGCACCTTGTGCCCTTTAAGACCACATAGTGCACTCCTAAGATACCTTTTCCATTCCTTGTTACAAACTGTTCCCTTTGAGAAAAAAAGTCTTCTTTGAGTGCACCCCTTCGATTGGAAGAAGTGTGCCCCCCTTGAGCACATGAGCCCACCCTAAAGACCTGAAGGGTCAACTCCTTCAACCTTCAACAATGTGTCATGTTCCCTCCTTGACGTTTTGAGCGCATGAGCTCACTCTGAAGCCCTAAAGCCTCATTCTTCACCCTTCGAGAATGTGCCATGCACCATCCTTTTCTTTCTTAAGCGCATGAGCACACCCTAAAGCTTTGCAACCTCTCCCTTTAGCCTTCAGCTCTATGCCATGCGCCCTCCTTGTATCCCTTGAGTGCATAATGCACTTGTGAATCCCAAATCCTTCTCCTTGGTCCTTCGGACTTGCACCCTATGACCTCCCTTGATTGCCTCTTTCTCTTGAGTGTGAGTGTATCCAGAAGCCTTGAAGCTTCTTCCCTTCAACCGTTCAATGTTTCAAAGTGTGTCCGTGCGCCCAAAATTTCTCTTGCTCTTCCCAAGCACATTGTTAAGGCATGAACAAAAAATATGCATGAAACATGTCAGAGTAATATATTTTCAGGCTAGTGGTTTCTTGTCATGAGTGATTGTAGCTACAGGTATTTCAGGAACATCGTGGCAAGCATGCATGAAGAAGATCAGGTAAAGAAGGAAAACAAAGGAAGCATTAAAAGAAAAATAACACATTCAGGTATTGATGATCTAAGTACTCTAAATACTCCATAAGGTCAAAGACCCTTTAGAGGGTGAAGACATCAAAAATTGGAAGCTACATCTGGAACAAAGACATGAGTGGAAGCCATGCCACTATTGCAGAAATTCCATGTTATCACACTATTAGTGCCAACCATTAGGGATAGTGACTTTCCACTTCATCACATGATGATGTGGAAGTTAAGATGTAATGATGTAAT
The DNA here is from genome assembly GCA_031772625.1 of Pinus tabuliformis. Classification (NCBI taxonomy): domain Eukaryota; kingdom Viridiplantae; phylum Streptophyta; class Pinopsida; order Pinales; family Pinaceae; genus Pinus; species Pinus tabuliformis. Next base: position 25,821,598 of record CM062813.1, read on the forward strand.
CATTGTAAAGAAAAATATGTGGAATTCCAAGAGTCATGTATGGACGAAAGAGCCATGGAAGTCCAAAATACATATAATACTAAGAGTCATATGTAATTCCAAAATTCATTTTGGAAGTCCAAAGATTGTCGAAGTATAAATGTTATTAGAAGTTGGAAAGCCAAGAGTCACGAGGATGTGAAAGTCATGCCTCAAGTTATAAAAGGATCCTCATTACTCATGCAAAGGACTTTTAACCTTGATTTCTCCCACAAGGCATTACAGAGATAGAGTTAGTACTTTTGGGGAGCAAGTAGTGGCTCTAATGCTCCACTATTGGAGCTAGTGATGTTCATTGTATTTATGTATCTTGGAACTTTTTCTTAATACATGAAGCCTTTCAGCCAACACATTTTCATACATGGATTGTGGATGTTTTAAGACTACTCTTTGAATGTTTATGATTCATGTTCGATCTCACATTTACTAAAGCAATTGAACTATTTTGGTGACTTTGGTGCTTAACTTATTGGAAATGTGTTGTAATGATTGTAATGAACATTGCGTCTATGTGAACTATTTCGCTTGATGTCAAATGAGCCTTTCTCACTTATGTGTGTCTCCATTAGGGTAGTACTATTACTTCTCTCTTAGAGGCTCCCTTTATTTCCCCTGTACAGTGAAAGAACCTTGATACATCTACAATCAAAGATTCACAAGGAACAATTTCTTTCTCATTCAAAAGCACATTTGTGCTTCTCTCTTATGCTAATTGCCAAAGCCAAGGTGTATATTTAAGTAAAGAGTAGACATGTTTTATTTTGGATGGGACTATGTTGTAGCAACTACAATACCCTCCAAAATTTTGTCCTGCATCCAAATTCAGAGCCTCCCTTGGGATTTTCCTTGATGTTTGCAAGCACTCGAGCTCATCCCATGAGCTCATTTTGAGTCTTCACAACCTTCTCGCTTAACCATTTGATGGACATCTTTTAGTATGTTGGTCACAACATCATTCTTGCAACCATGTTCTAGCTATACACAAAGTCCATCTTCGTGTGCACAAGTTGTATTCACTACGTAGGCATATGTCGCACTCACACACGAAGTTGTATGTAATGTTGCACAAGTGTCGTCACGGTCATTCAATAATCTATCTCAAGTGTTACGCTTGTTGCTTGCACCCATTAGTCAGTCAAACTGAGTGTATGTTGTATTGATGGTTTTCGGTGTCTTGTTGTTGAGTCATGATGAGTGTGTGTTCGCAAGGTAATGCATGAACAAGTTCACTCGCTCACACACTTAATAATTTTGCTGAAACTCTATCGACTGGACTAGCCCCCAACAACTAGAACTCCACTGAGCTGCACTATGTAGTCTCATCCCTTAGTGAGGATGTACTACTACCCAAAATTACGTAGAGCTTGAGGCTGCCTCCCAGGCAGTCTGCACTATGCAATCCTAGAATTGACCCGATTGACTATCACCCAGAACAACGCAGAAGTTCCTCATCAAGCCATCTCAATCCACACTGCCCAGAAGCAAATCCATCAAGCCTCTAGCTGGTCAACCAGAGAGTTTGAGCAGGTAGTGACCCTGTGCTCCACTCCTCCAAATTTTTTTACAGAAGCAACTAGCATGGTTGACTTTGCTGACTAAAGAAATTGCGAAGACATGAAGGATGGGCACCCAGTGCCTGTCACCGCATTGTCCTCGAAATTTATGTAGTTCTGTTAGTCAGTCACCCCGTCAACTGACCTCCTGATCCTCCTTAAAACTTTTTAGTTTGCATGGGCTATCTCCCAACTTCTTGACTTAGCCCAAAAACTGCTCAGAGATGTCTTTGAGGCTAACCTCCTAGTTCTGGGTAGTTTTGGCCAACAAGCTCCCGCAACTTGCTGCTAGCCTCCCCAGAGAATCTGTGTAGTTTTCACTGCTAGTGTCCTCACTATTTCCTGCACTATCTCCCTGGAAAAATTGCACAGATCTACCCTTTAGTTGATCCAAATCCCACAAATAGTCACTACTGATATAGACTACCCATATCAGCCTCCAAATGACCTTTGTGCAATTTCCCTTGACAGTGCCCAAATCTCGCATCCCAGCCTGAAATGTGATTTGTGCAGTTTCAGAGCCTTGAACTCTCTCTTGATCACTTGCACCTGAAAATGAAATGATGATACATCATGGTAGACTAGGAGATTTATGGATGTAAGGTCATCTCATCACGAGTGATTGCAGATATAGGTACATGGATGAGACATGGTGTGACACTGAATAGGATGAACAAGGAGCGTGTGTTAGGAGACTTGTTTGTGAACACATGAAGCATGTCGAGTACAAGTGAAGGAGAGACATGCATGTGTAACATCAAGAGAACACCAAGACCATTGAAGACTCTGCACACCCTGCCATGCGAAGGTGAATCTATGATACACCAAGAGCACATTCATCACTCATCAACCCTATAGCTCGACATGGACACCGACAACAACATGAACATACCAGCTCTGTCATGTCGAGTCATGTAATGAGTCATCTCGGCCGCATTGCTACTGTTGGCCATACTATTGTAATCAAATTAAGGTAACGTGGAAGTCCAAGAGATCCACATGTAATGTTGAAGAGTCATGTAAAATTGAAGAGTCATGTAAGTCAAATAGTCATGAGGGAAGTTCAAAAATCACAAGGGTCAGTTTCACCCTTGGGTATTGTTGGGATGGGGTCCCTTGGGTGAGTTTTGGGGCAAAAGCCCAAGTTTTGATGTGACAAAATGTAAAGTCTCCGCAAAATGTGGACGCGGGGCATGGAGTTAGCTAAGAGTCAAAAAGGGTTTTTACCCTCATTCATGTAAAGTCGAGTCGGTTTTGAGATCCACCCATGGTCCGCGGACCATGGGATTGTATAAATAGATGTGTCTTAGAGTGTCTAAGGCATAATTTGATGATGATGGATGTAATGGGTCGATAGAAGATAGATTGAGATAGAAGTCTCAGAGGAGGAAAATGATTTGCAGCTGAGTGCGCAGAGGCCTAGAGTAGTGTCTGTAGCTAAGTGCGCGGACCCCTATATCTGAGTGCACAGGGAAGTATTGAGTCTGTAAACTTATACTGAAGATCAATAAAGAAGATTGTTACAAAAATTCTTGTGTTTTATCTCTTTACTTATATTATGTATGATTGCGATATATGATGCGATGAATGATGTCTTTATGAAATAATGATGCATTGATGCGTGACTTTACCTGATCTATATTATTATCCAAACGCAATTAATATTAAGTGATTACGTGAAGATCCTAACACTTTCGGTTAAAGTTATTAAAAAATTAGGTAGAACTGAGTAAATAATGATCTAAGGGTAATTTAGGGTGCACGTAAACAACTAATTGGCCTATTCAAGGTTTGAAAAAGCCAGTCGCATACCTTCGCAGAGGTCTAGAGGCTTATTAAAGGAAGTTACAATGATAAGCCATAAGGGCTTAGAGATTTGCGCAAAGGCAGATCTAGGTCATAGAAGGAGATCAGACTGATCTCTAGGTGCAGAAACTTGGTTCCAACATCCCCCCATAATGCTTTGGGTGAGACTTCAGTCCACACACTGTGGATTGATGCGCAAAGGGCCAGTAGTGTAAGGATTTGTTTGGCACAACTAACTCTACACCTGGGTCAGGACCCCTTAAGCCAACAAATGGTTTTGTTGCATGTCAGAGAACGAGCAGACCATCGTGGAGGGATGAGCTTCCATTGAATCTGCTGGTGTTGTTACAACCATTTGAGAAATGGGTTATTAACTTTGTAGGACTAATTCAACCCCCAGGTAAGAAAACAGGTGCATGCTATATCATCACCGTGACAGAATATCTGACCAGATGGGCAGAGGCACAGCCTGTGAAGGATTGTACGAGGGCCATGTAAGTAAAGTTCCTATTGAATATATGTTAACTAGGTTTATTTGCCTAAAAGTGTTGACGAGTGATTGCGGTATGCACTTCCTCAATGAAACAATTAGCACACTGACCGAAGAGTTCTCAGTTTATCATTAGAAGAGTACGCTATATCATCCTCAGGCTAATGGCACAGTTGAGGACTTCAATAAGATATTAGAGAATGTGTTGACAAAGATTTGCAGTGCACAACAAAATTATTGGGATGTGCACGTACCGGTAGTATTATGGGCGTAAAAGACTACTTGCCAAAAACTGACAGGTCAGACACCTTTCCAGTTGGTCTATGGTGTAGAAGTTGTGATTCCTATGGAATATATCATGCCTAGTCTACGCATAGCAACTTTCACAGGGATGGTGGACTGCAGAGGCTTGGAAGAACGGCTCATGTAGTTGATGGAGCTTGAAGAGGACAAATTCTTGGATAGATTGCATCAACAAGTACAAAAGGAACATGAAAAAGCATGTCATCATTAACACATCAAGATGTGCACGTTCAAGGGAAATGAATTGGTTTTATTATATGATATTAATTTTGCTAAATTTCCAGGAAAGTTTCAAATGCACTGGCTGGGGCCATATGTCATCAAAGAAATCATAGATGGAGGCACGGTTCAGCTAGCGAAGCTGAACGAAGAACCTTTCTTGGGAAGGGTGAATGGGAGCTGGTTGAAGCTGTATGTGGGAGATCCAGCTCAATGAATACATGACGATAGAATAGTCTTAGTGCTCTAGGTAGCTGTAAGGGAGTGCGGGGCTATAAACTACATTGCCTAGTTTTGGGGACTCTGCGACAGGGGGGCTGAGCGAAACAGGGTGATGTCACAGTACCAGAAGCCATGCGAAGGGAGCTGTGTGGAGGGTAAAACCATGCCGCACAACTAGAAAATGACTGTTAGGGTCACTGTTCATGAATTTACAACCATGAGACAGTTAAGGGGAGTAGGTGGGTAGCATTTAAGGCTGAAATATTTGGAGATCTATCGCGAAATTAGCATTAATGAGTGAAGTTTTGGGGGAATGGTCGAATTTGAATTCAAATTCCCTATAAATTATGCATGCTAGTCTAGTAGAGAAGAATTTTCACTCTTAGAATTTTTGAGCTATGCTGTCCATCGCTTATAAATCGTAAGTTTTTTGAGTATTTGGTCACAAGCTTCGTGTTTGATAATCTACCTGAGGAAACCCAACAATTCATTCACAGTAGTATGTCAGGACTAGGAGAGATTGTAAGCATCGGAGGAACTATTGCCTCCGAAGGAGCGGCTCTAGAAGTTGTTAGCATGGAGGCTCTGACTTCGGTGCCTAAGGCGCCAAGGTCACCTAGGCTGAAGCCTACACTAGTGCATGAGACCCATAAGCTGAAGAAAGACAAGCAGAAAATGCCGTTGCCAGTGCGCGAGTCACCTAGAAAGCACTCTGCTACCCAGGCACACAAGAAGGACAAGCAACCTAAGAAGGTTATGGATTTGGAGGCTGAAGAGGGCACTGAGGATATAGACACTGAGGGAATGGAGCCCATCTCCAAGTTGCCAGAGTATATACCTCCACGTAAAGGAAAGGTGAAGGTCACAAAGGACCCAGACGCGGAGAAATTCCTCTTTCATACACCCCTGCTACCAAAAAACATCACCTTTGAAGGTCTGCGCCAGGTGTGGGTTCCTCTTTTAAAAATGGAGGATTGAGACTTGGATGACCATGAGAGGTTCCCCCTCCTTGCAATGGATAATTACATGAAGAGAGTATATTACAAAGACTCTGGTGTCACAATGTTGGAGGTAGTTGAGTGGATTCGTAGAGTAAATCAATTGGGGTTGTTGAACCTGATGTGGGTTCCCCACTATCACCACTCCAACATTAATACCACCTGCATACAACAGTTACTAACTTTGGTGCATGATGGGTGTCTATGGCTCGGGACGTGTATCCCCATCATGGACATGCTCATCCACAGGATCACGCTCCTGCCACATGAAGGCTTGAATCCGGCTAAGGAGTTTGATGGAAAAACAAGTGAGTGGGACTTGGCTGAGAAGATGAAGAAGAAATTTAAGCTTCTTAAGAAGCCATGTGGGTACTCCATAAAATCCATCACTTACCCTGCGGTGAAAATTTCCATGTAGATAGTAGCCGACAAGGTCATGAGGAAGTGCTGCGCAGACGAGGTTTTGTCGATCATGATCTCGTTAGCTGCACAGTGTGCAGAGGGCGTGTAGTTTAACTGGGCGTGCTGTCTATGTAGCGAGTTCCTTCATAATTGTCATGAGGCTCAAGATGAGAGCAAGACCTTCCACTATGTGTGGTTGATGCTCTCCATTGTGCTAGTTGCCTAGGAACTACTGGAGGCTGCACAATTTTTCTCCCTTTGGGCCACAAAGGACCCCTTGTGGTTTACAGAAATGAAGATATTCTGGGTTTTGATGGAGATGAGCATTCACATGGTCATCAACTAGCGTCCAATGTTGTCCCCAACTATGTATGAATAGTTGTGAGAGTATGTAGAATTCAAGGCAGAATTCCACCGCGTCTATATCTGGGCATGGAAGGATCTGAAACAGAAGTGGTTTAATCTACCATATCTCGCCATGGAGGCTGCGATTTATGAGGTAATCAAGTGCTGGCCAAAATATTGGCATACTCCGTCCGACTTGGCCATAGGTACAAGAAAATGCGTGGGGAGTTTAACAGAGAAAAAGAGGAAGGAGGCAGTGAAACAGGTGGTACAGAAGTTAGCCACACAACAAAGAAAGGAGGCCGAGGAGAAGGCTCGAATGGAAAAGGAGCACTGCAAAGAAAAAGGATGAATAGGAGTAGTGCGACTCTAAGCAGAGCGGTAAAGGACCCCTCGTGGTTCACAGAAATGAAGATATTCTGGGTTTTGATGGAGATGAGCATTCACATGGTCATCAACTAGCGTCCAATGTTGTCCCCAACTGTGTATGAATAGTTATGAGAGTATGTAGAATTCAAGGCAGAATTCCACCGCATCTATATCCGGGCACGGAAGGATCCGAAACAGAAGTGGTTTAATCTAACATATCTTGCCATGGAGGATGCGATTTATGAGGTAATCAAGTGCTGGCCAGAATATTGGCATACTCTGTCCGACTTGGCCACAAGTACAAGAAAAGGCGTGGGGAGTTTAACAGAGAAAAAGAGGAAGGAGGCAGTGAAACAGGTGGTACAGAAGTTAGCCACACAACAAAGAAAGGAGGCCGAGGAGAAGGCTCGAATGGAAAAGGAGCACTGCAAAGCAGTAGGATGAATAGGAGTAGTGCGACTCTAAGTAGAGCGGTAAATCCCATTTGCCTGAAACTTAAGAGGAAGAGTAGTCGGCGTAGGGAGGTGGAGGCGATGAGGGAAAAAGCACTCCATTTTGGGTAAAAGGGTGCAGGGAACAATAGTAGGAGGGGTCTTGGAAGAAGACAAATGCATCTAAGCCACCGCTGGATTCCATTATGTTGACGGAGGGTGATCTTGAAGAGATTGGGGACAAAGTGCACGACACCACCTCCAAATTGTTGTAACAATTTTAGCAACAGTTCACACTGTCCTTGGGTAGTTTTTAGAAGGATCTGCGCAAACTGCAGATCAAGACCAACAATATACAGGTGGGAACAGGTCAGGTGGGTGCTGCATAGACAAGCCTACCTCTAGGGACAAGTCAGGCTGCAGAGTTGGTCAGGATAGTGGATCTCCAGACAGTCACGCTATTAGAAGGATCCCTAAGCACGGAATCGACCGATGATAAGGTCATCATTAGCACTCTAAAGAAAATCAGCCTCAACATTGCAACACTTCCCAATGGATATCTTCACGCGCTTTAGATAGGTGTGACAACGAAATTGAGAGTGCGGGAGAAGCACGCTACAAACAGGTGTGAAAATGGAATTGAGAGCGCGGGAGCAACGCGCTCTCAACTTAATAAGTGGGTATCGGGTGAACAATGAGAAAATGTTCACCAAGAAGATGGAGGCCCTGAATGAAAAGTAAACGATCCAGACGTAGAGCACCCAGTTGGCGACCGTGGTTTCAGAGGCATGGAGGATAGTGCCAAAGTTGCACATGCATGAGGAGGCAATGCTCGAGGCCAAGATCCAGAAGCTAGCTGCCGGCATCCATGATGCAAAGGTGGAGGTGACTAGAGTTTAGTTTGAACTCAATATGAAGATCACTGAGCTAGAACTCAAGTCACAACCTTCCACTCCCCTCAAAGTCAGGGAATAGCGTGAAGTAGTCATCAAGGAAGGGATAGATATTGTGGATGTCATGGTCATAGACTACACAACTTTGTTTAAACAGGCCATGGAAGTGGTGACGACCCTACATGAAGATCCTACCCTGTAGAGATTGAGTACAAATATCCATGAGTTCCAGCAGTAGTATGATGAAGTGAGGGCGATATAGGGGTCCACTACTACAGCGTAGTGTAGGTTTTAACCCCATACAAAAATTACTTGCATACGAATTCTAAAACACAGAAAATAAACAATGCGAGAGCATAACACATAAAACACATATACACAGAGATTTTCCCCTAGATCCCAAAACCGAGACTACCAACTTGATTTTTCATTATGTTCCTTTCAATGTTAAAATACATATTTATACATGCCGAAGCATCCAATACCATGGACCAAAAACCATCGCGTCCAAAACCATGTGCGAAAATCATGCACAAAATCATAGGTAGGTCTGCCCAACCTAACATAGGGTCCAAAAACAAACTTTCCGGGGTGCTACCCTGGACCCCATAGAGTGGGGTTACCTGCACCCCTCAAACCCCCTGTGACTCCCCCCACTACACAATTGGCACAACGAAGGGGGGGGCTCGCCTGCCCCCCCCCACCGCCTCTAATCCCCCAGTTAACTATGTGGGCTAGTCATGGAAATAATATAACACAACCCAACATTCTCCCACTTGTTGTTTTCTTTCCACAGGGGGCCACAAGAGAGCTTGGTCATTTATCCAGCCATGCAAGGCCCATTGTTTTTCTACACCAAGAGAACTTCTTAGAGCTCACAATTTTGTCAATGCATCTGCAGTATTCTTCAAAGTGTCAACCTTTACCAACAACACCTTTTTGTCTTCTATCATATCCCTCACAAAGTGATACTGAACATCAATGTGCTTTGTCTTTGAAATATATACAGGGTTCTTTGCCAAGAAAATTGCACTTTGGCTATCAAAGACTATCCTTATAGCTCCCTGTACTAAGCCCATACTTGAACACAATCTCTGCAACCAAACTGCTTCCTTGCTTGCATGAGTGGCTGCCATGTATTCTGCCTCTGTAGTTGATAATGCCACTATAGATTGTTTCTTACTGATCCAACTGACTGCACCTCCAAATAGGTTAAACACATACCCACTTGTAGATCTTCTCTGATCCAGATTTACAGCCCATTCTGCATCAACAAAGCCACGAATATCCAACACTCTTTCCAATCCTGGTCTTCCTTGGTAGCACAAACCATAATCACTAGTTCCACGCAAATATCTGAAAACCCACTTCACTGCTGTCCAGTGCTCCTTCCCTGGTTTTGATATAAACCTGCTCAATACTCCCACTACATGTGCAATGTCTGGTCTAGTACAGACCATCGCATACATCAGGCTACCGACTGCACTTGCATATGGAACATGGGACATGTCCTCTTCCTCTTCTTGTGTCTTGGGACATTGTTTAGCAGATAACTTTACACCTGAAGGAATAGGAAACTTCACCAGTTTACTATCCTGCATATTAAACCTCTACAATATTGTCTCGACATACTTCCTCTGTTTTAACCAGAGCTTCCTCTTTGTCTGATCCTTTTTAATTTCCATGCCAAAAATATAGTTTGTATCACCAAGACATTTCATGTCGAATTTGTAGGACGAATGGGACTTCAAATCCTGGATAATTTTTTTGTCATTTCCAACCAGCAACATATCATCCACATACAAGACCAGATAAATAACATGGTCACCAATTAATTTAAAATACACACAGTGATTTTCTTTGCTTTTGGTGAACCCAAGTCCCCGTATAAATGTATCAAATTTCTGATACCACATCCTTGGTGATTGTTTTGACCCATATAGAGACTTCTTTAACTTCCATACCAGTTCTTTCTTACCCTTCACTGCAAAACCTTCAGGTTGCTTCATGTAGATTTCCTCTTCTAGATCCCCATGAAGAAATGCTGTCTTCACATCCATCTATTCAACCTCAAAATCAAAAGCAGCAGCAATAGGTAAAAGTAATCTAATAGAAGTTACCTTGGCAACAGGAGAAAAAATATCACCAAAATCAATTCTCGGCACCTGGGAATAACCTTTTTCTACCAACTGAGCTTTGTATTTCTCCACCTTTCCTTCTACATTTGTCTTCTTCGTGAACACCCATTTGTTGCTGATGGGTTTCCTTCTAGTCAGCAACTCCATTAGATCCCAACAATCATTTTTGCGCAAAGATGCCATTTCATAAACCATGGCCTCTTTCCAGAGTTTTCCATCCTCTGAATCTACTTCTTCCTTCACAGTTTTGGGATCATCATCAGTAATAGATAAAGAAAAATTTGAACAGAAAGCAGATGGACTATACCTTTCTGGTTGCCTTCTTTCTCGAACTGATCTTCTCATGCTCGAAGTTTGTGGCTCTTCATCTTCTGATTCCTCCTCTACTATAGAGTATGATTCTTCCTCCTTTAGCTCAAAATCTATCTTCTTAGGTTCCTTTCGTTGGACTCATGTTTAATAACATCTTTCACCTCTCTAAACACCACATCTCAGCTCTACACAACCTTCCTTCTTACTAGTTTCCAAAGCTTATAACCCTTTAAACCATCCTTATACCCAATAAAGATTCACTTTTCAGATTTACTATCCAACTTGGTTCGTTTCTCCTTTGGAACATGTACATATGAATCACATCCAAATACCCTCAGATGTGAAAGAGAGGGTTTTTTACCAGTCCATACCTCTTGTGGAGTCTTATCCTCCAACACTGATGAAGATGATCTGTTGACTAGGTAACATGCTTTCTCCATGGCCTCTGCCCATAATTCTTGTCATAACCCGACACCACTGAGCATGCTTCTTTCCCTTTCCATCAACGTCTTGTTCATTCTTTCTGCAACTCCATTTTGCTGAGGTGTATATGGAGTAGTCTTATGCTATGCTATACCACACTTATTACAGAATTCTTCAAATTCCTTATTGCAAAACTCTCCACCGTTATCTGTTCTCAGCACCTTTATCTTCTTCTCTGTCTGGTTTCCACTAGAGCCTTAAATTCTTTAAACTTGTCAAAGACTTCAGATTTATTCTTAAGGAAATATATCCATGTATTCCTTGAGAAGTCATCTATAAAGGATACATAGTACATAGACTTACGCAGTGATGGAACCTTCACAGGTCCAAACACATCACTGTGCACAAACTCTAATATCTGTTTTGCCCTCTTACCACCAGAGGGGAAACCCACCCGATTCTTCTTCCCATATACACATTTTTCACAAAAATCAACATCCAGAGAGCTATTACTCATACCTTCTACCATACCTTTACCATGAAGTATTTGAAGGCCCTTCTCTCCAATATGTCCAAGCCTTTGATGCCACATCATGGTCTTCTCTCCAGAGACCACTAGATTTTCTGCTCCACTTTCAGGAACCACAGAACTGTTGCACCCATCAACAACAGTGCTACCTTGCAACTTGTACAGAGTTCCAATTCGAACTCCTCGCATAAATACCAGTGCCCCTTAAACCATCTTGGAGGTATCCTTCTTGAACATTGTTTTTTACACCTGCATCATCCATCTTACTTACATAAATTAGATTTCTAGCTAATGCATGAATATGAAAAACACCCGGAAGTGTTCTAACCCTTCCACCTTGCAACTTCAACTTTACTTTTCCGCGACCAATGATTCTAGCTTTCCTGTCATCCCCCAAGAAGACATCATCACCATCATATTTCTCATACTCACAGAACCACTCTCTATGGGGAGTGAAGTGAAAGGATGCACCTGAGTCAAACAACCATGCCTTGTGATCTACATGTGTACTTGAAGAAGCCAAGTACACATCCCCACCCTCATCTGAGGTGGTTTTCACCTCAGCAGAAGGAGCATCATCAGATCCCTTTCCTTTGTCAGGAGCTTTAGATTTACAATCCCTTTTGTAGTGCCCTTCCTTTCCGCATTTCCAGCACACCACCTTTACAGGTTTTCTTGGAGATTTAGATCTCCCTCTAGATTTAGATCTCCCACTCGATGACTTATTTTTGTTTCTGTTCTGGGACCGTCCTCGTACATACAAGGCATCACCATTCTGGCACTCCATATTTTTCTGTCTCATCTCCTCCATTAGCAAGGATGAGACTATTTCATCAAATTGCAAGGAAGTTCCATTGCTACCTATTGCAATAACTAGACTATCCCACGAATTTGGTAGAGAACACAACAAATTGATGCACTTATCTTTATCTGAAATTTTAATACCAACAAATGATAACTGACTTACCACAGTATTAAATGTGTTCAGATGCTCTGTCATCGAGTCTCCATCTTTCATCCTTAGGTTATACAACTTTTTCCATAGGAACAATTTATTCACCAGAGGCTTAGATTGGTACAAAGTCCCTAACTTGTCCCACAAAGCCTTCACCGTAGCTTCCCTTGATACATTCAGCAATACTGAATCTGAGACACACAATCATATTGTGCTCTTTTGCTTCTGATCCAAATTCTTCCATTCTTCATCAAACAATCCCATTGGTTTAGTACCCAGATCTACCACTATCCACTCATCTTTATCCACCAACAGATCCTCCATCTTGAGTTTCCACAACTCAAAATTCTGACTATTAAATTTTTCGATCTCTATCTTTCCACTACTCGCCATCTTCTTTCACCACTAGAATTGATCTCGCAGATCTCCCGCTGAATAGGGTCTAGCATAGGCCCAAGCGAAACCCCTTAGAAACAAAGGTGTCCCGTTGAAGCCGAAACAACTCTGATACCAAATGTAGGTTTTAACCCCATACGGAAATTACCTGCATACGAATTCTAAAACACAGAAAATAAACAATGCGAGAGCATAACACATAAAACACATATACATAGATATTTTCCCCTGGATCCCAAAACCGGGACTACCAGCTTGATTTTTCATTATGTTCCTTTCAATGTTACAATACATATTTATACATGTCGAAGCATCCAATACCATGGACCGTAAACCATCATGTCCAAAACCATGGACTGAAAACTATCACGTCCAAAACCATGTGCGAAAATCATGCACAAAACCATAGGTAGGTCTGCCCAACCTAACATAGGGTCCAAAAACAAAATTTTCTGGGGTGCTACCCCGGACCCCGTAGAGTGAGGTTATCTGCATCCCTCAAACCCCCTGTGACTCCTCGCACTACGCAATCAGTGCAACGAAGGGGGGGCTCGGCCTGCTTTCTAGTCCCCCGGTTAACTATGTGGGCTAGTCATGGAAAGAATATAACACAACCCAACACGCAACGCCTCACCAAGTTATAGGAGGCAAAGTAGCTCCTTACATAGGTGGAAGATGTGTAGAAAAAAGAGGTAGTGCTTAAGGCACAGTTGGGTCCTTGGTTGGATGAAGCCTACCTAGTCTCGGCTAATACATAGGAAAAGTTGGCGAACTTGCATCTCACACAACAGAAGATTAAGAAGGCCAGTGAAGGACGAGCCACCTAGCAGCTAGTTGAGAAAGTGAAGTAGGCAACCACATAGAGTGCAGCTGAAGTAGCAGTTGTATAGGTAGAGATGGGGGATCTTCGCAGCAAGATCACCATGCTAGCCAAGTGACTTGAGGGTGAGTCACGACCTTTGTGTTGGGGGCCTGTTGGGATGGGATCCCTTGGGTTAGTTTTGGGGCAAAAGCCCAAGTTTTGGGGAAAAAGCCCAAGTTTTGACGTGACAAGATGTAAAGTCTCTGCAAATTGTGGACGCGGAGTGTGAAGTTAGCTAAGAGTCAAAAAGGGTTTTTACCCTCATTCATGAAAAGTCGAGTCGGTTTTGAGATCCACCCATGGTCCATGAACCATGGGATTATATAAATAGATGTGTCTTAGAGAGTCTAAGGCATAATCTGATGATGATGGATCTAATGGGTCGATAGAAGATATATTGAGATAGAAGTCTTAGAGGAGGAAAAGGCTCTGCAGCTGAGTGCGCAAAGGCCTAGAGTAGTGTCTGCAGTTGAGTGCATGGATGCCTGCAGCTGAGTGCACAGGGAAGTATTGAGTTTGTAAACTTATACTGAAGATTAATAAAGAAGACTGTTATAGAATTTCCTATGTTTTATCTCTTTACTTCTATTATGTATGATTGCGATATATGTTGTGATGAATGATGTCTTTATGAAATAATGATGCATTGATGCGTGACTTTACTTGATTTGTATTATTATCTAAAAACAATTAATATTAAGTGATTACACGAAGATCCTAACACTTTCGGTTAAATTTATTAAACACTTAGGTAGATCCCAGTAAATACTGATCTAAGGGTAATCTAGGGTGTGCGTAAACAACTAATTAGCCTGTTCAGGGTCTGCAAAAGCTAGTCATAGACCTTCGCAGAGGTCTAGAGGCTGATTAAAGGAAGTTACAGTGATAATCCATAAGGGCTTAGAGATCTGCGTGAAGGTAGATCTAGGTCACAGAAGGACATCACACTGATCTCTAGGTGCAGAAACTTGGTTCCAGCATCCCCCCATACTGCTTCAGGTGAGACTTTAGTCTGCACACAATGGATTGATGCCGAAAGGGCCAGTAGTGTAGGGATTTATTTGGCACAACTAAATCTAAACCTGGGTTAGGAAGCCCTAAACCAACATGTATATATACCCCTCATTTGTACATGCAAAGCATAATTTTCACGTTGGCCCTGCTACATAGCCTTGAGAGTCTATAGTATTTTCTTTGAGGAGCGAGCAATGGCTCCAATGCCCCACTATCGAGGCTAGTGATGTAATGGTGTAATGACGTGTCTTGGAACTTTCTCTTAATTCAGAAGCCTGATAACAAGTCAGCACAATTTCACACATGTATTGTATTCGTTTGTAAGACTATTCTTTGGATGGTTGCAATGCATGTTGATTTAACCTGTATTAAGACAATTGAACTATTTCGATTGTTCTAATACATATGCTTTCAAAAATGTGTTTTATAATTTGTTAATGTTGTCTCACCCATGTGGAATATTCCACCAGACACTCGAAAAAACCATTCTCAAAACACTTGTTATAATGACCTTCATGATCGTGTGGACTATTCCGCTGGGTGTTGTATGTGCTATCTATTCACTATGTGTTTATAACTACTGCATCTATGTGAACTATTCTTTAGGAAGCTACGCATGTCTTACTGTGTTGTGTGTCTCAAACAGAGTTGAGACTATTCCCTTTCGACTTGAGGCTCACTGTCACCCTCTCCCTCTGTAGTGAAAGAACCTTGACACAAGTAACACTAAGCACTCACCAGGCACGTGAACCTCACTGTTCGAAGACAAAGAAAACCACTCTCATGTGTTGACAAGCAAGAGATAATGAAAACCTTTAAGAAAATGGAAACTAGGCCATCATACTAGATGAGATTCCTACACCAAATGGTGTGAGGTCTAGTTGGGACTTCATATCGGGGTGATCCCCTGAATGTTGGCGGGTCTAGCACCGTCAACATTTTTGGTGCTAGGAGGAGGGTTGTTAGTTGTTTATGGCTGAATGTCCTCTCATCCCCACTCATCAATCATCTAGCCAAGGCAGTAACTCGCACTCCCTCTCACCTATGTGAAATGCTGAAGTTGGTTACTGCTCACCTCCCTAACGTGAATATGAAATTTAGTATCAGCACCTCTCCTCTATCTGTCCCATCACCTGTCAGTTTTCCAAAGAAGTTAGACTGATCCCAGGAATACAATACCTTCCATATGCATCAAAGAATCCAAAGACCACTCCCACAAGATTTTTTGTATCATCGATGGAAGAATCAGTTCTTACCATGATTGAAGGTCTGGTAGAAGCTGTTGAGAACTAAGAGGAACCTCCAGTCTTGTGATAGGGAGAATGAAACACCCTCGTGATCTTGGACCCAGACTCTAGGATAGGAGGCGGAGGGGAAGGCAATGGAGGAGGCAAAGGTGGAGACGAATTGACAGACTCAGAGTCGAAACTGTCATATTTTGAAGAAGAGGAGGAGGAAGAAGAAGAAGAAGACATGGTTGAACAAAACTTGGAATGGATGACTCAGGGACCATTGGCTCTCCCAGGCACTTTGTACAGGATGCCAAAGCATTCGAAAAGAATGCTCACAAAGTATGACCTTGACAGAGCAGTGAAGGCTGAAGATCACTTGGACAACTTCTACCTACAACTGTAAACAATTGAGGTACCGTACGATGACGTTGCATGTAGATTGTTTCTATGTACCTTGGATGGATGTGTAGTGGTATGGTATCACAACCTTCCTATCAGCTCCATCCATAACTGTGGTATCTTCAAACAGGTGTTTTTGGAAAAAAATGCTGATGACAAGACCTCGACCATGTTGCTCAAAGAGTTGGGAAGTTTGAAGATGGAGTCGAAAGAAAAGGTAAAAGATTTCAATCAGAGGTTTTTGCGCATATTGAACAAGTTTGCAGTAGACAAGAAACCCCAGGACTCCATCAATGTCGACTACTATACGTATGCACTGCCAACTAGTATTGTGTAGTTCGTCAAGCAAGCTGTGAAACCAACATTATTAGAGAACTGCGATGAGGAAATCACTGTGGAGAAATAATTGCATTTGATTGGACTCATCAAGGATGATGAAACAACAAAGGATTCCAGAGGTGCGACCAGAAAGCCCCAGGCTATGGCGAGCAAGGGTAAAGACAAGGAAGCAAGTGACATTGAAATCCTTACTCGTCTTGTCAAGAACTTGACAACAGAAGTGTCCGAGTTGAAATAATGAATGATAGAAACATCTACGAGTAGTCAACCTCCCAGACAACATAAAGGAAGCATGTCATCAAGCAACAATCACTTTCCTGCTAAAACTGCGCAGAGCTCCAACTCAGTGTTCCACTCGGAACTGTGCGCGAATGATGATTTTTTCTCATTCCATGAATACGATCACCCCGAAGGGAATTGTTCAGAATGGAAACAAGTTGTGGACTCAGTATGAAACCTCACACTAAATGCACTAAGTAGTGCATAGTGCCAGCCGAGAGACACAGATTATGATGAATACGTTGCACTTGATGAGGCACCAAGCACTGGGCAGGTGATCAACATGTATCAGTGTTCGCAAGGAGCACCAAAAACAAACACTGAAAAACAACCCCAAAATAAAAATGGTTGATACAATCTCGGAAGTCAAGGGGCTCCCCCTACATTTGGGGAGATGCAAGAAAAAAATGAACTGTTGAGGAGGGTTGATCCACCAACAGTCCAAAAGTAGAAAACAAAAAGCAATCTCAGGAATATAGTGGTAGACAAGAGTATGTCGATGAGTAGTAAACTGCAAAAAATTCCGCTGGACAGTATGAACACGAGTCTAACCCTGGACATCTCAGTAAGTCTAGCTACTTTTAACTACAACATTGTGGAAGACATGAAGAAAAATTGTGTAAACAACTCTTTGTTTGAGTTATCTAAGATTCAAAGTCAGTGGGATATTCTACTGCATGCACTGGGGTAAACATCTGCAGATAGTGCAACCTCTACTAGCAAGGGAGAAAGCACATCTCCCGGTTCACTCACAACTGTTCTCAACACACTCTAGATGGAAGAAGCAAACTCTATTTTCCCTCCATTCTGGCTTTCATTCGAAATATTTAACTGCAATGTTTACAAATATTTGGTTGACTCTGGAGCAACATTCAACGTCATGCCACTCTCCATCGCCAAGAAGATCAATTCTCAATGGAGCAAGACATATGTGTAGATCATCCGAATTGATCGGACATGTCTACCAACCATTGGTGAACTTTGGGATGTGATCATCTGATTATCTCATGACGACCAAGTTCACCAATGCATCAACATTGTCGCTGTGGACATACAGGAAGCATATGGATTACTGCTTAGCAGAGGCTAGTCCAACAAGTTGAATGGGTACTTTGCTATAGACTAGTCACACTTGTGGCTTCCGTACTAGGGGAAAAGCAATCAGATCCTAGTGTTAGCCAAGAGATAGATGAGACATAATATCACTCCCATCAATGGTGAGAATGAATCGTTGGATTTCACGGAGCTCATGTTCGGCAACTACATCTTGGAAACAAAGCTGGGGTGTTATCTTGCACAACCAACTCCAACCCCACCAGACATGCAACTGGGTCTCCTTTCTTGCTCGACTGATGGAAATGAAACATGTACAACACATTGTAACACTAGTAGTAGTAGCAGTAGTAGTAACAGAAGTACCATTAGTGCAAGCGTGTCAAATAGTTCGTGTACAAATGAGTTGTGGACCATGTATTTTGACGGATCAAAGACATAGGATAACTCTAGAGCTGGGTGTGTCTTCATGACCCAAAGAACATGAAACATTTGATCTCGATTTGCTTGGAGTTTGAGTGCACAAACAACATTATTGAATATGAAGCACTTGTGTTGGGCTTGCAAAAGGCCATGAGCCTCAACGTTGCTGCACTCAAAGTCGTAGGTGATTAAGAAATCGTGTTATGATAGATATGTAACACCATACACTGTTTATCACCTCATCTCAAAAGTTAACAACAAGAGGTATGGAGACTAATCTCTAACTTCCAAGAATTCAATATCACTGTTGTGCCAAGAATGGATAATGAAACTGCCAGTGCATTAGCAAACAAAAATTATATGATGTCATCACTTAAGGATAGATTTACTGTTGAACTTTTGTACAAGCCTTCTATCCCTAATAACATAACTAATATATGTGTTTTTAACGATGATCAATAGATACTGCACTTCATGGCCAGTGCATATGTATTCAAAGATGAAGGGATTGACAAAGATGAGCACGAGCAGTTTAAGCTAGGGCTAATGATAAAAAAGGAAACCTCATCCCCAAGGGTGTGGTATCTCTAGAAAATCTTTATGACTTGCAAAACCACTTTCAAGGGCCAAGGAACAACAAAACCTGCAGCTCCACCATGATGCACGAATAGATAAACCTGGGAACAAAATAAGATCTGAAGTTTGTCAATCTCGGTATGTGTTGCACACAGCAGGAGTGGCAAGACATTGTCCACTTGTTCAAACAATACTGGGATGTGTTCGTGTGGACATATGATGATCAGAAAACATACGATACATGAATAATGCAACGTGTGATTCAACTCAAAGAAGGGGTCAAGCCATTTCAACAGAAGCTGAGAAAAGTACATCCATCACTTGAACCCCTCATACCGAAAGAGATGACCAAGTTGTTGGATGCATAAATCATATACAGGGTTCCTCATTCCACATGGGTTTCCAACCTTGTTCCTATACGTAAGAACTCTGAGGAGATCTTCTTGTGCGTTGATTTTCTAAACTTGAATCGCGCCTTAGACAAAGAAAATTACCCTATGTTGTCTGTGGAGCATATTTTACAGACAGTATCTGGGGCAGAGATGTTTTCCTTATTTTACATGTTTTCAGGATATAACCAGGTTTTGGTAGTGGAACCTGATCGAATTAAAACTAACTTCCGTACCAAGTGGGGTACATTTGCATATAGACGAATTCCATTTGGGCTCATGAATGCAGGCGCAACCTTTTAGCGCACCATGGACATCACCTTCCGTGGACTCATCAGACAGAGCATAGTTGTGTACCTTGATGATGTGACTATCTTTTCCAAAAAACAGTCAGACCACATATGCCATCTAAAGAAGATATTCGAGTGATGCCGGAAAAACAGGATTTCATTAAATCCCAAAAAGAGTGTTTTTACAGTGTCTTAGGGAAACCTCCTTGGGCACATCATTGCCAAAAGTGGGATCAAGGTTGATTTGGACCGAGTTTGGACCATTACATAGATACATCACTGAGCTAACAAGAAAGCAATGCAGTTCTTCTTGGGAAAGATAAAATTCCTTCGGAATTTCATCTTGAACTATGCGCATATAATGAAACCAATGCAAGACATGATCAAGAAGGATGCAGTCTACAACTGGGGCAAGAGGGAAAATAATGCATTCACCCATATCAAGCAGGCTATAGCAGATGTGCCTGTACTTTACAACCTATATTTCAAAAAATATTTCTTTTTATACAGCTTTGCCTCCGACAACTTGCTTGCTATAGTCCTCACTCAGAAGGATGAGCTGAACGATGAACGTCCCATCTCCTTCATGAGTGCAAGCACGCAGGGACATGAACTCAACTTCCCCACCATTGAAAAACAAACATATGCAGTATACAAGGAGGTGAAACAATTCAGACCCTACTTGTTGAAAAACCATTGCATAGTCTATGTGCCTCACCCAACAGTTCGCTCATTGCTTGTACATCAACAACTAGGTGAACGACGTGCGAACTAGATGACATTATTGCAAGAGTATGATCTTGACATCAAGCCAGTTCACACCGTCAAGGGTCATGGTCTCTGTAGACTTGCATCTAAGGCAGTAGATGCACAAGAGGAAGAAGAAGAGCTCCTTGGTTGGGAGCAATAAATCAAGATGTATGATGTAGAGCGAGCACCACCCATTGCATGCGGAAACACTTGGTACAAATATGTGTGCTAGTACTTTGAGCATGACATCATACCCTCTAACTTCTCCATGATACAAAATAGGTGACTGTGCCTCAAATATCTATCATATCAGCTGGTGCATGGAGTGCTTTACAAAAATCACAGTAACATAAGCTTTCTCAGGTGCCTGGAGGCACATGATTTTGAGAAGGCCTTACACAAACTGCACGATGGGCTTTCCAGGGGCCACTTCGTGGGAAATACCATTGTGCACAAAGTTATGCGAGCCGGTTTTTACTGGTCCACATTTTTTAAGGATGTACATGTTTACACCCACAAGTGCTTGGTCTATCAGCGATGCAACGATAGAGCACGAAGGTCAGCAACCCCACTACACCCTATTGCAGTGACTGAACCATTCCAACAATGGGGCCTGGAAATCATTGGGGAACTTTTCCCACATTCGTAAAAAAACATTGCTACATCTTGAAAGTTACTGATTACTTCACGCGGTGGACATAAGTAGTTCCACTCAAGCAAGTGAATAACCAGGAAGTAATCAAATTCCTCCAATAGAACATCATCCCACACTTTGGCATTCCGGTATCACTTATGTTTGACAATGCAACTTAATTTTCATCTTTGAAGCTTTATGATTTTGCATTGCAGTATGGTATTGTGCTTAAACACCCATTTAACTACTCGTAGGGAAATGATCTTGTAGAAGAATCCATGAATAAAAATCTTATCCGCACTATCAAGATGACCATTTACTTTGAACAACGTAACTCGTACTCTGCTTTGAAGAATGCCTTATGGGATGACCGCGTAGCACCCAAACCCTCTCTGAACACTTCGCCATACTTCCTGGTTTATGGGAAAGAAGCCATCCTTCTGCCAAGCATCTACTTGCCTGCACTCCAATTGTGCCAAGAATCCCAAGGAAAGCCTTGTTTTCTAGTTCAACGTAGGATGGATACACTTCACAAGTTGCAGGAAGAAAGGATGAAAGCAAAATAAAAATTCATGCTCCACTAGAACCATATCAAGAGATGGCTCGATAAGAAGTCTGGAGAGAACACTGACTTCGATGTTGATGACTTGGTCTTGAAATGGGACATACCCCATGAAGACAAAGGAAAAAATATGAAGTTATAGTCCCTGTGGATTGGTTAGTACACTGTCCATGAGAAGCTTGGACCACACACATACTGTCTGCAATCACTTGACAGGAGGATTGAAAACCTTCTTGTCAACGACCAATATCTCAAACACTATTTTCAGTAGGCCGAGGCCACATCCCGTGCCATGTACATAGTCTATTTACTGCTTATTGTATTTTCGCTTTACTTATTATTTTTGCTTCATTTTGTTTTGTTTGCTTAGTATCATGCTATTTTTGGTTTTGTAAATAAGTGTTTCCCTCTACTCAGTTCTGTCTTTTGAATGAGTATGTGGTTGAGATCCAAAGAGTCTTGTGACATGACAACACTTGGCAAGTCCTACGTCCACCTTCTCTGTGCTTGGTTATAACCTTTATTCGATGAAGTCTTGACGAGAAATACAAGCTGTTTGCAAGGGAAGCTTTGGTCCAACCATGAACCCATGTCCACACTGGGAAACCCCATGCATGTACTCAACCTTCTGCTATGTGTGTTTAAGCTCATCCAACTAGTAGAAACAGAGAAGGGAAAAATCTAAATGAGAAAACCTATGTTAGAGGTCTTACATGATTCTTTGAAGGAACAACCTCTTCTACTCTCAATAAGCCAGGATCCCTCTTCCGCCAAGAAAATAAATAAGTTCCTATGCACATTCCTCTTAAAAAATTACATAGGTGAAATAAGAGAAAGGCTTCCTGCACAGGGAGGTGAAGCATACAAATCCACCATGGTATTGACTATGCCTGTTGGCATTGGAGCAATGCATGTGTTCCTGCGTGACTCTGCTGGGGTACTGTCCAGGCCTGTTAGCAGTGGAGCAACACAAGAGATGAAAATTTATACTTTGAATTTTTTTAATTCACGAGCCAAACTACCCTTCCTAATTTCGAAACACTGTGATGAAGCTGAAACTTGTTGTTGTGTTTGACTCAGTTGGTGAAAGGTGAACCATGTCTGTCCATTTCAGAGCCTTCCTTGGGTTTTCCCTTGATGTTTACAAGCACTCGGGCTCACCCCATGAGCTCATGTTGAGTCTTCATAACCTCCTCTCTTGACCATTCACTGGACATCTTTTAGTATGTTGGTAATAATGTCATGCTAGCATCCATGTTATGGCTATGAAAAAAGTCCGTATTCATGTGTACAAGTTGTATTCAATATGTAATAATTTGTCACACTTGCACATGAAGTTGTATGCAATATTGTGCAAGTGTTATCGTGGTCGTTCAATGATCTATCTCAAGTGTCACACTTTTCGCTCGCACCTGTAGGTCAGTCACATTGAGTGTATGTTGTCTTGATGGTTCGAGGTGTCTTGGCATCGAGTTATGTTGAGTGTGTGTTCATAAGGTCATCCATGCACAAGTTCACATGCTCACACACTTATTCATTTTGCTAAAACTTTGTCGCCCTGACCACCCCTCAATAGTAGGACCTTTGCTGAGCTACACTGCATAGTCTCAGCCCTCGGTGGGGATGTACTGCTACCCAGAATTTCATAGAGCTCGTGGCTTCCTCCTAGGAAGTCTGCACTGTGCAATCCTGGAATTGGCTCGACTGACTATCACCCAGAACAACGCAGAAGTTCCTCAACAAGCCATCTCAATCTGTGCTACCCGCAAGAAAATCTATCAAGCCTCCAGCTGGTCAATCGGAGAGTTTGACCCGACAGTGACCCCGGGTTCCACTTCAAAAAATTGTGCAGAAGCTGCCAGCATGCTTGAATCCATTGACTAAATAAATTGCACAAACATGAAGGACAGGCCCCCGAAGCCTATCATTGCACTGTCCTTGAAATTTGCACAGTTCTATCAGCCAGCGACCCTGTCAGCCGACCTGCTGCTCCTCCTAAAAACTGCATAGATTTCATGGGATGTCTCCCAACTTTTTGACACCCAGCTTAGCCTAGAAATTACACAGAGATGTCTTGCAGGCCAGCCTCCCAGTTATGCGTAGTTTTGTCCAACAAACTCCTGCAGGCTACTGCCAGCCTCCTCGGAGAATCTGTGCAGTTTTCACTACCAATGTCCTCCGTGTTGCCTACATTGTCTCTCTAGAAATATTGTGGATATCTGCCCTTCAGCCGAGCTAGATCCTGCAGACAGTCATTGTTGATCTGTACTACCCATCTCAGCCTCCCAGTGACCTTTGCACCATTTCCCTTGATAGTGCTCATAACCCACATCCCACCCTGAAATGTGCTCTGCGCAATTTCAGAGCCTTGTACTCCCTCTCGATCACCCGCACCCAAAAAGGAAAGATGATGCATCATGGTAGACTAGGAGATTTTTGGATTTGATGTCAATCATCATGAGTGATTGTAGATACAGGTACATGGATGAGCAATGGTGCAATGACGAATGAGATGAACAAGGAGCGCATGCTAGGAGACTTGTTTGTGAATATATGAACACATGAAGCATGTCAAGTACAAGCAAAGGAGATACATGCACATGCAACATCAAGCAAACACCAATACCATCGAAGACTCTGTACAACTTTCCATGTGGAGGTGAAGCTATGATACAACAAGAGCACATTCATCATGCAACATCATTGTGGCTCGACATGGACACCAACAACAACATGAACATACTAGCTTTTTCGTGTTGAGTCATGTCATGAGTCATCTCCGCGACATCACTACTATGGGCCATACTTTTGTAATCAATGTAATGTAATGTGGAAGTCTAAGATACCCACATGTAAAGTTGAAGAGTCATGTAAAATTGAAGATTCAAGTAAGTCAAGAAGTCATGAGGGAAGTCGAATAGTCATAAGGGCCAGTTTCACCCTTAGGTATATATACCCATCATTTGTACATGCAAAGGACTTTTCACCTTGGCTCCTCCCATATAGTCTTGAGAGTCTGTAGTCTTTTCTTTGAGGAGTGAGCAGTGGCTCCAATAGCTCGCTATCGGGGTTAGTGATGTAATGGTGTACTGATGTGTCTTGGAACTTTTGCTTAATTCAAAATCCTGATAACAAGCCATCACATTTTCACACATGTATTATATTCATTTGTAATAATATTTTTTGGATGCTTGTAGTGCACATTGCTTTAACTTGTATTAAGATAGTTGAACTATTTTGGTTTTTCTAATACATATGCTTTCGAAAATGTGTTGTATAAGTTGTTAACACTGTCTCACCTGTGTGGACTATTCTACCAGATAATCGACATAACCATTCTCATAAAACTTGATATAATGACTATCACACTCATGTGGACTATTCCGCTGGGTGTTGTATGTGCTATCCATTCAACGTGTGTTTGTGACTACCACATCTGTGTGGACTACTCTGCCGGAAGCTATGCATGTTGTTTTGTGTTGTGTTTCTCTAATAGAGTTGGGACTATTCCCTTTCGACTTGACACTCCCTCTCATCCTCTCCATCTGCAGTGAAACAACCTTTACACAAGTAACACTAAGCACTGACTAAGCACACAAGCCTTGATGTTTGAAGACAAATAAAACCACTCTCATGTGCTAACAACAAAGAGCTAAGGTAAACCTTTAAGGTAATGGAAACCGGGCCATCATACCAGATGGGAATCCTACACCAAATGATGTGAGGTCTAGTTAGGACTTCATACTAGGGAGATCCCTTGAATGTTGGCGGGTCCAACACCATCAACAAACTCCTACACCAAATGGTGTGAGGTCTAATCGGGACCTCATATCAGGGAGATCCCTTGTATATTGGTATTATCCAACACCATCAACATTCTGGCACTAGAAGGAGGGCCACCAGTTTTTTATGGCTAATAACTCCACACATCCTAAACATCCATCTTCTAGATAAGGTAGAAATATTCTGAGTACCATTCTAATGCCTATTCTAGAAGTAGGAGGGTATTATCAACTTGGTCTAGAGTTTGATTAGGAGGGTACATACAAACAACTATAGGTACTTTGACTTACAACCTAGCGGTTTGGAAAAACTATCGATTTACTCCCTGTTGCTCATAATCTCCAGCATCATCCTTAGAAGAAACAAAAAACACATACCAGTGTATAATTTACATCAATGGAAGATTTGGTTTTTTCCACTCTTGAAGAATTAGGAGAGTGTTCTGAAGACACACTTCAATAAGATCCACATCCACCCATTAACGAAAGGTACATGGAGGACATTTTTCTTTCCGATGAAGAACATATGGGAACCAATTTTGAGTTCAATGAAAGTTTAGATGATGAAGGAGAAGGCTCATTATATTTTGAAAAGGAGGAGGAACCAAGGGACAAAGACATGGAAAATTAGGACCTATATCGGATGGCCAAGCACCTCTTTCTATTATAGATAACCTTCATAAAATTCCTAGACATCCAAAAAATTTGTTATAAAAGTTTGATCCAAACAAGAAGACAAAGGAAAAAAATCACATTGACAGTTTCTACATGCATCTACAGATGTTAGAGGTATGGTACGATGATATTTCTTGTAGGGATTTTCCTTTTACACTATAAGGAAGAGTAGTAGAATGGTACCATAGTCCGACTTTCAATTCAATCCACAATTGGAGGGAGCTTAAAAAATTATTTTTGGAGAAATTTTCCGATGACAAGACTCTTGCCATGTTATTGAAAGAGTTTGGAAACAGTAAGATGGGGGAAAAGGAGAAAGTAAAATACTTCAATAAAAAGTTCAATCACATATTGAACCAATTTATCCCAGGCACAAAACCTCATGGTTAAATCACTATTGACTATTATATAGTTTCTGTTCCCACAAACATTTCCTCTTTTGTTAAAAGAGATGCAAAGGAGACACAATATGTAAACTTTGTAGAAGCAATCGCCATGGGAAAATATTTGCATGCTATTGGAGTTATTATTGATGATAACGAATCTAAAAACTCCAAGGAGACTGGCAGGAAGTCTCAACCTTCTTCAAGTAAGGCTAAAGAAAAGGATTTTTCAGATATTGAAAACTTGACCAGGACAGTAAAAGCACTTGCCATTGAAATTTTAGAGTTAAAGAGAAGGTAAAGGGAGACTTCCACTAGTAGAAAGCCCCCCAAGTATTTCCCATTTTGAAGGAATAATAACAACAATAATAATCAACTGGCTAAATCTACCCAGAGTTTGAATGTTGTGTTGAATATTGAAATTATGGGCATGGATAACTATTGCTCTTTCCATGAGGAATATCATTAAAAAAATACATGCCTACAGTGGAACCACAACATGAATGCTCTGGCTGCACACAATGTTGATTCCTTACTATAAGATGTGCATTCCAAGCAGATAGAAGAAATAAAAGAACGTGCAGCGGCTGAAGAAAGTACGGGTATTGGACATGCAATGAATTCTTTTGATTGTATTCTCAACGCTGACAAGAAAAGTGTTGAAGTGCCACCTCAAAATGAAGTCCCTCCTTAGAAATAGAATACTCAATATAGTTTAAGGAGAAAAAGGCCTATTTATGAACAAAAGGTGACGAGATAAAAAATGAAGGAACAACTATTAAGAAGGATATCACCACCGGTCAATCCAACTCAGAATGCACAAAGTAAGTCTAGAAATGCTACTACTTCCAAGAACACTTCCTCTAGCAGTAAAACTAAGCCCTTCAATCCAGAAGTGTCAAATAAATCTACTCCTATAGACACTTTGGCACTGCCTGCTGAAAGTGAAATAATTGATTATAACATAGTTGAAGATTTGAACAGAGCTCGAGCCAATATTTTTTTATCTTTGAGTTCGCTAAGATAGCAGGACAGTTTGAATTGCTTGTCCAATCCAATTCACAACCTTCACTAGGTGACATAGATTCTACCTCTCATAAAATGTCTGGTAAGTCTTCTGGTTCCCTTGAATCTGTAGTAAATGTTGTAACGCTAGATACTAACAATCCCTGCCCTCCATTTTTGATAACTTTTGAAATTTTTAATGACAATGTCCATACTTGTTATTTGATTTCGGTGTATCTGTGAATATAATGCCATTATATGTTGCTAATAAAGTAAATTCTAAGTGGGACAAAACTGATGCACAAATTATCTAGCTGGACAGATGTCTTGTCTAAGCTATTGGTGAATTCAAGAATGTTCTTATCCGATTATCATATGATTATTGAGTTTGCCAATGTATAAATATTGTAATTATGGACATCCCTGAAGCCTATGGTGTATTCTCGAGTAGAGACTAGTTTAGTAAATTACATGGGTATTTTGCTACAAATTGGTCACATTTAGGGCTTCCATACAAGGGTAGAAACAAATAGATTCAAGTTCAAAGTGAATCATACATGAAATACACCATGACACCACTTGAGGGCCACAATGATCCTGTTGCCTTTGTTGATTTAATATTTGGAAATTGTTTCTTAGAAACTAATCATGGGTGTTATCAAGCATAACCATCACCCATCCCACCAGATACACAGTTGGAGCTCCTTCCCTTTTCTCCAGATGGTGAAAATGAATCCTGTAATATAGATGTACATAGTAATAGTAATAATAATATAGGAAGCAATTTAGTAACTAATAATATTTGGACTCTATACTTTGATGGTTCAAAGACACAGGATGGCTCTAGAGCTAGTTATGTACTTATATACTCTTGTAATAAGAAGCATATCCTTGCATGTTGTTTGGAGTTCGAGTGTACCAATAATACTGACGAATATGAAGTGCTCATACTTGGACGAAAGAAATCCATTGATTTGAATTTAGAGTTTCTCAAGGTAATTGGTGACTTAGAGGTGATCACTCGTTAGGTACGAGATACTATCCACTGCTTTTCACTGAATCTTAAAAAGTACCAATAGGAGGTATGATGATTAATAAATTATTTTAAATATTTTAATATTATTTGTGTTCCTAGGCTTAGAACTGTTGCATTAGATACGTTAGCAAATACAACCACTAGGATGTCGCCATTGACGAATGGTTCTTCACTTGAGATTATATTTAAACCTTCTATGTCTAATAACGTCACTAAATTTCGCATTTTCAGTGACAACCAATGTATACTTAATTTCATGGCTAGTGTGAACATGTTTAAAGATGCTACCATATAATATGATAAGCATGACAAGGCCTTGTAGGAGGAAACTAATGTAGTGAAAGGCAACACCATGCCTAAAGGTGTGGTGTCCCTGGAAAAATTATATGACCTGAAAAACCAGTTTAGAAGACCAATGAATACCAAGGCTCAAAGCTTGAAGTTATCATCTAAACAAGTCAATTTGGGAACTCAAGAAGATTTGAAGTACATAAACCTTGGTACATGTTGTTCTCCATAAGAAAGACAAGCATTCATCTGCTTATTCAAATAGTATCATGATGCGTTTGTATGGAAATATAATGACTTAAAGACACATGATACTCGTATTATCTAGCATGTCATTCCCATCAAAGAACGGGTAAAATATTTCCAGCAAAAACTAAGGAAAGTTCATCCAACGTTGGAGAACCTCTTCCAAAAGAAATTGAGAAAGCTGTTGGATGCTCAGATTATTTTTAAAGTTAGAAATTTCACTTGGGTTTCGAATTTGGTCCTAGTTAGAAACAAGTATGGTGATATAAGTTTATGTGTATACTTTTACAACATCATTTGGTCATCTGATAAAGATAATTACCCAGTGCCATCCATGGAACATATCCTTCAAATAATATTTGGGTATGCGATGTTTTCTTTGCTAGATGGTTTATTTGGTTACAATCAAGTGCTAGTGGTGAACCAGATCGGTTGAAAACTACCTTCAGGACCAAATGGGGAACATTCACTTTTAAGAGAATGGCATTCAAGCTTATCAATGTCGGTGCTACATTTCAGAGAGCGATGGATATCACTTTCCGTGGCCTTATCAATCAAAGTGCAATTGTTTATTTGGATGATGTTACTGTGTTTTCCAAAAGAAGGCTAGATCATGTATGTCATCTGAAAAAAATATTTGAGTGGTGTCATAAATATGGAATTTATCTTAATCCCAAGAAAAGAATTTTTGGTGTGTCAGAAGGGACTCTCTTAGGGTACATCATTGTAAAGAGTGGGGTTAAATTTGATCATGAGAGGATCATATCTATTAAACAGATCACGTTCTCGGTGAATAAGAAGGTTATGTAGTTTTTATTAGGGAAGATTAATTTCCTGTGGAAATTGATCTCTAATTATGCTAAGATAATTAAGCCATTACAGGAGATGATTAAGAAAGATGTGACTTACAAATGGGACAAGCAGGAAAATGATTCTTTCGCTCAAATTAAATAGGGTCTTGATGATGCACCTTTTCTATTTAGTCCTCACTGTGGCAAAGTTTTCCTACTTTATATCTTTTCTTCATATTCGTCTATTGTGTATGTATTGACTCTAAAAGATACTAAAGGAAATGAATGAACTATCTCTTTCATGAGTGTTGGCTTACAAGGGTTAGAACTAAATTATCTTTCCATTGAAAAACAATCATATTTTTTCCTCACCTAACAATAAGAACAATCTTTTTACAACAATAGATGGGTGAGAAGAGGGAAAATTGGATGACCTGCCTAGAATATGATATAAAGTTTAAAACAGTTCATAATATAAAGGGCCATGGCCTCTTTTAGCTAGTGGCTGAAGAAAGAGATGTTCCCAAGAAGTATATTTCAGGTTGGGAGTAGGAGATGTACAATATTGAACATGTTCTCCAGCCCATGTCTATAACGCCATGGTATTCCGATACAAAAATTTCTAGTGCATGACACGTTGCCCACGAATATATTGAACAAACAAAAGATGGAAATTCATTTAAAATCTCTATCCTATTAGCTTGTTCATGGAGTGATTTTTAGAAAGAACCACAATGATGTCTTTCTTAGATTCCTTGAGCCATAGGATACAGAGAAGGTACATAGATATCTGCATGACAGACAAACAGGTGGTCATTATGCGTGCGACAAAACTGCACATAAAGTCATGAGGGATAGTTATTATTGGACCACTTTATTCAAAGATGCTCATGCTTATGTTTGCAAGTGCCCAACTTGTCAGAGATGCACTAGTCAGGATCAGAAGTCAGGTGCCCCACTGCTACCAGTAGCAGTGGAGGGACCATTCCAATAGTGGGGCCTATATATTATTGGAGAAATCTTTCCACGCTCGTAAAAGAAACACTAATATATTTTGACAACTCTAGATTATTTTACTTGGTGGACAAAAGTAGTTCCCTTAAGACAAGTAAATGACCAAGAAGTCATCCACTTCTTGAAGCAGAACATTATAAACATGTTTGGTGTTCTGACATCTCTTATCTTTGATAATGTGACTTATTTTTCATCATTGAATCTTTATAATTTCACATTAGAAAATGGGATTATATTAAAGTATGTATCTAATTATTACTCACAGGGAAATGGTCTAGCTAAATCTACAAATAAAATATTATTTGCATCATCAAGAAAACCATTGTATCTAAGCAACATAACTGGCATAGTGCTTTGAAAATTGCATTATGGGATGATTGTGTAACTCCTAATACTTCCCTCAATACCTCACTATACTTTCTGGCTTATGGTAAAGAAGCTATCTTGCCCCCGAACTTGTATCTCCCAACCTTGGACCTCTCCCAAGATTCCTAAGGTACACTTTGGTTTCTAGTTCAGAGCATGATATAGACTTTACTTAAACTTGAGGAAGAAAGGATCAAAGCCAAAAAGAGGTTTGTCATTCATCAAAACCGAGTTAAGCATTGGTTTGAAAGGAAATCATAGGGGCTAAGAATTTCGATGTGGGTAGTTGAGTAATGAAGTGGGATAAATTCCATGAAGAGAAATGAAAACACACGGAGTTCTAACCTCTGTGGATTGGCCTTTTCACCATTGAAGAGAAGCTCAGTCATAATACATTCAAGCTGAAATCCTTAGATGGGAGGGTTAACCCCCTTCCCATAAATGGCTGATATTTGAAGCATTATTTTCAGTAGAATCTATGAGTTGTGCTTCCTGTATAGTTTATCCTTTTCTTCTCTTTTCATTAGTCTGATTTATTTATGTATCATGTTAGTCATGTCCTATTTTATTTGGGTGTCATGGTCATTGTATGATCATTGTACATAAATGAGATCCTGTGTAAAAGTGCATGGCTCAAAAGGGCTTTGTGGTGGATTGAAAGATAAAATGTGACAACTACCACTTAGATTTCTGTTTGCTTTTCTTCTTTGATTTGGGAAGATGATATAGGTTGAACTAAGTCTGAATGGAAAATACTATACATTCAAAAGGAAAACTATTAGTGTAAATATTTCAGAGAAGTGTACCAAAAATACTTCACTTAAGTCATTGGTGACAAGTGACCCTAAAAACAAATATGGCTATCTATGATTTAAATTTGTAATAAAAAATGGAAGAAAAACCCTCGCAATAAAAGATCATATGAAACCCCAAACATATAACAAAAAAAATGAAAGTGTAGAAACCCAATGGATCATATAAATGAGCAAATTTTATTAATGTAAATGAAACACCTGGTGAGGAGAAGTTACAAACTTGGGTTTATGGATCCCCCTTTGTCAGATGGGTCCTTTTTATTTCTTTGAGCTTCATGGATATGTTTCTATCACTCAACTTGCAATGGGCGAAAAACAAGCAAAAATAACTTGAACTCAAGTGGGGAGCTCAAATGTTGTAAGATGATAGTGCTAATGATGAGAATGATCAAGGTGAAGAATGAATAGAAAAACCTCCATTTATAACAAAGTATTGATCCAAATTCAGAAACATAAAATAATAAAATATTATTGACTAAATCAGAATCTATTTGTTGAGAATACTTTATTGTATTTTTGAGAGGGAAAATATATTCAAAATTGTCAGATATCTTTATTTATAAAGTGGTTGAAGTAATTAACAAATAAAAATGATTTGTTAATCACTTGTTGAGAATTAAGGAAAATATGAATTTGAAATAATTATTAGATAATGGTTTAACAATTATCTCAAAAAGGAAAATGTGGAATAAGTAAGGAATAATAAATAAATAGTGATTTATTTAATTATTCCAAGGTGATTAAGTCAAAGGTGATAAGAAATAATTATCGAATAATGATTTAATAATTATTTCTAGAGAACATTAAATGAATAATGATCTATTTAATTATTCTCATGGATTTGAATTTATATGATAAATAATTTAGGAATTAGTTCCGATAGTGAAAGTAGGTTTTACCATGGTAAAATTAATCCTACATGGTGTATTTCAATCTACCTAGTAAGAAATGGTTAGGTGATCATTTTTTGGGTGATAACATATTTCCCCCTAAAGTAAGAGTGTTAGGAAAAAACTGTATGACTAAAATATGTTGTAGGTTAGAATTTCACGAGACGACGAAGGGAAGTCAGAGAGAGAGAGAGAGAGAGAGAGAGAGAGAGAGAGAGAGAGGCAAGGAAGGACTGAAAATGGAGGGGGAGAGAACTACTTAGCTGATAGAAGTCTCCTTTTATTGGCAAGTACATAATCTCAAATGAAGGAGGGGAGGCATACCCATACCCATCGAGATAACTGAGTACCAATAATAATTATGTGCCTAGCGATGTGGGTATAAGAAACAAAGTACATGATACATGATTTGCTAACATCAATTGGCCACAAAGTGATAAAATGATACAATGAGTCCCATATACATAATGTGCCTGGAAAAATAGAGGCCAGGACTAAATACAATAATATCTACTAATCTGTGTACATGAGATGTAATTCCCCTCCAAGCTAACATGTTGAGGGGATATCACAACCAAATAATCCCTATTGAATGATGAAAGGGCTCTGAAGACATGAATGGATCATTTGAAGGAGGCATGCATGTTGTGGGTGCTACCAGCAGAAAAAACCGAGCCAATTAAATCTATGAAACTACATCAGAGGCTGGATCATAATCTGCTGACATCTAGGCATGTGGGGGCTACCTGAAGGGCCACCCCCTCATGAGGTATGGAACATCTCACACATAGTCAAGAAATGTTGGTACCATCTGATGGATCAATGGGAAATCAAGTATACAATTATCGATAGTGCGATAATGAGCTAGAGTCGAGCATGCAAGAAACAACCAAGTGAAAGGGTAATTATGATTCCCTATGCTTGATCATAGGCACTGAATTATGATGAAGGATGGAGACAAGGTACACCACCCTCTAAACCACTCTCCTAGAATAAATGTGCTTAAGTCGATAGAAGAGGGCCTGCTAGAGTTGAGACAATGAGGATTCCTCAACAAAGGCATGAGGATAATAGTAATGTGACTGATAGGCTGACACTAGGGATGATGATGGAAGGATAATATGAGTGGTGGCTTGACGAATTCCCTTATCAGAGAATAATATGCATGGTTTACCTAGCAGGGATTGACTCGCTTCTAGAGGGGATGGTCAATTAGTCAGGCGGAGGCTTTTCAAAGATATATTAGTATATATGGAGGCAAAATATGAGAAAAATGGGATGAATGCGATGAAAAGGTAGATGATACACTATAATAGGACTCGATGGGACTCTAAATAGACTCCATGGATGCAAGGGTGACTCATCTCTAATGCTCTGGAAAAGGGTGACTCAATGATGCCACCACATGGGAGAGGCCTGAAGGGGACCATGAAAACATGACTAAGTAGTGGTTACGCATGAAGAAACTTAATGTAGAAATCAACAAGTGCAAAGGTAAAGTGGTACCAGATTACATGTGACTCATATGAAGAGATTTGGTTTTGATGGGCAACAAAGTGAGACCTCATGGAAAAAATGGCTTCCTGGTGAAGTTTCAAATTACCAAAAATAAAAAGAGAGCCATTATAGATCTTAGTGAGAGCTTTCCAATGGTGCTAAGCATTCATAAAATTAAGCCATAGTTTGGTCACAATGAGCGACAAAAAAATAGGGTTTTTCCTATAAAAGGGATTCTTGCCCCCAAATCCAATTCATTTTCATAGTGAGTTGTTTAAGAATCTGGAGAGAAGGAGGAGACCCTAAATCTCGGCGACATCATAATGGACAAATTGAATGATGGATTTCAGATTTGTGACTTTAAGGTAGGTGGCCTTACTTGTCCAAAAATGGCCTTAATGCTTCTTGGAAGGATAGTTCTTGGTGAAGAATCAAGGTAAGAAAGGAATGCAACAATGAACTACTAGATAAGTTCTAGTATCATCCCTGTCCACCAAGTCAAACATTAGGACCAGGTAGTAAGCGTGGTATCACATAGAGTAGAATGTTTGAATATATGGAATCAAGTATATATGATATGTGATGTGTATATGGATCACTGGAAATGCCGGTAGGACAAACTATCCAAGTAATGAAAGGATAATCGACCATACCTAGATCATTGGGGTATAAGTCAAGACCAATATTGATCAAGTGAGAAGGAGGGAAGGGGCCATCATTTCCCCAAGCATGAGATTATTCTCCCCAACATATGATGATGAGGGTAATGATAGAGTGGGAATGATGCCCCCTAGCTAAATGAGTTTGTGGAGCACCATTGTGTTCCAAGTGCTCAAATAATGGATCCAAGCAATTGGCCCTACTGGCATGAGATCCTTCAGAGGATAATGAGTATATGTAGGGGCATAGGTGCCCCCTAGTTTTGAATTTATCGTTATAGCATGCTATGGGCATGGCATATGTTTTTAAAGTAGTGGACTCCAAACACTATATGATGGATATGGTACATAAATGGTTATGCACAATTTCGATGATGTGGTTCACCATTTGTTGTTTATGGTTGTATTCTTATGGGAAGAATAAATAGGTACAGTTGGAGAAAGGCACTTGTGGATTATCAATCGCACTTGGTACCGTATATATGAATCATATGGAATGAATTTCCGAGTTCCTGTATAGTGTGTCATTATACCAAAGAGTGGATTTGGATATAATGAACTGATGTTCACCTAAACAACACGATGGTTGAACAACAACAATGTATAAGGGATTGAGTTGTTGATGTAAGATGGATGAATGATTAAGTGGAGCATCCCTAAAGTGATATGAAGTGATAAGAGACTCTAGAGGTTCTTCTAAATGGGGAAGAATAATGGTATTAGAGTTGACACTACCAGATGCACTAGGAGGGTTGGGGAGAATTGCATTTCTTGGAATCTAAAAAATGGATGCCTCCTTATCAAAACATTGTGTGATAATGTAATTTACACAAGGTGAATGTGGTTCTGTTGACGATGCTAGACCCACCAACATGTCAAGGGGACCTCCCCTGTAAGAAGTCCCAATTAGACCTCAGACCATTTGGTGTGGGAGTCCCAACAATGGGTCGCCTTGACCACAATTTCGCATAGAGGAAAGCAAAATAAATCTATTAGTAGTGAGGGTGTGACCACTGCAGTGAGTTAAAGAAGGTGCATGAGAGGTTCTAACACCAGTGGGTTGAGATGAGTGCACCCCTTAGAAACCTGTAACAATACTCAGATGGGAAGGGAACACACGAGCGAAGCTGCATCACAAGCTGGAAATCCAAAATGATGGTTAACATGGTAAATTTTAGGGGTGAATTTTAGCCCAAGGGCCAAATTTAAAGGGTATTTCATTTTAGAGGGCGAAATTTTTATAAAACACCCATTTCATATATTTAGCCCAACTTTTATTTAAAAAACAATTATTTGTTTCATTTTAGCCCCAAAAAAAGGTTGGATAAACTATGAAAAGAATTTTAAAGGGTTTTTCGTTTTAGAGGGCTAAATTTTTATAAAACACCCATTTCATATATTTAGCCCAACTTTTATTTAAAAAACAATTATTTTTTTTCATTTTAGCCCGAAAAAATGGGGTGGATAAACTATGAAAAGACTCATTTGACCCAATTCGCCTGGTTTGGGAGGTGGTTTGGGAAGTTGTATTTGGTCCCAATAAATAAAAATATAAATAAATTAGAGGTATGGTAAATAAATAAAACCTGTTTTTATACTTACTCTAAAGGTGTGGTAAATAAATAAAAATATAAAGAAACTAGAGGTATGGTAAATAAATAAAACCTCTTTTTATATTTAGTCCATAACCCTCTTTCTATTTAAGAAGGCTAAAGAAAGAGGTTTTATTTAAGTGAATCCTATGGGCCAAATACAATATTTATAAAAAAGGTATGGTAAATTAATAAAAATATAAATAAACGAGATGTATGGTAAATAAATGAAACATTTTCTTATATTTACTCCATAAGTCACCTTATATTTACGAACACGCAAGGGTGTAAATAAATAAAAATATAAATAAAGTGGAGGTATGGTAAATAAATAAATAAAATATATATATATATATATATATATATATATATATATATATATATATATATAATATTTACTCCATAAGTCACCTTATATTTAGGAACACTCAAAAAATTCTTTATATTTAGGTGAAGCCTATGGGTCAAAAACAATAGGCCAAATTATTATTAATACCATGCACATGGTATTGACCCATGGTATTCACATGGAATGTAGCCTACTTAAAGGGGGGAATTAAACCAACATAGATCCATATTTACTATTTAAAGGGGGGAATGAAACCAACATAGATCCATCTTTACTCTGGATCTACTAAGCCCCCAGAGGGATCAAAAAATGTGTTATATTTAGGTGAAGCCTATGGGCCAAATACCATGCACCAAATTATTATTAATACCATGCACATGGTATTGACCCATGGTATTCACGTGGAATGTAGCCTATTTAAAGGGGGGGCCGAGAGGGATCAAATATCGTGGTATGCAAACTAGCATAGAGTAAAAAATATTTGATCCATCTCGGGGCTTGGTAGATCAAGAGTAAAAATGGATCTTGTAATTTAATTTCACTTAAACATTTTAACTTGTTAAAATAAAAAAAATAAAATAAAAATCAATTATTAATTTTATTAATTGTTATAAATTACTAATAGTAGTTTTTAAGTTCCAGGTTTATGATAACCCAGACCCATGGTAATACCATGGTATTTATGTGAGCATAGACTAGTTAAAGGGGAAATTCTATGAGCTTAGATCCATCTTAATTTTGGGTCTACCAAGTGAGGGATAAATAGATTTCATCCCTCTGAGAGTGGTAGATGTGGAGTTAAGATGGATATAGGTGGGGTTTTATCATAATGAAGGTATTAAATAGACTTAGGAAATTATATTGTAAAAAACATCTTAAGGTGAATGGTTAAAACTACATTTAGTCACTTCACAAAATTTAGTAAAAATACCAATATCTCCATTAATATTTGTTTTTCTGATTTAACAAAAAAAATTCAAAACAGTGAAATCTTATCACTCTTTTTGCATCACCCTCGCAGAAGAGAGATAATCAGTGCCCAGATTTCCCACCATTTTTCAAACATTCTCAATATGATATCTTCATGAAAAATTTAAGGTATCGATGTTGGATTAGTTGTTTGAAAAATATGGTGGTTTGTACAACCTTTCATCTTCTTTGTTATTCTTAGTTTATCGTAATGATCTGGAGATTGTGAACCAAAAAAGAAATTAATCCACATGTTACAATGTTGTTAAAAAATGCAAGACGTATGAAGGTAGTGAATTATGCTAATAAGCATTTTAGATTGGGAGAGACGTAATTAAATTTTTATTATTTAATTGAAGATTTCCAGTTAAAATAATAATAAATCTACATTTATATATTTATGTATTAATTGGAAGGCTTCTAAGAACGGTCACTTCTTTCGATTAGATCCCCTTTAGGCCTTTGGGATACCTACTGCTTTCTTATATTATATAGTTGGGGCTTGCTACTTATTGGCATGTTGGGGTAAACAAGCTTGATGTGTTTTTTTTTTTATCTCGCAGTTGGAGTCTATGGAATAAGAAATAAATTTTATAGCTTGACAAAAGTGGTATAATCTCTCCTACCTTGACAGAACTGGTGGTAAAGATCAACACCTACAAGAACTTTGTTGTGGAATATTATCAAAAATAATAGAAGGATATGAAAGAGTGTACAGTAAGAACCTTGACAAACACAACCACTGAAACTTGCAACATTGTTTCTAGGAAGAGAAAATTATGTTTCTTTTTCCCAAGCATGTATGTTAGTATATTATAGTTTAATGAATATGTTTTCCTATTATCATATATGGTTTCATACTTTAACAAAAAATTCGCCAAGACTTCACAATGTTTTATTATTCAGTGAAGATTTGCTAAGATCTTACAAGATTTTATAATTCAGTGAAATATTCTCCATCACTTTACAAGATAATATAATCTGGTGAGAGATTCACCAAAAAATTTATATATACATATTATATTATTGATAAAATCACCTCCCATTTTTCCTATGTATCATGGGCATTTTCCCATTTATTATACATATAAATTTAGGGTGGTTCTTAAAATTTACCTTGATGGTTAAACAAATAAAACATTTCAGAAAGATTCATACATGCTCGTACAAAATAGTCCATACATGCATGCATAAGAAAGAAAATACATATGCCATTTAGAGTAAACAAGACAACTGAAATACAATACAACATATGAATGAAACATGATGGCTCTTATTGTATAAATAAGTGTAAGTTCTAGTCGTACAATACATCCATGTACACCTGCTACACAACGACATCCACCTGCTCCTCCAAAGAGATGTACTAGCTCCGTGTAGTGGAGAAGCCAAGGCGCATTAAAATACTATCCAAGCTCTCTCCAAGATAGTCTTATCGGAAGCTTAGCTGACCAAAAGCATTTACAATAAGTTATGAGGTTCTATTTATAGCAAAGGGTGGGGTGACCCTTGACATTCCCCTTTGTGATAGTTCATCTACCCTCATAACTCTTTATCTACTCTATGACTGTTACATCCAAATATTGACACTTGAACTTCCACTTGACATGACATTACATTACAATGCACATGTGCTCATGTGAGACAAAATGGCTTGAGCAAGCCATGCAAGACATCAATGACACTTGGTCCATTGTGATGAGACCAACTCTTTGACATTCTTGTGATGACGAAGGCGGTGAGTTGATGCCAAGCTTGGTCGTCTGTGATGGTGTGCATGCACCTCAAGGTGACATCTTGCTGAAGTGAACTCTTGCCTCCACTGCATTCAGTGCATTGGTTTGGCTCCTTCATCCAACTCATCTGATAATGTGCACATGGCCTTCTTGGGTGCAGCTGAAACAACAACACACTGATGCATAATGTTCATGCTGATCTTCAAGTGTGTGCTGGTGGTTATGCACATCAACTTGCTAAAGTAGATGCTCAACTGCAGTTGGAATTGATTCTTGTCTTTGCGTTGGTGAGTGTGCTAAATGGATTGGATCACACACATTCACACAATGACATGCATGTTGCTGAATCCCCTGCATGCAATCAATGACACTGCTCACCATGTCTTCTTTGTGCCAACTACTAGGATGGATCTTTGACTTGTACAGGCATAGTTTCATTCATGAGTGCATGTTGGACCCACCGTTGTTCCGGTTCTTGCTGCAACTCATTCATCTATCTGTACATCTTCATGTTCTTCCTTGAGTTGC
Organism: Pinus tabuliformis; assembly: GCA_031772625.1. Lineage (NCBI taxonomy): Eukaryota > Viridiplantae > Streptophyta > Pinopsida > Pinales > Pinaceae > Pinus > Pinus tabuliformis. The sequence continues at coordinate 25,861,844 of CM062813.1, forward strand.
TACTTCAGCACATGCAACTCCTTCTTTGTTCCATTCTCTGTCTTCACGCGATCTTCATGTCATGCCATCACCTCATAGCCTGAGTCTCCAAAGTTTCTTTCATCATCAGTGGATCTTCTTGAGCTTGCAACTTTGTTTCACCTCTGTGTTGTCAACAACCTTCCTCTTCCATTCGTTGCATTCGGTATGCTACCTTCAGTTGCTGTTCATGATGTTGCTCACTGAGATGCTGTTGTTGTTCATGATGCTACTCACTGAGATGCTACTGCTGTCATATCTTGATGTCCTTGTCTATGAACAAATTGATATCTTTGTGAGTAGGCAAGATCATATACATTTGATTGACTGCATTGAGTCCAGGTGTGCTCTGAACGGTGTCTTCGACTTTGCTCTCTTGGAAAACATTGTACCTGCACTACTGAGAGGCAGATGGACACCCGCAATACTTGGAGACATGGCAACACTCATGGCAAGAAATCTGTTAGTCGAAAACCAAAATGAACTTGAGAACTGACTTGCAACATACCTGTGTAACTGATCATGAAGGTTGCATAATTTCAGCCGAGAGATCGGGAAGTTGATTGCTGGAACTGTGCAATGCATAGTCCAGTCTAGCTGTTGACTGCTAGAGTTGCGCAATGTGCAATCTCAGCTAGAAATGGCTACAGGCTCAGTGACTGTATTGCAAAATTTTCTAGGCCAACAATCATTATCCCTCATAAATGCGCAAAATAGTCCTGGAGGATAGTTCCTGGGAAGAAATGTGCATTTCTTGAGAGGAATACAAAGCCTTCCCTCTCAGGAATGTGCAATGTTGTCTTGGTGAGGCAGAGTCTGGGCCAAGGCTGCCCAGATTCGTCGATGGGCAACTGAAATTTAATGTGAATGCGAATGTATGGCGATGCTGCATGTAAGAGTAAGTGAATGATCATGCATGAAAATAGTGAATGAAAACTTCAGAAAATGAAACAACATGTATGTGGGTGAGGTGAGTTGTTGAATCAGTGACCGTTTTTGAAATATTTTTTCATGCATGCGACAACAGTGAGATAGCAATGAAAACTAAAATAGTGTTAGTACAAGCTAGTATGCTTCAAAACGACAACAAGCGTTCACTGAAATCAAACACACAACGTTCATACGAAGCGAAATGAAAAAAGAGCCAGAAATGCAACACAAGTCATGGAAAGTGGGCTTACCCCAAACAACTAAGTTGAATGTTCCGACAGATCCTAGATGTGATGTGGGATGCCAGAGCTACAAGATTGATGTGAGGAATGAGCTATGCAGCATTCGGTTGATGAGTTTTGATAACATCGAGGTTGTGACGCATGCCACAAATCTAGGGAAAGCGACACTTGGTAGGAGGTTTTTGAAATGATCCTTACTTGTAGTCTCCAACTGCAAAAAATAGATCCCTGAAACAAGGGATGCCTTGTATGTTGCCTTGGGAGAAGAAGCCCATGCACGCAAGTCAGGTTTTCTCAGTCCCGGAGGGAAAAAATCAACTCAATTGCACATGCAAGAGACTGCTCGACTGCTGGGAGAAAATGCACATTTTTGGCTAGGAGATGGGTTGGCTACCTAGGCGATTTGTGCAATTTCTGGGTAGAGAAGCTGACTGCTTCCCATATTTGTGAAAATTCTAGGCTGAGCAGCCTTGCTGGGGAAAATTGCACAATTTTCACTGTGAGTGTTGATTGCCAGAATTGTGCAATTCTAGAGCCTAATAGGCTTCCAATTAGGATTGTGTAATTTCTAGAGGGAAGGATGGTTGCCCTCCAGAATTGCGCAATTTCTAGGGGGAGCTACTCAGCCTGTAGTTGGACCAAGTCCGGGTGAACAACTTGTGAGGGGAATGCATGAAGTTGTGATCAATAGGCAGCCTTTGTGCAAGAAAATTATTGAAGCTTGTGTACTTGACGAAGCAAGACATGATTCTGTGAAGGTTGGAAGGGAGGCTCCAAAACGAAGCTAAGGAAAAATTTTGGAGGGTGGTTGTAGCCACTACAAGAGATTCAAATTCATGGGTTCAAAGTAAGGGGTGATGGAACCAATAATCATCATGGGAGACAAGGTTCACATGCGCATCATTAGAATGGTTGGGGTGATGACTAGTAGATGTGACATCTACCGATGTTGAGACCGAAGTGTCTTCCGAAGTAGGTTTGAAAGAAGAACAATAGGAAACTCCTAAAGAGTCCAAATATATTGATCCCATGGATGATAATAGGTAGAGAATAGGAGCAGAACTATTAGTCATCTTGACATCAAGAGGAGGGAGCACGATGGTTGGTTAAGAGATCTCCTGTCTTGGTGATGCATTCGTGTCAAGACCCGTAGGTAGAGGGGAAGTAGAGTCACTACGAGAGACATCTAACTTGCAAAGAACTTGAAGTGTGTCACTAAAATATTCGAGACAGGGACAATGATGCAAATAATGTCCATAGTTATCACACAAAGCACAGGGGTGATTGGTGCATAAGGTTTTGTTATTTTTGGCTGACTCAGGTAAGGTAACATGGACCTCAGAAATGTTAAGTCAGGAAAGGTATCAATGATGACATTATTAATATTCGGGAGCTTAGGATAATTATTAATGGCGTTCCCAACAACTTCACACAAAGTGCATGGAGGAGAGGGCTTTGGTGGTTTAGGAAGAGTGGGAGTTTCTTCGGGTGCCTTGTCATTATTTCCCTTTTTTTGGGCTTTTCCTCCCTCACCATATGCTTTCAGAATAGGAGTGGCTTCATGTTGAGGTTGAGGTGGAACTAAAGCAAAGGAAGGGGTGGTTACAACATTGGGGTAAACCAGAGTCAAAGCTATATAAGGTTTGAGTTGGTCGAGAGGAGTGTTTGCAAGAGGATCATTGTACGAGACTGGGATCCCCAAGGTGATGTTAGGAAGAATCAACATAGTTGTCACATGGGTAGAAAAGATTCCTGGTGGTGGTAACAAAAAAGGTATCTGACCAGGCAAGTAATGACCTGGAGGAACTCATCCTAGATGAGAGAGACTCGGGGGAACAATTTCGGGTGGAAAAGGACTAGGAGAGATATCAACGGGAGGAAACTAGCCTAGAGGAATTGTACCTAAAGGACGAGTTGATTCTTGAGTAGGAGTTTGCGGAGGAGTTGGCAGTTAAGAAGGCATACCAGACCACTTTCCTACAACCTGTGATGCTTGAAGCAAGCAAACACTCAAAGAGCTAGGCTCAAAAGGAGTAGGATATGGGCCATAATAATCCACAAGCAATGTGGAATATATGTATAACTAGGGGAAACATAGGGGAAGGAAGGGGTGGTTTGATTATCGGTTACTGATGAAATAATGGTCTAAGGAGAGGTCGAGACAAAGGATCATAGTAATTCAATTGATCGATAGTGAAGATATTTCCATTGTGAGGAAAATACATCTTGAAAAATATAACAAATGTGACAACAAAAATTGCATAGGTGTAACTACAACCCAACAAGATGTTATAATTTAATGGGGCACCAATGACTTTGATATCATTCAATATTGTCTTGCTAGCAACAATGATGGTGTAGTTGCGATATAAACTGGGGGGCTGCGAGGGGTGACCATCCCATGCATGAAGAGTGATAGTGGATGGGGACAGGTCAGGGGTACCAAGTTGCTTCCAAACACTAGTGGCCATCACACATGTGGAGGCACCTTCATCTATTATACACTTCTATAAAGTGGAATTTTTTATGGATACTGGTATTTGAAAAGAAACGAATGAAGGAAGGGGGGATGTTCCACTTTATCAACATAAAAAATAATCATATGATTGTCAGAAGGATCCAAAACTCCCTAAGCATATAATAGATCTTTCCATTGGGATGGGAAAATCTAGAGGACTTCTAGCATTGACATGGCAACTGGGGACTGCGCTGAATAATCTACTATGCTATAACTTTGGGCATATTTAGATGAAGAAATATTTCAACGTAATAGACCTTTGGGGATGAGGTGGAGGGATTTGTAAGGTACCAATTGGTGACGATAGAGGCTTAGTGGAAATTTTGGGCTGGGAATCAGTCGCTAAATTTGAAGGAGGATTTTAATATTGATGCATCCAAGTTTGGAGGTTGATTTGTTCAGTGTTGACTTCTTCAAAATTCATCAAGAATATCTAGTAATTTTTTTGTCCAGATGGTGAAGGATCAGGGGCTACAGTACTCTACGAGGGTTGGACAACCACATACCCTTGATGTAGAAAAGGGTTGGTAAGCACTGCCAATTGTGATGAAGTAGGAGGGGAAGGATGTGGAGAAGTGGGCTAAGGTCCTTTAGAAGCAGCTACTTGAGCTTCCCATACTTGATGCATTTGAGGTGAAAGGGACATTCATGAGTATAATGGAAAAAAATACGCAACAAGAACAAGGTTTATTAATTCAAAGAGCCTTGTTCTACTTGGTCTGTCTGCCCTGTTATTTGGTTACAGGATTAGGCTGGTCACCCTTAGGGAAATTAGGTTGTTGACCTTGGTTTCCTTAGTTACCTTTAGGTTGTTGATTCTAGTTACCTTTCCCATTGTTCCTTCTCTTAGGGTTAGGGGGATTGGTAGTATTCTTCTAAGCATACACTTGATTCTGTGGAGGTGGTTCCTGTTGGGGCAGAGGAGGTGGAGGCATGGGAGGTTGAGGTGCTTGTGCTAAGGGGATGGAGTGCAAGGTGGTGTATAAGGGTAGTAAGGATTCACAACAACATTTAGATAACTAGGTTGATCAATAGCTGGCCCTGGCCCTAACATCGAAGGATGCAGATGGGGATATGCATATGATGTGCCTGTACCTTTGTAAGAGTTGACATGCAAAGGATCGGGAGGGGGATATATGTAAGCAGAATTGGTCCCCCTTAGGGATGACCACAAATAATATAAGGTTGAGGATATGGTCATGGTTGAGTGTGGGAAAGAGATCCAATGATACTATTAGTGGCATGTGATTCCCCCCATGCATTAGTAGCACCAGGATGAGGCAGGTTAGGTAGGAGATTATAAACACAACTTGATTGGGCATATATCGTATCATATTTTAAGGCTATCTGGAGGGATTCTTCCTCAGTCTGAGGGAAGTGAGAAGTGACATATTTACCAATGGGGGCCAAAAGAGTTCTTAGAAACCAATCCATGTATACACAATATTAAAACTCAGGGGATCTACACATGCTCCTCCTTCTATTCCATTCTTGGACATAGTCAGAGAGGAAGGTGGTAGGATTTTGAAAAAAATAGGTCAAGAGTTTGGTATATGTGTCGTATTATAGAGGTAACTGGGAATAGGAAAGCAAATCTTTCGTGAGAGTCACAAAGGTGGAATAGGAGGCATGCAGTTTGTACACAACCATTTGGCAACAACTCCAATTAGGGTGCATTGTAAAAGACGAAGATGAATGGAGTCTTCGGTGATGGAATTTAATGAACACCACATGTGAAAAGAGAAAACATGATTTGTGGGGTATTTTCGAGGATTACCTTCGAACTTGGGGATGTCAGAAGGAATATTGGTAGGCATAGGAGACCAATTTAGGTGATGGAGAAGAGGGTCATTAATGAGCTGGTTGAAATCAAGGAGGTTCAAACAAACCATGTATGGAAGTGAGGGAGGGTTAGTGGCCATATCGGTAGAAGTTATGCCTGTAGGGTTACCTTGGTTGCCACTTTTGTTAACACCTGGGTTTCTGCTGCCCACATTGGTGCCTAACATGGTGGTGGTATGGGGTTGGGAAGATGTGGAATCAAAGTAAGAACTGGAAGAATAAGAAGAATTAGAGTTAGTATGGGGAATCAATAGAGGACTAGGAGGATGGCTTTGAACTCAACGAGAGGCAGTAATATGTCCTTAAGGAAACTGGGGGTGAAGACCACGAAGTCTCTGCAAAAAACACCTAGGGGGCACATTGTTTTCAAGATAAAGATGACTCAATAGACTAAAGGGTGATGATAGGAAAAAAAGTATCAAACAACAAGAAAACACCTAATGTAATGATGCCAAGTGTAAACTAACTATAATGATTGGCTACTCTAGTTCAAGAAAAAATGTCTTATTAAAGAAAAAATGACCTCTATCCTAAAGTCGATATAAATCCTCAAACAAGTCCTAGATATACTGTTACAGATTGCCTTCCAAGGGACTTATTACTTGACATAATTTGATCCCTGCAAGTAGATCTCTCTAGAGAAAGGTGGGGTAGAGGACCAACTGCTTGCCCACAACCAATCCTATAGGGTGTTTTCCTAAGATTGGCCACTAAGGTTACATTCATCCATTGGGTGGTAGAGTCTTGAGCTTCATGGTGTTCAACTATAGCACATAATTTCCTACCATGGGTTGGGTAGCACCAAGGAGAATTGCTCGCACTGTGATCTAGCCTAACCCCCTTTGAATTGAGTTTCTGACACAATCTGATTGTGGACTGTGGGATGGTGAAAATTTTAAGCTCCCTAATATGTCAACTTTCTATATCTCAATGTAAGTGATCAATGGGTGTTATTGGAATCCTATCCCATGGGTCCTACACCTAACTACAAATAATTTTTGGCCATGATGCCTAAGTGGGATTAATCTATGTGAGTTGAATTATTAAGGTGTAATGTTTTAAGTCTTGACTTGGCGGTATTAACCAAGCTCACGTTCTCTTAGGGTGTGTGTGTGTAAAAAATGTGTCAAGTGGATGAGTTAATTGAGTATGTTTTGATGATTCTAATGCTAACAAAAATAAAAGTGCATAAGATGTAAGTAATACTAAAAATGAATAGTAAATAAATAACAAATTGAAGTACATAACCCCCAAACCAAGAAGGAAATCAAGAAACAAAATAAAAGAGGGAAAAAAAGAAACTCGAGGACACACATAAAGGCAAAAATTTCCAATGTCTAAGGGATTGGGATCTAGAAGGAACAATCTATTGAAAATAGTGCATAAAATGTACAAAAATTAGAGGTGAAAATGTTGGAAAAGGACAGGAAAGAAGCTCCAAAAATCTGGACACAAAGGGGGATCCTAAGGGGAAAAATAAACACAAAATTCTAGAGGGAGTAAAATGTTGTAAAAAATATTCCAAAAGGGATGCAAAAGAGTGGAAAAACCCCTAAAAGATAATGGCTAAAATGTCTCACACTAGACTCCTCAATTCAACAATTCTCTTCCCAAATGGTGGAGGTGTAGTCTAAACCCTAAGGGGATTTTTCCTTCCTCAATGAGAAAATACTAAGAGTATCTAGGCCTAGAGGTGGTTCTAGAAATAAAAGGAACCTTTCCCGACACAAACACAATAGTCTCTATAAAATAGGAAAAAACTGAAATTTTTTTAGAAAAATTACAAAGTGCGGAAACTGACCTGAAAAGTGCATTGGGCACATATTTTGGGAAGAAAATTTCTCTAGGTGAAAATTAATGGGCCAAAATTTTTGTTATGTTCTCAATTCTCTCACTAGGAAAATAAGACCCAGATTGTGCCATCTCTTGCTCGACCGGTACTTGTGACTTGCGTAAAGATGTGAAACACTAACAAAAGCGGAAAATTTTCTAGAAAACAGACTAGATTAAAAAATAAAAATTTAGAGGACTTAAAATAGATGGAAAAACACTGAAGATAATTGAAATAATAGTCACCAAGGTTCTGAATTACTACACTAGTGGAGTCGTCATTTGTTTCTGACTATATAGCTAATTCCCTAGTGGAGTTGTGTTAGTGTAAATATTTTAGAGAAGTGTACCAAAAATACTTTACTTAATTCACTGGTGACAAGTGACCCTAAGAACAAAATATGGTTGCCTATGCTTCAGATCTGCAATGAAAAACATAAGAAAATCCCTGTAGCAAAAGATCATATGCAACCCAAAGCATATAACAACAAAAATGAAAGTGTAGTAGCGCAATGGATCATATAAATGAGAAAATTTTATTAATGTAAATGAAACACCTGGTGAGGAGAAGTTACAAACTTGGGTCTATAGAGCCCCCTTTGTGGGATGGTTCCTTTTGATGTCCTTGTCTTTCAGCGATATGTTTCTCTCTCTCAACCTATAATGGGCTGAAAACAAGAAAAAATAACTTGAACTCAAGTGGGGAGCTCAAATGTGGTAAGGCGATAGTGGTGATGATGAGAATGATTAAGGTGAAGAATGAATATAAAAACCTCTATTTATAACAAAGTATTGAGCCAAATTAGGAAATAGAAAATAATAAAATATTATTGACTAAATCAAAATCTAGCCCTTGAGAATAGTTTATTATATTTTTTAGAGGGAAAATATATTCAAAATTGTCAAATATATTTATTTATAAAGTGGTTGAAGTAATTAACAAATTAAAATTATTTATTAATCACTTTGTGAGAATTAAGAAAATATGAATTTGAAATAATTATTAAATAATTGCTTATAAATTATCTCAAAAAGGAAAATGTGGAATAAGTAAGGAATAATAAATAAATAGTGATTTATTTAATTATTCCAAGGTGATTAAGTCAAAATTGATAAGAAATAATTATCAAATAATGATTTAATAATTATTTGTAGAGAATATTAAATTAATAATGATTTATTTAATTATTCTAATGGGGTTTTGAATTTAAATGGCAAATAATTTAGGAACAATGGTTTACTAAATTATTTCCTATAGTGAAAGTGGGTTTTACAATGGTAAAATTAATCCTACATGCTGTATTTCGGTCCACCTAGTAAGAAATGGCTAAGTGATCATTTTTTGGGTGATAACAAAAGCTTTGAGGGAACCTAGTAGATCCATACCTATGCTAGTATCCAAAATACTCAACTTGGTATAAATTTACTTGTGTGTTAACACTTTTCCAATCTAGTAGAGAAAGGATAAGGGGAAATTCTAAAGCAAGCAAACCTATATCAAAGGTCTTAAAATAATTCTTTGAAGACGAAACCTCCTTTTCTCTCAATAAGTTGAGATCCCTCTTCTACCCATTGAAAATAATAATTATCGAAGCACAATAATTAAATAAATAAATAAAGGGTGAAAGAAGAGAAAGGTTTCCTACACAAGGAGGTAAAGCAAGTGACTTTGCCGGGGTGCTATCTAGGCCCAATAGTAGTGAAGCAACATTTGTGCTATTGAAGTGACATGGTCAGGGTATTTCCCAGGCCTACTAGTAGTGGAGAAACACCATAATTAAAAACTCATACTTTGAATATCATAAAATCGCCACACACATTATCCTTTCCTCGATTGAAATAATTGTGATATGGTGTATCTTTATGTGTTGAACCAAGTGAAATAAAGTGAGGTACTATGTGTATAATCAGGTCGAAAAGGGAAGCCAAGGAAATTTGATTAGTGGATCAATACTGCCTGAAGGGGTGACCATTTAACTGAAAATCTATTCCTAGCTAGAGAAGCTGAAGCTCGTTTAGTGTGTTTCTAAGTGTTGTCGCTGCTAGAACACCATCCAAAAATTTCACTACATTTAAATTTTGGAGCCTAATTCACTATCATATCCAGTGTTTCTTTGTTCATTAAGTGTTTTTTCAGGTCATTCTATATTTTTCAAGTGTTCTTTATCATCCTTATGTGTTTTCACATCTATTAGAACATATTTAGCGCATGTCATGGTCATAACACCTTTGTTAATCTAAAACGACACTTTTGGGTTGCAGTCACACACACGTTGTCCATTGTACTTGGAGAATGTATGTAAAATGGTTTTTTGATGTATACTTATCTTTGTTCAATATTTTCTAAGTTTTCTCGATGAGTTGGTATGTGTCACACACAATTTTGTGTCTAAGCTCATTATGTATGCCCCTTGTTTTATCCCATAGAATTAGAAAAATTTTGGTTGCAAAGTGAACTTGTCATGATTATGAGTGCAGAACGCACTCTTAAGGCTCGAGTAGGAATCCTTCGTTGTTCAAAAGTGTTCCCTGTGCCCTCTAATAGTGCATAGCACACTCCTAAGACACCTTTCCCTTTGTTACGAATTGCGCCCTTTGATAAAACAAGTCTTCCTTTGAGTGCACTCCTTCGGCTCAAAGAAGTGTGCCCCCCTTGAGCAAATGAGCGCACCCTAAAGGCCCAAAGCTCAAATTCTTCAACCTTCAACAACAAACCCTACACCCTCCTTGTCCTTTTCAGTGCATGAGCACACTCTGAAGAGTTAAAGCCTCATCCTCCACCCTTCAACAATGTGCCATGCTCCCTCCTTTTCTTTCCTAAGTGGATAAGCACACCACAAAGCTTTGAAGCCTCTCCCTTAAGAATTCAACCCTATGCCATGCACCCTCCTTGTCTCCCTTGAGTGCACATCACACTTGGGGAAGCTCGAAGCCTTCTCCTTCGTCCTCTGGACTTACGACTTGCACCCTCCTTTGATTGCCTCTTTCTCTTGAGCGCATGAGTGCATCCCAAAGCCTTGCCTTCTCTTTAGCCCTTGAACCTTTGAAAGGGTGCCCTTGTACCCAAAATCTCTATTTCTCTTCCCAATTGCATTGTTAAGGAATGAACATAAAATATGCCCAGAGAATGTTAGAATAGGATATTTTTAGGCTGACGGGCAATTTTCATGAGCGATTGCATCTACAAGTATTTCATAAACATTGTGGAAAGAATGCATGAAGAAGATCGGGCAAAGAAGGAAAACAAAGGAAGAATTAAAAGAACAAGAACACATTGAAGTCTTGATGATCTAAGTGCCCTAAATATTCCATAAGATCAAAGACCCTTTGGAGGGTGAAGGCATCAACAATAAGAAGTTGCATCCTAAACAAAGACACAAGTGAATGCCACGTCACCATTGAAGAAAGTCCATGTCATCAATCACTATTAGTCATAGTCATCAAGGATAATGAATTGTCGAGTATTCATCACATGATGATGTGGAAGTTATGATGTAATTATGTAATCATTGTAAATAAAAATAAGTGGAATTCCAAGAGTCATGTGTGGATGAAAGAGCCATGGAAGTACAAAAGACATGTAATACAAATAGTCATATGTAATTCCAAAAGTCATTTTGAAGTCCAAAGGTTGTAGAAGTTCAAATTTCATTAGAAGTTTGAAATACAAGAGTCATGAGGATGTGAAAGGTCACACCTCTAGTTATAAAAGGATCCTCATTACTCATGGAAAGTACTTCTAACCTTTAATTCTCCCACAAGGCATTAGAGAGAGAGAGAGTTAGAGCTTTTGGGGAGTAAGTAGTGGCTCTAATGCTCAACTATTGGAGCTAGTGATGTTCATTGTATTTATGTATCTTGGAAATTTTGCTTAATACTTGAAGCCTTTCAACCATCACATTTTCATGCATGGATTTTGGATGTTTTAAGAATACTCTTTGAATGTTTACTATTAATGTTTGCTTTCACATGTATTGGAGTAATTGAACTATTTTGGTGGCATTGTTGCTTAACTTATTGGAAATTTGTTGTAATGATTGTAACGATCGTCACATCTATGTGAACTATTTTTCTTGATGTTAGATGAGCCTTTCTCATTTACGTGTGTCTTCATTAGTGTAGTACTATTACTTCTCTCTTATAGGCTCACTTTATTTTCCCTTTGTAGTGAAAGAAACTTTGATACATATGCAATCAAACATTCATAAGGCACACTTTCTTGCTCATCCAAAAACACACGTGCACTTCTCTCTCATGCTAATTGATAAATACAAGAAATATCTTTAAGTAAACATTAGCTAGGCTGTATTATGGATGGGACTCCTACACTAAATGGTGTGAGGTCTAATTGGGACCTCATATTAGGGATATCTCATGTATGTTGGCGACATCCAGCATTGTCAACACCACCTGAATGGAGAAATTTTTCCACTAGTGTCTACTTTAGAAAATATACTACACCCTTTGATGAACTATGGGGTCAATTCATCTTGGAAGAAACAAGGATAAAGGAAAAGGATGACATCGATGAGAAGTCTCAAAATTTTGATGCTGCATTTAAGAAGAAGAAAGGAAATTTTGGGAAGTTTGAACTTCATAAGAAGAATCATGGAAAAATAGACATGTCCAAAGTTCAATGTTATGGATGCAATGAATATGGAAATTATAATATATATTTTCCCAAATTCAAGAATAAAAACAAGGGGAAGGAAAGAAGTGGAGCACATACAACTGAAGAAAAGGAGGAATCTGAAAAGAAGCCTAAAAAAGAAGATCCTAAAGATATTTACTATTGAAGGAACCTCCACATCTATCATGTTTATGTACAATTTGTTTTCTTCTTCATTAGAAGATGGCAATTAGAGTATCATGCACAAATTTCATTGGTTAGAGGAGTATTTTTTTAATGGCATCATGGAAGTAAGAATATGAAAGTAGAAGAAATAGAGTTTAAATAGTCAAGTTATTTTGGAAGTAGACACATAGAAGGAAAGAATGGAAGGTTATAGACCTTCTATCACATCACAATTCATAGTATTGTCTTTAAAATCATGTTGGAAAAATCCATTTTGCAAAAGGGATCATAAATATCCTATAATGGAGTATTTAATGGGAAAAGGTTCTTCAATATTTAGAAGAAGCATTATGACATGTCTAGTATATATTTCATCTAGTGTGGAATCTACACTATGAAGGGATGAAAGAATGATGATGGTCAAGTTGCAACATAGGCTTACTTGAAGAAAATTTCTCATATTAGAAAATGATTATTATCTTTGACAAAGAAAGGAGTTTCTCTCTTTCTAATGAAGGAAGTCTAGATGGCTATATGAAGGAAGAGGTATGTATATATTTGATAGCTATTTATTAAAAATGAAGATGTAATGTCTTCTAACCTAGAAAAAGAATATGGTTGCAAGAGTATGCTCGAAAATATGAGCATGTTATGTCTTGATTAAAGAATGGATAAGACAAGGAATTTTCCTTATCATTTATGCATGGAGGCATGAACATAAAATATCTTCGAATATTATATATGGCAACATGATATTTTCAACATCAGATATAGTCTTTTACAAGAAAGTAAGAAGGTTGGAAATTGCAAACTCCAAGGAGAATTTGTGAAGACTCTGATGAATACAATGTTGAACATCAATGATTGGTTCATTCTATTTAATAATATCTTGTAGAAGGATTCTAGTGTAGTATGAAGAAAGAACATGTGAGAGGATGTTGATCTCTAGAAGGAACAAATTGCACAAGATGCTGTCTTGAAAAAGGGTGATCATGATGAGGTAATTTTGATTTTTATAAATTGAGATTCATTATCTAGTTAGGATTATATTGGGCTACCTAGAAGGATGTTGGAGAAATTCATATTGAAAGTTGAAATATATCTACAATTGGTTTGATTTGAACTCAATCTAAAGTATACTTTGTTTGAGTCATTGGATTTGGGAACCCTCTAAATAGGATATAAAAAATATTTTTACACCATCGTAGCAAGAAGGAGGTAGAAATACAAAGGATAACCAAATGATGACAAAGAAGTTCACTTTCTAAATGATTAGAAGATGTTATGGCTAGCTCTACTTTGATTGGCTCAATATTTAGAGGAAAGTGATAAGAAAAGTAAATGGCATGAATCTCGCCAAATTTGGGCACCATGACATTCAAGAAGATGAAATCTCAATTTGATGAAGATACGAAGAAGGGGATGATCCATGTAGCTACTTGAATATCTCCATAAAAGGACTAGTAGCTGATGTATTGATGAAGACACACTAGAAAGATTCCTAATTAAGAGGAAGTAAAAGAATCTTATTTATGATTTAGAAGTAGTAAGAAGTCTCCTTATATAATTGATAAGGAGAAAATATCTATTCCCCAGTCATGAGGGAATGAGTATATCCTCTCTAGGATGAGAGGGAGTGATGTTGAAGAGATCATATTCTCCATGTGTCATGCACTAGACTAGTGTTAACAATCGTAAGTATTACTATGGGGTAAAATGCATGGGATGAAAACTACCCTCAAAGGCCTTCCCGTGACCTTCGACATACTGTAAGATTATCTGCAAAAGCTACCAAGTTACACACATGTTCATCTATCAAACATAAATTGACAAGGTATGGAAAGAGGATCCCCTTTAGTTCTGTTAGAGTCGGTCTGGTCATCCCTCCGTCAGAGATCAAAACTCTTTTTGAATTTCATTTTTAGGTGTCTCGCTCGATTCACTCAGTTGCATTCTGCTAGGAGCATGCCATAATCTGACGGAAGGGCTTTGTCATTCATTCCCCTCATGTCTTGTACCTGCTGGCTTAGGTCTTTTCATCGATGTTTATTAAAGTCCATGACAGTAAATGTTTGATATTTTAATGGGAAAAGAGTCACGTCAATCATAGGTCTAGGGTTTCAAAAATTGAGTCGTTAAAGTGTTCAAATGCTAGCAGGCTAGAGGGAGGTTTTACACATGTTTTCTATTTCACGAATTTCATCATCATATCGATGGATTATGACCGTTCTTCAAAACTCTATTTTGAAGAAAAGTCAACATTTTGTCCTTTGTAATAATTTTCAAAAGTTTTCAGTTTTTGAAATCTTCAGGTGCACCCCTAGTCTCCTTTGCCAAATTCCATGTCAACTATCCTTGCAAAAAGTTGCCAAGAATTTCATTGTTTTAGTCAAAAAATCAAAAAGGAAATTCAAAAACAGAGTTGTATTAAAATAGAAAAAGTGCCAATGCCAAAACATTACAAAGATGGGTCTTGGAGAGTCAAAAATTAAATCCATGCCTTTATAAAGACATTTTCATGAAGATCAATGTTATTTTCATGCCAAGACCAAGGAGAAAGCCACTCAAAGCAAATTGGTTGAGTTGGTGTGCGATTTGGGGAAAGTTGGAGGAAATTTGGCCGGCGCGGCGCACAGAGCAGGTGGCGTGGCGCACTAGGGAGGCGTGGCGCACTGGGAGAAATTGTCCAGTGTAATTATGAACAGGAGCGGTGCACTAGGATGGCGCGGCGTGTTGGGTATGCGGCGTGGCGCATACACCTAAAAGCCCGAAAATGTTTCAAATTTCTCCAAATTGCCATTTATTTGCGTGGATTCACCAGGTAGGGTTGACATCTCAATGTTTCATCCATTTTTGTGATAAGGGATGGTGGTTTATGGATGTTAATTTTTGAAACAAAAATCCAAACCCTACTTCAAACGTGCCTCAAAGGAAATTACTGTGGTTTCCATAATTCACTATTTTGCTACCAAAGTCACTTCTCCATCATTCTTTTCTCCCTTATTCCATTTCTCCTAGATTTCATTCTTCCCTATCCCCAAAAGTTACTAAACCCCTATCCTAAAATTCCCTTTCCCAAAACTTTCAATGTGAAAAACCCTAAAACCTATTCCCATACCTAAATTGCTAAACCCCCTCCCATATTTCCCAAACAAATCTCTCCAAATAATTCCTAATCCCTTGATATTATCTCCCTTTCATAACAGTCTCTGTTTCATTGGTTTTCCCCTTTGGTGGTAGAGTTGGCACACATTACTAAAAGAGAAGTCTAAACAGTTTTCATACACCAACATCTTCATCTTCAAGGCAGTTTGAAAAACAACAGTCATGGCATCTGAGCATTCATCAGACTATGAAGTGAAAACCCAAAGTGACTCACCCTTGGAAGAACAGGCACCTCAGAGGCCTCATAAAAGTGGAAAACATGTTAGAGAAGAATTGACCACCCTTACAGAATTGCAGGCCTGCCCTCTTGCTATGTTGTGTTTCCAGCATCAGTCATGCTATGATTTTTGTCAAAAGGTGGCTAATGTTCAATTTCACCATGAGCTGGCTCATCTATTCATGCTACACTTACATGGAGATCAAGCTATCTTAGCCGGTGTCACCTTCACACTTACACCAGAATCTGTCTCATTAGCAACCGACATACCGAACATTGGAGAACCATGGAACAAGAAGCAGAAGATTGACCAGCAGCATTATGAGCCATACATTAAAACCAGTTTCTTGAGGCAGCTCAAGAGAGTGTTCCCATTCTGATATGAAAGATGAATATGATCCACTAATGAAATTGATCATGAAATATTTCAGCTGTGAGGGACGGTTCTCTCGTCTCTATGCTTATCACATCAGGTTGCTCATGCATTTCACTAGGGTACGGATGATGAACATTCCGTATTTCATTTGCTGAAACATAGAGAGGATGACCACACTTGTGCAACATAAAACCCCTCAGAAGCAACTTAATAGTGTCTATCGTTTTGCTCTTATTAAGATTTTGGTGGTTCATCAGCTTGAATTACAGGGCATCACTTAGGATGATTTCATCTCTCGTGACTTCTTCAGAGCTTCACAGGGATTATCAGAGGTTAAGCATGAAGGTGGACCTTCTCATCAGTATGAGCGCCATGAGACCGCTAGTGTGCCGATATTCATCACATATCAGAGAGGTACCAGACATTTGTTTGCAACGACAAAGCGAGTGTTATCTCCACCCAAGGTGGAAGGGGCCTCGTTTCCTCCATCAGCATCACAGGTATAGGACAAAGGCAAGAGGCCAATGCAGGATGAGGGGCCTTCAGGTGAAAGAGAGACCAACTTCATTCTCATTCATGATGATGATACAGATACGGGCCCACAAAGTTCCAAACTTAGGGAGATCATCCAGGAGTAGCAAACAGAGATCCAAGCCTTATCCCTTGAAATGGAGAGAGCTAAGTGGACCATGAAATATTTGGAGCAGAGGAACAAACAGCTTGAAGATCAGCAAGAAATCATGGAGCTATAGAACATCTGCAAGAATCGCCAGGTTGCACAAAGGAGAAGAATTGAGCTCACGTCATTGGAGCAAGAGATTAATGAGGATTGGGAGTCTAATCTCGAGAGAGTTAACATGCACTTAAAGAGGCTATTGGACAAGGCCGACAAGGACCATGCATTTCTGAGACACATGGCTTTCCACTACATGGCACAGAACAAGGTCTACAAGGCACAAATTAGGAATTTAAAGGTAAAATTGAGGAAGGCAATAAGGAAGCAAAAGAGGCAAAGGGAGCTTAATCGTCTTCAGATATTGGTCGAAGCCTCTTTAGCTCAGCACAACACTTAATGAAGAAGCTTGAGCCCAAATTTCAAGAAATTAGGGGCATTTTTGGCATTTTGGCAAATTTTGGTACAAAAAACAGGGTTTTTCTCCCATTACGACGTGCCACGTAGCGCGCGCTTTTCTAGAGAGCTCCAAATTGCAAAAAGTTTAAATTTTTGGATTTGGCATGAAAAATCATGACTATTGGTGCATGGCCAAGAATTTTGGGCAAGCTTTGAGTCCCCAGGAGGTCAAAAACACTCAAAAAATGACCTCACTGCCCCTATTTTGACACACAGGAAGCAGTCTTGGGAGATTGAAGTTTTGGAGGGGAAAATGACATCCAAATTCAGAAATTCCACTTGGGTTGGAAAGTAGACAGGTAGGGATTTCCATCAAGCATACTTGGGCTCAATTTGGACTTCAGGAAGTGCCTAAAAATCAGCTCCAAAGTGGCACGATGCATATAGATTTTGGTGCGGCGCATAGAGGATTTTTGCTCAATTTTTCACCTTCCAGCTCAGAAATTCGGCCAGTTTGACTAGTTTTGCTTTGTGATGTAATTTTTGATTTATCTTAATTGTAAGTGGATAAACATGATGTAATTTTTGCACTTATTTACTTGTTCTAGAGGATTCATTCACTAAAAAGTGAAAATTTAATGAATGAATCAGTTTCCTACCTTATAAAGGCAAGTTGTTTTGATTGCCTAGATTTTAGTGCTTTGTTTAGAATTGGTTGAAAGAGCTCCTAGAATGATGAGATCGACCCCTAGAGGCAAGGGAATGGGTTGCTCTAGTCTATATCATGTAATTCCTAAGTCATTTTCAGGGTTGGAAACTTGGGATTACTTTGGCATATCATTGTACATTCTATCTCTGCATTTTTGGCTAAGGAAAGACCAGGGTTTTGCAGCACTGTTTGGGATCCATGTGGCTTTATGTTTTGATGGTGTGCTTCTCTAAGTAATTGTAAGTTCATTAGTGTTATGTGTATCATTTTCCTCCCTTTTCTTCTGAATTTGAACAAATGAGTGATTAAGGTGGAATCCATTAATTGTTATGCTCTGCCTTTGAATTTGCTTAAATTTCCATGTTTTCATCTATTTAAGGAGAATTCTTGAGACTCTCTTGCTTTCCTTAGCTCTTCACTAGTCCGATCTATTCATTCACTCAATTTAAAGCATCAAAACGATTTCCTTCCTTGCCCCAATCAGAACTCTGCAAAAACTGTGCCTCATCCCCGAGCCCAATTTGTGTTTCCCTGTTTCCAACACAAAACCCCCAAAAACTCACAACAAACCCTTTTACTTCATACCTAGCCTAAAATTAGCTTTTATTTCAGTCATCTCGAGCCCCATCGCTTGTCTTTTGCTGAGATCGACCCGAAGAGAGCCCTCTCCTGTCCTCGTAGGGCTAGCTACGAGGCTGAGCGTGGTTTGATGTGGACCTAGAACCTTTTCTTTTCAGCCTGAGGCAAATCTAGGCTCTAAGAAGTTCCTTCTAGATTTGTTTGGAGATCTCTATGCGACAAGAAGAACTCCTTCAAGACCGGCTCCAAGACAATTCTTGCACAAAGGACAAGACAAACCAATCACAACATACGCTCTTGAAAACTAATGTAAGAATGCACAATAAACATATATTAGTATGTAACTTAACTACTCGTCTCGACAAGCATCAGAATGAAAAAATAAATGAACAACATTACCGACACTATGGAGTAGGAACACAACTGTAGTTATATATTCATAGTGGAAGAGTGATTACAACCATCCATTGTATTAGCCTTCCTCTACCCCTTCTTCCTCTCTCTCTCTCCCTCTTTCAGCTCACTTCTTCAAGTTTATGACAGTTCACAACAGCTCAATGGGCTATCCTTCCAAATGCTCTGACCTCCTTCACAATGGCCCTCTCAATGCTTATGTAGCAATTGATTTGGGGCTGCCAAGCTCCTCCTAGAGTTCATTAGAGAAAAAGCCATGAACATGCCCTGTTTACAAGCTTTTTCCCATTTGCCTTCATTCTCAGATTGGAATTTCTCCAAATATCTTGATTTTTGGAGTTTCCTTGCTTTTCTTGAGAAAATTTAGGGATAAATATCTAGATATTTGTGAGTAGATTCATTGGCTTGACTCATTGAACTTCTCTTAGGTTCACTAACGCTCCCCTTGGTCTAACAACTTGAGTTAGCAGGGTGACTAACACTCCTCTATGCTTGGTAACAAGCTCTATAAAGCAGGTTAGTAGTGTAAAGCCAACGTTAGTGTGGATTTAAGGCCTACAATTGTGGTCTTTGCTTCAGTCATCTTGTCTTTCACCTCTGAGTTGATGAGGAGGTCATTTTGTCCTATAACAGATGCCCCCTAAAGTATGAGATCAGAGGCAGAGATGATGGCCGAAATACTTTAGAAAAAACTGTAATTTTCTGTCAAAATTTTTGTAGAGAGAGAGAGAAGTTTTGGGCGGCAAGGAAAACTTGATACAACACATACATATATATAAATTGCTAAAATCATGTCCTGAGTCGGGCATTCCCATGCTCAGTAGCTATGTCAGAGTAATTTTCTCATCTAAGATATAACAATGATGGCCATCGATAAGCACAGAGCGGATCTAGTGTCATAATAGATCATCCTGAAATAGTTGTCTCCAAAGAACAATATCTACAGCTTGGGAGAGGAAACAAGGTTGAATGATGCAAGCCTCTACCCAAGGTCTTGATTTCCGCTTCACCGAACAACATAGATCGGTACATGTGATAAGATGTGTTGATGTCGAACATGCATGAAATCATCTGATTACCAGTCAATAATGGAGACCGTTAACAGATGCAAGGAAGGCCACCGATAATGGTGATGGTCTCCAAGATGCACAGTGCAAAATAGCGAGTGTGAAGAATTTCTTTGTCGTCGAACACTCGTAGAATAACTTAACCAGGAGCTAATAATGAAACCTGTGATCAAACACAAGGTAACCTGCCACTAATGTCTGCAAGTACCAAGGCATTGAATGTGTTTCTAGGTTATCTTCCTAGATAGAGTGTTGAAGTCGATAGGAAGAAACCTGTCAAAAGGTAGGCAATGACGTGTCCTACATCAGTCGACATGAAACCGGACAAGAACGATTTCGTTTTTGGAGGAATCTTTTGATAATTTGGGTCTAAACAATGGAGGGCATGATGAAAGGATATGTATGATTGGTTGATAGAGGAAAAAAATGGGGACCCTTGAACAATAGAAGGCACAACAACGGTTTTAACCAGACAACACTAGACTCATGAACACTACAGAGAGTTAAGATACGGAGATGCAATTACATCAGGGTATATAGGCTAAAACACATAGGATTGTAGGGTACATATTGAGAGGCCATCAAAATGGAGGTTTATCTGAGGGAGTGCCATGTTTAAGGGAACGATTGCTGCCGAACCACGCTTTCTAATACATAATATAGTTGTATTGTCCACTTTCCTCGTCTAATTTTTTAATGAGTCCAGACGGGTAAACTCATCGATCTTTTCATGTTTAAAGAGTCTGAAAAGGATCAAAAAAAGAACGATTCTTTGCCTTATCTAATTAGTTTAATGAGTCCAGACAGGCAAACTCGTCGACTTTTTCATTTTTTAAGAGTCTGAAAAGTATCATAAAATGAACAACTCTATATCTTGTCTGTGTAATTTAAAGAGTCCAGACTAGACAACTCAGTGGTCTTTTCATATTTAGAGAGTCTGAAAAGATCGTAAAGAGAGACTCCATGGTGGTCCCTTTGTCATAGTTGTTAACCAGGTGTGACAAAAGGTTAATAGTATACCCGGATCGATTACTTTTCCGTATCTTAATCTATTGAACCTGGATAAAGAGAAACCTTTTTCCAACCTCATTTTTTTACTAGTACGAGGTGAAGAACTAAACTTGTGTTTCGTCATGAATTTTTAATGAGTCACGCGATTACAAAATCAATACCTTCATTAAAATTTTTAATGAATTAGATGAAGAAAACTCAAGGTATCTTTTTCAGTTTAATGAGCGAGAAAAAGAGGGAAAAGAACGGCTCATCCCTTCTTCATAGTTTTACGAGCTCGAATGAGGGGAAAAACTCAGGGATTTTTGGATTTAAGAGCAAGAAACTGTCCCAAAAAAGAAAGTGCTCTTGCTACTGCTGTCTATTTTTAACGGGCCCAGTAACAAAAACTCGGGATTTTTTAGTTTTAATGAGCAAGAAAAGTACCTAAAAGAATGCTCGGGTTATCTTTAGCAAGTTTTAATGGGCCACAAGACATGGCTCAAGATTTTTTTCAGTTTAAAGAGCGAGAAAACAACGCCTAAAAGGAATGATCCTTTGGTCTTTTTCAGTTTATGAGCTATAAAATGATAGAAAAGGAGTTTCTCAGAGCATCGTTACATGTATTTAACGAGTGTAATGATGAAAACTCGAAGATGTTTATTATTTTTTAAAGAGCAATAAATTATCGCAAAAAGTGCTCTAACCATCGTCGCAAAGATTTAACAAGCTTAAGGATGAAAACTCGGAGATGTTTATATTTTTTAAAGAGCAATAAAATATCCCTAAAAGTGCTCTTTTGATCGTAGTATATATTTAACGAGCCCCACGGAAAAAACTCGGAGCTGTTTATATTTTTTAAAGAGCAATAAAATATCTCCAAAAGTGCTCTATTGATTGCGGTATATGTTTAACGAGCCCCACGACAAAAAACTCGGACATGTTTATATTTTTTAAAGAGAAATAAAATATCTCTAAACGTGCTCTATTGATCGTGGTATATGTTTAACGAGCCCCACGACAAAAAACTCGAAGATGTTTATATTTTTTAAAGAGCAATAAAATATCTCTGAAAGTGCTCTAACTATCGTTGCATAGATTTAATAATCACAACGATAAAAACTCAAGGATGTTTATATTTTTTAAAGAGCAATAAAATATCTCAAAATGTGCTCTATTTATCTTTGTAGTAGTTTAACGAGCCCAAAGAAGGAGACTCGAGGTTTTTCGGATTAACGAGCAAGAAAAATACCATAAAAAGAATGCTAAATCTTCTTCATGGGAGTTTAACGAGCCTAAAGAAGGAGACTCGAGGTTTTTTTTAGATTAACGAGCAAGAAAATAAAAAGAATGCTCGATCTTTATCGATCTCGTGCTTGACATTAAAAGGGTCTATGCCATGCATTTCCTCATAAGACCAATGAAAAACATCGCAGAAGTCCCTAAACGGGTACGTGAAGCTCACAATTTCCTCAGGATTGTGATTGGCTCCACTCTGTATGTTTTCCACGATGCCTGTCATGACAGAAATATTGTGGAGCAATGTTTGTGAAATATTGCCCCTGTTTCCTTCCGAGTCCAAAAGTTGGATAGTCGTATACAGTGAGGAAACGATTCCATGTGCGTCAGGTGACAGGATTTGAAGAGGCATCATGTCCGAATCAGATATCAAAACATGATGGTGCGAATCCTCCGAAGGTCGCTCTTCTAACCTTGTGATCTCTCTAATAGGTTCGTCCATCAGTAGGACTTGATTGAGTGGATCGAAAGAAAGAGTGGTTATGGGAGGGGCAGTGGTACCGTTGGCTGAAACCAAAGTGACCGAAGATTCAGATGCAATTTGAATGGATTCGCAGGCCAATTCTACTAGTGACAGCAGCATTTGTTCTCCGTATGTGTCAATGTCTGAAGGATTCGGTAGGATCCATGGATCGGTTTTTTCATGAGGAATAGATGAAAGCATATTGACCATATGTTAAACCTTCGGTAGCTGAGGAAGGAAACAACCCATGAGGGAAGAAGCCTTCAATAGACCTGTACCTAAACTGACGTAACTGTCAGTTCCACCTCCTACTAGGGGTACTGAGCCACTTGGTAATGGTGAATAATTAGGGGTGTAGAAAGACAAATGATCTATTGTAACCGATTTCCATCTAATGGAAATTTGATTATGCGAAAGATAGTAGATACGAAGGCCATCATGGCATATGTCCAACTGTGACCCAGCAAGAGATTATAGTCGAGTTTCTGTCCATGACTTCTATGTCCACCATTACAGTTTTCCCACTCAAAGTGATGGGGAAACCAACTAAGTATCCTTTTGGTATAAAGGTGTGGCCGTCAAAATCTTTCAGGGAATTCGATGACGAGGATAGGGTTGGAGAACCTAGGGCGAGCCAACATGAAGCCGACATGACGCAGGTTGAAACACCTTCTTCGATGACAGTTCTATGTATACCTTTACCTTTCAAAGTTATATGCACTTGGAATGCAAGCTGGTGAGAAAGGGGAGGTTTACACTTGTCCATGTTGAAAATAGCAAGCATGGAATCCTTTGAGTCAATACCACCAATAGCCAAAAGCAAAGCTTTTCGTTGTGTTGGGCATGCTTGTAATACTTCAAGCGCCGACATAGCCGATGGCGCTTGCACCAAATCCTCTACGATGTTGTAGTGTTGGGCGGCATGTGCAGATGTATTGTGCATCGAAGTGCCCATTTTGGGGGTCGAATTACAAGGTTTTCAATTGGCCTTTTGATCTGTAGATCGTTGGGCAGCGGTGGGTTTTAACTTAAGGAAGGTTTCGTTGCATGAGCGATAGGAGCTCCATAAGATTTGGCTCTTGTGGTGAGATCTACTATTCCAGATGTGTAAAAGGCAGAAGATCCTTCTCCAGCTGAAGGATGTTGTGAACTATCATTGCCCCTTGGCATGGGTTGCTATTGGTTAGCAATAAGATTTTGCTGCTGTTGAGTGGGAAAAGGATTCCTAAGGACAGTGGGGGTCTTACCAGTATACCTTTTGGCAAGGTACTCTGTGCATTCTTGAAGATGTGGACAATGCCAAGTTACGTGGTCTTCAACATAGAGTTTGCAAGGAAATCTGGCGGGTGTATCCTTTTCATTAGCAGTAGGCTCAACGACCTTCTGTTTTGGGTTGGGCTGCTTTGTTGACTACTCCTCAGAAGGAGCGGTCTTTTTCTTATTCTTCTTTTTCTTACCACTAGGATTTTGTTTATACTGCACAGAGTTTATCGTAGTAGCAGGAAGAGAATTCGTATTGGTAGAGGAGTCCATTTCCATCTTGGCAATGGAACCACTGAGTTGTTTTACAGCGGCCCCAAAAGTTGCGCTAACAATCCTGTCGGTGTGCACTCCAGGGTGCTAAGTGGCGGAAGCATTGGGATTACTAGGAGCATTGGGGATTATGTCGTAAAGAGTGATAAACTATGAATATATCAAATCTAAGTGCTGGGAACGACCTATGGATTGGTCTTCTGTGACCGCACCACCTAGAGCGACATCTCTAGCAGTTTGAGGAAGTAAGGACCTATAGAACCAGTTCATTAAGAGAAAGTCTGGGAGGGGAGGTTTGACTAACCTCCTCCTACGTCTCCATTCATGTATATGATCAGATATGTGGGTGGCAATATCCTGACAAAATGAAGTGAGGAGCTCTATCCTAGTCTCATAGTGGATAGGTAGCTGGAAGTGCTTCAGGAATTCCATCACTAAATTATTGAAGGTATTTACTAACGCACGTGGTAACTCAATATACCACTTTGCTGCATTTCCACTAAGGGTGCAGGGAAAAATACGTAACCGGACACTATCATCCACCATGGAGTTAGAAACACTCCAAAGACGGTAGGTGGTGATGTGGGTGCCTGGATCCTCCCCTTGTTTTCCATCGAAATTTGGAATGTCCATTGGTATTTTATGTGGGATCGGTGGCCATTGTAAGTTGTGGTAGATGGGGTCATTTTTCAGCTTGTATGAGTCAAGAATATCCAACGTTGCCAAAAAGGGCAGAGAGTTAGATGCCCCCAACTCAGACCATGGTGATGACAGATGACCTGAGGAGCTCTGTGCTTCTCCCATCAATTGGTTCCCCATAGTGTACATGGGTTGCGTGGTGTAGCAGTTGCTTTGTGATATGGTGTTTTAGAGTGGATTTGCATGAGGATTTTGATACTGGGGTATGAAATTACCCCCAGTATAAGTGGTGCCCCCTTGACTCATTTGAGTCTGTGAGTAGGGTTCCCCCATGGATTGGTTGGGAACCCCTTGTGGGTTTCCAATCGACACAGAACTAACCATTTGGCTTTGATTGATAGAGGGAACAATCATGTCAATTAGCGACTGTCCATGCATGCCTGAGAACGGAGGGGGAACTGTGACATTCCCCATCGGCATGTGCATATTGGGAACTCGGGTTGGAACTGTACATTGGTGGCCGACCTTTTTGTTGGTAAATTGGAACCACGCCCATAGTGCTGCATTGAGTGTTATATGGAGCACTATATGTGGCACTAGTCGAAGGTATGCATTGTGGCACCATAGGAGTGGGACCTGGCATCTGCTGGGTTCCACTTATAGAGGGTGTTATGTGAGTTGTCATACTTGGGACAAACGGGACAGCGGGATTCCACATTACTGGTGTTGTGATGACCGTCGACTGGGGAAGTGGTAGAGGACCAACAATGTCTCTAAAATTCCACAACCCATGAGGCGTCGACTGAATAGATGGGAAAGTTCCACCTACTAAAGAAGGAATTACAGGTACCATGAGAGCAACGATAGGATCTGATGGATTTGTAAGCGGAGTGTTAAAGTGAGGAAGAAATCCTTCCGTGAAGAAATCCTTCGGCAAACTGGAATCGTCGGTTGTCCACATGGATCTCGTGTGAGATTTAGGAGACTGATTCCTCAAAGATGAGGAATTTGAGTCAGTGGAACTCGGTGAATCCTCCACAATGAGTGGAGGAAGTCCTAACAATTGTCTGGAGTGACGATGAGGGCCAAATGTAGCCACGATGACCGTTAAGTTTTATCAAATAAATTTTAATGTGATATTCTTTAAAGTCTCAAAAATGATAGCACTCAGGGACCTAAAAATAAAAAATACACTAAATATATCAATCAGAAAATAGAGGGAAAGTACATCGTCTGATAAGCACCGATCATTGAAGATGAAACCAAGTATCTCAATGAATAACAGAGAAGGATGGCCAAATGTACTATTACGGTTACTTTAGAGTTTCTCCCGAACCTCAGCTTGAGGGGCCAAGTACTCTCGTGAAGATGAGCACCCTCCAAAAAACTAAAGACAAAGTAGATCCGTCCGTGTTAGGTACCAGGGCAGCCCGTCCCAGTCATCTTGTGTAAGTACCTATAATTTTGGCCACTAGAGATACCTCAAATCACAGACATTACTTGGGGGGAAATAGTCGTAGATATCACACTGTGTGGGCAGGATCCCTGAGTCGTCGACTCAGTTTCGAAATCCCCGAGGGGACCCCCAATACACAGAATGCCCAAAGGATTTGTAAGAGAAGGTGGGCTACCTTCAATTACAGCCCGATGTTGTCTCATATTTCGTTTTGTTATTAGTGGAGTGGTCCTGGAAATATGAGTGCAGAAGGATTTTTCACTCGTTAACGACACTAGTTTTGGTTTTCAACCTTGGGCAGTTCACTCACATGCTTATCCCAAGATCCTAGCCTAGCTAACATTGGTTTGCTCAAAAGAGTAATTGATTGATTTTAATGTAAATTTTAAGTGTACTTGATTATTTGTCTTTAGTAGGGGTGTTGACGTATGAATATGGTGAGAGTCTTGACTCAATAAATCATGCAGAACAATGCTATGATTTTTTTTCTTTCAATTTTTATGCAAAAAGTATTATTCTACATATTCATATTTTCACATATTCATAGATTCATTTGTGCATCTAAATCCATTCAACACTTGTGTTAGGGTCTAAATCTACCTCAGGCTGAGAAAGGAAGGATCTAGGGTAACATCAAACCATGCTTAACCTGGTAGCTCGCCCTACCAGGTCGGGGGAGGGATCTCTCCTTGTAAATCTCAGAAAAGATAGCCAATGAAAGCTTGAGATGACTGATCTTAGGCTAGGTATGTGTACAAAGATGTTTGATTGAATTTGATGATGTTTTGTTGGCTCAAATGTGAAAGGTAGATTTGGGCTTGGGGAATGAGGCTCAGTTTTGCAGAGATCTCTATGGGGCAAGGTAGGCAAGTGATTTGGTACTTCAATTTGAGTGATATGGAGAGATTTTAGACAAATGAGAAGTTGAAAAGGGCATGAAAAATTTAGGGATCCTTTTCAAACAGCTGAAAACATAGATAACTAGGCAAACCCTAGGTAGAGCACTGCATTTTCAATGTATTCTACCTTTATCCTTGTTTGTTTTAGTTAAGATGAAATAAAGAGAGATAATGGAATACATAAAACACATGTAGACTTACAATTACAGAAGAAAAACGCAATACCAAAGCAAGATGCCACACGAATCCCATAAAGTGCTACAAACCACTAGTCTATTCCTTAGCCAAACTGCTGAAATCAATATACAATAAGCTCCAAGCTTTCGCAAAAGTCCAACCCTATACCAAATTCCAACCCCTAAACTATGAAATTCATACAATATATACATTTTCTCATCCTTGTACTAAGAGAATTGAGCTCAACCATTTTCTTCAAAACAGAATTAGTTACATTAAACTTGGGCCGAATTTCTGAAAATAGGTGTTGAAGATGATCTCATATCTCCTACAACATAGAGCCTGTTACAAAACTAAAAGAGGTTTTTGTAGATAAGGAAATTTTTGAGAAAAAACTCTCTCAAATTTTTGAAATTCGTTTCCAGTTGCTCACAATCTGTTCCACAAAATCATCTCTATAACAGAAAATCATTAAAAATTTAAATTTGTGAAAATGAGTTGTAAAGATCTAGTCACATATCCCAATTCGTGACACCTGTGAATAAAATGAAAGAGGTTTTTGTTATATGGCTCGTTTTTTAAAAAAATGTCCTTGGGTTTTGCAAAATTACTTTCCATATGTTGTAAAATGGCCCCGCACTAAAATGACTAAAATAGTAAAAAATATGAAAAATTTGCTTTGTTTTAATGTAGGCTCAAAATATCACTATATATCTCCCACATAGTAGCACCGATGCATAAAATGAAGGATGTTTTTGTTATTTTGTAGGTGATGAACAAAACCTCTTTCACTTTTGAAAAATTCCTTACCATTATTTCAGAAACTGATTTTGTACTAAACTTGTCATTGTGTGCAGCAACTGACCTCAAAACATGCATAACCAAGAATCACTCATTCATTTTGATCATATCTTCTAATCCGGAAGCCGGTTACAGGAGTGTGATATACCATTGGAAAGATTTTTCTGAGATTCTTCTAATGGACACACTTGTGACATGTTTTGTGCTGAACATCATGTGCAAAACATCTAACAAAACCAGACATAGTAAGAGCTCTTGTTGATCCCTGGTGACAGGCTGCAAAGACTGGAACTAACAACTTGCATAACCAAAAGATTCTTTTCCCAATATTTCCCAAAAACTATTGAAAAACAAAATGAGGCAGCTTACAACTATTTCGACAGAAGGATGAATACAATTTATCAGTCTTTCTTTTAAAAAAAAAGTATTTTAAGAGAAAAAGAACTAACACTTTTTCCAAAAAATAAATTTTCAGGACACCAAATTTGCTAACATGATATAGTTGCAGATCTTACTTCAGCCCATGAGAAACCCCCCCCGCCCCCTTTTGGTCCAAAAAATCTTCTAGAAAACATGGAAATGGGAGACTAACACTCCATTTCAATGTAAACAGAGAGTTAGTTGGGCAACTAACGCTCCCTGGACACAGGCACAGAGCTTTATAAAGCTCTGTTTAGCTTGGAAACCTGCATTAGTGAGGGAAATAGCTCAAAAAAAGGGTCTTTAGGATCAATTTATGAGGAGAATGCAAACTAGTAGGATGTAACAAGATATTTGGTGGATTAGAAAAGGATTTGAAGAAGTAGGAAGCTCTTAGAAGAAGGAGAAGAACTGAGAGGAGTCCAGGTTGACCAAGGACAAAGGACAGGGCAAACCAATCAAAACATACACTCTTGAAAACTAATGTAAGAATGTACAATAAACATATATTAGTGTATAACTTAACTACTCATCTCAACAAGCATCAAAATGAACAAATAAATGAACAACATTACCGACACTATGGAGTAGGGAACACAACTATAGTTCTATATTTATAATGGAAGAGTGATTACAACCATCCGTTGTATCAGCCTTCCTCTACCCCTTCTTCCTCTCTCTCTCTCCCTCTTTCAGCTCACTTCTTCAAGTTTATGATAGTTCACAATAGCTCAACGAGCTATCCTTCCAAATGCTCTGACCTCCTTCACAATGGCCCTCTCAATGCTTATGTAGCAATCGATTTGGGGCTGTGAAGCTCCTCCTAGAGTTCATTAGGGAAAAAGCCATGAACCTGCCCTGTTTACAAGCTTTTTCCCATTTGCCTTCATTCTCAGATTGGAATTTCTCCAAATATCTTGATTTTTGGAGTTTCCTTGCTTTTCTTGAGCAAATTTAGGGATAAATATCTAGATATTTGTGAGTAGATTCGTTGGCTTGACTCATTGAACTTCTCTTAGGTTCACTAATGCTCCCCCTGGTCTAACAACTTGAATTAGCAGGGTGACTATCGCTCCTCTATGCTTGGTAACAAGCTTTATAAATCAGGTTAGCAGTGTAAAGCTTGCGCTAGTGTGGATTCAAGGCTTGTAATTGTGGTCTTTGCTTCAGTCATCTTGTCTTTCACCTCTGAGTTGATGAGGAGGTCATTTTTTCCTATAACAAGTATTAGTGAAGGCACTAGGATGGAGAATGGAGAATTGGATAGGCATTTTATATTGATACTTCGTGAAGATAAAATCAAATATAGGAAGTTGATCGACAATCTGAGGATTGGATAGGTATCTAGGATAAGAGTGGTTGAAGAGGACTAAAATTATTTGAATATGGGTAATCCAACATAAAGAATATTCCTAAAAGGACATACCTTGTGAACATATGGATGGGGTATGTGCCTTAGAGGTACTTTGGTGTCTCAAATAAAGCCTCCCAACATTATGCTCTAAAATAAGAAGAGATTGTCAGTTGAAGACCTTCTATGTTGATAATGTTGGTTATGATTATGATGTTGAGAATGGCTTATCAATCTGCCTCTTCTTATGATAACTCTTTATTTTAAGAATTTACTTGTACCATTATGAATATCTCTCTACTTAAGAGGGAGTTTTGAAAGATGTAACTAGGTCCAATATTCATAATGACTCATGTACTCTCGATTTTTTATATTTGATGTAAAAATAAAATGAAGAAAAAAAATTATTATTTTATACACATGGGTTTCATGCTTAAGGTAATTGGTCTTCTAGGCAAAGCATGTTCTTCATTCTTATATGGTTTTTCATGTCAAATGATTATTTTTCATGAGTAAATATAGCCATTTTCATATATATATATAAGACTCTATTGTGAAATTTGTAACAAGGAAGAAAATTTATTTTTGTGTCTAAAGTGTCAAAAGAATCCTCTAAGACCTGGTTGGCTTATCTTGGAGAAGTCAGCCTAGAGAGTCCTATTCAACCACATGGAAAGGTATATATAGGAGTGAACTTCATATTCACTTAAAAATAAAAAATCACTAAGTTCAATTTGAAATTCAAGAAGAAAAAAGAAGAGTGAAAAAGGATAGAAAACAAGCAGAAAGATAAAACTAAAGGAAGAGACCAAAATTTGTCATTTTCTACCCACACATGCAAAGCTAGGGTTTCTATAGTTTATTGAGTTGCAGGTACGAATTGTAGAAGAATTTGAGAGTTGCAGGAGGCTAATAATTGCAGGAAGAAGGCCGAGATTCTGATTTGACAAGAAAAAGTTAAAGTTTGACTTTTGTTGACATTGTTGACTTGGCCTTGTTTGAAGAAGAATTTGTTGAAAGAATGCCTTGGCGGTTGGAGGGGATCTTGGTATTAGGTGTTTGGGTTTCAAGAATTCTCATTTGATTTGATTCTATAAGAAGAGAAGATATTCTTTCTGGGATTTCCTGTTGGAGGGGTTTTTCCCCGACTTAGAGCCTACATCTTGTGTTCATTTCTTTGATGATCTTCATGCTTTTTGGTAATTGTTTGATGAAAAAAACTTAATAAGAATAAAAAATATGACTTAATATCATAAGCAATTATCAAGTATAAGAGAAATCAACCTAATCAGCTTCCATATTGATTCCTTAACATGGTATAAGAGGTAAGGCGAGAAGCAGGCAACTTGAAGATCATCTTGGTTATCTTAAAGTGGAAGAATATTTTTGAAATAAAGAAGGAAAAGAAGACCTAGTGACCATCTTCATCTTGAATAAAGGACCATACCTTAAGCCTAGTCATCTTGGAGAAGAAAATCTATCATCTTGAAGAAAAATCTTTGTTGTCTTAAAGAAGGAGGATCATTATGGAAGTTTTGAAGTCTTCTAGAAGGCCTTGAAAAAACATCTACATATTGGAAGGCATCATCATCAAGAAGGAATTATCATATGAAACGTAAGTACTACATCATATTATATGTCTAAATCTACAAGTCAAATGACTTCATTTTTCAAAGGAAAGCAACAAGCTCGTTTGATCAACAAACTTCCTTGCATGGAAGAAAAGAATGTATTTGACACTAGCAGACAATGAAGTCGTGGAACACATTCAAGGTGCTATCACACAACTATAAATAGAAAATACACAATTGGTCAAGTCTATGAATGGAGAAATAAAATCTCAAAGGATCCTCATTGAATCCATAAAGGATCATCTCATACCCATTGTTGCCGATTTGACTAATTTAAAGCTATGTATGATAAATTGGTAAAGTTGTACTCTATAAGTAAATCCAGTCAAAAAATATCTTTGAGGAATCAACTATATAAAACAAGGATGTTGAAGGATGAAGATATGTCATCATATCTCATGAGGATTTCACAATTTAGGGACCACTTACAAGGGATTGTAGAAGTAATTTCTGATTCAGAGATGACTACATGGCTACTAAATGCTTCACCGCTTGAATGGAGCAATTTTGCAACTAGCGCCTACTCTAAAAAATATACTACTCCATTTGATGAACTATGGGGTCAATTCATCTTGGAAGAAACAATGATAAAGGAAAAGGATTTAATCGATGACAAGTCTCAAGATTTTTCTTCTGCATCTAAGAAGAAGAAAGGAAAGCTTGGGAAGTTTGAACCTTATAAGAAGAATACAAGTAGACATGTACAAAGTTCAATGCTATGGATGTAATGAGTATGGACATTATAAGAGAGATTGCCCAAAGTTCAAAAATAACAAAAAGGGGAAGGAAAGAAGTGGATCATATATAATTGAAGAAAAGGAGGTACCTAAAAATAAGCCAAAGAAAGAAGATCCTAAAGATATTTACGATTGAAGGAATCTCCACATCTATCAAGTTTATTTACAGTTTGTTTTCTCGTTCATTAGAAAATGGTAGTTAAAGTAGCATGGTTAGTTGCATTGGTTAGAAGAGTCTTGGTTGTGATGGAAACATGAAAGGAAGCAAATGAGAATAGAAGAACTAGAGTATACATAGTCAGTTTACTTTAAAATAAGCCATATAAAAAGAATGAAAGGTTATAGACCTTCTAGCTCATCACAATTCATCCTGTTATCTCTAACATCATGTTGGAAGGAGTGATTTTGCAAAAAGTAATCATCAGGAGCCTATATTGTTTTTTTTTGGGAAAATGTTCTTGACATTTAGAAGAATCTATAATATGGAAGGATGAAGGAATTATGATGGTCGAGTTGTGACATGAAGTCTTACTTGAAGCACTTTCTCATCTTAGAAAAGAAGTATCATTTTTTACAAAGAAATGACTTGTTCACTCTAAGGAAGGAAGACTAGATGGTTATATGAAGGAATAGGTATGTATGTATTTGATAAGGCTTTATTATAAATGAATATTAATGTATTCAAATCTAGCAAAAGGAGCTAGTTGCAAAAATATGCTCTATAATATGAGCATGGCATTAAAGATTGGATAAGAAAAACTCTTCATTATGATTAATGAATGTAGGTATAAGTATAATATGTCTTGGACTCTTCTATATGGTAGCGTGACATTTTCAACATCTAATATAGTCTCTTGAAGAAAGTAAGAAGGATGGAAAACATTGTGAAGACTCTTATGGATATGATGTTGAACCTTAATTATTGGTTGATTCTATTGAATAATATCTTGGAGATGGATTCTGGTATATTATGAAGAAAGAACATGTGAGAGGATGTTGATATCTAGAAGGAACAGATTGCACAAGCTATTATCTTGACAAAGGGCCATCATAATGAGGTAATTTGAATTTTTATTTTTATAAATTGACATTGATTATCTGGTTGGGATTAGGTTGCGATACTTGAAAGGATATTGCATAAGTGCATATTGGTAGTTGAGATATATCTACAACTAGTTTGGTTTGAAATCAATCTAAGGCATACTTGGTTTGAGTGGTTGGGTTTGGGAATCCTGTAAAGAGTATATGACAAAATATGTCTACACCATCTTGTAAAAAGGAGGTAGCAACATAAAATATAACCGTATGATGACAAGAAAAATTTCACCTTCCTATGATTAGAAGAAGCTATGACTAAGCTCTACTTTGATTGGCTCAATACTAGGCCTTTGTTGATGATGACTAGAGGAAAGTGATACGAAAGTTTGATGGCCCGAATCCTGTCTTAATTTGGCTCCATTACATTCAAGAAGATAAATCTCAATTTGATGAAGATGAGAAGAAAGGAAGGAGCCATGTAGCTACTCTAATATCTTCATAAAGGATAGTATTTGATGTATTGATGAAGACACACTAGAAATATTACCAATTGAGAGGAAGTAAAAGAATATCCTCTATGATTTAGAGGGAATAAGAAGTATCCTTATATGTTTTAAAAGGAGCAAGGGTATATTCTAGAATCAAGAGGGAATGAGGATATCCTCTCTAGGTTGAGAGGGAGTGATGTTAAAAATATTATATACTCCATGTGTCATGAACTAGACTAAGACTAACAACCATAAGTCTTAGTGAAGGCACAAGGAAGGAGAATGGAGGATTGGATAAGAATCTAAGATTGATACTCATTGAGGATGAATAATACAGGATAGGAAGTTGATCGACACTATTTGAGGATTGGATAGGTATCCAAGGTAAGAGTGGTCGAAGAGGTATTCCTAACAGCTAGTTTTTAACTAATTATATTTATTTATTCCTAACAACTAGTTTTTAACTAAATATATATTATTTTAATAGACAATTCCTTCCACTAAAATTTTTAAATAATATTTTACTTACCTTATTAACTAATTTACCAACAACTAATTTTTAATGGCTAACTCTTGCCAATGATGCATCCATACTATTTATTGCTACGGATCAATTGATTTCTCACCTTGTCCTAAGGATGAACCATATTAGCTGGTTTGAAACATTGACCAAATCCTATTAATGTTATTAATCAGAAATACATATATCTAGGGCCAAAATTATTTGAGGATTGGTAATCCAAGATAAATAATAGTCCTGAAAGGACATACCTAGTGAACATCTGGATGGGGTATGTTCCTTAGAGGTAGTGTTGTGTCTCACATAAATACTCACAACATTATGCTCTAAAATAAGAAGAGCTTGTGAGCTGAAGGCCTTACCATGTTGAAAATGTTCATTATGATTGTGATGTTGAGAATGGATTATCAATCTAAATCTTCTTATGAGATCACTTTAGTTTGAGAATGTCCTTGTACCATTATGAATACCTCCCTATTTAAGAGGGAGTACTGAAAGATGTAACTAGGTATAGTCTTGATAATGACTCATGTACTCTTGATTTTGTATATTTGATGTAAAAAGAAAATGAAGAAAAAAAATTATTATTTTATAAGCATGGGTTTCATGCTCAATTCAATTGGTCTTCTAAGTCAAGCAAATTATTCATGATTCTAGGGATTTTCAAGTCATAATATTATTTGTCATGAGTCAAGAGAGTCATTGTTATGTATATAATACCCTATTGGGAAATTTGTAACAAGAAAGTAGTATTATATTTTAGTAAAAAGTGTCAAAGTTAACCTCCAAGACCAAGTCAGCCCTACCAGTCAAAGTTAGCCTAGTGAGGGGTAATGCAATCATTGTAGAAGGTATATATAGAAGCTACTTCAACTTCATTTGAAGCACAATCACACAAGTTCGATATGCAATTGAAACAAGGAGAAAACAAGAGTGAAAGACAATAAGTCAAGGAGAAAACCCTAGTGAAGGATAGAAGACAAAACTTTGACTATTTCTACCCACGTGTGAAAATTAGGGTTTCTATTTTGCAGTAGGGAGGTCGAGAGTTGCAGGCTGAAATTTATGAAGTTGTTGCACATCCAAAGTTCTAAAATTGAAGGCTGAAATATGAGTTTGCAACAAATTTTGGAAGGGTTAAATTTTGTTTAAAAGGGTTGACTTTATTCTACTTGGAAATGCTTTGTTGGAGGGCTAACTTGGTGCTTGGAGGGCATCTTGGTCTAGGTGTTTGGGTCTTGGAATTATCATTTGATTTGATTCTATAAGAAGATAAGAGATTATTTCTGGGTTTTCCCCTTGGAGGGGTTTTTCCTTGGCTTGGAGCCTAAATTTTGTGTTCATTATCTTTGATGATATTCATGGATTTTGGCAATTATTTGATGAACAAAACATAATAAAAAAAGAAGCTAACATAAAATCACAAGAAATTATCAAGTATAAGAGAAATCAATATGGTAGCCAATTAGGGTCATTTCTCTTATACTTGATAATTGCTTGTGATATTATGTTAGCTTCTTATTCTTTATTATGTTATGTTCATCAAAATATTATAAAAAACCATGAAGATCATCAAAGACAATGAACACAAAATGTAGGCTCCAAGTCAAGGAAAAATCCCTCCAAGGGGAAACCTAGAAATAATCTCTTCTCTTCTTGTAGAATTAGATCGAATGAGAATTCCAAGACCCAAATACCTTGACCAAGACACCCTCCAAGAACCAAGTCATCCCTCCAATAATTCCCTTCCAAGTAGACAATGGTCAACCCTTGTCAACAAAAGTTAACCCTTTTAAAATTCTCTCCAAACTCAGATTTCAGCCTTCAAGTACAGAACTTCAGATCTACAACAACTTCATAAATTTTGGCCTACAACTCATGGCCTCCCAGGAGTAGAATAAAAACCCTAATATTTACATGTGTGGGCATAAATAGTCAAAATATCATGTTCTCTCCTTCACTAAGGTTTGATCCTTGACTTCTTGTCTTTCACTCTTATTTTCTCCTTGTTTCAATTGTAGATCGAACTTATATGATTGTGCTCCAAATTATGTTGATAAATTATATATATACACATCCATGGAGGTTGAATTAACCTTCTCTGGGCTGACTTGGTCTTGGAGGTCAAATTCAAAACTTTTGACACAAAAATGATATTTCTTTCTTGTTACAAATTGCCCAATAGGGTCTTATATACATGGCAATGACTCTCTAAACTAATGAAAAATAATATTTGACTTGAGAAGCCCTAGAAGCATGAATGGCATGCTTTACATAAAATACCAATTGACTTGAACATGAAAAACATGCTCATAAAATAATAATTCTCTCGAAGACTATTATTTTTGAGTCAAAAGTGTCAAAGTTAGCCTCCAAGACCAAGTTATCCCTGCCAATCAAATTTGGCCCAATTAGGGGTGATTTGATCACTAAAAAAGGTATGTATAGAATAAAATCCAACCTCATTTGAAGCACAATCACAAAAGTTCGATATGCAATTGAAACAAGGAGAAAACGAGAGCGAAAAATGAGAATTCAAGGAGAAAACCCTAGCTTAGGAGATAAGATGAAATTTTGACTATTTCTGCCCACACGTGTGAATATTAGGGTTTCTATTGTTCTGCATGGAGGCTGAGAATTGTAGGTCAAAATTTTTGAAATTGTTGTAGGTTTGAAATATTATTCTAAAATATAAGGCTGAAATCTGAGTTTGGAGTAGATTTTGGAAGGGTTGAAGTTTCTTGACAAGGGTTGAATTTTGTCTACTTGGAAGGGCTTTGTTGGTGGGATGACTTGGTGCTTGGAGCATGTCTTGTTCTAAGTTTTTGGGTCTTGGAATTATTACTTGATGTAATTATATAAGAAGCAAAGAGATTCCTTTTAAGTTTCCCATTGGAGAGGTCTTGCCTTGGCTTGGAGCCTACATTTTGTGTTCATTATCTTTGATGATCTTCATGGTTTTTGGTGATTGTTTGATGAAAATAAAATAATAAAGAATAATAAGATAACATATGATCAAAATAAATTATCAAGTATAACAAAAGTCACCCTAATTAGTTGCCATATTGATTTCTCAACAAGACCTTGTCTACTTCTAGCTCTTGCTTGTTCTTTCTTTGGTCAAGTTTTGGTGCCTTGTCTACCTACCAATGTGTTGGTATGACACATGATCCTTGCTACATATTTAATTTATTGTTATAAATTATGTATCTAATCATTCCTTAATGCAAGATACCTGGGACAAGGACGTGCATAGGGTAATTCAAAATTTCCTATGATTACCTTGGCTTGGTATCTTTATTTAACCTAAAGTAAAGTCCTAGTTTTGTGAGTTCCTCCTAGGTAACAACGTTAAAAATGATGAATTTTTTATAAGTTTTTGTCATCCTAGGATAATTTAAAATAAATGTAATTATTTAATTTTTCAAACTAGGGTTCATTATAGACTAATGATAAACTCAGTGCAAGTAACACAAAATTGGGAAATTTATGTCATGCTCTAACTAATTCCACAAATCATATTAGAGCTCTAATGTTTTCAAAATAAAAATTGCAATAAAAGAATCAATATTGTCCTAAATTATTCACCCAATTAATGCACCTTGGATGTGAAATCCCATGAAAAATATATTCACAACTTGACAAATAGATATGCATACCAAGTGTCAATTTAAGATCAACTTGATTCATTAGAAAACTAATTCTACAACAACAATACAATCATTCTATAACATATGAATATGTAACAACCCATTATACAACTTATTCTATACCATATTAACAAAATGAAGGAAAACAAAAATAAATAGAACAATAAGAAAATGTACCTAGAAATGAATAATTAACACTGTAAGAAATTGTCTAAGTATGCTGGCTTCTAGATGCATAAAATAAATGTGGCACAACACTGCACCTAGAGTGGGCCCTACTTAAGGTGTAGAGTGTGCAAAAACTCATAATATCGCTAGAATGATGCTTAGTATATTTGAACACATCAAACTAAGAACAAATTATATTATGATTAGAAAACATAATTTAAATAGAGGAATGATCTTGTACAATGGAAACCACAAGTTGTAACCTATGCCATAAAGTTTTGTATGTATACACACACACACACACACACACACACACACACACACACACATGTATGTATGTATATATATATGTATGTATGAGAGAGAGAACCTATGTATTTAGTATATGGAATGACAACTTCCTCGAATCATATGATAAGTTCAAATACATAATTGAAAACAAAATGGGATTATGACCATGATTAACTTAAGTTTCCACCTGGGTGGTTCCATACCAACAACATATTTGTTTGATACGACATCAAAATTCTTCCAAATCAACAACTTCAATGCTTATTAGTCTAAAATGATAGGATGTAACTGTAGATCAGTCTTTCAGATGTGGTTTTTGTGGTTATGTTAAAACAAAGTTGATCCCTTATACACATATATAGAATGGAGGGTTAAGAACACATTTCATTGAAGAACAAACAACATGAATGTATTTGTATGTGGTATGAAGGAATGATCATGCCACTATACAACTAAAAAAAGCTTCAAAGGTGCATGCAACTTATCCTCCTCAAATATTCAACCAATGGTGGATCGTTCCACATGCTATAGGAATCAATTGGGGAAAAAATCCTTTCAACACTTTGATGATCAACCTTACTATAAAATGAATCCCTTTTGTTCCTTGAAGCTTGTTATTAAAATTTGGAGTTTTATCCCTTGACCCAAAGGTAGGAGGTAAATAGTCTTGGAAGAAACAAGCATCATTAGGAAATTGAAGGTGAGTGATGAACCATTGCATCACAACCAATCATGTAGAAAAGAATAATATATTTAATGATCTGATTAAACTCTAACACATATCTCAATCTCAATCATAAAAATCAAAACAAGAGAAATACATGAAAATTGTATAACTGAGAAAAACTCATGATAATTACAAGTAAAAACGGGGAATATGGTTGTAGAATAGGGAAAAAGGAAGTTTTTATTCATAAAAAAATAGTAAAAATGGGGACTCATTAGAAACAATCTACGATATGAGTACTTTTTCAAGAGGAAGGATTCTTTGAAGGAGAAAAATGGTTTGAAAATGAAGGAGGCATTATGGAATTGGGTGCATAAGATATGTGAAACCAAAGAGAAGTATCAGGGATGAGCGACACCAATATCGTTGAGGATGAAAATGAATTGTACGGGAGGAGGATGTAACTCTCCTAGAGCTTAAGGCTAGAATATACCCAAGAAGTGTGTGATATCTCATGTTTCCTCCCTAACCAATATGGGTGTCCAATGAAGTCAACTGACATGAGATGATAGCATGGAATCATGTCGAGATGCAATGGGTAGGTTTCACAGGATGTGAACACCTATATGAGTAGTTGAGTTCTTGCACATGATAGTGATGAGGAGAGTCATGGAATGAGGAGGTGTGCTTGATGTTGATATGTATTTTTGATCCTTTAATTTTTTAATATGCTACAAAATTTTCTTACCTCTGTTGTGCTTGGTCATCACTCAATTTGACCACTAATAGCCTTGTCTCATCAATGTGTTTCACTATTGTGACCAAAGGGGAGGACCACTAAGTTTCGTTTAAATATATATATTTTTCTCGTCATGAAAAATGCATATGTTTGGATTCCATGCAACTTGGTGTTAAGAATGTTTACCTAATTACATTATTATATTTGATTAATTGCATCACTATACCTACAATGGAAACAATGGTTAGTTTGTTTCAAAAAACAAATGGATTTCAAGTATTATGAACATCTTCTCATACATATAATTACACAGTTTTTTTATATAATTAGACAAATGCATTTTTTTTCAAAAAGATAAGAAGCATTTTATGGCACATTATTAGAAACCTTACACATAATAGATATATGATGTCAAAATATTTGATGTTATGGAAAATTATCATTGTTATTTAAAAATGTTATATGACAAATTGGGCCACTATATGATTGGAAAATTGTAATTGCATTCACTTCAACTATGATATTGTGTGCATACCATATGCCTTGTGGGTTTCATTAGACATTGCCACATGTATATAACTATATTAATGACCTACAATAGATTTTATATGATTTCAATGGTAGGGTTGTCATAATGTTTTGGTGGATATTTCACAACAAATGTGGGACCTCGCCATGACCAATATGTGATGTGATAACATGTGTAACCCTATCTAACGTTTTTTGATTTCGTATGTTATTGGTTCTATGTGTAAATGGTTGTGTTGTCGCTGCTACAACACCCTCCAAAAATTTCACTGCATTCAAATTTTGGAGCTTACTTTATTGTAATGTGAAGTGTCACCTTGGTCATCAAGTGTCATTTCATGTCATCCTATGTGTTTCAAGTGTTCTTGAGTGTTCTCAAGTATTGTCGAATTGAGAAGAACATTTTTGGTGTATTTCATGGTCACGACATCTTTTTCATTGTAAAATGACACTTTTTGGTCGCAGTCACACACAATTCACCCATTGTACTTGGGGAATGCATGTAAAGTGGAATTTTGATGTATACTTATCATTTTTAAATCTTGTCTAATTTTTCTTGATGAGTTGCGTTGACTGTGTTGGACCTGCCAACATTCAGGGGATCTCTCCGATATGAAGTCCCAATTATACCTCACACCGTTTTGCATAGGAGTCCCATCCAAAATATGTCCTCGTTGTCAATGTCGTGGGTTTAGTTGATGTGCCTTAGCTGCAATAATGCATAGAGTGGTGTATGGTGAATTTGATGAGAACAAGTGTGTGACTTTGTGAAAAGCCAAGAGTAGAGTAATGCATGAGGGTTATAACACATGACAGTAAAGTGAGTGAATCCATTAGAATCATGTAATAGTACGTAGCTTGGAAGGAACAAACAAGCATAAAAAAATCACAAGCTAGCATGCAAAAATAGTTCCCAAGTTAACCGTGATGGAGAAATACAACAACAACCATTCAACAAGATTCGTAACAATGCAAATGAAATAGTTCATAAGCATAAGCGTAAGTGAAATAACATACATTCCAAACATAACAAGAATAGTCCTACTATATTCATGACATATACCATTGACAAATCACTAGCCCCAATAGTGGAACATGAAGTCAACACCTTCTCCTCCAAAGAAATATACTCCCTCTATGCTACAGAGAAGCCAAGGCTCTCACAAACTCCCAAGCTCCTGATTCTAAGCCTAAGCCTAGCCAAAAGATTGGCTCCCCAAAATCCCTTTACATGAGTTATGAGGGTCTATTTATAACAAAAGGGGTGACTATTCACTTCCCCTTGTGACTCTTGGACTTCCCTCTTGACTCTTCAAATTATTTACAAAATGACTCTTTACATTCATTGCATCATTACTCTTCAAATTTCATTATTGATGCTTGGAATTTGACTTACACATTAATTACAAAAGAATATTATAATACACTCGTACCCATATAAGACAAAATTATGGTAAAGCCAACTAGAAAACCTAATAAGACAAAATAGTTAAGCTTAAGTTTGGGGAAACTGTTATAGACATTTTTGGGCCCTACAACCCCAAGCATGAAATGTCCATAAACCAAGGGCTCCTAAGTCCCTAAAAGTGTTGTTCTAACCCCTAAAGGAACAAGGTCAACAGATTACAACTTCTCCCAAAAGTTCTCCATGAGAAACTGCTCAGAATTGGTCAAAACAGGATCATTGCAACTGCTCCACTAGCTAAGTGCGTTGCATCTCACCCAAATACGCTGTGAGGGTGTGCTGCATTTCAAAATTCCCTTCTGTGGGGTGCGATGGGTGAGAAATGACAAATGGTAGTGTCATTCCGTGAGGTGGAGAGGCAATGGAAGCTTCCAGAATCTTCTCCTGTGACACTTGCCTCACTGAATTCGACCAAGGATGAGTAAGAGGCCATCAGTCTCCAAGTGGAAGCAAGAACTATCAGAGAGAAGACACTAATCAAATCACAAGCTGACTCATCCCCCTTACAGATATCTATATATGGATCCCTCATCCCAGAGATCCGGAGGTAGGAATTTTGCATATTGTAAGGAATTGTTGTTGGTTTCCTGACACAAACATCAGATTGTTGGGTGATCTAAGCTTTGTTTGAGGTGAAGAGGGGCTTCTTTGCTAGGAGGTTGATGCTGGGTCAGAACAACTGGTTGTAACTCCTCTTGGCTCTTTTCTTGTTTATCAATAAAAGCTATTTGAGTTTTCCTCCATGCTTTTGTATCATTGATGTTTGTTACATTTGTATGGTCAATTTACATCTGATCCTAGATTGTTTATGATTATAGATCCATGTCTTTGTATAGTGCTATGCCTCTGTGATCTTACAGGTACTTTGTGAAGCTGGGCGTGCAAGGGAGCAGGTAGCTGAGGACTATCAAAGAAGAGAGGGATCGAATCAAGAGATTAGCACAAGACAGAGGTTGGTCTTTCTGTTCCTCTCTATCTATAATTCATAAAGGAAAAACAAAAGTAGCTTTTCTCTGTTTGTTTCTAAGGTAGCTATCACACCTTAGTGGGATAGAGCAGTTCTATATAGACACTTTTCCCTGTAACAGAAACCCTAGCTCAACAACTTCCACTTGATGTTTCTCGGTCACATAACAGTGCCAAGATTTGTACTGCATGATGAAATCCCCAAACTGTGTGACTGTGTCATGCTGGAAGTGGACTCTAGCCTCCATGGCATCTAGGTACACTGATTTGGATGTGGTTTGTGTTTCCTTGTTGAGTAGTAGAAACATTGTATTGATTTGGATAGGACCACCAATGTACTTCTGCATATTCTGTTTGTTTACTTGAAGATCTTCCTTGATGAATATTTGCCTCAAATTTTCCAAGTATTCCTCAATATCCTACCTGAGCTGATTCTTGTGTTTGGTCTCCATGAGTGAGTTGATTGGTGGGATCTTGTGTGATTTCACCAAGAATTCTAGGATGTTGTACAATCATGCATATGACTCCTGAGTGTTGGAAATGAATGAGGTGAGTTGTTTATTATTCTGGATGAGAATCCAAACCTTTTCTTTCTCCAACTCTTCCTCCTACCTTGTCTTCTTTCCCAATTCAAGCGATGGTCCTTTGTATTGAATTGACCATTCATGCACAACAACAATAGCTGATTGCACAACCTTGAGAATTATGACATAATGTTTACACTTCTTATGTAACCCATGCAAGTGGACAAGTTCCTTATACATGGTAACAATCTCCTCATAAAGACTTTTCACAGTCTCTCCCAGTGTCGATACTTCACCAAGTATTACTGCCTTCAGTTCTTCCATATAGACCTAAGTGGGAGCTGTGTTTTATAACTCTGCTTGAAGTTTTTCAACCTCTTGCCTAGTAGCCTACAAGTTCTTTTCTAGCTGTTTGTTCTTGGCCATCAAATATTTTGTGTTTGACTTTTTAGCACCTGCGAAGGCCAAGTTGGTTGCGACAATGGAACTTGGATTTCTTTGGTGTTTTTCATGATCACCATTTCTTTGATGAATGTAGGATATACGAGGTCATTTGGAAAATGTTTATTCCTTTATTTTACAATATTTTTATGGAGCTCGTCATAAGTTAGATTTTATGTGTCCATAACTAGACCATCGTCAAGAGGAAAAATTTCCTCTTCCTCTCTTGGAGCTTGTTCTACTAGAGGATGGGGAGAATGAATGGTGACCTGATGTGTACTTTGTATTAGATCAACATCTTAGTTTTGTGGCTCCATTTCATCCTCCATGTCTTGGATCTCGATCAACTCTTCAATTTATTGAGCAAGCTCCTTGTCCCGCATCTATTTTCTCTCCTACTCTAGCTGTTAGTTCTACCCTTGTTCTTCAGCTTGTCTTCATGTTATTTCTTCTGCTATTAATTTTCAACTTTATTCCTCTTCTTTCCTTTGCCTTTGTTCCTCTATTCTCTTCTACTCTCATTCTCCCCTCTGCTTCTGTTCTTCTTCCTACACCCTTTGTTTCCTATTCTTCTCCACTGCTATGCTGCTTTAGGTATGACTCAATCTGCTTTCATCTTGCGGCTTCGCTCTCTCCCTGGTCTGTGCACAATTTTCCTCTTTC
The DNA here is from genome assembly GCA_031772625.1 of Pinus tabuliformis. Taxonomy (NCBI): domain Eukaryota; kingdom Viridiplantae; phylum Streptophyta; class Pinopsida; order Pinales; family Pinaceae; genus Pinus; species Pinus tabuliformis. The sequence continues at coordinate 25,906,162 of CM062813.1, forward strand.
CCTTCTCGTGCACTGCGTTGTGCCCTTCTACTAGTACTGCCTCTGGAGTGATTTATTTCTACGAAGTAACCTATGTAGTTCCTACAATATTGACTGGCTTGCAGGACTTCGAGGCATTGTAACAATTCTTCCATGGTTCCATGGATCATAAAGATTGAAATCTAGAGTACTGCATGCAAAATTTTCTATCACCTTTCCTTCGGTATTTGCGAATTTCATATTCTTGATCTCGTACAATCTGATTTGCATAGGAAGGCTAAGGTGCTTTCTTGCTCCCATGAAAAGCTACTGATATCCCTGTGGAGAGATGATACACAACTTCTTACATGAATAAATTATTGGTGACATACCTTGGTAAAATATGCAAATACTTCTCCCCTCTTAACACCCTAACGAAAGTGCAATCGGTGAGGAAAGCCAATCTCATATCCCCAACACTACTTCCATTGCCCCACGTGACATGCAAGGTTGATCTTACTCAAATATCAACTTGTACTTTGGAATGAGGAAGTGATCAATTAGATTCTCCATTACTCCTCTATGGCTACACTCTGAAAGTAACTTGCAATAAACATACATGACAAGCTCCCATGATGTCCAAGTCCAATTCATGCCAGGGAATGAATTATGTACGCAAATTGCATCTAGTAGATAGGAACACATGTAAAATATGGCTTGCCCGCCCTTAGTTTAGTAAGAACTCCCACCCTTCAGGAAAGGTCTCAGTACTCTGTTGTCCGTAGAATCTGCAACATAAAACTATCAAGAGATGATAGGCCCTCCTGAGAGATTTTGTCTTGTAGGTGTTGGTGGGTTTCTGACAAGACTTTGTTGGATCTTTCACACAACCTTTAAAATTATCCTTGGTGCTCAAGTAGCTAGTGGTAGAATAAAAGTAGGAATCCATGAGTGATTATGGCTCAGGAAAATGGTACATGAGATGATAGTCTACTCCCAGAAAAGAAGCAAGACTATGTCCACTTGCATTGTTTAGAGTCATAGTCTTTGGATCTATATGAGAAACTATACAACTAAAAACGTCTGGACATGGGAATTATGAATACCAACATGCAATCTTATGTAGCTCTGACTTCTAGACATTTATATACACCTATCATTCTTCAAGGTCCATTTTAAAGCTTCTTACTGAGAAAAATTCATTCACTTTCTTCCATGTGATATATGATTCCTTTTCTATAAATAGTTGAGTATTTGCGTAAATTGTTAAGTGCATTGGTGTACTCCCAACTACCTCCATGGTGCTTCTCTCTATGGTATCCTTTGAAGCATATATCTTTGGTGCCATGATGTCAGTGGCTAATGAAGAGAAGTGCTCAACAACTGCATTACTTGTAGGAGGAAAATGCACTCATGGAAAAGATAAATTAGCTTTAGCAAATCAACTTATAAAGCAACATCACAACAACAACCAGTGGACTGATTGGGAAAATTGTGCAATTTTTTAGGTGAAGGAGGGAGACTGGATTCTTTAACTGTTCTTTGCATAGTCTAAGCTGTTAGCACCTAAATTTGCCTTATGCTGAAGGAAGGCAAAATCCAGGGTAACCACAAACCACACTCAGTCTAGTAGCTAGCCCTACCAGAACAGGAGAGGGCTCTCTCCGGGTCACACTCAGGAAAATAAACAATAGGGTCTGAGAGGAATCAAAAATGAATACTGATTTTAGGCTAGGTAAATAAATATGATGGAGCTATTTTGATAAATGACTGAGTTTTCTAGGATGTGTGGGGCCAAGGAACAAAATGAGCAGAGAATTTAACTCAAAGACACAGATTATTTCGTGAGGCAAGATAGGTGGAAAGTCTAGCAATTAGATTTGAAATAATATGAAGTGGAGAGATTGTTTAAGAGTGTGAAAAGGGCATAAATACATGAATCCTTTTCAACAGAAGAAAACATAGAACGTGAAAACTATCCCAAGGCAGAGCAATACACTGAATTCTACCTTTTCTTACTTAGAAAGCTTTCACTGGAAATGAATATGAATGAACTGTGAAACATAATGAAATACATATGAAACATAAAGAAAATACATTTGCTAAACTCATGCCACAGGAATCTCATGAACCAGAGCTACAACCTTTCATTAATTCTCTGTCAAAATGTACAGTGAGTGACTAGGTTTCTCTCCCACAGTTTCCCAGAAATTACAACCCTTTACAAAATGACTCTCAATACATTAAATAAGCTTTGCCATGAGAAAATCGATCAACCCAGGAAATGAAGAGCCAACCATCAGCAGTCACATTTAATTTTCTATGAGGACCAATTAGGAAAAAGCAAACATGAGCGTAGATTTTCTGAGTGGCTGTTCGCCTTCATTTGGCCACTTGGATAGAAGCCAAAAACGTTTTTTAAACTTTTCCTTTGATGCCGGGAAAAATGTATTGTAAATGAGCGGGCCCACTTGGAGAAAATTGCGAATCAAAGTTTCGCGGAGCGGGAGTGATTTTGGCCTTTGGGTCTTTGTGCACTGCGCCAAAAACTGTATGCGTCGTGCCACTTTGGAGCTGGGTTTGATGCACTTTCTGAAGTCCAAATTGAGCCCAAGTGTGCTTGTTGGAAAGCCCTACCTGTCTACTTTCCAAACCAAGTGAAATTTCTAAATTTGGTGCCAATTTACCCCTCCAAAACTACAATCTCCCACAGCTGCTTCCTGTGTGTCAAAATAGGGGCAGAGAGGTCACTTTTGGGTGTTTTTGACATCCTGAGGACTCAAAACTGGCCCAAACTTCTTGGCCATGAACCAATAGTCATGATTTTCCTTGGAAAATCAAAAAATTTAAACTTTTTGTCATTTGGAGCTCCCTAGCAAAAGTGCGCGCCAGGTGGCGTGGAGCACAGGGAGAAAAACCCTGTTTTTTGCACAAAAATTTACAAAAGTACCAAAAATGCCCCAAATTTCTTGAAATTTGGGCTAGAGCTTCCTTATCAAGTGTTATGCTAGGCTAAAGAGGCTTCAACCAATATATGAAGTAGATCGAGCTCCCTTTGCCTCTTTTTCTTCTTGATTGCCTTCCTCAATTTCGCCTTCAAATTCCTGATTCGGGCCTTGCACACTTTGTTTTGCGCCATGTAGTGAAAAGCCATGTGTCTCAACAATGCATGGTCCTTGTCGGCCTTGTCTAGTAGCCTCTCTAAGTGCATGTTAACTCTCTCAAGATTGGTCTCCCGATCCTTGTTAATCTCTTGCTCCAATGACGTGAGCTCGACTCTTCTCCTTTGTGCAGCTTGGCGATGCTCACGAATGTTTTGTAGTTCCATGATCGCTTGTTGATCCTCAAGTTGTTTGTTCCTCTGCTCCAGATATTTCATGTTCCATTTGGCTCTTTCCAAATCAAGGGACAAGGCTTGAATCTTTGTTTGCTGCTCCTGGATGATCTCTTTAAGCTGTGCACTTTGCGAATCTGTATTTGTATCATCATCATGAAGGAGAATGAATTCGGTCTCTCGTTCAGCTGATGGCCCCTCATCATGCATCAAATCCTTACCTCTGTCCTGTACTTGTAGTGCTGATGTAGGAAGCGAGGCCCCTTCCACCCCGGGTGGAGATAACACTCGCTTTGATGCTGCAAACAAATGTCTAGCACCCCTTTGATATGTGACGAATACCGACACATTGGCGATCTCATGGTGCTCGTACTGATGAGAAGGTTCCCCTGTCTCAAATTTAGTCTCCAGAGGTAAGTTAGATTATCGATCAACAACTTATCATTCAACGTTGATGAACAACTCACTGGGTTGTCATGCTATTGAAAGACCTAGATTTTCATATTATAGGTAGATAATATGACATGATGATGAAATGATGCGGTCACCTTCCATTTGACGGTGCTGAATGGATTCGGTTGATGGTGAGAGAAAGAATGCCTTCATTAGGTTGGTAGCAGGCCCCATTTATACTGATGACAGCGAGATAATTGGAACTAATAGTGTTGGATGCTTGAATGCCAAGGGGGTCAGGGACGAAAGCAGCCACGAGTCAATTTCATTCCCTGTGAAGCTCGGAAGAAGTCACGGGAGATGAAATCATCCCAAGTGATGCCCTGTAGATCAAGCTGATGCACCACCAAAATCTTGATGAGAGGAAAATGATAAACACTGTTAAGTTGCTGCTGAGGGGTTTTATGCTGTATAAAGGTGGTCATCCTCTCTATGTTCTGGCAAATGAAATATGGGATGTTCATCATCCGTACCTTGGTGAAATGCATGAGAAACCTGATGTGATAAGCATAAAGACGAGAGAATCATCCCTCACAGCTGAAGTATTTCATAATCAATCTCATTAGTGGAGCATATTCATATTTCAAATACCGGAATGGAAAGACTCTTTTGAGCTGCCTCAAGAAAGTGGTTTTAATATATGGCTCATAATGATGCTGATCAATCTTCTGCTTCTTGTTCCATGGTTCTCCAATGTTCGGTATGCCGGTCGCTAATGAGACAGATTCTGGTGTAAGTGTGAAGGTGACCCCAGCTAAAGTAGCCTGATCTCCAAGTAAGTGCAACACGAATAGACGAGCCAGCTCATGATGAAATTGAACACTTGCCACCTTTTGACAAAACTGAAAGTATGATTGACGCTGGAAACATGACATAGTAAGAGGGCAGGCCTGCAATTCTGTAAGGGTTATCGGTTCTTCTCTAACATGTCTGCCACTTTTGTGAGCCTCCGGGGAGCCTGTTCTTCGAAGGATGAGTCGCTTTGGGTTTCCGTTTCATAGTCTGATGCATGTTCAGATGCCATGACTGTTGTTTTTCCACTACCTTAGAGAAAAAGATGCTGATGATAAAACTATGATTGGACTGCTTTTGTGATGTGTTGAAATCTGACACCAAGGGGAAAATACAACTAGGGACTGTTAGGAAGGGGAATAATATGAATGGATTAGGGACTATGAGGAGGAATTTTATTTAGGGACATGTAGGGGGTTTAGGGAATTTTATATGGGGTAGGGTTTGGGGTGTTAGGAAATTTTATATGGGGTAGGGTTTGGGGTTTTACCTTTAACAAATGAGCGGAGGGGATATGGAATAGGAGTATAGTAGCATTTTAGGACAAGGAAAAATGGGAAAAGTGGAATAGGGAAGAAGGGAATGAGGGAAAGAAGGACAAATGAAATGGAGGAGGAATCTTGGCGCCAACACAATGAATTTTCAACCCTAACAGCATTTGTTTTGATGATTTTAAGTGGTAGGGTTTAAGAGTTTTTGTGCAACCATAAGTAGCCATAAACTATCATCATACTAACTTAAAAATGGATGAAACACTGAGAGATCGACCCCGCCTAGCAAATTCAAGGGATTGAAAGGAGATTGGTTGCAATTCTAAGCAAAATCAGGCTTTTATGTATATGCGCCGCGTAGCATACCCAGTGCGCCATGCCGTTTGAGTGCACTGTGCCCGTGTTATTTGACACTGTGTGGTCACGCCCAGTGCGCCGCGCTCCCTCAGTGCGCTGTGCCACTCCACCTATGCGCAGCGCTCCAACTCTTAACATAGTCACGACCTTTTCAAATTGCAGTTTGTTCTTCAACCTCTAAATAGGACTTTGCTATAAGATTTCATGAATGTAACTTGACACAAATGATTTATATAACTTGGAGAAATATCTTGCAAGAGTTGGATTTGATTTTTTCTTCCTCCAAAACCCATTTTGTAATGTTTTCGCTTTGGCACTTTTTCACAATTAATACAACTCTGCTTTTCACACTTCCTTTTGATTTCTTTGACTAAAATGATGAAATTTTTGGCAATTTTTTGCAAGGGTAGCCGACATGGAATTTGGCTAAGGAGACCAGGGCTGCGCTTAGAGAAATCCACTGAGAAAATTTTGAAAATTATTACAAATGACAAACTGTTGAATTTTCTTCAAAACAAAGTTTTGAAGAACAATTGTAATCTCTCAACATGATGATGAAAATCTTTGAGTCAAAACTTTATAAGAGCCTCCCTCTGGCCTTTCTAGCTTTATTGGACATTGTTTGAAGACCAAATGACTAATCCCTAGACTTAATGACCGAAATGACTCTTGTCCATTAAAAGATCAAACATTGACTATCATGGACTTTAATAAACATTGATGAAAAGGCCTAAGCCAGTAGGTACAAGACATGAGGGGAATGAATGATAAGGCCCTTCCGTCAGATTAGGGCATGCCCCTAGCAGAATGCAACTGAGTGAATGGAGTGAGACACCTAAAAATGACATGCAGAAAGAGTTTTGATATCTGACAGAGGACTGACAAGACCGACTCTAACATTGGCTCCAATGGGGGATGGTAGCTCCTTGGAGGTGCCAAGAATGGCAGATCTTTGGGAGAGCAGACAGTGCCTTCGTCCATTGGGCTATGGAGTCATTATTTCGACAAACCACACAAGAATCTGACTCATTTATTGACTAAAACCTGACTAAAACTGACTCAATTATGAAACCAAAATGACCAAAAAACTGACTCAAATTTGATCTTAAAATGAATCGAAGACGGACTTGACAAACTCTAACCAAAACGGAAATAAAATGATATTTACGGTGACAATGGAAATAGCAGAAACAACTCAGAAGTAGTACCGCTTGAGCAGCCGACCATTGATCGGCCCTCTTAGACAATCTTCCCCATTCATTTCCTTCAAAAGAAAGGCATTTTGACCCCGATATGCTGCAATCTTGAAGGGACCTTTCCAGAGATTCTCGAATTTACCGTGCTTACCCTTTTCCTCATTCCTTGCATCCCACTTCAGCACTACATCATCCAGCTGAAATTTGTCTGCCTTTTCTTTTCTGTCATAAATTTTCTTAATCTTCTCCTGCAACTTGGATGTGTTTTGGAAAACTTCTTCTCTGGTCTGCTGCAAATGGATCATTTGATTCAATCTTCTCTGCATAGGATCATCTTCACTGCCAGCTTCCTGAAGAAGTTTGACTACCAGTGTTGCAAGAGAGGTAGGAAACAAGGCATCAACTCCATAAACAAGCTCAAAGGGGGACATACCAATGGATTGCTTCTGACTGACCCGATCTGCCCAAAGTGCATTGACCAACTTCTTACGCCAGCTCTTCTTGTTGATTTCCAATAGCTTCTTAGTGATGTTGACCAAATATTTGTTAGAGGACTTTGCCAATCCATTGCCTTGCGGATGATAGGTAGTTAAGTGACCCAAAATGATGTGATATTTCTGAAAAAACTCTACCATCCTTTTTGATTTGAAAGCTGCTGCGTTATTAGTGATTAACTTATTCAGGCAACCAAAGTGAGACAAGATGTTATTTTCAAGGAATGAAATAATTACCGCATCTGTAGCTTGTCTGGTGGGAATTGCTTCGATCCATTTCGTGAAGTAATCTATTGCCGTGAGAATCCATCGATGCTGACCGGAAGAAGCGGGATGAATTTCACCAATGAAATCCAACCCCCATTGCTGAAAAGGGGCACTCACCTCAATGGGCTTAAGCGGCAAAGGCTGTAATCTCTGCCTTCCTTCAAAAATCTGGCATTTATGACAGCTCTTGACAAACTTATATACATCAGCAAACAATGTTGGCCAATAGTATCCCGCTCTCAGAACTTTATTTGCTGTTGTTTTCCAAAAAAGGTGACCACCACAATATCCTTCGTGGAAATCCTCCATGACCTGCTTTGCTTCTTCTTCCACCAAACAATTCAAAAGAACGCCACTGGGATCTTTCTAATAAAGTGCAGAATTTAGAATGCAAAACTTGGCAGCCTTTAATTTGAGAGTTCTAGCTTTGTTTCTAGTCATGCCAGGTGGTGGTGAAAATTTTTGAAGCACATATATGATGTCTGAATACCGCGGAGAAAGAGCAAACATTTCAGATACCTGAATTGACGAACCTTCCTCATTCTCATCGGACATAGCAGCGATCAGATTTATGTCTAAGGCGTGCAAGTTTGATTCGGCCATTAACTTTTCCAATCCCTGTCCTTTAACAAGCTTTGTGGGCTTTATTTCCACATCATATTCCAACAAAGCTGCGATCCACTTGCCTCATCTTCCTTCTGGATCGGTTTGCACTAAAACATCTTTGACAGCAGCGTTAGGAACATAAGCTAGAATATGAGAATGCAGAATGTATACCCGAAAATCTTTCAATGCTTTCAAAAGTGCGAGGGCTTGCTTCTCAATGATGTTGTACTTTAAGGCTGCATCTCTTATAGTTCGGCTAAAGAAAGCAATGGGTCTTTCATGATCATCTCTTTTCTGCATCAACACCGCTACCATAGTATGCTCCGAAGTGAATGAAAACAATATGAAATCCTAAGTGTATTCCAAGCTGATTAGAATTGGAGCTAAAGAAAGAGCCAATTCGACTAAATTGAAAGATTTTACAGCCTCTTCCGTCCACTTCACTTGGATGTCCTTTTTAAGCATGTTCGTGATCTCTCTTAGGTGTTCAGCAAGATTAGGTACAAAGCGGCGTAAAAAATTCATTTTACCATTGAAATACCGAATCTCCTTGTTATTCTGGGGCAGATCGATTTGCTGAATTTCTTGCACACACGCTGGATCAATACGAATGCCATCTTTTGAGATAATGTGCCCAAGTAGTTTGCCCTCCTCCATGGCAAACAAGCTCTTTTTCAGATTCAGCGATAGACCATATTTTTGCACTTTTGAAAGACAGTTTTCAGATGGTACATGTGTTCTTCATCAGATTTGGAAAACACTGTCAGATCATCAAGGTATACAACCAAAAAGACATCGTTCTCATTTGCGAAAGCCAAGTCCATTGCCCGCTGAAAGGTGGCACCCGTGTTCTTCAAACCAAAAGGAATTTTAGCGTAATGAAAATTTCCCCACAGAGTGGTGAACGCTGTCTTGTCTCGGTCATCTTCATGGACAACAATTTGGTTATATCCAGAATAACCATCAAGTAGTGACATACGAGATGCTCCAACTACTCGCTGAAGTATATGATCCATTTTGGGCAGTGGGTAGTTATCTTTCAATGAAACTTTATTGAGATTCCTAAAATAAATGCACAAGCAAATCTCACCTGTCTTCTTCCGCATGGGCACCAAATTGGAGATCCAATCCGAAAATCTAATGGGAATGATGATTCCTGATTTGTATAACCTGTTTATCTCCTTTTCAATTGATGGCAAAAGTTTTGGATCTAGCCTTCTCAACTTCTGTCTAAAAGGTTTCTGATTACGCTTAATGGGTATAGTGTGTTGAATTATATTGGTATCATATGTCTTCAAGTCAGAATAGTCGCAAGCAAACACATCAGCAAATGAAGACAAAAAACTGATGTATTTGGTTTTCATCTTTTGTGGCAATGCTTTAGATAGTTTTACCATTTTAGGATTAGCAGTTGTTCCGATATTGACCTCTTCAACACCCTTCTCTATTGGCTGCAATGTTGGGCTACGTCATCTTGATCAAAGAGTTCTTCTAAAGGTATCAAGCCTTTAGGAATGATGTTATCCTTTAGCTGCAACATGTCCATTTGATTGATCTGCACCTCATCTTTTCCATCATCATTTTCTTCATCAATTTAGGTCTCTTTGAACTTACCTTTGTTTTGCAGAAAATCATCAATCTCCTCATCATCTTGGAAAACTTGCCAATATCTCTGATTGTCGGGGATAGTCGGATGATGCTTGACATGGATTTCGAATTTATTACTAGAGTTCATTGGAATCTTCAAACTACTGGCTGCCTTAGAAAGAGCATCAGAAATGCTGTTTTGAACACGAGGCACACATGTCAAGGTATATTCTGAAAATAATTTCAGAATGTCTAGAACTGCATTCCAGTAAGCCCGCATCCGAGGATGCTTTGCTTGATATTCATCTTTGACCTGCTTAATCACCAATTCGGAGTCGCCATATACTGCAATCCTCTTGGCATTCAACTTTCTTATAATCTTTAGGCCAGCAATCAGTGCTTCATACTCAGCCTCATTGTTCAAACAATCAAAAGCTAATTTGTAGGAGCATACCCACACATTACTAGGCACCTTGTTCGAGGCGGAGAAAGGACTGCGTACCCAAATACCAATTCTAGCACCATCATTTCCCACTGCACCGTCGAAATCCATGGTCCACAAAGCTTCTTCTTCTCCTTCCAAGTGCTGAAATTCTGCTGGCTCTGTTTTTCCTGCTTGATGTCCATTACCTTCAACTGATTTCTCAATGGTGTTTTGCTGTTCTCGTCCTTCTTTCTTCAAAACTTCTCTGAAATTGTATACTATTTCTGGAATACTTTTTGCTTCTACTAACTGACAATCAATATCATTAAAATATCTGAATACAAAACAAAAGACTCTAGATCTGTATGTACATAATTAATTGGATGATTAATGGGTTTCTCCTTGCTTGTAATCATGCATTTCATTTTTTGTTCCCGATACAGTTTTCTCATCTGGCCAAACACCAGAATTGTTGCATAGGAGAAATCTAGTTGTAGTGTCCCTTTCAATTTTGCTGCCCAAGACCTGGAAAGAAGCATGCCGAACCTGGGAGGAATATCCGCTACAACAATACCCATCAAAACATTCTTCACTGGGATTTGATCCAGACTTACAACCAAGTCTTTGATCAGCCTGATACATCTTACTTTGCTGGAATCAAACGAATAGAGATCATAGTATTTCTGAGTGACGTCCAAACCCAGCTTATCCATGATAGCCTTGGGCATGAGATTTTGAGAAGCTCCGGAATCGAACATGGCATTGTGTAACACAAAATCATGCAATCTTAAACTGATATAAAAAGGTGGCACATCATTATCTGGAGACTCACCATTCAATGCTGGCCCAAAAATCATTTCGAGTTGATCATCTTTGACATTCACCATATCAGACATTGGATCACAATTCAAAATCTTAGAAACTTTCCCTCTATAACTACTATTCTTCATTATTTTAGTCAAGGGAATGGATACCTTCAATTTAGAAATTTCATTCTCCAAACTAAAAGCGGAAGTCTTTTCTACCTCTTTGACTGGGGATTCTTTCTTTTCCTTTTCTCTCGACACAATTTGCTGATTTGTTTTTCTGCTGATGGTGAATTGCTGCTGTCAGGTCCAAGTGCCTCTTTGCCTTTCTTTTGTGCGACTGACGAATCATTCTTTGATGTTGAAACTTCCTTCCTCTTCTGAATAGGGTTAACTGGCACATATTTGTTTCTAAGTGAATATTTCCGCTGCTGAGCGGACAGAGCATTCATATAGCCTCTTTCATACTCCTATGATTCTTCTTCCAAAACTGTGTCACTTGCTAGAATGAAATCTACGTCTTTGCGTGCAGCTGAAATTTCCACATACTCCTCCTCTTCAGTACTGTAAGTAGGCAAATCATTCGGGTAAAGAAGTGGTTCTCTTCCCCTATTACCTTCCCTTCCTCATTAGACTCCGGTCCATTCACAAAATTTTGCTGAAGAGGTGGCTATACTGGCTGTTGTGCTGTTTGATCTTGGGTTCATTGATCTCTCTGCCTTATCCTATATTGTGGCTGCTGCTGGCCACGGAAGTTAGGATTTCTAACTTGTGGCTCAGGTTTGTTGAGTTTCACCCTTTCAAGCATCTGCTCTACCTTCTTGAGTAATTGATCCATCGAGGAAGACTCTTCCTTGACTGTGACCTTCTTTTCTGCTTTTGCTCTAGCCCTCTTGGACAACAGATTTGCTTCAACGCTGACCGTGATTTTCTGCATGTCTTCCATTGTGGCCGGCTCTCTCTCTCTTAGTTGATAAGCCATGTCAACATCAAAACCATCCGGAAATTTCATCATGGCTAGTCCACAAGGTGGCCTTAGATGATCAGGAATTTCATTATAAACAAAATTGAATCTAATGCAGTAGTCTTGGACCGATTCACCAGCATTTCATTTGATTTGCTCACACTCAGCAAGAATTTGAAGAGGATTCTTTTTCACTTCCGAGCGGTCTAAAAATTGTCTTTGCAATTCGGCCAAGGTAGCGATACGTGCAGTCGGCAAACCTCTGAACCATTTCCTAACTTCACCTGCAAATATCTGTACAAAGAGTCTTATTGCTACATTTTTTGCATCGATCTCATGAAGGTCATAGAAATCTGCCATTCTGTCCACATGTTGCTGAGCTGTAACATTGTGAGGGGCACTATCAAACAAAGGGATTTTGCTTTGATAATCCGCGGGCATATCATCTAAAACTTGAGGCAGCACAAGAGGTGCAAAACAGGTAGCCATCACTCTTGGTGGGTTTGGTCTTGGAGGTGTTGGGTGGGTGTGTGCAGTTTGTAGGGAATTAACAATTTGAGTTTGAAGCTGTGTCGCGATATAATTATCAATTGACCGGTTAGCCCTTTCAGTTTCTAGGTCTACAAGAAACTGTGGATTGGGGACAGTAGAGTCAACAACCCTTTCGGATTTGGTCTCGAACAATGATATTTCAAACCGCTTATCAAACTCAAGCTCTTCAAGATACTCAAAAATGTCAGGACATGAATGGGATTTGAACACGGGAGTTGTAGAGCTCTCTTGACGAAGGAGTCTTGGAATCAAATTGGGGTTTTCGTAGATATGAGGAGGATCTGGATCTGGACTGGCTCTGGTATATCGTCTTGAAGCCAACGTGGTATTTTCAAAAAATCAATAGGACATGAACAACTTACTCAGCCTATCAAATCCTAAGCTTATCATCCGGAAGCTTAGAATTATCAGAAGCACGAGGTGTTTGTAGGTTTAGCCTACCATTTACGAAACGAAGAAGACTAACAAACAAAGAAGTTCGTCCCCAGTGGAGTCGCCACTATGTTAGCACCTAAATTTGCCTTAGGCTGAAGGAAGGCAAAATCCAGGGTAACCACAAACCACGCTCAGTCTGGTAGCTAGCCCTACCAGAAGAGGAGAGGGCTCTCTCCAGGTCACACTCAGGAAAATAAACAATAGGGTCTGAGAGGACTCAAAAATGAATGCTGATTTTAGGCTAGGTAAATAAATATGATGGAGGTATTTTGATAAATGACTGAGTTTTCTGGGATGTGTGGGGCCAAGGAACAGCATGAGCAGAGAATTTAACTCAAAGACGCAGATTATTTCATGAGGCAAGATAGGCGGAAAGTCTAGCAATTAGATTTGAAATAATATGAAGTGGAGAGATTGTTTAAGAGTGTGAAAAGGGCATAAATACATGAATCCTTTTCAACAGAAGAAAACATAGAACGTGAAAACTATCCCAAGGCAGAGCAGTACACTGAATTCTACCTTTTCTTACTTAGAAAGCTTTCACTAGAAATGAATATGAATGAACTATGAAACATACGAAATACATATGAAACATAAAGAAAATACATTTGCTAAACTCACGCCACAGGAATCCCATTAACCAAAGTTGCAACCTTTCATTAATTCTCTGTCAAAATGTACAGTGAGTGACTGGGTTTCTCTCCCACAGTTTCCCAAAAATTCCAACCCTTTACAAAATGACTCTCAATACATTAAATAAGATTTGCCATGAGAAAATCGATCAACCCAGGAAATGAAGAGCCAACTATCAGCAGTTACATTTAATTTTCTATGAGGACCAATTAGAAAAAAGCAAACATGAGTGTAGATTTTCTGTGTGGCTGTTCGCCTTCATTTGGCCACTTGGATAGAAGCCAAAAATGTTTTTTAAACTTTGCATTTGATGCCGGGAAAAATGTATTGTAAATGAGCGGGTCCACTTGGAGAAAATTGTGAATCGAAATTTCGTGGAGCGGGAGTGATTTTGGCCTTTGGGTCTCTGTGCGCCGCGCCAAAAACTATATGCGTCGTGCCACTTTGGAGCTGGTTTTGAGGCACTTTCTGAAGTCCAAATTGAGCCCAAGTGTTCTTTTTGGAAAGCCCTGCCTGTCTACTTTCCAACCGAAGTGAAATTTTGGAATTTGGTGCCCATTTTCCCCTCCAAAACTGCAATCTCCCACGACTACTTCCTGTGTGTCAAAATAGGGCAGAGAGGTCACTTTTTGGGTGTTTTTGACCTCCTGAGGACTCAAAACTAGCCCAAACTTCTTGGCCATGCACCAAAAGTGATGATTTTCCATGGAAAATCCAAAAATGTAAACTTTTTTTCATTTGTAGCTCCCTAGAGAAAGCGCGCGCCAAGTGGCGCGGCGCACAGGGAGAAAAACCCCTTTTTTTGCACAAAAATTTACAAAAATACCAAAAATGCCCCAAATTTCTTGAAATTTGGGCTAGAGCTTCCTTATCAAGTGTTATGCTGGGCTAAAGAGGCTTCAGCCAATATCTGAAGTCGATCAAGCTCCCTTTGCCTCTTTTTTTTCTTGATTGCCTTCCTCAATTTTGCCTTCAAATTCATGATTCGGGCCTAACAGCATTTGTTTTGATGATTTTAAGTGGTAGGCTTTAAGAGTTTTTTGTGAAACCATAAGTAGCCATAAACTATCATCATACTAACTTAAAAATGGATGAAACACTGAGAGATCGACCGCACCTAGAAAATTCAAGGGATTGAAAGGCGATTGGTTGCAATTCTGAGCAAAATAGGGCTTTTATGTATATGCGCCACGCAGCATACCCAGTGTGCCGCACCATTTGAGTGCGCCACGCCCATGTTATTTAACGTTTGTTGGTCGCGCCCAGTGCGCTGCGCTCCCTCAGTGTGTCATGCCACTCCACCTGTGCGCCACGCTCCAACTCTTAACACAGTCACGACCTTTTCAAATTGCAGTTTGTTCTTCAACCTCCAAATTCGACTTTGCTATAAGATTCCATGAATGTAACTTGACACAAATGGTTTATATAACTTGGAGAAATATCTTGCAAGAGTTGGTTTTGATTTTTCTTCCTCCAAAACCCATTTTGTAATGTTTTCACTTTGGCACTTTTTCACAATTAATACAACTCTGCTTTTCACACTTCCTTTTGATTTCTTTGACTAAAATGATGAAAATTTTGGCAATTTTTTGCAGCGGTAGCTGCCATGGAATTTGGCTAAGGAGACCAGGGTTGCGCTTGGAGAAATCCACTGAGAAACTTTTGAAAATTATTACAAATGACAAACTGTTGACTTTTCTTCAAAACAGAGTTTTGAAGAACAGTCGTAATCTATCAACATGACGATGAAAATCTTTGAGTCACAACTTTGTAAGAGCCTCCCTTTGGCCTTGCTGGCTTTATTGGACATTGTTTGAAGACCAAACGACTAGTCCCTAGACTTAATGACCGAAATGACTCTTGTCCATTAAAATATCAAACATTGACTGTCATGGAATTTAATAAACATTGATGAAAAGACCTAAGCCAGCAGGTACAAGACATGAGGGGAATGAATGATAAGGCCCTTCTGTCAAATTATGGCATGCCCTTAGTGGAATGCAGCTGAGTGAATGGAGCGAGACACCTAAAAATGACATGTAGAAAGAGTTTTGATCTCTGACGGAGGACTGACAAGACCGACTCTAACATAAGCAACTAGTGGTGCAGTCTAAGGCTAGAGATTGCACAATACACAATTCTGCTTGGGTAGACTGAGGTGGACACTGTGCATTGTGTGGTATAAGTGCCCAAGGGATGGGTTTGAGCCCTAGAATTGCACAATGTGAAGTTGGTTCATTTAGGTACTACACATTGCGCAGTCTCAGAAGCTAAGCTGAGAGCTTGAGCCTTGGACTTGTGCATTGCCCAACTAGACAAAGAAAATTATAACCAAGGAATGAGAAGATCTACTCGGTAAGAGTGTGGGAAATAAGAAAATATGAGTGATGGTGCAAGTTGAAGTGTAGATCTGACTAAGTATGGATAGATCAGTGAAAAACAAGTGTAGAAGATCAACATGCAATAGGAAAAACAAACATGCAAGGAGATTCGCCAAAATGATGACCACTGATAGGCGAAAGAAAGAAAACTAATGCCACACTTGTAAAAGGTGAATGATGGATCAAACCAACACTTGTAAAAGCTAATATTCATTAAAAAATCAACAACCATGAAACAAAACAAGAAAAACAACACTCACAGAAGCCAAATGACAAAAAATGATGGAAAAAGCGACAAAAGAAGGCAAAATCTAAACTCACCCGGAAAAGTGTTGTAAACTCCACTGAAAATTCCTTGATCTCCTTAGGAATGTTAGAGCTCCAAGATCAAATGTAAAAATTAGATCTAGGGGCATCCATTATATAGATATGGACTAATTAGGGTTTATGATGCACATGCAAAAAATCAATGAAAAAGTGACACTTGGTGGGAATTTCCAAAAATAGTAAGCGTTCCACCTTCAGGAAACTAATTAATGAATCCTTATCTTCTAGGGATAATTTTTTATTTTTTTCTCCTTTGATTTTTTCAGGAAACTTGCATGTACACTTCCAAGAAGGATTGTGCAATTCCCAAGGACTAGGCAACTTCTTGACTTAATGCATTGCACAGTTCCTGAGTTGATGAGATTCTTTGCACAATTTCCATCATCAAGGTTTGGTTACCATCCAGAATTGCATAGCTTTCATGCTCAAGGCAAGCTTGCCAGGAAGAACTACATAATTTATGGGGGAAGGCTATCTTGCCTAATAAGATTGCACAGTTTTTGGAGGTAAACCTAATAATGTTGCGTGGTCAAGTCAAGAGGTAGCTTGTGTTTGAAAGATATCAAATCGTGATCAGTACATCATAAGAAAAGTATGGAAAAATAAGTCTTTTATCATAGCATGAATACTTAAAAACATTAAAAGATAAGACTTGGTGGACAGAAGGAAGGCTCCAAAATCAAAGCATGGTAAAAATTTTGGAGGGTGGTTGTAGCAGCTACAACACTTGGCGGCACACTTGTAGAGCTCCATCTCTCTAAATGGATCTCGTCTCATGCAAAACACATCTAAATCTTTAGGAAATATTGTTTAGTTCATTGATTTCCATAAATTCTTTACTTAGGTTAAGTTAAATATATAGTCCCTACCATTCTCTTCGTTAGCGACACAGTTAACCAAGCCAAGTCAAACTCAGTTGTTTCGATTGGGGATGGGGAGTATATAGATATACAAGTAAACAAATTTATTAGTCTTAGTTTTGGATTTGAGACTTCTGCGATTTGTATTCTGTGTGGTTGTATCTTCCGGATTCATCGCATCTGTTGTTTAAGTGCATCTAGTCGGGATTAAGATTTTGGAAGAAGCCATTAAAGATACAAAAAGTTCAACCAAACTTCATGTGCTTAGCTTGTCATTTGGCCTTCCTTCTAGTGCAAAAAATATTGATGGTCCTGGAGCCACCAACATTCAGGGGATCTCCCCGATATGAAGCCCCAATTAGACCTCACACCATTTTGTGTAGGAGTCCCATCCGGAATATGAACTGGTTTCCGATTAAATGGGTTTTAATGATGTTCCTTGGATGCAATAATGCATAGAGTGGTGTATGGTTGTTGTAGTGTTTTCTTCTCAAAGATGTACGAAAATAACCCATTTAAGTTTCTGGATGACAAACAATCTCAACAATATAAATGGCTACTAAACATTGTAGATCCACAACAACTGATAGAAATAAAACCTACCAAAGTCCTGATCTATGCCACAATCATAGTTAAACAACAAAAAGAAAGAGTAATAACTCCAATCATCCAATGGAACCCAGATATACAAAGAATAGTTTTATTATAACACCTGTGAAGGGAACAAATAGATGTTACTAATCCCCCTCTATGGGATGGGTTCTTGGCTATCCTCAAACATCTTCAGCTTGTGTAGAGTCTCTCTCCTCTATAATCTGTAAACCCAACAAAAATATGGTTTGAAACAATGAAAATAATGAGAGTTACAACAATGAGTGCAACAATGAAAATAATCAAAAGTGAATAATGAGCAATAATAAAATATTATTGGTCCCATTCTTGGAATAACCACCTAGAATATTTTATTATATTTGTTTAGGAGGGAAAAAGTATTTAAAATTTTATTTATAAATAATAAATAAATAAAAGATTTATTTATCATCTCAAGGACTTAGTTAAGGAATAATAAACAAATAATGATTTATATAATTATTCCTAAGGGATTTAGTCAAATTTGAAAAAGAATAATAATTAATTAGTGATTAATTAATTATTCTTAGAGAAAAATAGTATAATTAATGATTTATCTATTTATTTTTCGTGATTGGGTCAAATATGACAAGGAATAATATTTAAACAATGGTTCAATTAATTATTCCTAGAAGAAAATCAAATAAATAATGATTTATTTAATTATTCTTCATGGGTTTAACTATAAATTACTTAACAAAGGTGGTTTATTAAGTAATTTCTTAGAGTGAAAGCAATTTTACTATGGTAAAAGTGGCTTTACATGGTGTACTTCGATCCATCTAGTAATTTAGGCTAGATGATCAATATTTTGGTGATAACAATGGTCACTTTGGTGGGAACAAGTGTGTGACTCTGTGGAAAGCCAAGTGCAATGCATGATGGTTCTACCACACAAAGAGAAAGTGATTGAGTCCCTTAGAAGCCTATAATAGTATGCAACTTAGTAGGAACACACGAGCATAAAGTCATCACAAGCTAGCCTGCAAAAATAGTTCACAAGTTAACTGTGATGGAAAGATACAACAAAACACATTCAACAAGATTCGTACCAATGCAAACGAAATAGTTCATAAGCATAAGCGTAAGTGAAATAACATACATTGAAAACATAACAAGGATAGTCCTACTATATTCACAACATATGCATGAAAACATGTCGGCTTTAAGATTTTATTAAGGGAAATTTCCAATCATACATATACCAATGATGGACCACTAGCCCCAATAGTGGAACATGAATTCAACAGTTGCTGCTCCAAAGAAAGATACTCCCTCTATGCTACAGGGAAGCCAAGGCTCTCACAAACTCCCAAGTTCCTAATTCTAAGCCTAAGCCTAGCCAAAAGCTTGGCTCCTCAAAATTCATTTAGATAAGTTATGAGGGTTTATTTATAACAAAAGGGGTGACTATTCACTTCCCCTTGTGACTCTTGGACTTCCCTCATGAATGTTCAACTTCTTTACAAAATAACCCTTTACATTCATTACATCATGAATCTTCACATTCCATTATTGACACTTGGAGTTCCACTTACACATTAATTACAAAATAATGTTACAATACACTCATACCAATCTAAGACAAAATTAGGTAGAGCCAACTAGACAACCTAATGTTGGGTTGTTGTTGCCTAACCCAAGTTTAGCCTTAACTCTGCCAACCAAAAACACCTAACTACTGGCCCTTTCAGAAACAACCTGCGTAGTGTAGGCTGCAGTCTCACCCAAAGCAGTATTGGGAGATGCTAGAACTAGGTTTCTGCATCCAGAGGCCTATGTGATGGTTTCCTAAAGCTCTTATGGCTTAGATTTGCCTTCGCTCAGATCTATTCATTCCAACAGACAACTACTAGAACTCTATATAAATGACTTTCGTATCTTCGCAAAGGTACTTAATTGTACTTATCAGGCATAATTATTACAAATCTACTAGTTTTGCATAGTAAATAAGCATTCATTCATATAAAAAAGATTACAAAGCGAAGATACATAAACTTTGCAGAAGTAAAGAAAAGAACATGGATGCATCAATTTCAGGCCAAAATAGTCTTTATTAGATGTAAATGTTCAGATACATGCTTCTTATCCCTGCACACTTAGCTGCAAGGGCCCACACACTCAATTTGTAGACTTACCAAGTTCTCCACGCACTTAGTTGTAGGAGCCTTCCCCTTTCGCCTAAGTACATGAAACATACCTTTCCTAACTTATCACCTTGCTCTTACAATGATTCTTCACTTCAAGCTATCTTCTAAGAATCTCTATGGCTGAAATTTATATAGCCTTTGCTTTATAATACCATTGTTCACAGACCATGTGCGGGTCTCAAAACAACTCTCTTACCTACCCACCTGAGGGAATAAATCCCCTTTGAATCTACTTAGCGTCTTGCTCAACTTTCCACATTTTGTGGAGACTTTACCTTTTCTACAAAATATATTGCAAAAATGACTCAAAACTCAACAAAAATAAGCCCAGGGACACCATCCCAACAGGCCCCCAACACAAATTGGGTGACTCGCCCTAGATTCACTCAGCTGGCACCTTGATCTTGTTGCGGACATCACTAAACTTGACCAGTAATGCTGCTACATCAGCAGAACCCTGTACCATGGCATGCTACACTTCCTCTACCAGCTTTTCTATAGTTGAACCCTCCATCGTGAGTCCCACCGTCCTTTGAGTTTGCTGGAGTGTCTTCAATTTTTCTTGGATGGATAAAGTGAGTTGAATTGCTTCCTCTATCCATGTCTATATTTTGGCCTTTAAAATGACCTCTTTTCACTATAGCTCTTCAATTTTTGATTGCAACTATTTCCCTTCCTGCAATCGAGTGAGGCACTGGACTAGCACCAAAGTGCGCATAGTCACCTTGATTTCATCAAACTTTCACTACGTCTCTCAGACATCTGTGCCAAGTTTCTACAGGTTTGGGTCCTCCTGTAGAGTCATCCATAGTTCCATGGCCTGTTAGAATATTAGTGTGCATCCTGTGACTGATGCATCCAAAGTGGCCATGCTCTCCTTGATGGTTACTCCGTGCTACTCCTGGATTTCTGGCAGAGTGGTTGGATGCAATTTCAATTCTAGCTCTAAGATCTTCATTTGTAATTCAAATGCTACTCGACTGACCTCATCCTTTGATTCTCTTATTACAACAACCAACTTCTGAATCTTCGCAGTTACTTCTACATCCTTTGGAATGTGAAGTTTTGATAGTGTCTTGCATGCCTGCGTAATTTCTGCCTCCAAAGTTCTGGCTTCGTGCGACCAGTTATTCCTTTTCTTTCATCGCCTGAGCCTTTTTTGTGAAAATCTACTCATTTTTCGTCTTGACCTCACTGATGGCTGATAGTGCACATTTCTCCCTGATCCTTAGCTCGTCTGATACCCCTTGATGAAGTGCGTGGAGGGTCTAAATAGGTAGCGCGACTAAGTTGAAACCCACATCCTTGATCTTCTCGAGCTGGGTGTTTGCTTCATCTGCCTTTGTACGTAGTGATCCTTATGGTAAGGGAATAAATCTGAGGTCTAGAGTCCTATATGTGTCTAGTATTGACGTGCTGGCTTGCTACAGGCTCGCTTGAATCCCGCTCACTTGTCCCACACTCACCTGAATTTGACTTATTTGAATCTACAACTCGTGTAGATCCTTATGCACCCTCCCCAACATCTGCATATATTGCTACTCAAACTATGTCCATAGCTCCATCGTTGTGTCGTGTATCTTGTCTTTGATCTCATCCAAGTCCCCCTAAGTGAGGACCATTAGTTCTGCATGTGCATGCTTATCAATATTTTGTTTCTTCCTGTGCCTGAAATTCATCTCCTTGGTCCACTTTTGCAATTTAAAGGGAGTGCTCTGCTCCTTGCCACTGCCCCCTTCCTCCTCAGACCCTTCCTTGTCCATAGTATGTAGAGAAGAAGACTCCTCAACTTCCTATATGGCTTCCTTTGCGGAGCACTCCTTGTCAGTGGCTGCCTTAGCGACAACTTCTTTCTTCTCTTATCTGGTTTTTCTTAGGTTGTGGCTTGCTTAACCTCTTTCTTTTTCTGTGTTGATTTCTCTTGAGTAACTGTCTATGCAACTTCCTTTTTCTTCTGTGTTGATGTAGCCTGCGTGAAGCAACTTTCCCTAGCCATGCTTGTTCCTGCGCCGAGATCTGATGGGTGCCTCCACTCAACTGGCCATTTTCCTATGACTTCCTATACATTTGCATCCATTACTAGGTATGGTAACTTGTACCATATTTTCTTAGGGTCTCGCCTCCGTGGATGGATACGTTATGAAAATTCACTTTAAACTCTGCGTAGGCCTCCAATTGTCCAAAAAATGTTGGTGATAGCCTTGGCCTCTGGCTGATCATGGTGCGAAGGTCCATCTAGACCAACACCCAGAACACTTTTGTCTCCATTGTAGAAATTCTTCAAATTCTCTACAAATCTGCTCTGAGACCTATGTGGAAAATCTGACTGTAGGTTATCTCGATAATGCAATATAAATCAAAGCAGAATACTATAACCTATTTCTACTATCAATTTGCGGGAAGCTTAAAGATCGAGCTAAACACATATAACTAGAAGAAGAAGAATCAATGCACAATACACATGAACATACTTTGGGGAAAGCCTCAGTTAAAAACCCCACTATCTGTATTATCATACAAGGTGGAAATACATAGGAATTATACAAAGCCTTAGCTCTCATAGCTAGCTAGCTCTCAGTACAATCCTCATAGATCCTCATAGGCAATCTTGGTTTCTCACAAGCCTTTCCTCTGCCCTCCAAGCTCCTATTTCCTTGCGCTGTTCCTAGTGGATGATTCTCACCTCACCAAGTGGATGATCACCTGATCTCACACCCTGTAAGAACTGTGCAATCCTCAAGGAATTGATCCCTTTTGCATGCATGAATTTTCTTTATAGGAAAACACATGCAACTAATAGTACATTGTCCTTGTCTTTAATCTCAACTGGGTCTTTCTCAGAATAGATATGCATGAGTTTCTGATGAGGGAATATTTAGTTATCTGGAGTACACTAGTTGAGTGCATGCATGCATCAATTGACTGTTAACTCTATATTAGTTGCTCACATAGTTTGGAACTAATTTAAATAGAATTAACTTAGTAAACCAAGTTAACTAATTACAACTCAATTACAACTCAATCTTATCTCCTTAACTCAAGGCTTATCTCCTTAATTTAAGGGATAACTCTTGCATGACTTTAGAACGACTTCTAACTTGAATTTCTCCAACTAATTAAGTCAAAATAACTTAATTAATTATTTCCAAGCAGTTGGTAAAAATAAATTCGATTTTAATTCACAATTTAATTTAAGGACAAATTAAATTGGAGTTTTTGGATTCTAATTTTATCATTTCTTGTTGCTATTTTCAATACTCCCTCTCAACAAGAAAGGAATTCAACTCAATCCCGATCGTGAACCTTTGGAATGTTATGCATGTAACAATTCTCTCTAGTGTTGTTGCTCTAGCAACTCTAGAAACAAAAAAAAAATCAAACCTAAATCAGTATGATGCATCTGTCATCAACGTCTCTGACTGTTATTTCCTCTGTCAACTGAAAACTTTGCGCTTCTGCTGACTCTGCCTTTCTGCATTGTTGTCAATCCTTCTTTGCACTCTTTAGTATATGACTACTCTAGCCTCTATCACTTTGATCTCTGACTGCATCAATCCCACTGATTCCTCCTGCTACTATGTACTTTGGGCTCCCATAGCAAGGTACGATCCATGAGATAAAACCTCTCAATGGACCCTACCCAATTTCAGCCTTCTTGGGACTATCACTTCACATCGCCCCACCTCACACCTGGAGGTATGGTTTCATGTGATCCTTCTTCCCACTTGGATCAAAATTCCACCCTAATGGAGGTATCTGCATGAGTGGATCTCTTCACTCGGTCTCCTCTGTGCTTCTCCAATTGTGGCTCCTCCACAATTGTCTGAGACTTCTTCTGGGGCTACATGTTGAGAGGTAATTTACTCTCCCTCTCAAACACCAAGTCTCTAACATTTTCCTTTCTCGTCAAGGCTTTGCATGCATCTTGAACCTCAATAGCATACAAATTCTTAACTCGTGAACCAATCTATTTCACTTGTCTCATGGTGATGTGTCTAAGGAAAACCTTTCCCTTACTAGAAAACAAATCATAACCACGGTCTTCCAATACCGTGACTGAAACAAGATTCTTCTTTAGTTGAGCCATATACTTCACATTTTTCAAGGTGATAGGAGCTCCATGCTCACTCTAAAAAGAAATCATTCCCACTCCTGAAACACTATACTTTCCGTCATCACCCATCTTTATGCGCATCTTGAGGTCTTTCTCCTCCAAGGCACTGAATAAACTTTTATCATTGGTCATGTGGAATGAGGCTCCACTGTCAAGATACCAGACACAACCCATCATTGATGACACCATTCATGCAATGAGGGTAAAGTCCATTTCGAACTGAGAGGCTAATGCTTCACCTTCCGATCCTTCCGAGGATCCCTTCTTGGACTTCTTCGATGGGCAATTAGTCGCATAATGTCCCATCTCATGACAATTAAAGCATCTCACTTTAGACTTGTCACCCTTCTTCCCTCCATGAGAAGAATTCGATTTGGAATGGGATGCCTTCCCCTTCCTTGTCTTACTTGCTAAGGCCAGATTTTCTTCATCATCATCCTTGGATGAAGAACCATCTCATGTGCTCCTCCTGATCTCCTCCTGCATTAGATTCGACCACAGTTGTTCCCAATCCGAAAGTTTCTCCCTTCCATTCACAGAGTCTTGGTAGCTATTCTAAATCTTTAGAAGGCCAAGGAGAGTGAGGCTCACCATATCATAATCGACAGTAGTTATTCCCACACTGCTAAGGTCATCTCTATAGGTGGTTAGCTTGTTCAGATATGTCGAAATAGTATCGCCCTTCTCAATCTTGATTCTTCGAAGCTTATCCTTGAAAGCCAATTTCCTCTGGTCACTACTGTTATGGTAGAGGTCCTTTGTTGGGCATGGAATCCTCCCAAGGCATGTTTTGGGGCTTAAAGCCCAAGTTTTGACTGAATATTTTTGTAAAAGCTCCATGAATGGCAGGCGCAGGGTGTGAAAGTATAATAGAGTCATAGGGTTGTCCACCCTAGTTTTTGTAATGTAATGTCAGCTGGATAGACCTACCCATAGTCAGTAGGCCATGGGATTATATAAATAGAGCGAGGCTCTAAGTGTATAAAATAACAAAGGAATCAATAGAAGGGAAGAATGAGAAGTCTAAGTGATTGAGTCAAAGTGTAAAGTGTGTCTGTGGGTCGTAGAGTAGGAGAAGGCTCTGCGACTGAGTGCGCAGAGGCTTAGTAGTCTGTAGCTGAGTGCACGGACCCCTGCAACTGAGTGGGTAGGGCAAGTCGAATCTATAACTGTTGGGAGAATCAATAAAGAGAAGTTTTGCTATAATTCTGTGGATATTTTCCTGGTTTAATGCATGATTGGATATAATTTGCAAGTATACTGTTTATTTATAGCGCAATCATGTATGAATGTTTTGTATTGATAATTATAACTTAAGACATTCAAGTAGGTGAAGGTAATTAATTAACACTGGAAAATAAGTAAGATCTTGGGTAGTAGCATAGAGGGCGGCACAACCCCTGGTTAGGGCTGTGTGAAGGTAGTATATCAGGCCCCAAGGAATGGGAAGTGTGCGAAGTGACCTGCATGCAGGAACAAAACAGAGGAGCAGTCTTACCTCTCAGACATCTCAAGGGTGCAGAAACCTGGTTCTAGCACACTCCCATACTACTTTGAGTGAGATCTCAGTCTGCGCTCCGCAGAATGTTGCCAAAAGGACCAGTAGTACAGGGATTTGTTTGGCTAATTAACTCTGAACTGGGGTTAGGCCACAACAAGCCAACAAATGGTTCTATTGTTGGGACCGGGGTTTGCATAGAGATGTCTGATGTTGTATCACTGGAATCTGATAAAGAAATTAATTGAAGATTGGTTGGACAGAAAGATTCACGAGTTCATGACGTAGGAAAACAAGAATCCGTGACTATCAAAGGAAGAGTGGTTAGACTGCTACTTGTATACAGATATCCACAAAATTTTCTTTGCATCCTTGCCCACTGAATTGTATGACTAGATCGCGAAGCTAGCAGATAGCTAAGGAAGATGTAAACTCGATAAAAATACTGTGTGGATTCCAGAATTGGTGCGCAGACTGGAAGCATCGGAAGATCACTGGCTCAATCAAATCATAGGAGGATTCATCACTGAATTCTTAGTAGATACTTTAGCCAGCTATAGCGAGGCAGAATGACGCTTCCTCAAGGGACCGCGAGGTAAGTACGTTAAATATTTGAACACTTGGATTAAAATACTACTTTGTGAAAAGTGGGTTATACGAATAAATTGATGTTTGGGGCTACGCAAAGTGGGAGAATCTACAGAACGAAGGTAGCATAGAACTAGAAACTAGCACCTTGATTTCACCTCCGTGAAGGGGAAAAGAAGAGCTTGCATAGGTCTCACCAAGAAGTGCGATCAATTTGATAAGATAGAGAAATCCACACATACCACCCCCACCTACACCATCACCAGTTTCACTTTCTTCACCCCTGTCTTTGCCTATACCACCTCTGCCACCACCGCCAAGTAGTATGGCAAGCGCGATAAAGCTACCAATGTTCAAGGGAGTAGGGAAAGAAGATCCGGACTAGTTTTGGTTCGTGATAAAATCTATATGGGAAGCACAGGGTGTCACGAACGACAATATAAAGAAGGCAAGGTTGGTCAGTGCTATGCAGGATCGCACACTGACCTGGTACATTAAGCATTCTAGTGACAATCCAAATGTGAGGATCGTAGATATCCAAGCTACGATAAACAAAGAATTTAGCAGGTTAAATTCTGAGACACAGTCGATCATTGGATTCAAGGAGATCATAATGCTACCGGGCGAGACCCCGTGGGAATTGGTTCAAAGACCAAAGTGCACAATTCACAAAGTGAACATGACATTAATAGATGGGAAACACTGCGAATGGTTCGTAGCATCGTTAACGCTGTATCTATCAAATGTGCTGTCGCAACAAAGGCTAACCACTCAGGTTAAGGCTTTGGAGGTCGCGATGAGATTGCACAAGACTCTAATGCAAGATCCTAACCTGGGAGTTTAGCAGATTCATGTGTAGTTGAAAAACTTGTGCCTGGAGATGCAAAGTTTGAAACAAGACATAACAACCCACCCAGAGATGCGCGATGAGGTATGGTGTGTAAAATGAAAGGGCAGGCGACACGAAAAGGACCACTGCCTAGTATTCACGAATTACCTTGCGGGAGGAGGGCCAATGCCACTAAGACCAGAGGCACAAGTAGGACCAAGCACAACACCTGCACTATGGTGCGCGACTTGTCAGATAGGAGGAAAGCATGTTACAGATAACTTCCATCTATTACAAAAGTGCAGGTCAGTAGGACATGCTGAGCGCACCTGTAGAAGTTATGAGCTAATGATGGATCGAATTCCTACCTACAGAGTTCAGGCCAAAACACGACCCCTCGATCAAAGCATAGGAATGGCGTGCACCAGATTTTAGGGGCACGAATGAGGCTGAGGTGGAGGTGGGCCAAGAAGAGGTCGTAGACAACTGATATGTTACAATTCCGAAGGGCTAGGGAATTATGCCTGCGATTGTACAAATCTAATGCAATCATCATGCTTTTATTGTACGTTGTTTGACCATGAGACAGAGGATTGTCCCACACTGATAGTGAGGTTGCACGATAAAGGAGCACTCCAGCCTCCCCCAAGTCAGAACTTGCAAATGATGACGTCTGAGCCGCGCAAGGAAGACCCTAATGTAAATATCGTGCTCTGGAGTGGTATAACGACAGGGGATGACAAAGGCAAGTAGCCTGAAGAAAGTACCTGGGTTCACAAGGCTCCAACGAAGGAACCAGAATTTGATTTGGAGCATGCTAAGGAGACCTTCATGGAAGCCAAGAGGAGCTTTGCTGATGCCTCCACTTCAGGAAGTAAAGACAGAATGGAGCTGGAAATGGACCCATCAATGCTCACTATGTTCTTGGAGACATGCATGAAGCTGTTGTGCATCAACAAGGCTGTAAAGGGGCTGCAAGAACTCATAACTAGATGCGCTGGGACTGCACCAGGAGAACCACGCGTAGTCTGGAATCTCAAGAAGCACATGACACAAAGAGGAAGGGAGATGAGATTGATTGCGTAGATCGAGGAATATGAGATGGACCAAGTGATTCGGGATCTAGGATCAGATGTGAACATCCTACCAAAGTAGACATGGGAGCACATGGGCAAGCTTGCGCTGCAATGGTATCCTATCCAACTGTTATAGACATTTTTGGGCACTGCAACCCCAAGCATAAAATGTCCATAAACCAAGGGCTCCTAAGTCCCTAAAGGTGTTGTTCCAACCCCTAAAAGAACAAGGTCAACTGATTACAGCATCTCCCAGAAGTTCTCCATGAAAAACTACTCAGAACTGGTCAAAACGGGATCATTTAACTTGCTCCATGGCCAGGGTGTGATGCATCTCACGTTGTACACATGGAAAGTGTGTTGCATTTCAAAAAGCCCTTCTATGGGGTGTGATGGACGAGAAAAGACAAGTGGCAGAGACAGTTTGCGAGGTGGATGATCATGGAATCTTCCAGAAACTTCTCCTGTGACACTTGCCTCTCAGAATCGCCCAAGGATGAGTAAGAGATCAATGAGATCTTCAAGTGGAATCAAGAACTATCAGAGAGAAGACACTAATCAAAAACCCAGAGTTGACTCACACCTTTGCAAATATCTATATATAGATCTCTCATCCCAGAGATCCGGAGGTGGGGGGCTGGAATTTTGCATCTTGTAAGGAATTTCTGTTGGTTTCTTGAGGCAACATCATAGTGTTGGGTGATCTAAGCTTTGAATGAGGTGAAGAAGGGCTTACTTGCTGAGAGGATGATGCTTGGTCAGAACAACTGGTTGTAACTCTCTTGGCTCTTTCTTGATTATCAATAAAGCTATTCAAGTTTTCCTCCATACTCTTGTGTCATTTATGTTTCATGCATTTGTATGGTCAATTTACATCTGATCCTATATTGTTTATGATAATAGATCCATGTTCTTGTATAGTGTTATGCTGCTTTGATTCTACAGGTACTCTGTGAAACTAGGTATATAAGGAAGCAAGTAGCAAAGGACTATCAGAAGAGAGAGGAATTGAGCAAGGAACCAAGCGCAAGACAGAGGTTGGTCTCCTTTATTCATCTCTCATCTATCTTTCATAAAGGAAAACGAAAGTAGTTTTACTTTGTTTGTTTCTAAGGTAGCTACCACACCTTTGTTTCTAAACCTCGTGCCAAAGTAGCACTTAATTATAATATAGTAGAGGACCTAGCCCAATCGCCGTCCGCTATGTCGACACTTGATGTACCGCAAAATTGCCTCTCCCAAAAGCAGGATCTATTATCAGTAATAGGTGGGATTGACCCAACGGATTCCAATCTTGTATCCTTTAATCACAAAGGATATGACCCTCAATTACCAGCTCAACTAGCTTTCCTTATTCAAGTGAAAGCCCTCAACAAAACTGTTCATCGAACAATTATTGATGAGGGGGCATCTACATGTATTATGCCGATGAGTTGCTGGAAAAATTTAGGCTCACCACCCTTGTCGCGATCGTCAACAGTGTTAAAAGAATTTGATGGACGATCATACACTCCATATGGGATTTTAAGTAACTTGCAAGTTGAACTGGGGGGAAAACCAATAGAAATTGATGTTGAAGTAATCGACGGCAACCTCGATTACAACATCCTACTGGGAAGGCCCTGGATTTATGCCATGGCCGCAGTTGTGTCGACCTACTTCAGGAAGATTGCATTTCCCTTCCAAGGAGGAATTACAATCGTCAACCAACAAACATTTCTCCCCAACATTTCACAAGTTACAGGAAGCATTCCAATGATCCATGGAAGCAATCATTCGCTTCAAAATATTGGAGTAGGCCTCCTAAAAGACCCTGCCTTAATGGGTACTTTTGCCCTACCGCCTTCGAGTAATCTGGCGGAAGTGGCCACAGTGGAAACCTGCAATATGAAATCTTCTATATCTGATGGATTCAGAAGATTCCTAAACATTTTGTCGACATGGATCATCGCCATTTTAGAAATTTTGTAGCAATTAATTTTCTTAGCATGGGGGGCAAACCAAAATCAATGCTCATCGAGTGTTTGGATAGATAGGTCTAAGGAATATGGCACCTCTTCTGATCCTTGGTCGCATGTACAATCTACAGACGAAGGAATCATTCAATCGATGATGATAGGAGAGGCACCATGGGAAGATTACCACCATCGCTCCCATCTTCCGGATTACCATGAAGATTATTCTAGCAACCTTAATCATCCTTCAGTTTTTTATTTTCTATCAAAAACTGTAAATACGGTGGATTTCGAGGATGGTTCTTATCTCGTGTCGACCTCATTAAAAAATGAAACAAGGATTCATGAGGATAGTTCTTTTACTATGTCAACCTCATTAAAAAATGAAACAAATCCCCTTTCCAAATCTCAAAGGTCAACCTTCATTCCAACCACCGAGTTGAATGCAATGAAGCCTGGGGGGCATGCACCTCGATTTGCATTATTATGCTAGGGGCATGCAAACTTACGAGCAGTGTTACTGCAGGGTTCAAGCTCGTTAAAAAATAAACCCGCATCGAGCAGTTTTATCGTGGAATTCAAGCTCGTTAAAAAATAAACATAAGCAATGAGCAAGTGTTTCCCCCAATGTTTAAGCTCATTAAAAAATGAACCAATTTCTGGAAAATAACCATCGTGAATGTATTACTTCAGCCTTTGAAGCCTTGGTCGTGTTCTCATCATCACCTCCACTCTGTATTGGTTGATCATTCACCTCCACTTGATTGTTTACCCCTTTTGAGGAACAGCTGCGAAGAATGATTCTATTAGCCATCCTTGTAACATTGCAGTGATTGGGAAATTCCAAACCTTACCTGGAATTAGCTACTACCCGAATTTATCACTCATTCCTCAAAAAACGAGTCTCCTTTAAGCTCTTTTCAACTGAATCGTAAAATATGAAAAGTTTTCTGAGCCATTGGCCTCTCCAGCTCGTTAAAGTGACCAGAAGTGCTATCCCTCCTCTAGATTTTAATCTTTTTGGACCTGAGGGATTATTACACAAAAAGATCGAGCGCTTGTTTTGTTCGGCTTGTTAAAAGTACTGAAAATTCATCCCTTTTATTGTTTTATACTTTTTCGGACCTAAGGGATTAGATGACGAAAAAGGATTTTTGGAGTTTCCTTTACGTCCCTTTTCAGACTCTCTAAAATTGAAAAGGACCGAGTTATCTTTGTCGGTAAACTCGTTAAAACCTAATAGCGACAAACTTGTCCATAACAGACAAGAACGAGTTTCACTATCGCTAGGCTCGTTAAAACATAGCAATGGATTTGCCCGAAGGGCAAATTATAGAACAAGCATATGTTATCCTCCTCAAGCTTGACAAAAATAGAGAGGTACTGGTCAGCAATGACTGGGGAAAAATTGGGAAGAAAACTTGAAGAAACTTTGTTGGTAGCAAGTCGCTCTTGAACATGACACTTTCACTCCGCATCCAAGTCGGGTTGGGTTGTTTCATTCACCGGTCACATCACCATGGTCACATCACACCATCCATATTTGGGGTTAATGCTACCAATCCATCATGTCAGTGTCACCAATATGTTCAAGAGAAGTCACTCAGAGAATTCACCTGTGTCTCACCTGCTGCAATACATTTACGCTCCATTCTTTCATGGCCGCCACCCTGAACCTTTTATCACTAGATCGTTTTCACCTCCATTAAAATCATTTGCTCCGTTTCGTATCATTGATGTGGGATTCACTACGACCCTCCTATGACGGATCGCTTCTTGTTGACATCATCTCATTATCCAAGAAGTCGATCTAGGAACAACCCTTTCAGTACTTTGAAGCTTGCATGCCTCAATGGCAAGTTTCTCACTTCCGGCGACAAGTTTACATCAATGGCCTTCGACCGAAAGATTTTGCGTGGTGTTCAACGCCAAGTCATTTATTCACACCACGTGAATTGTACTGTAGTACCTTGAGGGTCATCATCATTATCGGTGATTCCTCTCGTGCCTGTTAACGGCTTACATCATTGGCTGGTAATCAGGCGATGTCTTTCCATGTTCGACTCCAGAACATCTCTCACATGGATTGACTTGTACTTTGAGTGAAGATCAAACGAGATTGAAGACCCCGGATCTAGTTTCATCCATCCAGGCTGCGATATATATTCAGGAAAATAAAGTCATCAAATGCACATCATTGCTGCACAAATAATCATCCAATCTAAGGGATGGTGGCTCTACTAGAATCATCAGTCTACACTCAGACGATTGTCTGTCTCATGTACATGAAAAATGAATTTATAAAGCTGAGCATGGGAATGCCCGCCTCAGCTAGATCATGAAAAAATTATGAAGATAATGTATTGTATTGTATCTTATTACAGGTCTCCTTCCAGCTTGAAAGAACTTCGGATCCTCATGATAAAGCATTTCACCCGACATCAAAAGATTAACGACCACATGCTTTAGGGGGCAACTGTTATAGAAATTTTTGGGCACTGCAACCCCAAGAATAAAATTTCCATAAACCAAGGGCTCCTAAGTCCCTAAAGGTGTTGTTCCAACAATCTAAAAGAACAAGGTCAACTGATTACAGCATCTCCTAGAAGTTCTCCATGAAAAACTACTCAGAACTGGTCAAAACTGGATCATTTCACTTGCTCCATGGCGAGGGTGTGATGCATCTCACCTTGTACACACGGGAAGTGCGTTGCATTTCAAAAATCCCTTCTATGGGGTGCGATGGACGAGAAAAGACAAGTGGCGGAGACAGTTTGCGAGGTGGATGATCATGGAATCTTCCAGAAACTTCTCCTGTGACACTTGCCTCTCAGAATCGCCCAAGGATGAGTAAGAGATCAATGAGATCTCCAAGTGGAATCAAGAACTATCAGAGAGAAGGCACTAATCAAAAACCCAGAGCTGACTCACACCTCTACAAATATCTATATATAGATCTCTCATCCCAGAGATCCGGAGGTGGGGGGCTGGAATTTTGCATCTTGTAAGGAATTTCTGTTGGTTTCTTGAGGCAACATCGTAGTGTTGGGTGATCTAAGCTTTGCATGAGGTGAAGAAGGGCTTACTTGCTGAGAGGATGATGCTGGGTCAGAACAACTAGTTGTAACTCTCTTGGCTCTTTCTTGATTATCAATAAAGCTATTCAAGTTTTCCTCCATACTCTTGTGTCATTTATGTTTCATGCATTTGTATGGTCAATTTACATCTGATCCTAGATTTTTTATGATAATAGATCCATGTTCTTGTATAGTGTTATGCTGCTTTGATTCTACAGGTACTCTGTGAAACTAGGTATACAAGGAAGCAAGTAGCAAAGGACTATCAGAAGAGAGAGGAATCGAGCAAGGAACCAAGCGCAAGACAGAGGTTGGTCTCCTTTATTCTTCTCTCATCTATCT
Organism: Pinus tabuliformis; assembly: GCA_031772625.1. Classification (NCBI taxonomy): domain Eukaryota; kingdom Viridiplantae; phylum Streptophyta; class Pinopsida; order Pinales; family Pinaceae; genus Pinus; species Pinus tabuliformis. The sequence goes on from CM062813.1 coordinate 25,939,338, forward strand.
TTCATAAAGGAAAACGAAAGTAGTTTTACTTTGTTTGTTTCTAAGGTAGATACCACACCTTAGTGGGATTAGCAGTTCTACATAGACACTTTTCCCTGTAACACCAACTATAGATGGAAAACTAGCAAAAGATCCTACCTCTGGGGAGATTGTAGGGAATCATAGTAGATATCAGAGGAGCAAGCACACTAACAGATTTCGAGGTGATAGAGATTGTTGATGACAACAATCCCAACCCCACGCTATTGTGAATAGATTGGGCCACTGACATTAATGGAGTGATAAATATAAATAAGTGCAAGATGATCTTTGAGAAAAATTCTCTACGTGTGGTGGTAACTTTAGACCCTGCAGAAGGATCATGCTACATGCAGCCGGTGCGCAACTACAATAACGATGATGACTTGGATTGCATCTACAAGATAGATGCGCGTGAGCATGACTAGGTAAATCCAACCGTGGATGGCTGAACCTCATGGGAGTGTGAAAGATCCTACACATTCGATTCTAACGAGGAGATAGAACGATGGCAGAACCAGTTACACGAGGTAACCACGCTCAACTGTAACATGATGACAAAGTCACTACGCTGCGTAGAAACAGGGGAAAGAGATCTACCTATGTATGATGGGTTAAGCAAGATGGATGACTTCCTGACAAAATTTGAAAAAGAAGTGCCAAAACAACAACACTTCGACACTCTGAAGTGGGTACTACGTGCTACACCTACAAGGTGGTGGGGTACACACCAAAGAAGTTCTTAGGACTGGTGTGACTGTCGAAGGATGATGCACATGCAGTTTGGGAAGCCTCAGATGCGGTTAAAAGACAAGTATGATGGATGGGATGATCCACATGCACACCTCGCAAAATGGACAAAGGTCTATGGGGAAGAGCCACAACCTAAGTGGGTGCACTTGTTCTATCATACCTTGGATATTATACCCATGAATTGGTATATAGAAACGGAGCTCTGCCATGGCACAAATTAATGGGATATCCTGCTCGAAGGATTCTTGTTAACCTTCACGTTTGAGGATCATTGGTGGGATACTGTTGATGATGCGCTACAAGTAGTAAAAGCAGCTATTTTTAAAATACACCAAGAGCCAATGGAAGTACTTCATCTTGAATGGGTGACGCAGCTGAGCTGTGCACTGGAGTGTTACACCGTAAACATTGAAGAAGATGACGAAGATCTGCAAAAAGTTAACATCCCAGAAATTGAAGGCTATTGTGAGGTTCAAGGGCCATTGATTGAAGACCCTGACATTACTATGTTGGTAAAGACAAAGCAAGTAAACATTGGTACGAAGGCCAAACCTAAGTATGCAATGCTCGACGAATACTAGGATGATGCCACGGTAGATAAGGTCGCTGAGTTACGCCTTGAATACCAAGACTTATTCCCAACCAAGATCACGGACTTAAAGGGGATCATTGGCGATTTAGGGATGATAAGGATCACCCAAAACCCAACGTGAAGCTGGTTTAGTAGAGGCCTTACCACTTGAATCCTAAGTACAAGGAAAAGGTTCGCATAGAACTAGACAAAATGCTCGCAACTAGAATCATTAAGCCAATGGAAGAATCCGACTGGGTAAGCCCTATGGTAGTGCAGGAAAAGAAGCAGAAGGGTGAGATATGAATATGCGTGGACCTCAGGAAGTTGAATGATGCTTGTGTGCACAGCCCATTCCCAACTCCTTTCACAGATGAAGTATTGGAAAATGTCGGTAGGAAAGAAGTATATTCTTTTACTGATGGGTTCTCAGGGTACCACCAGATCAAATTTGCGCCGAAAGGCAGGAGCAAGACCACCTTCATGACTGAGTGGGGTTGCTTTCAATACAACGTTATGCCGTTTGGGTTAAAGAATGCGCCAGCCATCTTTTCACGTATAGTTGCAACATTCAAAGACTATATCCATAAATTCCTGGAGGTTTATCTGGATGATTGGACTATATTTAGATTGGTTAAGCACCATGTAGCAAGCTTATGCTTGCTGATTTATACTTTCCGACGACACCAAATCGCGCTGAACCTCAAAAAGTGTACATTCCTTGTTCCCTTTGGGAACCTATTGGGACATGTGGTCTGCAAATAGGGACTAATGGTAGACCCCGTGAAGATTACAATAATTATGAATTTGGAAGCACTGCGAAGTGTTAAATGGTTGCGCGCTACCTTGGGACATATGGAGTATTACAGGAACTTCATCAAAAGATATGCCCAAATCACTACGCTAACGGAGAAACTATTGAAAAAGGATGTCACATTCTACTAGAATGATGATTGCATGAAGAGCGTGGATTACTAAAAGAGAAATTGGCCTCCGCCCCAATCCTAGTCTTCCCAAAATGGGATGTGGAGTTTCGTGTCCATGTTGATGCGTCATGTATAGGGCTGGGAGTGGTGCTAACACAAGAGGGTGGAGAGGGCTTGGATCAACCTATCATGTTCGCAAGTCACAGGCTATCCAAAGCGAGAAAGAACTATTCCACAACCGAACACAAGGGGTTGGCTATGGTGTATGTGCTCCAAAAATACCAACACTATTTGCTAAGAGGACATTTCAAGATGTATATAGACCATTCCGCACTAAAATACTTGGTCAATAAGACTATGTTGGGGGGTCACATATGCAAGTGGCTCTTATTGTTCCAAGAATATGACTTTGAGGTCATGGTGAAGCATGCATGCCTGAATGCAGGACCGGATCACTTGTTGCATACTGAGATGGGAGAGGAACCTACTAGTTTGGAGGAAGGATTACCTGATGCAAAACTCTTTGTTGTATGCCTTATGAACGTGCAATTTAAAGATATAATCCACTTTCTGACAACAGGGATTGTGCCGAAGGAATAATCCATCTAGCAAAAGAAGGAACTGGTGGTGCGCGCGACTGATTTTTTTGTCATCGTGGGGCATCTATAAAAAATGCGCAAAGATGAGATACTGCGAAGGTACGTACTTGAATTTGAATGAAGTCAAATCCTCGCAGAAGCGCATGGGGGCACTACAGGAGGACACTATGTAGGATGCACGACTGCACAAAAGATTCTCTGCGCAGGGTTGTGGTGGCCAACCCTTCATCGAGATTCAAAAGCACACTGTAAGGCCTGTGATATATGTCAAAGGAAAGGTAAACCATCACGGAGGAATGAGATGCCTTTGAATCATCAAATGACACTACAACCCTTCAAAAAGTGGGCAATCAACTTTGTAAGACCTATCAAACCTCAGGTTAAAACAGGTGCGCAATACATTATCACCATGACAGAGTACCTGACTCATTGGGCAGAAGCGCATCCGGTCAAAGACTGCATGACTGCCACGACTGTGAAGTTTTTGTTTGAACACGTGTTGACTCGATTTGGTTGTCCAAAAATATTAATGAGTGATCACGGTACACATTTTATGAATGAAATCATCAGCGTGCTAACAGAAGATTTCCGGGTGTATCATCAAAAAAGCACACCGTATCACCCACTAGTAGAAGAATTTAACGAAATACTGGAGACTGCACTAACCAAAGTATGCAACACACAGTAGAGCGATTGGGACCTGTGCATACTTGTAGTACTATGGACTTATAGGACAACATGCAAGAAACTAATGGGACAGATGCCTTTCCGGTTGGTTTATGGTGTGGAAGCTATCATGCCAATGGAGTATATTGTACCTAGTCTATGCATGTCAGAGCTCACAGATATGACCGACAGTGAAGCCCTGGAAGAGAGGCTTCTGCAGTTGGAATAACTTGAGGAGGATTGGTTCTTAGCTGGCTTTCATCAGCAGGTGCAAAATCAATGTGAGAAGGCCTAGCATGATCACCATATTAAGTTGCGCACCTTCAAGGTAGATGATTTAGTGCTGCTATATGACAAAAATTTTGATAGATTCCTGAGAAAGTTTAGAATACATTAGCTGGGACCGCAAGTTGTTAAGGAGGTCACAGATGGAGGAATGGTACAGCTAGTCAAACTAAATGGAGAGCCTTTCCCAGGCAAAGTGAATAGCATCCGCTTAAAGCCCTACACGGGTGGACCGACTATCTGACTAGCTGGAGAAGCATAGTCTTCACGCTCCAAGGATTTGGACAATGGCGTGGGACTATAAAAAAACATAGGGGAAACAGACATAGATGCAGAGAAGCAGTTCTGACACTGTGGTCTCGGAAAAATGCGTACAACAGATCCAACAAGCAACAGCTTAGTGCACTGCTAACTTTGCCACATTTAAAAAATAGTTGGAGGGACTCTGCACAAAGATCTCCGTGCCAACAGAGTGACTTGAGGGCGAGTCGCGATGCTTGTGTTAGGGGCCTATTGGGCATGGAATCCCCCCAAGGCATGTTTTGGGGCTTAAAGCCCAAGTTTTGACTGAATCATTTTGTAAAAGCTCCGTGAATTGCGGGCGCAGGGCGCAAAAGTATAATAGAGTCACAAGGTTGTCAACCCTAGTTTTTGTAATGTAATTTCAGCTAGATAGACCTACCCATGGTTCGCGGACCATGGGATTTTATAAATAGAGTGAGGCTCTAAGTGTAGAAAATAATGAAGGAACTAATAGAAGGGAATCATGAGAAGTCTAAGTGATTGAGTCAAAGTGTAAAGTGTGTCTGTGGGCCGTAGAGTAGGAGAAGGCTCTGTAGCTGAGTGCACAGAGGCCTAGTAGTCCGCAGCTTAGTGTGCGGACCCCTGCAGCTAAGTGTGCAGGGCAGGTCGAGTCTGTAACTGTTGGGAGAATCAATAAAGAGAAGTTTTGCTATAACTCTGTGGATATTTTCCTGGTTTAATGCATGATTGGATATAATTTGCAAGTATACTATTTATTTACTGCATGATCGTGTATGAATGTTTTGTATTGCTAATTATAACTTAATACATTCAAGTAGGCGAAGGTAATTAATTAACACTGTAAGATAAGTAAGATCTTCGGTAGTAGCACAGAGCGCGACATAACCCCTGGTTAGGGCTGCGCAAAGGTAGTATATCAGGCCGCGAAGAATGGGAAGTTCACAAAGCGACCTGCATGCAAGAACAAAATAGAGGACCAATGTTACCTCTCAGACATCTCAAGGGTGTGGAAACTTGGTTCTAGAACCCTCCCATACTACTTCGAGTGAGACCTCACTCTGTGCTCCACGAAATGTTGCCGAAAGGGCCAGTAGTATAGGGATTTGTTTGGCTAATTAACTCTGAACCTCGGTTAGGCCCCAACAAGCCAACATCCTTCAATGTCTTCCACATTGAAAATGGATTATCCTTCCCAAGGAGACTCGAGACAATATGGTCTCAAACTCCCTCAAGGATGATCTGTCTCGTCTTCGCCATACACTTCTTCCACTCAGCCAACTCTTGTGCATTAGTTGAAGTTGGCTTTTGATTTCTTGATCAACGAATTACTTCAAGCCATTGTCTTGTAATACAACCTCCATTCTATCTTTCCATGCTATGTAATTTGAGCTACCTTCCAAGGCATACTCGAGTCTCAAGCCATAGAACGCCATTGGCCAACCTTGAAGTATGATATGAATTCAATTTGAACCTGCAACCCCAAACTTCAAACTTCAAATTCTCTTCTCAGTATACTACTCATAGCGTTGATAAACTTAGCTCTGATACCATGTAGAAATTCTTCAAATTCTCTACAAATCTCGCTCTGAGACCTATGTAGAAAATCTAACTGTAGGTTAACCCGATAATGCAATATAAATCAATTCAGAATACTATAACCTACTTCTACTATCAATTTGTGGAATCTTAAAGATTGAGCTGAACACATATAACCAGAAGAAGAAGAATCAATGCACAATACACATGAAAATACTTTGGGGAAAGCCTCAATTAAAAACCCCACTATTTGTATTATCATACAAGGTGGAAATACATAGGAATTATACAAAGCCTTAGCTCTCATAGCTAGCCAGCTCTTAGTACAATCCTCATAGATGCTCACAGGAAATATTGGCTTCTCACAAGCCTTCTCCTCTGCCCTCCAAGCTCCTATTTCCTTGCGCTGTTCCTAGTGGATGATTCTCACCTCACCAAGTGTATGATCACCTGATCTCACACCCTGTCAGAATTGTGCAATCCTCAAGGAATTGATCCCTTCTACATGCATGATTTTTCTTTATAGGAAAACACATGCAACTGATAGTACATTGTCCTTGTCTTTAATCTCAACTGGGTCTTTCTCATAATAGACATGCATGAGTTTCTGATGAGGGAATCTTCAATTAACTGGAGTACACTAGTTGAGTGCATGCATGCATCAACTGACTATTAACTCTCTATTAGTTCCTCAAACAATTTGGAACTAATTTAACTGGACTTAACTTAGTAAACTGAGTTAACTAATTACAACTCAAATATAACTCAATCTTATCTCCTTAATTCAAGGCTTATCTCCTTAATTTAAGGGATAACTCTTGTATGACTTTAGAAAGACTTCTAACTTGAATTTCTCCAACTAATTAACTCAAAATAACTTAATTAATTATTTCCAAGTAGTTGGTAAGACTAAATTTGATTGTAATTCACAATTTAATTCAAGGGCAAATTAAATTGGAATTTCTAGATTCTATTTTTATCATTGCTTGTTGCTATTTTCAACATCCATGACCCTCTCTAGGTCCTTCGTTGCCCATAGCGAAGAAAACTTTGCAGCCTCTGGTAAGTAATCATCCTGTTGAGGGAACTAGCTATCCTCTAGGAGCCTTCATGCGATGAGGGAAATTAATAATAGTATTCAGGCATAATGGAATGCCTTGTCGTCGTCTTGTGCTTCGTCACAATTCAACAGGAACTCTTTGTAAAGGTACTGCACCCAGTTGTACTGTACCCCCTTCGTCCATTGTGCAACCAAGGAAATGATTGTTGGCGAGACCTCATCCGCATGACACTTTATCATAATATTTCAAGCCAATATTTGGGCGGAAAACTACATCGCTTTATCGATGATGAAACAAATAGAGTATTCGAGAGACTTCTTCACTAAGCCATACTCGCGCTTCATTTTGTCCGAAAGTTGTTACTCTCGACTCTTACCTCCAAAATGCTTGGCATGATCCAACCCTTGGTAGGGAAGCCTTGTGATATAGTGGATCAACATATTTGTGATGGGGATGGGCTCTCCCAGCCAGAGACACCCATCATGCACCAGCGTAAGAAATTGGCACACACAGACAGTGTTGATAGTGGTTTGGCTAAAGTGTGGTACCCATAGCATATTTAACAACCCACCTTTTTCAACCTCCGTGACCCACTTCATATTCTTTAGTTGCATGACTTTGGTCTCCTCATAGTAAATCTTCACCAAATATTTGTTTGTCACCAAGAGCGAGAATTTCTCATGATCAACTAGATCCTAGTCCTTCATTTTGAGTAAGGGGATGCATCCTAAATGTGTGCCTTCAAATGGCACTTTCTTCGGTAATAATGGTGTAGAGACCATAAAATTGCCCAAATCCGGATCCTTGGGTACCTTCGCTTTGCCATCTCATGAAGGGATATAATTTGGGAGCCTAGTGATAGGCTCGCCCTCCTCAACATCCAAATCTTTAACCCCATTGTGAACCTCCTCTTCATCTAGATCTAGGGGTTCATATGGATGTTTTTCTTTGTCCATCTTCCCTTTCTACCAAACCTCTGTAGGATTTGTCCACTGTGACTGTTGCACCAGTACAGCCTGTGGTTTCTTCTATTTTTCCTTAGCAGCAGATGGTTTAGGCCTAGGCGACCTCAGTGTCGTAGGCACAGACGGTGTAGCTTCCATTACCGATGCAATTTTAGGGGATGCAGTGTCAGAGACAATGACTTCATAGAGAGTGACTTTAGAGATAGTGGCTTCTGCGACTTCAGAGACAATGACTTCTGCAGGATTAGTTGTAGTCATTTTCTCAAAGATGAGCTCACAGTTCTACTCAAACAATTTTGTGAACACTGGCTATGACATAAGTACCTCCCAATCCTCTTAGTTCATAGGTTTCCGACAACAGAGTTTGCAAATATTTTTTAGAAGGAAAAGTGTTCTACTACAAGCCAACATGCGAGATTTATAGGTAATTTTGAATTCAAATCCAAATGTTCCCTCCAAATTCTGCTCATAAATGCATATTTTCCAGTGGATTTCCAAAGATTTATGCCATAAATGCAGCCTACCCGCTCCTCCTAATGATATTTTAACCATGCAATCAACAACTATGCATCCAATGACTATTTTTAGACTCATTTGTGCGACACCATCATCCATGGCGCAACTCCTCCTGATGAACTTCTAGCTTCCCTTGCACAACCCCCTTACTTCATTTTCCCATTCTTCGGGAAATGAAGTTTATAGTCCTATACTTCCTTATAGTTTCCTGGAGTACTAAGACTATCCTTCTACCATGTAGTCATTGCGTAGGGGAAAAATCCCCTTGATATAAATTCAGTCGACTCCCATTGAATCTTCTTGAAAATATTTTCCCATTCAACTTTGCGAGATGAACTGCGCCACCATCTATAATTTCCTTGACTACATAGGGCCCCAACCAATTCATTTGAAACTTCTCAGGGAACTTCATGAACTTGCTATCATAAAGTAATACCAAATAATTCACCTTGAAGGTGCACAGCTTAATATGTCGATCGTGCCATGCCTTTTCACGCTCCTTTTGCACATGTTAGTGAAATCCTACTAAAAACCTATCTTCTTCTAGCTCCAACAACTACGCGAGGCGCTCCTCCATAGTCTCGTGGTCCACCATATCAATCAATGCGACAATTCGTAAAATCGGCACAATATATTCCATAGGCATCACAACCTCTATCCCATAAACGAATATTAATGGGGTTTGTCCAGTCATATTCTTACATGTCGTCCTATATTCCCATAGGACCGCTGGTATATGCACATCCTAGTCGTTTCTTTGTGCATTGCAGACCTTCGTCAACGCGTTCTCTAAGATTTTATTGAATTCTTCAACTGTACCATTTTCCTAAGGATGATAGGGTGTACTCTTTTGATGATAAACCTCAAATTATTCAAGCATCGCGGAAATAGTTTCATTGAGGAAGTGCATACCCCTATCATTCATCAGTATCTTAGGACATCCAAACCTTGTCAAGACATACTCAAATAGGAACTTTGCGGTTGTAGCAGCGGTACAGTCCTTCACTGATTGTGCTTCTTCACACCTCGTCAAGTATTCAGTTGTAGTAATAATACACTGTGTATCGTTGTTTTTCTTTGGGGGTTGTATTAGACCCACAAAGTCAATAGCCCATTTGTCAAACACCTGTCATGAAATTTTAGGATTCAAAGGCAATTCATCCCTTCATGATGGATTTCCCATCTGCTAACACATACCACATGCCTTGCAATATGCCTTAGAATCCTTATGTAGCATTGGAGACCATAATCCTTCGTGCTGAATCTTCTACACGGTCACTCTACCAGCATAGTGTCCTCCCACAACTCCTCCATGTGCTTCAGTGAGGATAGTAGATCGTTCAAACTCTGGAACATATCTGCGTAGTATTTCATCGATACCCATCTTATATAAGTGTCCCACAACCATAGAAAAGTCAGCTGTGAGGACTACCAATTCCTTCTTCTGCTGAGTCGAATATCCTTATGGGGTTGTTCTAGTAGTTAGAAACTGAATTATATCAGCAAAGTGATCATCTTCAACTCGTACAACAAAGAGTTGCACATCCAACAACCCTTCTTCCAAACTAGTTGGTTCTTTGCTTGTCTCAATCCAAGATAAATGATCTAGTCCCTCATTCAGCCATCCAAGTTTCACAGTCACCTCAAAGTCATACTCTTGAAACAATAATAACCACCTATGGATCTTCCCCCCCAACACAGGCTTGTTAACTAGGTACTTGAGAGTGGAGTGATCTATATACATTTTGAAATGTGTGCCCAATAAATAATGTCGAAACTTCTGTAGCGCATGGACCATTGCCAATCCTTCACACTCTATAGTTGAATAATTCTTCTCAGTCTTTAGCAGTTTCTAGCTCGTGAAGGCTATAAGGTGATCTATCTCGCCTTCACCTGGTTGTTTCAATACCACACGCACCACAATACAAGAGGCATCCACATAAACATGAAATTATTTCTTGCAGTCGGGGAACACCAAAATAGGCACAATAACCATCTTTTCCTTTAACACATCTAGACTGTGCTTACACTCCTCATCCTAGCAGAAGTTCGCATACTTCTTTAGTATTTTTTCAATCGATGTAGTTATCTGTGCATAAGCTTTGATGAATTTTCTATAGTAACCAGTGTGCCCCAACATTGCATGTAGCTACTTTACTTCTTCAGAGCTTCTAAATTGACAATAACTGCTATCTTTGCAGGATCTACCATTAATCCATGCTTTCAGACCACATGACCTAGAAATATCCCATAAGGCACACAAAAAATACACTTCTTCAAATTTAGAGAAATTTGGTATCTGTGACAAGTATCCAAGATGAGGTGCAGACTTGCAACATGGCATTTTACCAACCCAAACACAGTCCAGTCATCAAAATTAACTTCTAAGATTTTATGGATGAATTCTTTCAACACTGAAATTACAACTCTTGAAAATATCGCAGGCACATTCTTCAGCACCAATGGCATCACTGTGTACTAGAAACATCCCCATTCCATTGTGAAGGTCATCTAATGATGTGATCCTCTGACGTGATCTTAATATGATGGTACCTTGAGAATCCATCAGTGAACAAATAAGCTTCCTACCCTCTAACATTCTCCAAAACTTAGTCCGTAAATGGTGTTACAAATCGGTCATGAATGCATGCATGATTGAGCTTCCTTAGGTCTATGCATATTCTGATTTCATGCTACTTCTTCTTCTCTTGAACTACCATAAGGCTCACCCAATCAGATTCTTCTACTGGCTGAATAATTCTTGCTTCCAGCATTTTGTCTATCTCTTTGCGCACCTTTTCCTTATACCTGGGATTCATCTGGTAAGGTCTCTATTTCACAGGCTTCACATAGGGATTTGAAGTGATATTCATCACTCCTAGATCCCAACCTATTCCCTTCAGGTTTGAGAACTTGGTAGGAAACAATTCCTGATATTTGCACAGCAGCTCCACAACTTTATCAACTGTATCTTCATCCCAATAATCTCCTACCTTTGCAAATTTAGGCTACACATTAGATGCAATGTTTACTTGCTTGGTCTTCAAAGGTTATGAGATATAAAGTTTCTCTGCTTTAGGTCCTTCAACCTCGCGTTGTCCTTTAGTGTTGTGGGGAAAAGTATCCGATGCGGATGACACTAACCCTTTCTAAAGGTGACAGACTTTAGCAACAACTGAATGACAAAGTTTTCATGTTCATCTTTATGAAAGCACAGAGAGAATAGAAAGAGGATCAACCAACCTGGTGTCTTGCGCTTAGTCGATCCTTGTCCTTCTCGCTTTGTATCCCGTTCCCAGCTCTTTACTCTCCAAGCCGATCCAGCTACACACAGAATCTGCACAACAAAAGGGAGCAAACTACGAGATACAAGCAATCATAATTGAAGCATGGATTAGGTTGCATCAAATATACATGTAAACACAAAAGCATCTATGTAAAACAAGTATATAGAAGAACATGCAAACTTTATTGATAGAAAGTAACAGGGTTCCAGAGGAAGTTACAACCAATGATGTTGGCCCCAATCCAGCAGCACCTCCTCGGCAGCAAGAACTCTCTTCTTCACCTCTAGTAAAACAATCACCCAATAATCCTGGCAGTATACCAACAGCACCTCCTTGCTTATACCAAAATTCCAGCCTCCATAGACCTCATAGAAGAGCTCTATATATAGGAGAGAAGAGAAAAGGATGAGTCAGCTTGAGACTGACATGAAGCTGCCTTGTGTCCTCTCCATCTCCAGTTAATCTTCAGTTCCTGTGTCCACTTGGAGATCCTTGCTTACACATGGTGATCAAGTACCTCTTACTCATCACAGGGCGAATCTCATGACCCAAGTGTCAGTTTGGAAGCTTCCTGGGCAATTGACACCTTGCAGGAGGACTGTGCCACTTGGCCAATCTCGCCCAGCACAGGTAGCCTTCATTGCTTTTGACTTCCAGTGCAGGTACAGAGTGGGATAGTTGCAATACAGCGCAGAAGCTCAGTTAAGCAGCTGACATGATCCAAAATAAGCCTGTTCTGAAGTGTTTTCAGGTGGAGAACTGATTGGAAGTGCTGTTGATTGATGACCTTGTTCTTTTAGGGGTAAGAACAAAATGTTTAGGGACTGAGGATCCCTGTAATTATTGACATTCCATGCTCCTTGACGCGAGGCACAAAAATGTCTATAACAGTTGCCCCCTAAAGTATGAGGCCGTTTATCGGGTGAAATGCTTTAGCTAGAGGATCCGAAGTTCGTTCCAGTGCTGAGGAGAGTGCCCTGTAATACAATACAATACAATACATTATTTTTCATTCATCATTATTCTCATGATCTAGCTGAGGCGGGCATTCCCATGCTCAGCTTTCTATAAATACATTTTGGTACATATGACAGACGATCGTCTGAAGATAGACTGATAATTTTCTGCTGAAACTATCATCCTTTGAATAGGATGATTATCTGCTGCAATGATGTACATGGCAAATGTTTTTATATTTCCTGAATATATATCGCAGCCCGGATGGATGAAACTAGATCCGGGGTCTTCAAACTCGTTCGATCTTCACTCTAAGTACAAGTCGATCCATGTGAGAATTGCGCTGAAGTCGAACATGGAAAGACATCGCTTGATTACCGGTCAATAATGAAAACCGTTAACAAGCGCGAGAGGGATCACCAATAATGACGATGACCCTCAAGGTACTGCAGTACAATTCACATGGCGTGAAAAAGGACTTGGCGTCGAACGCCACGCAAAATCTTCTGGTCGAAGGTCATTGATGTATACCTGTCGCCGGAAGTGAGAAACTTGCCATTGAGGCATGCAAGCTTCAAAGTACTGATGGGGGTGTTCCTAGATCAACTTCTTAGATAATGAGCTGAAGTCGACAAGAAGCGATCCGTCAAAGGAGGGCCTTAATGAATCCCACATCAATGACACGGAACGGAGCTAATGACTTTAGTGGAGGTGAAAACAAACTGTGAAATATGATTCAGGGTGGCGATCATGAATGGATGAAGGATAATGTATGGTAGTGGATGGGACACGGTTGACACTTCCAGAATGACCCCTCTTGAACATATAACGACACTGATGCGATGGATCGGTAGCATTACCCCAAATGTGGATGGTGTGGCGAGGACCATGGTGATGAGACCGGTGAATGAAACAACCCAACCCGATAAGGTACGGAGGAAAAGTGTCATGTCCAAGAGTGACTTGCTACCTTTAAACTTTGATGTTCTCCCAATTTTTCCCCAGTCATTTCTGACCAGTACCTCTTTATTTTTGTCAAGCTTGAGGAGGATAACATATGCTTGTTCTATAACCTGCCCTTCGGGCAAGCCCATCGCTATGATTTAACGAGCCTAGCGATAGGGAAACTCGTTCTCGTCTAAAGACAAGTTTGTCGCTATTTAATCATTTTAACGAGTCTAACGACAAAGAAAACTCGGTCCTTTTCATTTTTAGAGAGTCTAAAAAGGTACAGAAAGTTAACTCCATAATTCCTTTTTCGTTAGCAAATCCCTTAAGTCCGAAAAAGTATAAAACAATACAGAAGGGATGGCTGTTCGGTACTTTTAACGAGCTGAACAAGACAAGCGCTCGATCCTTTTGTGCAATAATCCCTCAGGTCCAAAAAGATTAAAATCTAGAGGAGGGATAGCTTTCCGGTCGCTTTAACGAGCTGGAAGGCCAAAACTCGGCAAACTTTTCATATTTTACGAGTCAGTGAAAAGAGCTCAAAGAAGACTCGTCTTTTGAGGAACGAGTGATGAACAGGGATAGCAGCAGATTCCAGGTACAGGTTGGAATTTTCCAATCACGGCAGTGTCACAAGGATGGCTAGGTGAAATCACTCTTCGCAGCTGTTTCTCAAAAGAGGTAAACACACAAATGGAAGTGAATGATCGACCAAATGAACAGTGGAGGTGATGGATGAAAACACGATCAAGGTTCTTATGGCTGATGAATTTACGATCTCAAAAGGTTATTTACCGGTACTGGGTTCATTTTTTAAAGAGCTTGAATGCGCCAAAACACTGCTCAAAAGCTTATGTTTATTTTTTAACGAGCATGAACTATGACGCTAAAACTGCTCGGATCTTTTGCATGCCCCCAGCATCATAATAATGCATGTCAAAGGAGGGTGCCCCCTAAGCCTTATTGTATTCAACTTGGTGATTGGAATGAAGGTTTACCTTTGAATTTTGAAAAGGGGATTTGTTTCATTTTTTAATGAGGTTGACATAAAAGAACTATCCTCATGACTCCTTGTTTCATTTTTTAACGAGGTTGACACGAGATAAGAACCGTCCTCGGGGCCCACTGTATTTACAGTATTTCCATTAGGGCGACAATCCATGCTGACAAAATATTTAGGAACCTTCTAAATCCGTTGGATATGGAAGATTTCATATTGTAGGTTTCCACTGTGGCTACTTCCGCTAGGCTACCTGCCGGCGGTAGGGCAAAAGTACCCATTAAGGCAGGGTCTTTTAGGAGACCTACTCCGATATTTTGGAGTGATTGATTACTTTCATGGATCATTGTGCTGCTTCCCGTAACTTGAGAACTGTTGGGGAGAAATGTTTGTTGGTCGACGATTGTAATTTTTTCTTGAAAAGGAAATACAATCCTCCTGAAGTAGGTCGACACAACTGCGGCCATGGCATATATCCAAGGCCTTCCCAGTAGGATGTTGTAATCGAGGTTTCCGTCGATTACTTCCACATCAACTTCTACTGTTTTGCCCCCCAGTTCAACTTGCAAGTTACTTAAAATCTCGTATGGAGTGTATGATCGTCCATCAAATGCTTTTAACGTCGTTGACGATTTCGACAAGGGTGGTGAGCCTAAATTTTTCCAGCAGTTCATCGACATAAGACATGTAGATGCCCCCTCATCAATAATTGCTCGATGAACAATTTTGTTGAGGGCTTTCACTTTAATAAGGAAAGCTTGTTGAGCTGGTAACTTAGGGTCATATCCTTTATGGTCAAAGGCCACAAGATTGGAATCCATTGGACCAATCCCACTTATAGCTGATAATAAAGCTTGCTCTTGGGAGGTGCAATTTTGCGGTACCTCAAGTGTCGACATAGCGGACGGCGATTGGGCCAGGTCCTCTATTGTATTATAATCCTGTGCTATTTTGGCACGAGGATTAAATGTCGATTTGTGTACTACTCCCTTTGGCAACTTTACCATTGGTTCAGGAATGATGGGCGGCACAACTTTGGTCAAAACTGTCGTCGAACTACTAGGTTGTTCATTAGCCTTGTTATTTGACAGCCATGGATTCCCGTAATCTTTATTCCTTGTCAAAGCATTATTCTGCTGCTTTGAGGTAGACAACATAAGCACTTGGGATCGGGAAGCATTTTGATTAGCAACCAGATTTTGACTAGGATTAGGAAACGGATCAGTCAACACAGCTGAGGTTTTCGGACTCTTAAAGAATCTTTTAAGCTCAGCTTTGAATGGACAATCTGCTGTCCAATGATCCTCATCGCATATATGACACCCCGAAGGGGGTTTCCCTTTTCTCCCTTTGTTTTGTTTCTTCTTGCTTCCTGGTTGATTGGAGTTTTTATCTTTATCCGTAGATAGAGCATTTACCTCCGAAGCAAGAATCTCTTGATTTGCTTTTTGATTCGAAGTCTTACGGGCTTTCTTATTCGAATCCCTTGTCGACTTAGCGTTTGCAGTTCCAATCACGCTATCACCGGCATGAGAGTCACTATTCGATCCGGGAGGAGGAGGGATTGAAAATTCCGGTCTGGGGGCATCAGGTATCTTATCATAGAGCGTGCCCGACTGAGTATACACTAAGTCCAAATATTGAGCACGAGCAATAACTTGCTCCTCTGTTACGACGCCTCCCTTGGCCACATCTTCTGTAATTGCCGGCAGAAGCGACTTTATAAACCACTCAGCTAATAGCTGATCCGGAACATAGGTTTTTACCATTCTGCGACGACGACGCCACTCATGTATATGATCAGATATATGTGTGGCAGTTGTCTGCTTGAAATTGGTCAAAATCTCTGTTCCAGTTTCGTACCTTATAGGTAACTGAAAGTGTGTTAAGAAAGTCGTGGCTAGGGAACTAAAATTGTCGAAAGAGGCTCTAGGTAATTCAATATACCATTTGGCCGCCGGACCAGTCAATGTCCTCTGGAAAAGGCGAAGCCTTATCGAATCATCATTCAAGGTATTCGACGAACACCACAGATGGAATGTCATCACATGATTCGACGGGTCTTCGCCCGGATTTCCATTGAATTTAGGAATGTCCGAAGGAAGTTTGTGAGGAATCGCTGGCCACCAATGGGCATAGGCGATTGGATCGTTCGTTAATCGATGTAAATCTGGTAATTCTAAGGTCGCCACAAATGGCAACTGCTGATTCAGGTTTGGCGAGGTGTACCCAGGATACGATGGAATCGCCTGAGCAGTAGGCCTTTGCACACCAGCATAATGCAACTGATGTTGATATGACTGATATGGTTGGTGGGCTTGGCCACTGTAAAGTGGTTGATTTAACCCGTTCTGAATATAGGGTTGCCCATTATTCGCAAAGATCTGTTGCTCAGATCCTTGGTACACCTGTTGAAACTGAGGTTGTTGGTATTGCACCATCCATGGTTGTGAAGCCATGTTTTGTTGTGCGACACTAACCGACGGACCAAGATGCGGGGGTATAGTCCCCGTTTGTATCTGTGTCGTCCCGGCAATTGGCGATTGTGGTTGTGTTGCAGGGTCAATAGGCTGTTGCATTACAACTTGGGGTTGACATACAACAGGCATCGATTGAACTTGCGACACGGTTACAATTGCTGGCGTCGTCGGGATACTAGACATAGGTACACATTGTTGCATGGAATATACAACTCTTGGTTGTTGGGGTAACATAGGTACCCAACCACTCGTCATTACTTCAGTCAAACCTGAATGTGGTTGAAAACTGCCGTATGGGTATCCCCCCGAAAGGGGAAGTGAAAGGGCATATTGCCCCCCATACGGTAACAATCCGGAGCTCAAGGGTATAGATGGCCTTTGAGGACTGGATGGTCCAAAATGATTCCCAAAGGGATCAATTTGTCTAGTTTCAACATAAGAATTACCGGGTATTATACCGGAAGAACAAACTGGAACAGACCAAGTTGTCATAATAGTCCCTGGGTGGACTCCTTCTAGCTGATGAGAGCTAGTCGGGACGGCTGGTATGCCGGCAAACATCGTTGGAATGGCAGCAGGAGCTTCTGCTGTCGCTGTGTCGTTTGGCACAGTCCTAGATGTCGACGGTTGTTCAGACATTTTAAGTCTATCCAATAAACTTCCTAACGATTCTTCAGGAACTTCCAGTGGCGATAGACAAACTTCTGATGCAGAAGGAAAAAGAGTGGTACCTACTCCAAAATGAATTGGAGTATTTGCTTGCTGGTCCTCTACGATTTCCTCTATTGCAATCAGACCAGGAGGAAGAGGCAGACCGTCAAATCTGTAAAAGATTTCTGGTGCCGAAGAAGGGGTTGCTTCGACAGCGACAGTTGTTTGAACAACAAGACTCTGTGGACCGGTTTCAGATGGAACTGGTTCAGTTATGCAAGTACTTGTTTTCAGACTAGGATCAGTACAACTGTCCTTCTGTTGCTGTTGAACTTCTTCAATAGAGGCAGGGATTCCAGAAATATTGGGAGTGACCAGAATCTCGGATGTTGTTGGAACTTCCGTTCTAACTTTAAAAGGAGATTTTGACCTGGTCAAGCGAGTTCGCTTCGTCCGTACTACTCTCGGTTCCGGAGACAAAGGTGGTTGACTCGCAAGTCTCCCTGAACGACGGGGTTTTAATTGACTTTCCTCCATGGTTGCGGATTACTTGATCAACTAAAATACAAAAAAGGGGATTATGTTTCCGTATTGAATGAATTTTATTAGACGCTTTTAGACACAACTTTGCTTTTTCATGTTTTAAGAGTCGAGAAAAAGCTAAAGATGACTCTAGTCGCCTTCGATGTATTAACGAGCCCGAAGTGACAAATGCTCGGTTGGACCTTTTCAATTATAGAGTTTGAAAAGAGCCAAAAGAAACTGCTCTGGAGATCTAGGCAGAGGGTGTGCCAAACCTTTCGCGAAACCACAGAATACGTTTTACGGTACGGGTGGTCGATCTTCGTGAATGCTGTGTTCACTGCATCGCGATCAGTAGGGCGGTCGACACGGCTTCCTAAGGATAAAGGATAATTGCCTATAGGGGTCTCCCAATATACGCGACGGTACGCGGGAGCTCAAATCCGTATTAGTGCTATCGTCCCTCAGGAGGAATCACCCACCTTCGTAGAGATCGACAGTCACTACGTTTAACGACGCCGGAACACGTCTCTACCTAGACCTCTATTGTGAGCGTTATGTTACAATGCGTTGTTAGATTCATTCAATATATTTTAAGTTGATCTTGTTTATCAGTTTGTCTTTCAGGATCACCACGAGATGTATTGGTACAAATTCCTAAATGCAGCTAAAATGATAAGCAAGCTTTCACAATCTTTTTAGCTTTGAAAATCCTAGCTACTGAAGGGAGAGAAAAACAATATCTTTCCACACAGAGCACAAAGCACAAACTAATGCACTTTCTCCTAGATCAGACACCCAAACTTATCAAAAATGCAAATGCAAGATGCATGTATTTCTTTTCTTTTCCTTTAATGTTGATGCAGACAAAAGGAAACTGTTGTATAATTTTCGAATTCAATTTGAAGCGTAAACAAACAAGTTTTGTCTAAAATGAAAAGACACCTTACAGGTACTTGTTTCGACACTAAAAATATATGAATTCAAACCATAAGATGAAAAACAAACAAACTCAAACAGCCATGAATAGTAATAAAACTAGCTCTTAAGATCACAAAGACACTTTTACAGTTCAGGATCTAAAAGGTCACAGCTATACTGGTTCGCTTTTCACAATGGGAAACTGGAACTGAAACAAGAAATACTGAAAGAACATTCACAGTTTCATCACACAACTGAGGCGGAATAATGTCAAGGAGAAGTGGTCTACAGCAAGTACAATGACCAGCAAGCAATCAGCAAGAAATCAGTGAAAACAGGGCTCAAACACAATGGGAAACCTCAGGAGGACATAGCCTAACTGGATCAGCGCAGGCTCTGGTCTGTCAATTTGACTTTCAGCGCAGTTCCCGAAGGGAGTACCTGCGCTGAAATGCAGACTGCCTTTGGACAGCCTGCACTGAGACACGAGAGTTGCGTTTACAAGGGTTTCCGGGTCATAAAAAGCTCAAAAATGCACTGTTTTTGCTGAAATAAAAAGCTATAGGTCAAGTACAGGCTAAGGGATGATCAAGAGGATGAAAAGCTATCACAAAGAGTAAAGAGTCTTTTGTAGATAAGCTCTTCAAATCTTGAAATTGCTCAGTAAATGAGCAAGAGTAGCAGCCCCTCTACTTCGCTTTTGATATAGTCAAAAGCTTTTCGATTTGGTACTCTTTTCTTCAAGAAATGAATAGCAAAATACTACAAACACCAACAAGATACTAGGCTCCCCAGTGGAGTCGCCAGTTTGTTGTGGGGAAAAGTATCCGATGCGGATGACACTAACCCTTTCTAAAGGTGACAGACTTTAGCAACAACTGAATGACAAAGTTTTCATGTTCATCTTTATGAAAGCACAGAGAGAATAGAAAGAGGATCAACCAACCTGGTGTCTTGCGCTTAGTCGATCCTTGTCCTTCTCGCTTTGTATCCCATTCCCAGCTCTTTACTCTCCAAGCCGATCCAGCTACACACAGAATCTGCACAACAAAAGGGAGCAAACTACGAGATACAAGCAATCATAATTGAAGCATGGATTAGGTTGCATCAAATATACATGTAAACACAAAAGCATCTATGTAAAACAAGTATATAGAAGAACATGCAAACTTTATTGATAGAAAGTAACAGGGTTCCAGAGGAAGTTACAACCAATGATGTTGGCCCCAATCCAGCAGCACCTCCTCGGCAGCAAGAACTCTCTTCTTCACCTCTAGTAAAACAATCACCCAATAATCCTGGCAGTATACCAACAGCACCTCCTTGCTTATACCAAAATTCCAGCCTCCATAGACCTCATAGAAGAGCTCTATATATAGGAGAGAAGAGAAAAGGATGAGTCAGCTTGAGACTGACATGAAGCTGCCTTGTGTCCTCTCCATCTCCAGTTAATCTTCAGTTCCTGTGTCCACTTGGAGATCCTTGCTTACACATGGTGATCAAGTACCTCTTACTCATCACAGGGCGAATCTCATGACCCAAGTGTCAGTTTGGAAGCTTCCTGGGCAATTGACACCTTGCAGGAGGACTGTGCCACTTGGGCAATCTCGCCCAGCGCAGGTAGCCTTCATTGTTTTTGACTTCCAGCGCAGGTACAGAGTGGGACAGTTGCAATACAGCGCAGAAGCTCAGTTAAGCAGCTGACATGATCCAAAATAAGCCTGTTCTGAAGTGTTTTCAGGTGGAGAACTGATTGGAAGTGCTGTTGATTGATGACCTTGTTCTTTTAGGGGTAAGAACAACATGTTTAGGGACTGAGGATCCCTGTAATTATTGACATTCCATGCTCCTTGACGCGAGGCACAAAAATGTCTATAACATTTAGTCTCTGGAATATTTATTTTCCATGGATCATCTTCTTCTTCTTCTATAGTCACATTGTAGCCTTCCAACACATGGCATAGCTATGTACTCCAGTTCAGTTGAACCCATTCTGCTGACTCTTTAGGCATTCTAAATATGGTGGCCTTAATTTCCTAAAGCGCTTCATTAATGCATTCGAATCCATCCTCAAAGTTGAAATTTAATAAGAAGTTGTCCCTCAAGATGTCCCGTTCGACCATCCCATGGAGTAGCTTTGTTTCTAAATACAAATTCATTGGGATAGTATCGAGGGTATGACAGAAGATATGTACCCATTATGGCTATGACTCTTCTCCCCAAGATTTAGTCCACCGTGCCAAGTGCTCACGCGGATCATCCTTTCCTCTATATTTCTTAGTCATCCGGGTATTAGTGTATCCAAACCTCAACTTCATCATTTACTTGTATTCCTTGCAGTCAACGAAGCTTTCCTTATGCATACCCCACAAATGGGCAGGAGTAGCATGCAATGCCAATTCAAGTGCCTGGAATCAATGTTCCTTGGGCACCTCTCTTTGAAACTCATCCAAAAAGAGATCAACATCATTTAAGCCATCATAATGTGGGAGATTTCTTATCTTCATCGATACGCAACCAATTCTGCCAGTGTTTGAGCACTTCATTTGAGTCTGAGGTACAAGATCTATCTCTATCCCATGTGATATACCCATCTGCAGTGGGATTGATCCAATATTCATCACACACAATTATCTTGTATATATGATCTAGATCATCGTCCTCCTCATAGTCGCAGACCGGTTCAGTGTAGTGCGCTCCTTCAATAGGGTCTAGTGGCACAATAACCTTGAGTTCCTTCTTATCGAATGCCATCCATAGCTTCTTTAGATTAATCACCGCATCCATGTTGAAGGCCCAATCAATTCCTAGTAGCGCAGGGTAATGATTGTTGTCATCCACTATTTCAATTACCTCAAAGTTAACCAACACACTCACTCCTTCAATGTCCATTGTTACCCCATACAAGCGCCCCATATGAATGATCTTTTGCTGATTGTCCATGTGAAGTTGTATAGGATACCATTGTAGTGCATGTCGCCCCATCCATTCCCATATCTACTTCAGTAGTAAGTTTGCATCAGAACCCAGATCCAAGATGACTTGGTCCATTTCATATTCCTCGATCTGCGCAGTTAGCCTCATATTGTGCCCAGTCCATTTCTTATGTTTACCCAGTTTCGTTACAATGCGTTGTTATGAAGGAATATTAATTTTTCCTGTAAAATTGTCAATAAGCTCTTGGAGCCCTTCTAACGCTTTCTGGTCCCTCAACATCTTCATACAAGTTGTGAGAAAAGTGGCTAACAACGAAGGATCCACGTCTTGCACTTCACTATTTCCAACCGGTTTTTCCTGACTCCCCGATGTAGATGCCTCATAAAAGTTATTTTTAGCTTCCATGAAAGTTTCTTTAGCCCGATTGAAGTCAAACCCAACTTCCTTTTCAACAGTCTTGCACACCCATCCCTCAGTTTCTGGATTCTTTCCCTTATCATCTACTATGGCCATACCACTACGCGTTACGATATTGATGTTATGATCCTCTTCACAAGGCTCTGCCCTCATCATCTAGATATTCTGCGCAGGATGTTGGGTCTGTGTCTTATTTTCTTGTATATTTGCTATAAGTATTGGGATATATTCTATCACATGATTGAACTGTCTGCAATATCCACAAGATGGATGTGTTGGGTTCTGACAGTCGTGCACAAAATGTCTAGCTTCACCATGGTTATAACCAACGTTGTGCCAATGTCGCGCCAAGGTTTATCTTGATAGAACTTGATATACCAAGTCAATGCCCTATCCTAAAACACCGTGACCAGTTGCACTTTCTTTAGATTATCATCAGTTATCTATTGCGCTGTCCACACAACATTTGCAGCAAACCAGAATTGCTCGAGTCTTCACTCACCCCTTAAGAAATCAACATCTTCATTGCATTTTGCATGTTGAATGATTGAGGTAGAGGTGGAGGTGGAGGTGAAGGTGTAGGTGTATGCAGCAGAAGTGGAGTGGATGGATGAGGTATCCTCGGGATACCCTTACTTACCAACTGCAATGTACTTCACGATGTATTCAAAATAGTTCCTTCTTCATCGCTTGAAGAGGATCCCAATAGCAGACTATATTTAGAGCCCGATTCTCAGTTCCTTCTGAAGGATTTTCGCTTCGCATAGTCCCAAGCATCAAGGTAATGGCATAACTTGTTTTTCACATAACAACATATTAATCCAAGTTTTCAGATATTTTCAAATACTTACCTCGTGGTCCATTGAAGAGCCCATGCTCTGCTTCGCTATAGTTGATGGATGTATCAATCGTAAGTTCAATGACAAATCCTCTAACTATGCAATCAATCCAGTGATCAACAACCCGCACGATGTTATTTTCTGAAGCTTCCAAGAAACTCACTAGCTCTGGAGTCAACACAATAGGACCACCAAGCCTCCACATACCTTGACTGTCCACCAATATAAATAGCCACTCGTACAATTTGCAAGGGAAGAAACAAAAAAAGGCGTCAGTTTCATCTGTGTACAGGTATCTATTCAACCACTGTTCCTTAGATAACCGAGGGTTTCTATTCTCCTAATCTAAAAATGTGTTCAACTTCCGATTGATCCACTTCTCAATTTCCTTCTTCATAGGAAACCACTTATTCAACATCACACATTCCTTAGATAGATCCTGGTCTTGGCAATAGAACCATTTGTTGGCTTGTTGGGGCCTAACCCAGGTTCAGCTTTAATTTCACCAACCAAAAAAACCCTAACTGCTGGCCCTTTTAGCAACAACCTGCGTAGCACAGGCTGTAGTCTCACCTGAAGCAGTATTAGGGGATGATAGAACTAGGTTTTGCATCCAGAGGCTTGTGTGATGGTTTCCTGAAGCTCTTACGACTTAGATATACCTTCGCACAGATCTATTCCTTCTGACAGAAAACTAATGGAACTATATCTAAATGACTTTCATATCTTTACGAAGGTACTTAATTTTACTTATCACACATAATTATTATAGATCTACTAGTTTTGCATAATAAATAAGAATTCATTCATATAAAACATATTACAGAGCGAAGATACATAAACTTTGCAGAAGTAAATAAAAGAAAACAGATGCATCAATTTCGGCCCAAAACAATCTTTGTTAGATGTAAATGTTCAGATATAGACTTCTTATTCTTACACACTCATATGCAATGGTCCACATACTCAGCTTGTGGACTTACCAAGGTCTTCATGCACTCAGCTACAAGAGCCTTCCCCTTTTTCCTAAGTACAGGAAATAAAACTTTCTTGCCTTAGCACCTTGCCCTTACAGTGATTCTTCATTTCAAGTTATCTTCTAAGACTCGATGTGACTCAACTTTATATAGCCTTTGCTTTACAATACCATGGTCCACAGACCATGGGCAGGTCTCAAAAGAGCTCTCTTACCTACCCACCTAAGGGACTAAAGCCCCTTTGAATCTACTTAGATTTGAGCTCCTCTTTCCATATTTCACGGAGACTTTACCTTTTCTACAAAAAGATATTGCAAAAATGATTCAAAACTCAACAAAATTGACCCCAGGGACCCCATCCCAACACTTAATAAGACAAAACAATTAATATTGAGTTGGGAAACTCCAACTCAACAAATTCCACTTGATGTTTCTCGGTCACGTAACGACGCTAATATTTTTACTACGTGATGACATCCCCAAATTATGCGATGATGTCAAGCTGGAAGTAGACTCTATCCTCCATGGAATCTAGGTACACTGATTTGGAAGCAATTTGTGTTTCCTTCTTTAGCAGGAGCAACATTGTGTTGATTTGGACAAGGCCACCAATGTACTTTTGCATATTCTCTCTGTTTACTTACATATCTTCCTTGATGGCTATCTATCTCAAATGTTTCAGGTATTCCTCAATCTCTTGCCAAACCTAATTCCTTCGTGTGGTATCCGTGAGTGAGCCGACTGATGGGATACCATGTGATTTCACCAAGAAGTCCAGGCTATTGTCCAATTGTGCATATGAGGCCTAAGTGTTGGAAATGAATGAGGCAAGCTATTTTTATTCTAGATGAGAATAAAAACCTTTTATTTCTCCAACTTTGGCTCTTTCCTTGTCTTATTTCCCAATTCAAGTGGTTCCACATTTTATTACATAGACCATTCATGCACAACAACAATAATTGATTGCACAACCTTGAAAATTTTGACATAATATTTACAATTATGTTACAACCCATGCAATTGGACAACTTCTTTATGCACGATAAAAAACTCCTCATAAATACTTTGCATGGTCTCTCCCAGAGTCGATACTTCACCGAGTATCGTTGCCTTCAGTTATTCTAGATAGACCTATGTAAGAGTTGCGTTCTATAACTCTAATCAAAGGTTTTCAACCTCATTCTTAACAACCTGCAAATTCTTTGCCAACTATTTGTTCTTAACCATCAAATAGTCAATGTTTGACTTTTTTGCACCTGCGAAGGCCAAGTTGGTTGCAGAAATGACACCTAGATTTCTTCTGGTGTCGGTCACAATCACCCTTTCTCTAATCAATGCACAAGATGTGAGGTCATTTGGAAAATGTTCTTCCTTGATTGTACAATATTTTTCTAAGTCTCGTCATAAGTAAGATAGTATGTGTCCATAACTGGACCATCGTTAAAAGGAACAATTTCTTATTCCTCGCTTGGAGCTTTCTCTGTTGGAGGATGGGGAGACTGAATGGTGACCTACTGTGTACTTGCCATCATATCAACATATTTTACAGCTCCATTTCCCCCCCCATGTGTTGGATCTCAATCAACTCTTCAATCTATTGAGAAATCTCCCTGTCCTACATCTGTTTGCTCTCCTCCTCTAGCTGTCGGTTCTACCCTTGTTCTTCAGCTTGCCTTTGTGTTGTTTCTTCTGCTATAAATTTTCGCCTTTCTTCCTCTTCTTTCCTTTTCATTTCTTCCTCCAATCTCTTAAGATCTCGTTATTCCCTCTGCTTCTATTCTACTTCCTTCACCCTCTGTTTCCTCTTCTTCGCTTCTATGGCCGCTTTAAGTATGACTGGATCTGCTTTCATCTTACGGCTTCACTCTCCCCCTGGACTATGCACAAATTTCCTCTTTCCCTTCTCATGTATTGGTTTATGCCCTTCTACTGGTAATTCCTCTGGAGTGATTTATTTTTGTGGAGTAACTTGTGTAGTTCCTGCAAAACTTACTGGCTCATGGGAATTGGAGGAATTGCAACAATTCCTCCAGCCAGTTAAAGGTCTTTCTTAGCCACTAGAAATGAATCCTCGCACAGTGGTAACTACAAACATTCCGAGGATCGTACATATTGAAATCCAGAATACCAAATGAAACTTTTCTCTCACCTTTCCTTCGATATTCGTGAATTTTAGATTCATGATCTCATACAATCTGATTTACAGAGGAAGAGTTGGCCAAGGTGCTTTCTTACTCATGTGCAAATTTGTTGACAATCTTGTGGATAGATGATACAAAACTTATTTCATGACTAACTTATTGGTGGCATACCTCAGTAAAATATGTAGAGACTTTTGCTCACCGAACACCTTGAGGAATGTGCCATCCAGTGAGGCAAACCAATGTTCCATCTCCAACACTGCTTCCATTTCCCCACATGACATGCTAGGTGGCTCTTCCTCAAAGATCAACTTGTACGATGGAACGAGGAAGTGTTCAGTTAGATTCTCCATTGCTCCTCTGTAGTTTCACTCTAAAAGAATCTTACAATAAACATAAACAAAAGGCTCTTGTGGTGTCAAAGTCCAATTCATGTCAGGGAATGAATTGTGTGTGCATATTACATCTAGTAGATAGCCATACATGTAAAATTTGGCTTTCCCACCCTTGGGGGGGACTAAGGGAATTAGATACATGGATCTACAACCGCTGAGCCAAAAAATATGACTACTGGAATGTTTTACCTTTGTTCACAACCTAGTTCAGTAAGAATTCCCACCCTTCAGGAAAGGTCTCAGTGCTTTGTTGGTCCTAGATTCTCCAACATAAAAGTATCAAGAGCTAACATGCTCTCCTAAGATATTTTGTCTTGTAGGTGTTGGTGGGTGTCTGTTGGAACTTTGTTGACTCTTTCACCCAACTTTTAAAAATATCATTGGTGCTCAAGTAGCTGGTGGAAACATAAAAGTAAGAATCCATGAGTGATTCTAGCTCAAGCAAATGGTACATGAGATGATAGTATGTTGCTAGAAAAGAAGCAAGCCTCTGTCTGTTGGAATTATTCACAGTCATAGTATTTGGATCTATATGAGAAACTATCCAATTAACAATGTTTGCACATGGGAATGCCAGATACATGCATGCAACTTGATGTAGCCTCGGCTTATGGACCTTAATAGATACTTTCTAGTATTCAAGGTCCACTTTGAAGCTTCTTGTTGAGAAAAATTCATTCGCTCTCTGCCATGTGATATCTGATTCCTTTTCTATAAAAAAATGAGTATCTGCATAAAATGAAAAGTTCATTGGCATAATCTCAACTTCCTCCCCAATGTTTCTCTCTGTGGTATCCTTTGAAAATATATCTTTGGTTCCATGATGTGAGCGAATGATGAAGAGAAGTGCTCAATAATTACAATACCTATAGGAGGAAAATGCACTCATGGAAAAGATAAATTAGCTTCAGAAAATCAAATTAAAAAGCAAGATCACAGTAGCAACCAGTGAGTGAATGGGAAAATTGTGAAATTTTTGAAGTGAAGGAGGGATACTAACTGCTTGACTTATGCATTGCGCAATCTCAGTAACTAGTGGTGAAGCCTGATGCTAGAGACTACACATTGCATAGTCTCAATGACCAAGGGATGAGCTTGAGCCCTGCAACTATGGGATATTGTTGATGTATTCACACACTTCAAGAAATTCTATATTGAGTCACTTATGAATGATTTAGAATTGTTACATTATAGATATACATCAGTGATAAATATTACAATGTCATGCGATATGTTTTTATAATTACTTTTTTTAATTTCTTAAACAAAGTAATCATTATTTAAATGCATCTTTCTATGGATAATTAAATCATCTATATGATTGTTTGTCTGCTAGGAATTATCAAAAATCACATTGTTATAAGATTACCCAAGTTATATAGGTATATTTGTATATTTTAAAGTCATAGATTAAACCAAATACCATCTTCTAAATGCATTATAAAACACTCATTCATTAAACCACACATTATTGGGAAACTGG
The DNA here is from genome assembly GCA_031772625.1 of Pinus tabuliformis. Lineage (NCBI taxonomy): Eukaryota > Viridiplantae > Streptophyta > Pinopsida > Pinales > Pinaceae > Pinus > Pinus tabuliformis. The sequence continues at coordinate 25,967,453 of CM062813.1, forward strand.
TCCCATAATATCCAGTCAGAGCCACCATCCCAAATGGAAAAGGAGGCGTACTAAGGTCCAGACTGTGTGGTTATCCCCCTTTGTTGGTGCTACAATTTTATAGGCATTAACAGGCTGCAAGGTAAAGTAAAGAGTTAGCTTGTGTTTGAAAGATATCAAATTGGGAACAATACATCACAATCAAAGCAAGGAAAAATAGGTCTTTTATCATAGCATGAATACTTAACAACATTAAAAGATAAGTTATTGTGGATAGAAGGAAGGCACTAAAATCAAAGCATTGGAAATTTTTTGGAGGGTGGTTGTAGTAGCTACAACAAGTTGGTATGTGTTTCACATGGTTTTATGTCTAAAAATCATCATGTTCACCCTTTTTCCTATCTTCTAGACTTAGAAAAATTTTGGTTTCAAAGTGAACCCATTAAGGCCAAGAGCACATGAGTGCACTCAGAAGTTTGATTGGGAATCCTTCATTGTTTAGAAGTGCACCATGTGCCCTCCAAGAGTGAAAAGTGTTGTCCCTAAGCCCTTTCCCCTTCCTTGTTCCAAACTACGACCTCCAAGAAACTAGATCTTCCTTTGAGCACACTCTTTCAATTCAAATAAGTGTGCCCTCCTTGAGCACATGAGTGCACCCTAAAGGCCTTAATGCCAACCCTTCAACCTTCCATAGTGCCCCATGTGCGCTCCTAGCACTTTGAGCACATTAGTGCACTCTAGAGGCACGAATCTTCACCCCTCAACCTTCATACTTATGTCATTAACCCTCCTCAACCTATTGAGTGCATGAGCGCACCTCAAAGACCTAGAGCCTTCCTCCTTTAGCCTTTAGGAGTGCGCCTTGTGCCCTCCTTCTCTCTCTTGTGCATAAAACATACTTGGGAATCTCAAAGCCTTCCCCTTCATCCTTCAAACTTGCACCATGCACGCTGCCTTCATTTTATCTTCCTCTTAAGTGCATGCCGAAGCCTTGAAGCCTACCCCCTTTAGCCTTTAAGCCTTTTGAAGTACCCCCTTGTGCTCGAAAGCTCTCCTTTCTCTTTACAAAGAGCATTGCAAAAGACATGAACATAAAATCTATATAAAACATGATATACTAGGATATTTTCAAGCTAATGGTTGCTTTTCATGAGTGATTTCAGCCACATGTATCTTAGGAACAACATGGAAAGAAAGCATGAGGAATATCAGCAAAAAAGACAAATAAAGGAAGCATTGAAGAACAAAGAACACATTGAAAGATTTATGATATAAGCACCCTAAAAAATCCAAGATCAAAGACCCTTTGGAGGGTGAAGGCATCAATGATTAGAGTCCACATGAAGAATGAAGACACAAGTGGCAACCATGTCATCAATGAATAAATTCCATGTCATTAGTCGCTATTAGTCCTGATCAAAAAATATAGTGACATGTCACATCTTCATCACATGATGATGTGGAAATTATGATGTAATTTTGTAATCATTGTAAAGACATGTTGGCTGATTGGGCCCTGACCCAGGTTCGGAAGAGGTTTTAGCCAAAAAAATCCTGCACTACTGTCCCTTTCGGCAAAAATCCGCGGAGCGCAGACTGAAGTCTCACCCGAGGTAGTATGGGAGGGTGCTAGAACTAGGTTTCCGCACCCTAGGGATGTCTTAATGAGGTCTAGAGGGGTCGTAAACCGATCTACGCACTCATGCTACTCTTGTACAATTGCCTGGCCTTCGTGAAGATCTGCAATAGGGTGTTTCTTAGATTTTTAGTATTATTACAGTTATTATGGATCTGATCTATTACTTAAGGTCTTTAATCAAGCATTTAACAGTTAAAACTAGTGCGTGCAACCATAAATCTTAAAGATACACATAAAACCATAACATGAGCATAAACATATAGATCTGCGATCAGATGCATAAACTAGAATCGAGAATAGATACACAATATTTTATAAACACTTATCTTTATTAATGCCCTTTATCCGGTTACATCCAACTTCCTGCCCTACACACACAGCTGCAAGGGTTCACACACACAGCTGCGGACTCTAACCGGGCCTCCGCACACATAGCCGCAGAGCCTCTATCTCCTATTACTACCCAGACTTGCACTTCATAGACTCAGATTTGCTATCTCATTCATACACCCATATTACTTCTATTACCAAAAAGTTACCTTAGACTTAGAGTCTTGCTCTTATTTATACATTCCCATGGTCCGTGGACCATGGGCAAGCCGACACATTCTAGATTAACTTATAATATTTTAGGGAGGACTACCCTTGGACTTGACCCATTACAATTCATGCTCTGCACATTTCATTGAGCTTTTATAGTAAAATACCCAAACATGTGGGCTTCAAGCCCCAAAACTGTTACGCGGGGGATAGCAGCCCAACAATCCCCCAACACAATCATCATGACTCGTCTCGAGTCACTCGTTGGTGCGGCGAGATGCGCTGCCCAAGCTTTGCGGATCACCATCCCTGTGAGTGACATACTACACCTCATTGTTCCATCCTTGCTTCTTGCAATGCTTCTTCAAGCTCCTACTCCATTGCCCCTACTAGTTTTCCTTACCGATGATGCTCATTCTACTTTGTTCGGTTAACACAAAGCAACTCCTCATAGGATTTTAACTCTACCTGAGATGCCAGAGCCATGATCTCTTTGTGCACGTACAACAAATTTGCAATTTTTGGTCCCGTATACTCAATATTTGCTACAGCTTGTTGGTGAGCTCCAGTATTGTAGCAATAATGCTACAACTCCTGGGGCTTCCTGTCTCTCATTTTATCAACCCGGTAGTTCGTACAAACTTGGAAGCGACGGTGCTATATGCACAAGTACTAGCTCTTGTCGCAGCTGTCACTTGGTCAGCTGGCACAAGTCCGCTAGGGCTCAAGCCAACTTCTATAGGCTCTCAGAAGAAGCTTGCTAATTGATGGATGAAAGCTATTCTCAAAGGAAAACTACTCTACTTGACAAAATGGACTGAAAGCAAATCAAAGCATGTAAACCTAGGAAACCCTAATTTAACTAGTCTAACCTCTACAATGCAAAAAATGTGAATGAAACTTCTACCAATGCTGTTGTTACCTCTAATAAGTGCAAATGCATGGATCTAAACTACTTGCATCATGAAAGATATGTTTTTGTATTTTTTCCTTAAGTGTTTGGAATGATTGTGATTTTGTGCTAACTAGGGTTTGATTGTGCAGATGGGATGGAGAAGGAAGGAAAGCGTGGGACAGGTTGGGGAGGCTAGGAGAGGTCCCTAGGGATCCTTAGCATCCATCCACAGAGGTTCCTCACATTCAGAAGCTCGGCAACCGAGTGAGTGGCCTCCTACAGGAAGTCTGCAGGGGATCCTACAGGATACTCTGGTTTCTACAGGATGTCTACAAACGGCTACAGGATGACCTACCGTGAGTGTTTGGCGTGATGGAGGAGTGATGAAATGGTAGGGGGAGATGTGTAAGGTAGGAATGAGGCTGGTGATGGCTGTAGAAGTGAAGGAATAGGATGGGGAGTGAGTGTAGGGAGTGGGTTGGAAGATAGAGGGCTATGTCAACGAAAAGGGCTAGAGAATGGAAGTACGAGAGGAGTGAAAGACTTTGGGAGATAACAGAGCGGAGCAGAGGTCAAAGATGTGTTTGCATGCGTGATCAAGATGGAGGACGAAGTAATGGAACAAGAGAAAGCAGTGTAAATGGAACAAATGCTTGTGACTATCACCAAACCGAAAATGCATTAACTTAGACTACCTGTGCTTATAAATTCAATGAACAACAATCTAAACGCGAAGGAGAATGTGCATGAAGCTGTGGTAAAGGAGTGTGGTGCAGGTGTGAATCATGTGGAAGCATCTAACCTAACGTGACTATGTTTGCAGCAATCATGGAATAAAGAAATGCGTATTTTTGGTGGTTAGTCATGGACTACACCCCAATCCCAAATGAGATGGCAGTGAGCCTTAACAACCTTTTTGTTGGAGCTCCAATCGATTATACCTATCCTCTGCTACCCTACGCAAGTGGAAACAAATTCACCATAAGCAACTCCTATCTAACTCATGAAAAAGACCAACTTAACAACCTGTAATTCGAATTGCATGTGCAAATGAAAAGCTCAAAGTGCTGAAATGAAATGGAAACAACACTACAGCAGAGGGGATCTATGGCTCTCAGGTTGGGCCCTAACCTGAGAGCTATAGTCTCCTTAAGAAAACTCAGAACTAGATCAGAATCTGCCTTCTTTATTCATAATCTAATATCATGCCAAATTGGCTTACAAAAAGGAACAAAAACTGAGCTATGCTCGAAAATTACAATAGCAATACGAGAGTTTCAACAACCTATCCAAGGCTAAGGCCTCTATACTTATACAAAAACGATGATCCAACAAGTTTCCTTGATTTTAGGAGCTCGGCTGTCCAACTAGAGTTTAACTGCTGATCCTGTAGGACGGTCATAACTGCTGTTCCTGTAGAACAGCTGGCTGCTTCTAAGCTCGGAGGGGAGATGGATTGGAGCTTGGAGTTCTTGGTGGGAATCACGAGGAATGTCCCCAAGACCGTGGACATCCTCTCCTAAAAGTCAGCAGTGCCACCCCATTGTCTCCTTGTCTCCTTTTTCGTTGTCTTTTGCTCCCTTTTAAAGCCAAAACCTGGAATCACAATGCATTAGTCACGTAGATAGAGTGCCTACCCTTCTTCCTACAAACAACATGAATAAACTAAGAAATGCATGCATAAGCAGTAAAAAATGAATGGTTTGAGCAAGTAGAATAGGCCAAAATGAGCCCAAATTGTACCAAAATTGGGGCTCATCATCACCCCCCAGCTGAACCATTTGCTCATCCTTGAGCAACCTTGCTCCTGCTCCTTGTCCTTGGCCGAGGACTCGGGACCGGAACAGGCTCTTTCTTTTCTGCTTTTGATGGCCCTGCCTTCTCTGCCCCTGGTGGTGACGAGGGTGATGCTTCCTTCCCCTTTTCTATTTCCTTGAGTCGGGCTTCGGAAGGCGACTGGCCTATCTTTCGTGTCCAGGAAGTTATTTTTGGGCTCCCCTTTTCGGGGGTAGCTGATGTTTTAGAGGGGGTCCTTGCACTGGGTGAAGTAGGTACATCCCCTGAATTGGTTTGGCTACTGGGTGGAGGCTGTGGCTTGCCCGCGGTCATCCTCTTGCTTCTCCTGGCTTCAGGTGGTAGAGGGGTCTCCCTCTCCCTTTTCTCTTTCGGTTTTGGAGGTGTGCTGAGGGCAGCCAATGCCGCTGCTGCCTCCTTTTCGAGAATTCCATCCTTCTCTTTCTTGCGTTTTGCTCTCTCGGAGCTCCTTGTAGAGGGACCCTCCTTTTTAGATTTCGGGCTTCCTGTGGAAGACCCTGCTTTGACCGCTTCCGGGCCTCCTGTAGAAGATTCTTTCTTTGTCTTCGGACTCTCTATAGGAGGCTGTTTCTCAATGACCTTCGGGCCTCTTGTAGAAGCCCCTCTTTCCAATCTCGGGCTTCTTGTAGAAGCCTTTGTCTCCGTTTTTGGGCCTCCTGTAGAAGCCTGTTCTCCAACGATTTTCGGGCTTCCTGTAGAAGCCTTGGTCGTTGCTCTTGGGCTTCCTGTAGAAGCCTGCTCCTTACTGATCTTCGGGCTTCCTGTAGAAGCCTTTGTCTTTGTTTTCGGGCTTCCTGTAGAAGCCTGTGTTTGTGTTTTCGGGCTTCCTGTAGAAGCCAGTTTTTGTGTTCCTGCAGATGCAACTCTCACCACCTTTTCTTGCTTGGCTGCATGGATTTTGCTTTTGGCTTTGACTGCAGGAGCTGACGAGGTGCTTGGGCTGGCAGGGACCACCTCAGTTTTGACTGCCCTGCTTTTCAACCTCTTTTCCCTTGCTGACAGGATGGGGGTGTCCTCTTTTGCTCTGTCATCCTTTCCCTCCTCCTTCTCCTTTCGTTCTTTCTTCTGTGTTGGAGTCGGGACCTTTTGGCTTTTCCCTTTCTTACTCTCAGCTACTGGCTCTTCTTCTTCACCGCTAGAGGATTCCGTTTCTTCAAGCAACATTTTTATGTTCCCTTCTCTTGTTAAATTCCTAAATGATTCCCATGCGAGGGGGACTTTATATGAGTGGAGAGCATCCTCCACAAGAAGCTTGACTAACCCATGGTGGGCTACCTGATCCGAATTCCGTCCTTGAGCTTTGTAGAGCACTCCATCAAGGACTGTAGTAAAAAGTAAGGAATGCTCAGCCTCTGTGCTGCAGGGAGGTCAATCTGGTGTCTTAGTTCATTGAGCAGCCTGAAGTGATACGCATATACGATGCTGTAACGACCCTCACAGGTGATATATTTCATAATTTTCAAACTAACTTCGTTCCATGGTGGCAACAGGCTTGTCCTTTTCACCCCATTTTTGTCCTCTGTGAATGATTCTTCAGGTGGGAAGAACTCCTTCTTTGCTTGCTGGCTCTGCTTCCGCTCTTCTTTATCCCACGACAGACCCATGGGCAGTTCTGTGATTCGACTTATGTGCTCTGGGGTGAGTTGGAGGCTGAGACCTCTGAAGCTTACTGTGGCCAGTGTCTGGGATTTAGGCTTCAATGCCTGCAAGAATTCCTCGGCTACTTCGTCATCGTAGCCCTGTAGCTTATCACAAAAAGGCATCCATTGTGCTCTAGTGAAGAGCTCAACCACTGCCGGGTTTCTCCTTAATGTATTTGAATCAGTGGGCTCTCGCCTGATAAACCCACCAGGCATGATGAACACAGTGGTTTTGACCAAAGGCGGTAGATACAAAGGAAATTCGGTCTTATAGACAGAGCATGCAATGAATTCACAGACCACAGTCTAATTATACTGCTATCCTGTAGAAGCGATAGTATAGGCACAACAATCCAATATTTTTTTATGACCAGACTATGAATAATGACCTTGCCACCTTTGAAAGCCAATTGCGGAAGGAGTTTCAGGGTTACCTCTTTTCTGCCACCTTTTCTTACGTGAAGACTTCACCTTCCTGTAAAGCTGCGTTCCTGTAGAAACTGCTTCCTGTAGGACTGCGTTCCTATAGAAACTGTTCCTGTAGGAGCAGTGCGCAGGCTTCGGGGAGAACGGTAGTTGGACTGCGGTTGAGGTGCGCTTCACTGGTGTTCAGTCGGCTGAAAGCTTGGCGTATCAACATGTAGAGGTATTCAGAAGAGTTACTCAAGTTTTGAAGTGGAGGTGGATGGATATACATGCACAATCTAGCCGATTAGATTTTGAATCGGCGCAGCTCGTGGCGCGGAGGGTGAGCTGTCCCCGCCGGACCGTTGGGTGACGTCACCCATCATCCGCCTGCACATTCACTTGCTGCCGCATTCATTCCCACAGATCTGCCGCCGCCCTTTTCGGTTAAACTCGTTTCTCGGTTGACGGGACTGATCTTCACGTGCGTGCTGCGTGTTCCCTTTGTCGTGGCTGCCACCCATCATCTGACTATCCCTTCACTAGCCAACGTGGCCAGTCAACTGGCCTTACGGCCGCTCAACCATTCATTTCTACGCCATGCAAACAAATCAAAGTGATACTCATGCGATTTGATGGAAGGAAGGATTAGAACACTTACCTGCGCGCGTCTGCACATGATTTCCAGTTTTTGGACGACGGATCTACCTGCTGCATGTGGCTTACACAGTCCCGGAGGCTTGTGGTTACAGGTTGTTGGCGCTGTAGTGGACGCTCTGGTTGCATGCGCCCGTGTGTTGTTTGCAGATGGCTGGGCGATGAATGGTATCCACTCCTGCAGGTTTGACTGCTACAGGATTCCCGCGGGGTGCCTTGTAACAGTCTCACCTCCTTGGGTGCATGCTACTTGACAATGGAGATGACCTGCTAATCGCGCTCCCGAAGCTTCTGATGCTCGACATGGACGTGGTATGAGCTCCCGGTGTTCATTTTTCTCTGACAACTGATTTTTCCACGAGAGCTCATTGATCTGGTTTGCTGGTGCAGGGATCTTGGTTGCATGGTGACGAGGATGGTGGAGCAAGGTATCAGCGTCGTGCATGGGCCCAAAAGAGGCTTGCATGCATCCACACCAACCCGTAGTCATCAGATCTGCTCATGAAACGCATTCAGGCTCGTTCTGAGCTTCTACAGGAAGTTTCCTGTAGAAGTACAGAGCTTCCTGTAGACAGGCAACTCTTCCTGTAGAAATTTGCACCTTCCTGTAGAAAATCGCGCCTTCCTGTAGAAAATTTGTGTCTTCCTGTAGGAGACTCAGTTTATAATAAAAGTGCACATACCTTGAAGAACATAGGCATTCTTGGAGGAGGTGCTGCTGAGGTGTCCTGGCTGCATGATAAGGACTTCTGGCTTTGAGTTGAGAGGCTTCCTCTCCTCCATAGAACACCTGCAATCTGCATGCAAATTTCACATAATGACTTATTGATCTTGTTTTTTTCTTTTTGTTTTTTTTTTTCTTCTTTTTTTTTTTTTGAAAGATAGCAGGGGCGCCTCAATGAGGTTTTCACCCTTACCACCTGCCTTAAGCGCCTCAGAGAGGTTTTCACTCAAGGATCTTTATTTCTTTTTTCTTTTTTTTTTTTTTGAAAGATAGCAGGGGCGCCTCAGATGAGGTTTTCACCCCTACCACCTGCCTTGGGCGCCTCAGGAAGGTTTTCACCCAAGGATCTTTATTATTTTTTTCTTTTTTTTTTTAGATTCTTCAGGGTGTGCCCAAAGCAGGGGCAGGACCCTTCTCTATGACCAATACTGCTTTCTCCATAGTTTTGATGAACTCTTGTCTTGAGGGAGGCTTCCTGTAGATCTTCAATCGATGCCCATTGACAAGCATGGGAATGGCTTCCTCATCAATGGTTCGAATGAGGACAGATCCATTGTCATGACACTTTTCCACTGAATATGGTCCTAGCCATCTGGTTCTCAACTTCCCCTTGAAATCTTTGTATCTGGAATCATACAACAAAGCCCAATCTCCCGGCTGAAATTGCTTGTCATGGATATGTTGGTCATGCCACACCTTCCTCTGAAGTTGAACCACTTCTGAGTGAAGGAGGGCCTGCATGCGGTGCTCATCCAGTCCATTCAGCTACAATAACCTTTCTTGCTATGCATGGCTGAGATCTAGGTCCAGCTGAGCTGCCATCCTCAAAGTGTTATACTCAAACTCAATGGACAGCAAAGCTTTCTTCCCATAGACCAGCTCATAAGGTGTGAAGCCGGTGGTGGTCTTCCAAGTGGTGTTGTAAGCCCATGTGGCTTCAACCAGGCGATCTGCCCAGTCCTTTCTGCTGCTGCTCACCACTTTAGTCAAGATCCCTTCTAATGCTCTATTGGTGACTTCCACCTGCCCATTTGCTTGAGGATGATAGGGGGTGGAAGTCCTATGCTTGATCTTGTGATGAGCTAGTAGATCTTCAACCAAGTTGGATGTGAACTGGCTCCCTTGATCGGTCACCAGCTCTCTTGGGTAGCCAAACTTGTAGAAGATGTTCTCTCTTAAGAACTCGACCACCTTCTCTTCTGTTGCTGCTTTGATTGCTTTAGTCTCTGCCCACTTTGTCAAGTAGTCAGTACACACAATGATGTAGGATCTCTGCCTCGAAGAGGGATTGATTGGACCCACAAATTCCATGCCCCACTTCTCAAATGGCTTAAGAGTCACTTGAGGTTGGAGAGGCATCTCATCCCTTTGGGTCGGTTTCCCCATTCTTTGGCATTGGTCACACTGGCTGACATATCTTCTGACATCTTGATGAAGTGTGGGCCAATAGTAGCCTGCCTGCAGGATCTTGAAGGCAGTTCTCTTTGCTGCAAAATGTCCTCCACAAGGCCCATCATGACAGGTGAGGAGGATGTCAAAGACTTCCTCCTCCCTTACACAACGCCTTAAGATCTAATCGGGGCCAAGCTTGAACAGATTGCCCCCAATCCATGTAAATGAGGCACTCTTTCTGATGATTTTGCTCTTCTCTTTTGAAGAGAGGTGCGGAGGGAACTGAGCTGAAACAAGGTAGTTTTCTATATCAGCAAACCATGGAGAGAGTACTAAGATAGCAAATAGATGCTCATCAGGCATCTGGTCATCCACCGTCCCATCTTCATCTGCAGACAAATCCAATCTAGACAAGAAGTCAGCAACAACATTTTCTCTCCCTGGTTTATCAACAATGGTTAGATCAAACTGCTGCAATAAAAGTAACCATCTAATAATACGAGCATTCACATCTGGTTTATTCATCAAATATCTAATAGCAGCATGGTCAGTATGTACAAAAGTCTGGTAACCAGTAATATAATGTCGGAACTTGTTCAGTGCATGAACCACAGCTAAGAATTCCTTCTCGGTTACAGTGTAATTCAGCTCTGCTTTGGACAAGTTTTTGCTAACGAAGTAAATGGCATATGGAAGTTTTTGCTCAACTTGTCCTAAGGCTGCACCTATGGCTTTGTTCGAGGCATCAGTGTGGATGTGGAAAGGTAGGGCCCAGTTTGGACCTCTCAGGATTGGAGCTGACACTAACTTGTCTTTTAATTCATTCAAACTCTTCTGACAATCGTCAGTCCAATTAAACTCCACATCTTTTGCCAACAGACCAAACAATGGTGAGGCTAACTTGCTGAAGTCCTTAATGAATCTCTGGTAGTATCCTGCTAATCCCAAGAAACTCCGGACATCCCTTACTTTTTGAGGAGGTGGAACCCTCTTGATGAGAGCAATTTTGTTAGGATCCACCTGCAATCCTTGGGAAGAAATAGTATGGCCTAGCACGGTCCCTTCAGTCATTAGGAATTCACATTTCTCAGGGCTAAGGGACAAGTTCATCTCGATGCACTTGGTTAGGACCTTTCCCAAGTTGGACAATGCTTCCTGGAAGTTGGCCCCATAAGGAGTAAAGTCATCCATGTATATTTCCACTGCATCATGGACCAACTCCGAGAAGATGCTCAAGACAGCTCTCTGAAAAGTAGCAGGAGCATTGCATAGCCCAAAGGGAAGGACTCGGTAGGCAAAGGTACCCCAAGGACAAGTGAAGGTGGTCTTATCTTGGTCTTCCGGGCTGATTTGGATTTGATTGTACCCGCTAAACCCATCCAGGAAAGAGAAGAACTTCTTTCCTGCCAGTCCATCCAACACTTGATCTATGAAAGGTAGAGGGAAATGGTCTTTCTTGGTAGCTTTGTTCAGCTCACGGTAATCTACACAGATCCTCCACTTCCCATTCTTCTTGGGAACCAAGACCAGAGGGGACACCCATTCACTATCTGAGATGGGGTAGATGAATCCAGCATCCAACAGTTTCTGCAATTCTTCCTTGACAATGTCCTTAAGGGCTGGATTCATTCTCCTCTGGGGTTGCCTAACTGGTTTACAATCCTCTTTGATGTATATATGATGGGTACAGACCGAGGGATGGACTCCTTTCATCTCCTTATAGCTCCAAGCAAAAGCATCTAAGTGGCTGGCCAATAGGCTACACAACTCCTTCTCCTGGGAAGGAGATAGGGAGGAGCTGATCTTTAATGCTCTCTCAGGGCCGAACTCCACACTTTTGACTCTGGGAGTGACAGGGCTGGATGTACAAAGGTCCACTAAGGTGCTAGCTTGGGCATCCTCCACCAACTTCTCTAAAGATAGTGCACTGGAAGGTGGATTCTGGATCAGGGTCTCAATCAAATCATCCTCGGTAGGAGGGTCTCTTCTAGTGGTATCTAGGGTGCACAGAGGTGCAGAGTACACCTCGTCTTCCTCTCCTTCCTCCAACCAGAGTGGTAAATCATGCTCTAAAGAAGGTTGGGCAGGAGGGTATAGGACTAGCTGCTTGGACATGGGACCATTTTTGATGGTCATGTTTCCTGCCCGACAACTTATGTAAGCATCTGCAGTAGCTAACCAAGGCCTTCCCAAGATGAGAGGATATCCAGTAAGCTTGGCCTTTGGTTGCAGAACCAGGAAGTCTGCAGGGTATTCCCAAGAATCAATAGAGACCAAGACATCCTCCACAATCCCTTCGGGAGTCACGGTGGAGCGATCTGCTAATTGCAGTACTGTCGAGGTCTTCCTCAAGGAACCCTGAAGATTGAGTTTAAGCATGGTATCCCTAGTCATCACATTGATGGCCGCCCCCAGATCAATCAAGGTGTGGGGGATAATGGTGCCATTGATGTGAACATCTACTACAGGACTTCCAGGATCTAGGTACTTTGGGCAGATGACTTGTCCTAGCATAAGGTCAGACAGCTGTCCTATGACATTGATAGTTGAGGCATCTTTCTTCCATCTGCCTGGGTGTTTGAAACACTTCTCCTTAATCAGCTTGTTATATATTGGCACATCCTTGATGGCTTGGAGAAGTGGGATTTTTACACACAACTGCTTGAGCTCACCCAAAAGCTCATCTTCTTCTGGGTTAGGTTGTGTGGTGGCTGTTAGTCTCTCAGGAAAGGGTGGAATAGGCATTGGTTCACTCTCCTAATGGTTTTCCTCATCCTCTGGGGGAGGAGGTTGGTGATCTGGAAGAGTCTTTCCAGATCTAAGATTGATCTCCTGGATCTCCACATCATAGGTAGGGCATGAGGTCTCCCCAGTATATACCTGCTGAGCCTGTCTATTGTTGGGGTTCGGGTTCGGTTGAGCAGGCATCTGAGGTTGCCTTGGAGGAGCAGGAGGTAAAGGCTGAGGTTGAACTGGTGGTGGAGGCAAAATGGCAGGAGGAGTGTTGTATTGGGGCCTCCACCCCGACTGAGGAGCACTCCATTGAGGCTGCGACTGGGTATGTGAGTGATATGGATGAGAAGTAGGTTGAGTAGGGTACTGAGGTGGATAAGACCATGGAGGAGGCATGGACCAAGAAGGATGAGCAGGGGGACCCCAGGAAGGCATGGGAGTCGAGTGGTTGGGGTTGTAATAAGCTTGAGATGCCCCTTGCATCCCCTGCTGATAAGGTCTAGATCCTTGAGGCCTCCTTTGGTTGATGAAGTAGAGAGGTTCAGTGGGGGCTTCGGTTCCTTGGTACATGGCTTTAAACCCAGGTAAGGTTGGACACTGATTTGTTGGGTGGTCCTCCTCACAAACGAAACACACTTCAACCGAATGCAATGGACATTCGTTCTTAGGGTGTCTTCTGGTGCACCTAGGACAGAAGACAGCCAAGGCTCTCTCAGCTTCTTCTTTCTTCTGCTGGATCCTGAATGTGTCCAGCTGCATGGCAATGGTCTGTCTCACCTCACTCTTAAGATCTTCTAATTGGTTTGTAAACTCATGTTTGGAGAAAGGGACACCGGTGGAGAGGAGATTTCCTCTACCTCGTTTTCTAGCTGCCCTGGAATGATTTCGAAACACAGTCTTGATGTCCTCATAAGGCAGTTGGTAAATGTCCCCCCCAGCTAACATGTGAAGGGTGTCTAAGAGATCTTCAGGGACTCCTCGGAGTAGAACCAACTTGAGGGATTCAGGGTCAAGTGTGCACCTGGCCCGTTTATAGCTAAGTTGGAACCTCTCCTCATAATCCTCTAAAGACTCATCATTCCCCATGGTCATTCGAAAGATCTCTCCCTTGGTTTCCTTGGACCTACAATAATCCCTATACTTGGTATTGAAGGCTTGCTGCATCTGAGCCCAAGTAGCGATGCTATTCCCAGGTAATCCCATGAACCAGCGTAGTGCTGCATCCTTAAGAGTGGAAGGGAAAAGCTTCAGCTTTTGCTCATCTTCAGTATAGTCATAGGTTCTACAAAGGACAGCAAACTCAAACAAGAAGGTATCAGGATCCTCAGTGGTCAGTCCATGGAAGTGAGGCAAGGCGGAGGGGCTAATGTTTTTCATTTTCATATCTCCATTGGTCTCTCAGATGGGGAAAGCTCCTTCTATTCTCTCATCTTCTCTCCTATTATCAGCCATGGCTTCAGATGGAGTGGTCTCTAACTCTTCTTCTTCTATAGGGTCTTGGTATATCTCAGGATGTTCACCTATAGGTTCCTCTGGGTCACTGTCACCAAAGAAGAGAGAAGGGTGACTCAGTGATGTGGTGGGGGTGTTTGGTAGGAATTTGCCTGATCTATCTCGGTTCCTACGAGGCATGAAATGGAAAGGACTTTTCTTTTTTGAGTGCTTTTGCTTTTTCTTTGGTACCTGCAAAACTGAAACAAAGTGATCTACAACTAACTATATTGCTCAAATGAAATTGCAGAATTGGAAAGCTAATCTAGGAAAGCAAGAAAAATTACTCTAGGAAAGCAAGAAATATTAGTCTAGGAAAGCAAGAAATATTAATCTAGGAAAGCGGGAAATGCTAATCTATGAAAGCAGGAAATGCTAAGCTACTTTTGCAGAATGGAAATGAAATAAACTACTGAGCAGAAGTAAGAGTACGAAAGTAGAAGAAAAGCAACAATTACTAATACTCTGACGCTTCCCTGGCAACGGCGCCAAAAAGATGGTGAGCTCCAGTATTGTAGCAATAATGCTACAACTCCTGGGGCTTCCTGTCTCTCATTTTATCAACCCGGTAGTTCGTACAAACTTGGAAGCGACGGTGCTATATGCACAAGTACTAGCTCTTGTCGCAGCTGTCACTTGGTCAGCTGGCACAAGTCCGCTAGGGCTCAAGCCAACTTCTATAGGCTCTCAGAAGAAGCTTGCTAATTGATGGACGGAAGCTATTCTCAAAGGAAAACTACTCTACTTGACAAAATGGACTGAAAGCAAATCAAAGCATGTAAACCTAGGAAACCCTAATTTAACTAGTCTAACCTCTACAATGCAAAAAATGTGAATGAAACTTCTACCAATGCTGCTGTTACCTCTAATAAGTGCAAATGCATGGATCTAAACTACTTGCATCATGAAAGATATGTTTTTGTATTTTTTCCTTAAGTGTGTGGAATGATTGTGATTTTGTGCTAACTAGGGTTTGATTGTGCAGATGGGATGGAGAAGGAAGGAAAGCGTGGGACAGGTTGGGGAGGCTAGGAGAGGTCCCTAGGGATCCTTAGCATCCATCCACAGAGGTTCCTCACATTCAGAAGCTCGGCAACCGAGTGAGTGGCCTCCTACAGGAAGTCTGCAGGGGATCCTACAGGATACTCTGGTTTCTACAGGATGTCTACAAACGGCTACAGGATGACCTACCGTGAGTGTTTGGCGTGATGGAGGAGTGATGAAATGGTAGGGGGAGGTGTGTAAGGTAGGAATGAGGCTGGTGATGGCTGTAGAAGTGAAGGAATAGGATGGGGAGTGAGTGTAGGGAGTGGGTTGGAAGATAGAGGGCTATGTCAACGAAAAGGGCTAGAGAATGGAAGTACGAGAGGAGTGAAATACTTTGGGAGATAACAGAGCGGGGCAGAGGTCAAAGATGTGTTTGCATGCGTGATCAAGATGGAGGACGAAGTAATGGAACGAGAGAAAGCAGTGTAAATGGAACAAATGCTTGTGACTATCACCAAACCGAAAATGCATTAACTTAGACTACCTGTGCTTATAAATTCAATGAACAACAATCTAAACGCGAAGGAGAATGTGCATGAAGCTGTGGTAAAGGAGTGTGGTGCAGGTGTGAATCATGTGGAAGCATCTAACCTAACGTGACTGTGTTTGCAGCAATCATGGAATAAAGAAATATTTTTAGTGGTTAGTCATGGACTACACCCCAATCCCAAATGAGATGGCAGTGAGCCTTAACAACCTTTTTGTTGGAGCTCCAATCGATTATACCTATCCTCTGCTACCCTACGCAAGTGGAAACAAATTCACCATAAGCAACTCCTATCTAACTCATGAAAAAGACCAACTTAACAACCTGTAATTCGAATTGCATGTGCAAATGAAAAGCTCAAAGTGCTGAAATGAAATGGAAACAACACTACAGCAGAGGGGATCTATGGCTCTCAGGTTGGGCCCTAACCTGAGAGCTATAGTCTCCTTAAGAAAACTCAGAACTAGATCAAAATCTGCCTTCTTTATTCATAATCTGATATCATGCCAAATTGGCTTACAAAAAGGAACAAAAACTGAGCTGTGCTCGAAAATTACAATAGCAATACGAGAGTTTCAACAACCTATCCAAGGCTAAGGCCTCTATACTTATACAAAAACGATGATCCAACAAGTGTCCTTGATTTTAGGAGCTCGGCTGTCCAACTAGAGTTTAACTGCTGATCCTGTAGGACGGTCATAACTGCTGTTCCTGTAGAGCAGTTTATAACTGCTGTTCCTGTAGAACAGCTGGCTGCTTCTAAGCTCGGAGGGGAGATGGATTGGAGCTCGGAGTTCTTGGTGGGAATCACGAGGAATGTCCCCAAGACCGTGGACATCCTCTCCTAAAAGTCAGCAGTGCCACCCCATTGTCTCCTTGTCTCCTTTTTCGTTGTCTTTTGCTCCCTTTTAATGCCAAAACCTGGAATCACAATGCATTAGTCACGTAGATAGAGTGCCTACCCTTCTTCCTACAAACAACATGAATAAACTAAGAAATGCATGCATAAGCAGTAAAAAATGAATGGTTTGAGCAAGTAGAATAGGCCAAAATGAGCCCAAATTGTACCAAAATTGGGGCTCATCACTTGTGTTGCATTTTTGCGAGAGAGGTGTTGCTGTCTATGAGATCCCAATCTTCAAGGCTCATCAGAGATGAAATTTTAAGCAGAATTCCTTCATTTGTTTCAAAATTCACCTTCTTTCCCATAGCTTCATAAATCACTTGCGAGACCGTGGTTTATAGAGCGGCATTTGGACTAGTCCTACTACTTTTCTGAGAATTTACGGTACATTTCCCGCCTTCGATGTTGAGCTTATCATGGCGCCACTGAATTTTGACATTGCAAGGTTTTGCGTCTCCTTTGAAAACACCCAGCTGACTCCCCCACAGTCGAGGTTCAATGGTTCCATATCTAGTGGAGGGCACACTAGCTTCATTCTCCAGATATTACAGCTTGTTTGGTGGATGCCCCACTATGATTTATAGGCATGTGGAAATTCAAATTCAGTTGTTCCCTCCTTTTCTATCCCATGAATCCCAGATTGACCGTAGATCGTTTCAACTGGGGCTCGTACTTCATATCTTAATTGCCCACCGCCCGCTCCTTTTCTCCATAACTTGGACATCTTTTCATGAACAGTGATGGCAACGGTCACTTATGTACTTGTCCATGCAGCAATGTAGCCCCTTCTGTGCAACCGCGACCCTTGTGACATACCAATTCTACACGCACCCCTGTTTTCGCACAGCTCCCTCACAGACTGCTTTATCATCCCGCACTCTCTTTCAACTGTCCGGAGTAGTGAGACTATACTTTGGTTAGTTAGTCAGGTAGTTGGCCCACCTGTGTAGAGCTTCAGGCAATTTCCATTTACTCTTCCTGAGAAGGGCTCACCATTGAGCTTGCTGAGGTAAACCGAACCTCCATATGTGACTTCTTTGACGACATATGGTCCTAACCAATGCATCTAGATTTTTCCAGGGAATTTCTTGAACTTTCTGTCATACAACAATACTAAATCATTTTCTTTGAACGTGCGCAACTTGATATGACGATCATACCAAGCTTTTTCACACTGCTTTTGTACCGGCTGATGGAATCCCTCCAGAAACCGTTCCTCCTCTAGTTCTTCCAGTTGTGCGATCCTTTCTTCCAATGCTCCATGGTCTGGCATGCCTGTCATTGTTTCTATTCGAAAACTGGGTACAATGTATTCCATTGGCATCATGGCTTCCGTGCCATAGACTAACCTGAAAGATGTCTAACCCGTCAATTTCTTGCAAGTAGTTTGGTATGCCCATAAAACAGTAGGTATGTGCAAATCCCAGTCGTTTCGCTACGTGTTACAGATCTTGGTCAATGCAATCTTTAAAATCTTGTTGAAAGCTTCAACTGTCCCATTTGCTTGCGGATGATACAACGTACTTTGTTGATGATATACCTGGAATTCCTCAGTGAGTGCGCTGATAGGTTCATTTAGGAAGTGCATTCCATGGTCGCTCATTAGAATTTTCGAGTATCCAAACCGTGTCAACACATTCTCAAACAAAAATTTCACAGCTGTAGCAGCTGTATAGTCCCTAACCAGTTGTGCTTCCACCCATCGGGTCAAGTATTCTATCGCGATGATGATATAGCTCGCACCCATCTTTCTTGAGGCGTGATGGGCTCCACAAAGTCAATCACCCATGTTTCAAATGGTTGTAGTGTCATATATTGATTGAGCGACATTTTGTCCTTGCGTGAAGGTTTCCCAGTTCGTTGACATACGTCACAGGCCTAACACGACACTTTTGAGTCTTGATGTAAAGTTGGCCACCAGAGTCTAGCGCGAAGAATTTTCTGTATTGTTGCCCTCCCTACATAATGTCCTCCTGCAACCCCCTCCATGTGCTTCATCTATCCTCGTTCAAAGTTAGGTACATATCTTCGTAATATTTCGTCATTTCCCATTTTGTAGAGGTGCCTTGCGATAACGGTAAATTCCGCCATGCAGACCACAAATTCTTTCTTCTGTTGGACTGAATACCCTTGTGGCACAGTCCCTGTGGTTAAGAAGTGGATTATATCCTCGAAGTGGCCATCCACGACGTGCACTACATAGAGTTGTGCATTAGGTAGTCCTTCCTCCAAATTTGTTGGCTCCTCACTGTTCTCAATTCGGGATAGGTGATCTGGGCCTGCGTTTAGGCATCCTCGATTTGACCTCGAAATCATATTCATGAAACAGTAACAACCATCTACAAATGTGGCCCCCTAACACAAGCTTGTTCACCAGGTATTTCAACGCGGAGTGATCGGTATACATTTTAAAGTACCAATTGAGTAGATAGTGGTGGTATTTTTGGAGCGCATAAACCATGGCTAGTCCCTCGCGCTCAGTAGTGGAGTAGTTATTTTCTGCTTTAGACAATCGTCGACTGGCGAAAGCGATCAAGTGATCAATGCCTTCCACTCCTTTCTGCATGAGGACAGTGCCCAACGCGATACACGATGCATCAATGTGTACATGAAATTCAATGTCCCATCTTGGGAAAACCAAAATGGGGACAGATGCCATTTTTTCCTTTAGAATCTCCAAACTCTTCTTACATTCCTCATTCCAACAATAGGTAGCATCCTTTTTCAAGAACTGTTCCATTGGTGCCGTGATTTGTGCGTAGCCCTTAATAAACTTTCGATAGTATCTAGTGTGTCCCAACGTGGTACGGAGTTGTTTGACACTATGCAACGCTTGCAGATTGAGTATGACAACAATTTTCACAGTGTCCACCATCAGTCCTCGTCTATAGATTACGTGGCTGAGCAAGTTGCCAAAAGGGACAAGGAATGTACACTTTTTAATATTTAGCACAATTTGGTGTCGTCGACACGTATCCAATATCAACTGTAAGCTTGCTACATGTTTCTTGACTAGCCCAAATACAGTCCAATCATAAAAATAAACATCCAAAAACTTATGAATGAATTCTTTGAATGCAGCCACTACTAGGCATGAAAATATCGTTGGTGCATTCTTCAATCCAAGGGGCATAACAGTGTACTAAAAACATCCCCATTCGGTCGTGAAGGTAGTCTTGCTCCTATCTTCCAACGCGATCTTGATTTGATGGTATCCCAAGAACCCATTCGTGAACAAGTACGCTTCCTGTCCGACAACATTCTCCAAGACTTCATCTATAAATGGGGTGGGGAACAGGTCATGAACAAAGGCATCATTCAGTTTTTGGAGGTCCACACAGATTCAAATTTCACCCTTTTGTTTTTTCTCTTGTACTATCATAAGACTCACCTAGTCAGACTCTTCCACAGGTTCAATAATTCCTGCTGCAAGCATTTTGTCCAATTCTTCACGGACTTTTTCCTTATACTTCAGATTCAAATGGTAAGGATGCTACTTTGTTGGCTTCGTGTCTGGCTTCAGAGTTATCTTCATCATCCCCAGGTCACCAAGAATCGCCTTTAACTCTGTCATTTTGGTCGAGAATAAGTCTTGATATTCGCGCAATTATTCGATGATTTTATCCACCGTGGCATTATCCTAGTAGTCACCTAGGGTCGCGTACTTCAGCTCCTCCTTTGTACCAATGTTTACCTATTTCGTTTTTAGTGGCGTTGTGATCTCAGTATCCTTGATCAACGGTCCTTGAACTTCACGGCTCCCTTCTATTTCTGGGATGTTAATGTTTCGGGGGTCATCATCATCATCCTCCACTTGCATGTTATAACATTCTAGGGTGTGGCTTAATGGAAATGACTATTCTGGTTGAACAATTTTGTCTGGTTCCTATGGTAATTTGAAGATAGCGGCTTTCACAATTTGCAGCGCATCGTCAATAGTATCTATCCATTGGTCTTCAAATAAGAATGTTAATAAAAAACCTTTGCGCAAGATATCCCTTTCGCTCGTACCATGTCAGAGCTCTAACTCAGTATACCAGTTTCTAGGGATGACATCCAGGGTGTGATAGAATAAATGTACCCATTTAGGCTGGGGCTCTTCACCATAGGCTTTAGTCCATTTTACGAGGTGCATGCGCAGGTTATCATGTCCATCATATTTCTCGGTTTTTCATAGTTCCGGCTTGTGAAACCTTAGCTACATCATCCTTATGCAATCATACCAGCTTTCAAAATTCCCTTCATGTGTTCCCCACCAATGCGCAGGTGTTGCACGCAACACCCACTTTAATGCATCGAACCTCTGGTGCTTTGGTACTGCACTCTCAAACTTGCCTAAGAATTCATCCACCGCTGTTAGTCCATCACATGTTGGTAGATCCTAAGCCTGGGCAGTTACACAATGCAGTGATTTGGTCATCATATTACAATTTAGCATCGTTACTTCACTTAACCGATGTGCCACCACTCATCTTCTTCGTCAGACTCTGATAGGCAGGATTCGACGTGCTTCCATGGGGTCCTTTCATCTATAGAAGGATGTAGCCAATCCTAGTTCTGCACGGTTAGTTTGTAGATACAATCTAACTCTTCGTCACTTCCATCGTCGTGCATAGGTTCTATGTAATGCTATCCTTCAGTAGGATCCAACGGAACTATCAGACGTAGGGAATTTGTCTCAAAATCAATTTTCTTCTTTTTTAGGTTGATGACTCCATTCATATCAGTTGCCCAGTCTATTCCAAGAAATGTGGGGTAAGGGTTACTGTCATCCACAATCTCTATTACCTCGAAGTCTGACTGTGTGCTCACACCATCGATATCCACTATTACTCCCGTCAATATTCCCATGGACACAATCTTTTGTTGGTTTGCCATCCACAGTTGAATGGGAGACCATTGTAGTGTGGGCCTGCCCACGCATTCCCAAGTCTGCTTTCGTAATACATTCGCTTTCGACCCTAGGTCTAAGATTACTTGATCCATCTCATATTCACCAATTTGCGCTGTCAACCGCATTTCCCGTCCAGTGCAGAGGGCATGCTTCCCCATTTTTTGAACTACTTGCAGCTCCCTTGACCCTACACACCTAGCAATCAATTCTTGTAGTCCTTTAATTGCCTTATTATCACGCATCAATTTCATACATGTCTCTAAAAAGGTAGTTAGCATCGAGGGATCTAGGTCCACCTCTGGTTGATCCCTACTACCTGAAGTAGAGACCTCCGTGAAGCTCTTCTTAGCTTCCATAAAGGTTTCTTTTGCACAGTCCAAGTCAAATTCAAGTTCTTTTGTAGGAGCCTTACGTACCCAGGTGTCTTCTTCAGGCTTATTCCCCTTATCCTCCCCCATGGTCGTGCCACTCCTGAGAATCATGTTCACGTTAGGGTTCTCTTCGTGTGGTTTAGACCTCATTATTTGGATGTTTTGCATCGGAGTGGGCTTCAACACCCCTTTTTCACACTTTTGTGCGATTAACATCGGACAATCTATCATTTCATGATCAAACTGTTCACAGTACGGGCAACATAATATCTTCGGATTGGTACAATCATGAGCATATTGCCTAGGGCCTCTACGATTGTAACAAATTCCTTGTCTGCGGCCTCTCCTGGGCCCCATTCCCCCACGACCCCGTCCTCACCCTTGGAAGCCACCCCGTGCTATTACTACAGCTGGATCGAGGCCTTGAGTTTTTGTCTGCATTCGATACGCTGGAGTCCTATCTATCATTAGTTCATATCTTCGACATGTTCGCTCATCATGACCCATAGATCTACAAAAATTATAGTACAGTTGCTACAAAGTTTGGATATATTTCTGGAACAGGTGATAGTTGTCTGTTTCATGCTTTCCTCCCACCTGACAAATTTCACACCAGAGAGTGGTGGACAAACTCAGACCTTCTTGTGCCTCTGGTCTCAATGGAATCAGTCCCCCTCCTACCAAATAGTTTGCGAATACAGGACAATGGTCCTTATTGTGACCCTGGCCCTTACATTTTATACACGACACTTCTTCGCACGCCTTCGGCCAGGGTGCCCTATCCTGCTTCAAACTCTACATCTCTAAGCATAGGTTTTGTAGTTGTGTGTGGATTTGTTGAACTCCCAACCTAGGATCTTGTATTGGAGTTTCATGCAACCTCATCGCTATCTCTAATGCTTCAGCCTGGGTTGAGATCTTTTGCTGTGACAGCGCCATCCTTAGGTGTGGTGTCAGGGATGCCACAAACTAGGCAGAGTGCTACGCATATGAAAGCATCATATTAACCTCTTGGATCATACACTTTAGGTGCTGATCCAGATCGCATGGAGTCTTGGTTGGAAGCATCACAATTTCCTTAAATCCGATGATTGAGTGAGTTCTAATTTTGGTCGGCTAAACTCCTTGTTCAATGCATCCTTGATCTCTGCTATTCCAGCATTTGGATGATCGCTAGAGTGCTTAATATACCATGTCAATGCATGATCTTACAGCATGCTCACCAAAGTAGCCTTTTTAATGTTATCATCCGTAAGGCCTTGGGCTTCCCATACTGCCTTTACCACAAAACAGAACTGGTATGGTTCCTCATTTCACACGCCTCTAAATACGGGCAGCTTGATCGCACTTGCCATTCCAACCCTTGGAGGTGGTGGAGGTGGGGCAGATGTTAGTGGAGGTGAAGACGGGGTGGATGTTAGTGAAGAGGGCAAAGGCATGGATGGAGATGGTAGCAGTGAAATGCGCTGCTTTATCAACCAGACCGCACTTCTCGGAGAGAAACTAGCGAGCTCCTTGTTGCTTTCCTGTGAAAGTGAAATCAGGGGACTATTCTCTAATCCTTCGATCCCTTGGTACCCTCTTCCACTCCGCGTTACCCCAGACATCAATGGATTCGTATGACTTGTTTTTCTCATAATAGCATTTTAATCCAAGTATTCAACAATTTGATGTACATACCTCGCGGTCCCTTGAGAAAAAGTATTTTCGCTTCGCCCACATTGCTCAGAACAAGACAACGTTAACAACTGATACAACACATTTCCAACAACATATGTACTAAAACAACTGAAGTAGTTCAACTATCTTAATACATGTTAAAGAAACATGCATTACAAGTGTCCAAAGAATAGTCTTACGAACGAATACAATACATGTGTGAAAATGTGTTGGCATGTTAACATGCTTCTGAATTAAGCAAAAGTTCCAAGACACATATGTACACCATTACATCACTAACCTCGATAGCCGGGTATTGGAGCAACTTCTCTCTCCTCAAAGAAAACTACAAAATCTCAAGGCTATGTGGGAGGAGCCAAGGTGAAAAGTCCTTTACATGTACAAATGAGGGTTACATATAACCAAGGGTGAACTTGACCCTTGTGACTTTTCGACTTCCCTCATGACTATTTGACTTATTTGACTCTTCAACTGGCATGACTCTTCAACTTCGTATGTGGGTCTCTTGGACTTCCATGTTACATTACATTGATTACAACAGTATGGACTACAGTAGTGATGTGACCTAGATGAATCATGACATGAATCGACATGACAATGCTGGTATGTTCATGCTGATGGTGGTTTCCATGTCGAGTTGCAGTGCTATTGAATGATGAGTGTGCTCTTGGTGTTACATAGCTTCACCTTCGCATTCCAAGGTGTGTGGAGTCTTCGATGGTCTTCATGTTCACTTGATGTTGCACGTACATGTATCCCCTTCGTTGGTACTTGGCATGCTTCATGTGTTCATCCGTTCATGAACAATTCTCCTAGCATGCACTCCTTGTTCATCCCATTCGTTGTTAGGCCATGTCTCATCCATGTACCTATGTATGTAATCACTCATGATGAGACGACATCAAATCTAGAAATCCCCTAGTCTACCATGATGCATCATCTTTCATTTTTGGCTGCAAGTGACTAGGAGAGAGGATAAGGCTTTGAAACTATGCAGAGCAAATTTTAGGCCGGGATGTGGGAATCCAGGGCACTATCAAGGAAAATTATGCAGAGGTCACTAGGAGGCTGGGATGAGCAGTCCAGAACAACAGTGACATTCTATAGGATCTGGCTCAGCTAGGAGGCAGAACTGTGTAATTTTTTCAGGGAAGGCAGTGTGGGCAGTAGAGGACACTGGAAATGAAAATTGTGTAGATTCTCAAGCGAGGCTGGGAGCGAGCTGCGGGAGCTTGCTAGACAAAATTTCACAGAAATGGGAGGCAGGCATGTAGGACATGTCTGTGTAGTTTCGAGGCTGATCGGGGTGTTGGGAAACTAGTGGATAGTCCAAGAAAACTGTGCAATTTTTAGGAGGAGCAGCAAGTTAGCCAATAGGGGGACTGATTGACAAAACTGCACAATTTTCATAGATAGTGCAGTGACAGGAAATGGGTTCCTATCCCTTATCTTTGCGTAATTTCTTGAGTCAGTGGAGGTAGGCATGCTGACAACTTCAACTCAATTTTTTGGAGGAGTGAAGCTTGAGATCACTGCCTGGTCAAACTCTCTGGTTGACCAACGGGAGGATTGATGGATTGGCTTGCAGGAAGCACAAATTAAGATGGCTTCTTGGGCAACGTTTTTATTATTCTAGGTGATATTCAGCCAAGTTGACTCCAGGATTGCACGGTGCAAATTGCCTAGGAGGTAGCCTCAATCTCTACGCAATTATGGGCAGTAGTACTTGGTCACTAAGGGCTGAGATTATGTAGTGCAACTCAGCAAAGGTTTGACTGATGGAGGGTGGTTCAGTAGATAGTTTTTCAGAAAAATGAGTAAGTATGTGAGTAAGTGGAATTGTGCATACATGACCTTGTGAACACACACTCAACACGACTCGATGACAAGACGCCTTGAACCAACAAGACATCATATGCTCAGTGTGACTGACCGAAGGGTGCGAGTG
This sequence comes from Pinus tabuliformis, assembly GCA_031772625.1. Lineage (NCBI taxonomy): Eukaryota > Viridiplantae > Streptophyta > Pinopsida > Pinales > Pinaceae > Pinus > Pinus tabuliformis. The sequence goes on from CM062813.1 coordinate 25,992,694, forward strand.
ACAAGTGCGACACTTGAGATAGATCATTGAATGACCATGATGACACTTGCACGATATTGCATACAACTTCTTGTGTGAGTGTGACATATGCTTACATAACAAATACAACTTGTACACATGAAGACAATCCTTCAACATACCTAGAACATGACTACAAGCATGACATTGTGAATAATATGCTAAAATATGTCTGGTGAATGGTTAAGAAAAGAGGGTTTAAAGACGCGACACGAGCTCACGGGATGAGCCCGAGTGCTTACAAAAATCAAAGGAAAAACCAAGGAAGGATGCGAAATTGGACGCAGGCCAAAATTTTGGAGGGTGTTGTAGCCACTACAATAGTACCTAAGTTTATCTTGATATAAATGAATGAATGAGATATCATCAAGTCACTTGAAATGTCTAGAAACCAAGGGACCTTTATGTATTCCCATCGTCATCAGCAATAGAGATTACCATTAATGGATGCAAGCCTCAACGTACTTATGAAAATTTCTAGCCTCAATCCTAGATGATGTGTTGGAGTCAATGAGACAAGACTTATTATATGGGGGGCCATAATGAATCCCACATCAACCTACATGAGTACAAAACATGGATTTTTTTAAAGAATACAAAATTTGAACTAACATAAAATTATAGGTTTTATTACAAACATTGCCCACTAGTTTCCTAGTTTTCAAGCAAAGCTCATGTCCAGTTAGGACAATAAATTGGTTTTTACAATAGGACTTATTTTTCTCTTTACTATTTTATCCATTTATTTATTATAATATCATATCCTACTTGAAAAAGAAAATTCTCCTTCAAATGTAGGAGTATTTATAGTTAATCCATGCCCACAACAAAATTACAAATGTACTTATACTCAGCTTTGAGAAAAATGACTAATGTATACCATAACATGAGAGACTAGTTTCTTTAGATGATATGATGGGAAGAGTTGTTGAAGAACATAGTGGTGTTTTGGATCTAATTTTCACCTGGAATCAACATTAAATATAGCCATAATTTTCCTAATCTACTTTCTTATTTCAACAACTCTGTATGTCCTCAATTTACATGCCATACAAATATTCCTTTGTCAGATGGTTGGTCTCTTGGGTAGATGTTGGATTTGATGATAGACATGTTAGTAACTCCTCAATCTCAGGTCCATGATTTTTTAGTCTCCTTGATGGATTGGAAAGGGTGATTATAGAAGTATCTTAGATATTATTATAGAGGTGGTTCATGGATCTTTTGTTCTCATATCACTTTTGGAGAGGTAGATATGCTTTTGACTGTTTCTAAGATTTTCTCTTCTTGAGAGGTAGAGATAGTAGTTGTTGCTAAGATTTGAGAAAATTCTTTGAGTAACATTCTCCCTCAGGCTCTTGAATATTCTTGTATGTTTCCTTTTTGGTTTCTAATTCGTATCTAGCACATGGATGAGTATGTGGGGGGGTTCTTAACACACCCAAATAACAAAGACTTTTAAAAGAAATAAAAGAAATATGCTAAAATAAAACAACTTCGAAACAATATTTTTCATGTAATTAGATGCCCTCACGCTACTAAGACTTGTTGTCACCATTTTTTTGTTCATCGTGGGTTAGCTTCTTTGTATCCATGAATCAAACCTAAAATAAAACACATTTGCATAAAAGAAACAATTAAGATTTTGGAGAAACCAACTAAAGTGGATGCATTAGGCTAGATCCCTATTCAAATATTCTAAAACAAGGGGATCTTTGCATCTTACCATTTCTCCTTTTCCAAGTTTTTTAATTTAAAGGAAACCTACCTACCTAAGCTTTGATCCTTTTAGCACCTCCCTAGACATGATGGCAAAAATTTTGGGAAAAATATATTTTTGTGTGTCCAACATTAAATTATATATCAAATCGGGATCATGAACATAGAGATGCGAGAAAAATATATGCAGGATCAAAGCCCTAATCTATCCTATTTTAATTATAGAAATTAACACCCAAATAACATTCATAAGAGAAAATTGAATGTTAATAAACATGCTGGGATTGAAATTCATCTAGCCAGTCCTTGTCTCAAACCCCCCAGCTCAACCCTGGAGTATAATCTTTTGCTTCTATGAGATAATGTTCATGAACTCAATAGTAGGTTGGGTTTGAAATACAAAGGATTCTAGTTCTTATTTTTAGTTCCATGAAATCAAATACTGAAAACCAAAAGACAAGGCATTAAAACAAGAGTTTAGATGATGGAATGAAATTTATATTAAGACTATCTTTGGAGATCTAGTAGTTTTGCTTCATGGTCGTTGATGTTTCTTGAGGTTATATCTGTTAAATTTAATTTCTTACACATGTTCAACCTTTGGGGCATTTGCAAGTTCTCTTATTTCAATCAAGTATAGAAGTCAAGGTGTACCTTAGAAATTCAAGAAATATGCAAATCCTTGCTAATAGTGATTCCACAGATCTTGATGAGAGTGATTGTGCGGTTATCTATGGATGATGGCTGTGAAGTCCCAAGAGACAGTGCTTGCAAAGTCTCTAAGGACAATGATTTCATAGTTCCTTGAGATAGATATTGTGTAGTCCCTATAGGCAGTCAGTGCACAACCCTAAGTTGACATTTATCTCACTGTTAGTAGCAATTGTATTATCTCCCTAGTGAGTTTCTCAATTATTTATTTTGTGCACTTCAGTTTTCATTAATGTCGCTTTCACTTTTGTGACTGTCATTTTGCTTGCTTTCAATTCCACAAGTGGAACTTTCGTGTTCTCTTCACTATAGCATGTGCTTGTTTCACTTTCTTTAGCTTATGCAAGTGTTGTTTTCATGTTTTCTTACTGTCATAATTTTCTCTTTTGATTTTTTTCACTCTTGTATGTGTCACATTTTAGTGCACCACAAGAGACCACCCTAGCACATTATTTTTCATTATTCGATTCTATATATCATAAGAATATGTGCTAAACACTCTCCTATATCTTAGCACACTTTTTGGTTGCAGTCAACACTCATGTCATAACTTGTACTCTAAGTGTTGCAATGTGATGTTTCAACTGCCACACTTAGAAATAAGTGTCATTTTTTTTTTTTTTTCAAGGTATGCATGTGGATTTTGAGTTTGTGTATCCTCTTGGCATGTGTTTCTATTATATGAGTGTGAGATCACCATTTTAGGACTTGTTTTCATCTCTCATCCCCTCTTGCCTTGTTGGTCCCACACTTAGCCATTTTGGAGCTTTCACTATCTTTGCAACTTGCTCAACCTTCGACCAATATTCTACCTCTTAGAAATGTGCATTGTGCATTCTCAGGCCATAGTGAAGCATATCTTGTCCCTTACAACTATGCTCTATGCAGTCCTAGAGGACAATCTCCCTCCATCAACACACTGAGAAATCTTGAAACCTGAGCCATCAATTTAGCTGTCTAACCTTGTCAACTGCGCAATTATTGTTCTCTCTTACCCTAGATTGTGTATTTCATAGTTGCAATGGGAAATCAAGCCTCTTTGTGTCACTAAATTTCCCAACAGGGTAGTTTCCTAAGACTTCCCCTTAGTTATTGCACATTACAAAGATCCAGTGAACAACCCTTCCTCCTTGTCTCTATGAGTTTCCTAACTATACAGTTCCCTTCATCAGGTGAGCCTCCTAATACACATTGCACAATGCTAGTAAGCAAGGGATCCTCTTTGTGTCACTGACTCCTCAACTATGAAATTCACTAAGCTTGTCTCTTAATCATTGCACATTGCACAATTATAGTGATGTTAGCTGGCTAAATCAATCTTGCGGACAAGGCCGATCTCCCTAGTATCAAAATATATCTAGAAACAAGGAAACAAACAAATATATCTTTCTCTAAACATATGTTATTCATAAATAAAAACTATAGACGTGTTTAGACCCTACCTTAAGTCCAACGCCAGTTTGTAGCAGCCATTCTTTAACTGTCCAAAAGAGTTTCCTTTTGAGAACCTACAATCAAAAACAAGAAAACATCAAATGACACCTGCATAACTAATATCATAAATCATGTTCATTATGGTAATCAAGGAATCCATAAAATAAACCATAAAACAACAAATTATTGAGAAAAACAAACTTATTTGTATTAACTTTGAAATAGAAGAACCTTACAACCTTTTCAGCCTTGATGTTGAACAAGCTCTTCCCAGGGTCCAAAACAGGAATCTCCTTTACTTTGACAAGCCTTACACTCTTCCAAATGAGATCAAAGAGGTATGTAATCTCTACTCATAAAAGCTCAATTAGGAGGACTAAGTTCCAGCAGCATTTCACCTCAAAAATATTCAGCTTTCAACCCCTCTAGTAACCAACCCAATGCTTCATTTTATAGTGTAGAGGAAGGAGGTTATAGGTCCACCTATGAAGGGATAAAGTCCTCCTTCAAAGGGATAAGCTCCTCACATCAAGGGGTTAGATCCTTAAGGTATGGGATGCATGAGCCTTAAGGGAGCGAACTTGCCACCTCAAGATTCCTTCCAGAAGCTTCTAGAAATGACTCAAAGTGAGTTTTTAAGAATATACTTGCACCTTTTTAACTTTTACAGGGGTCCGCATCCAAACATAGAGATAGAGCATTCAGGTGCGCATGAGACATGACCTTTAGGTGTGGGACCACATGTAATGCTAAGAGAAAGTGCGGAACCAGAGTTTTAGAGACTTTTAAGGACTTTATCTTATTTTCAAGGCTTGATATGAAGAACTGAGGTTTAAGACTTGCAAAGGAGGAAAGTAAGAGTGGTAATGGACTCACACAAATTGCAGAGTGTCAAGGTGACAAATTTTAGTGCAATGGATTGCCCCCTAAAGTGTGAAGTTTGTAATAAATGAAGATGAAGTCTTTCATGTATGAAGAGTGAAGTACTTTATCATTTCAAGGATCATCTTGTGGAAACCCTAGTCGGAACCTGTAAAAAAATTCAATGCAAGATATATATATGTGAACATATCATTGCTGAGGTAGGCATTCCCATACTCAGATTAAAACTGACTAGAAAACTGACTAAACTGTTCTGATACAGGAATGATTTTGTAATACATCAAGAGTATAGACATATGTAGACATAGTATGGGCACAACCATCTATTTATGAATAGTCCATTGTATAATGAATAACAAGATTCCTTGCAGCCCGGATGGTAGAAACTAGATCCAGGGTCTTGATTTCTGCTTCCCAAACTAGTACGATTCTATCCATGTGAATGAATGTGTCGAAGTTTAACATGGTAGAAACCACTTGATTACCAGTCAATGATGTGAACTGTTAACAAGTGTGAGAGAAACCACTAGTAATGTCAATGGCTCTCAAAGTACTCAGTACAATCCATGAAATGTGAATAAATGAGTTGATGTCGAACATGTCATAGAATCCTTTGATCAAAGGGTCATCGAAGGTGAGAAACCTGCCATTAGGACATGCAGATTTCAAGGTACTAACGATTTCTAGATCATCTTTCTAGATAATGAGCTGAAGTCAATAGAAAGTGATCTGTCGTAGGCAAGCCCACAACACGAAATTATAGATCAAGTTTTGAAGAAATATATTTGGCAAGGACTAACTCAGGGATGGTCAAAATGGATGACAGATATTTTGCAGATGAATGGTTTATTTGAACTGACCTCTTGAACACATAACGACACTACAGATGGTTTCTTGACAATTGACCCAAAGCTAATATCTAGAAACTAGCTAAAGACTTTCAATATGGTTTGATTAACTGTTAGGCAAAGGATTTCCCAACCCAGGTGAACAAAACGTGTCGTGTTCAAGAGTGGTTAACTGTTTTTCTAAAACACAAAGTGTAACAAACAAGTTCATTTTTCTCTCTTTTCCCCCACCATTTTTGGCAAGTACCTCTTTATTTTTGACAAGCTTGAGGAGGATAACATTTTCTTTTTTATAAGCTCATCCTTCAGATGAGTCCAACTTAGTTTAAAATTCGAACCCTAAGAAGGAGTGGTCCATTCCTATTTAAAATTGAACTGGTCCTTTACTGTTAAATTTTAATGAGACCAGTGTAGGAGAAACTCGGTGTTTTCAATTTTAGGGAGTCAGAAGAAAAACTTAAGAAAACTCCATGGGTGTCCTTTCTCATAAATTTGTGTCCCCCAAGCCCGAAAAAGTATAAAATAATACTTGAGAGAACCGCTTGACCATTATGATCAAGGAGTACTTTTCATAATTAGTGGCTCCGATCCGAAAAAGTAAAAAAGCGATTGAGGACACATTGCTTTAGAACTAGTATCGAACTTGAAACGACAAAAGTCTGGCAATCTTTTCATGTTTATACGGTCAGAATAGAGCTGAGAGTGGACCGCCCTTTTAATTCTATTTAACGAGTTAAAAAGGAAAAAACTCAGCAATCTTTTCATATTTTATGAGTCAGGAAAGAGCTTAAAGAAGACTTGTCCTAGACGAATGAGTGGTATAAAGGGTAGCAACTAGTTCTGGCAATGGTGGAATTGCTCAAAACATGTAATGGTTAAGAGGCTGTCTAATAAAACCACTCGTCGATGCGGTCCCTCAGGAAAGGAAAAACAACCAAGTGAAAGCATATGATCAGCCAAAGAGATGGTGGCGATGGAATGAAAACAACCAAGGCTCATCTAACAGAATTTAGCGGATAAAGATGGCAATCACGAGATGTAAAATGGGTATGGGTTCATTTTTATGCAAACTTGAACCATAGAGAACTCTGCTTCGATTCAGTTTCATGTTTACGCAAGCTTGAAATGAAAAACTATGCTTGCTATAAGTTCGCATGCCCCCAGCATAATGACTCAAAATGAGGTACATGCCGCCCAAGCTTCATTGCATTCAACGAGGTGGATGGAATGAAGGTTCACTTTTGATATCTTGGAAAGACTTGACTTGGATTTTACAAGATCTTAATCAAAGAATCGATTTGGAAAGGGAGTTGTTTCATTTTTTAATGAGGTTGACATGGTAACAGAACTATCCTCATGACCCTTGTTTCATTTTTTAAATGAGCTTAACACAAGACAAGGAACTATGCTCCATGACCATTGTTTCATTTTTTAACGAGCTTGACACAAGACAAAGAACTATGCTCACAACTCGTTGTTTCATTTTTTAACGAGCTTGACAAAAGACAAAGAACTATGCTCCATACATCTGGTTTCACTTTTTAACAAGGTTGAGACAGGAACAAACTATCCTCGAGATATCCAGTTTCATTTTTTGACGAGGTTGATACAGGAAGAAACTATCCTCACGATATCTGGTTTCATTTTTTAACAAGGTTGAGACAGGAAAAAAATATCCTTGCAATAGGTCAGGAATCAGAAAACGACTGTACAACCTAATATGCAATTTCAAAGGGACTCAAAGGCATCACGCCATCAAATGAATCCACCTCAGATTTGGAAGGTACGATCCAAGGATCATCAAAAGTAACAGTATTCAATGAAATCATATGAATAGTTGCAATAGAAGGTGATACGTTAGGAGGAGGGAAGGAAAAAGTTCCTAGTAAACTAGAATCTTTAATCAAACCTACCCCAGCATCCTTGTAAGGGATAGTTGTTTTACTGACGTGCTGAACACTATCTGAAGAGGCTGGGTCGGATGAAAAATAAGTCAGTTGGTCTATTGTAACGATATTTCCGTTATGAGGAAACTTAATAAGCCAAAAGACCGATGAAACAATAGCAATCATAGCATAAGACCAACTGCAACCCAAGAGAAGGTTGTAATCTAGAGGGGCATCAACCACTTCCACATCTAGATTAATGGTTTTGCCTTTGACCCCTATAGGTAAATCTTCCAACATACTAAAAGGATGGAACCCTCGGCCATCAAAATCCTTTAGGATTATCAGAGACTAATTGAGTGTGGGAGAACCAAGCGATTTCCAACACTAGATCGACATAATACACGTAGAAGCCCCTTCATCAATCACAGTCCGAAAGCAAGGTCTGTTTTTGACTAAGACTGGAATCTGGAAAGCCATTTGATGAGGGAGGCAGGGTGTACTATTCTCTAAATCGAAGATGATTAGGTTCGAATCCTGAATATCGACAGATCCTATAGCAGAAAATAGTAATTTACGTTGTGCTGGGCATGATGGCAGCACTTCCAAAACCGACATTGTTGAAGGGGCAATGGCCAAGTCTTCAACAATATTATAATTCTGAGCAGCTCTCGTATGTGGATTGAAAGCTGATTTCCGAAATATACCTTTAGCAGGCGGTTTGATTACTAAGTTAGGGTTGGGTGTCTCGATCTGTAGCGGATCAGAACCAGGAGGAGTTGTAGTTGATGGGTTTGAATTAGAAGATTCCGCTTCTTTACCATCAACAGGATTTTTACTAGCATAATCTTGCGATCACGTCGCAATCCTAACATGAGACATCATCATAATGGGTTCTTCTGAGGTATTCGAGGAAGAAGCAACCACTTTACTATCTTGAGTAGGAAAAGGATCCTTCAAGATAGCAGGCGTTTGAGAACCTTTAACAAATTTCGAAAACTATGCTTGATATGGGCATTCTTTGGTAAAATTATCCTCGTCGCAAATAAAAAAAGGACAGCGAAGTTTTTGTTTTTCTTCAATAGATTCATTTTTATTTGTTTTATCTTTTGAATTTTGATTGTTTTTGTTCTTCCTCTTCTCTTTACTACCGAATTTGGTCGCAAATGAATCTACGACATGGACTTCAGCATAAACTTCAGTGGAAGAATCTCCTTTCAGGGAAACAGGTAAAGCTATTGTAGGAGAAGAATTCTTTGAAGATTTCTTCTTGCTTTTAATACTAACTGAACCAATCATACCATCAGCGACATGAGACCCTGAAGGAGTTGTAGTTTTTGGAAGATCAGGGATTTTTTCGTGTAAAGTACCTGACTATGTATAAATGAGGTCAAGGTATTGAGCCTGAGCAATGACTTGCTCTTTAGTGACAACTCCTACCTTAGCTACATCTTCAGTGATTTTAGGTAACAATGATTTAACGAACCACTCTACTAAAATTTGATCTGAAATGAAAACTTTCACTAAACGCCTCCTACGTCGCCATTCATGAATATGATCAGAAATATATGTGGATGTGGATTGTTTTAGTGAAGTTAACAATTCCGTGCCATTGTCGTATCTGATAGGCAACTGAAAATGAGTTAAGAAAGAAGTGGCTAACTGACTGAAATTATAAAAAGAGCCTCGTGGCAACTCAATGTACCATTTGGCGGCAAGACCAATAAGAGTTCTTTGAAAAAGACGCAATCAAATTAAATCATCAATGATCGAATTAGATGCACACCAAAGGTGATAAGTCATAACATGATTTGATAGATCCTCACCTGACTTACCCTCAAATTTCAGGATATCACTGGGCAACTTATAAGGCATTGGCGGCCAATACAGAAGATAGTAAATTGAATCGTTCATAAGGCGCGACAAATCAGGTAAATCCAAAGTTGCAATAAATGGTAACTGACGGTTAGGTTCACGAAAAGCTTGAGTAAGGAGACCAGTTCCAGGAAGAGGATATCGAGGATAACCTGGAATTGGATTTGCATTAGGAATGTTATAACCTTCTGGAAAACCAAGATTAACTGGACCAAACTAGGGTTGTTGAGGCTGTTGATAAGTATAGCCAGGATAGGTTGATACTGATAAACTGGATTTTGTACAGTAGGACCAGATTTATACTGTCCCTAGTATGGTTGACTCGTGGCAATTGTACTTGGACCAGCTTGTCCTGTAGGCATCTGGACCGAACGCTGAACCGTAGGTCCTGACTGGGGCACAGAGACTTGAGGAGTTTGCACTGATGTAGTGATAGTAGAAACCGGAGCTACAGATACTCCAGAAACAGGTGTAGTAGGTTGAACAGAAAATGCAGCAGTTGCAGTAGTAGCTCAAGGCGGAGTCTGAGGTGAGTAGGCCCAGTCTATTGAACTAAACCAGGTGCAACGGTTTGAATCGTAGGTTGGACAGGTTGCAGGATTGGACTAGAATCCAAAGGTTGTATAGCTTGATAAGGTAACTGCACATTAGGTTGCAAAGTCTATTGAGTTTGAGATGGATCCCACACCATATTCATTCTGGGACCCATAAAAGGTTGTACGTATGGAGGACCATAACCTAGTTAAATGTAGGGCTGATAATTAGGAGGTACATTTCCAGCTCCTTGTAAAAATGACTGACCAGAAAGCAGTTGGAAACCTTGAGTTGGGTACTGCCCTTGAGGTTGATAACCCTGAGGCACATACTGAATATGGGGTTGATAAGCATCCTAAGGAATATACTAAGATTAGGGTTGACCTTGGGGTATGTACTGTCCTAAAGGTTGAAAACCTTGAGGTAGCCCTCCAGGCGAAAACTAACTACCTTGGGGTTTCCCCCTAGGCGATAATTGACTACCTTGGGGTTGAGGATTTGGAATACTACCAGACATCATAAAAATCTGCTCTGTGTTCAATGTTTTAGTTCCATTATTACCAGGTGATCACTGATGTTCATTTAGTTGAGGAGTTGCTCCTAAAACGATACCAGAAAGTGACTGGTACCCCAAAGGAACAGTAGGACTGCCACATAAAAATGTTTCTGGTGATTCGGAAAACATAGATCACTATCTTGACATGATTGATCAAGGATAATAATCTCTGGGTGTAGGATGAAAATAATCACACGCAAACAAAGAAAATTTCAATAAAAGCACCTAAAGTCTCTAAAGAAACAAACAATTGAATCACATGCCTAAAAAAAAATCTAAGAGTTAAAACCACACACAAACAATAACCTCTAGTATTAAAAACACTAGTTGGTGATGAAATCCAACATCGTAGAATTTTAATACAGAAAGGGCAGTTGGAACAGTTACCCCGACAACCTGCTTAATGAAGCAGACTGGCACAAGTTTCTTCACAAAACCATATCGAGTGAAGAGAACCCCCCAGAGAGTCCAAGTGAGTCTAGTCGACGTCTGCTCCAGGTACAGTGAGACTCGTCCTTTACCATCACCTTCGGAAATATTCTTAAGTTTATGGACACTAAGGTTACCAACAACAACAAATACAACTGGGGGAACAATCTACGATCCGATCTACGCGCAAGGGCAGAGTAACAAAGCTCAATCCCCTTGAAGGCTCCTCAATATGATCAATTTGAGTTTTACCAACAAGTGACCCCAGGCTCCTCGACAATGGTTAATCCAAGGTTTACCATTTATAATATGCGCAAATCTTCTATCTTTCCAAATGAAACAGACTTGATTATCTCAAAGGTTCGGACATGATCTCGTGATTGACTCCTTTAAGAGAAGCTTCCCAGAATGTATCAATTACAATTGGATTTATTTCCTACCACAAGATATAGCTACTTGTTTGTTTTAACTATCTTGGAGAGTTAATTACCCCCTACTCCAAGATACTAGCCTAAGCTATATTGGTGATAAGAGCCCTAGAAATAAAAAAGATTACTAGATCAATTTTAATTAAGTGTTGTTTTTATGGGTTGTTATTTAAGTCAATAGGTATGGAGATGAAACTTTGATGGTGTGAAGACTCAACTCCAAAAACACTAAAAAGATGCACCTAAAATGATAAACAATTTGTTTTTTCTTTCAATGAAATTCTAACTAAAAGAAAGAGTTTGAAAATGCAATTCTTTAAGACACAAGACTTTCTTTCAACATGGAAATGGAAAGAAAATATTTTTGTCTTTTTCAATAAGAACTCCAAATGAGACTACTAAATTAAAGCTCACAAAAAATCCCTTTCTCTTTTCAAAACTCAAAACTACAAAAAACAATTTTGTTCAAAAGAGATCTATAAGTTCTAGAAAACACTCAACACTACAAAACTAATTTTGAGATCTAAAAACTTAATTGAATAAAAGCTTCAATTCTTTTTGAGGATGTTTTACTTAGTTGTTCAGTAAACTAAGGATTCATTCGTTCAGAATAACAAATCAATAAAAAAACATCCAAATATGTTTTATTTTATAAAAATGAAATTCAAAACTTATAACAAAGTTCGTTCAAAGATTTGCAAGGAGAAAAATAAATCTATTTCTCACAAAGGACAGATTTCACAACCCAGTCGGACTGATCAAGAAGACAAAAAGACACCAGGGTAATCTAAGGTTTCTCAGGCTTTTGATCTTTGAGTCACTACAGAGACCAAGGGAAAACCACTCCAGGCATGCAAAACTTCTAGAAAATCATCTAAAACAAAAATAACATCGGAACTCACTCACAAGAGATTTTTGACAGAAAGAATGCAAAATTATGTTAACACCCAGGTTGTTCCCTATGACTCCCAAGGGAATACGGCCGGGGTAACCACTAACCAATCTTTGGATCACAGCTTCTAGCCAAACTGTGATTAGAGAGGGCTCTCTCTTTATGATTTGTCTCTGTTATGATGGTGTTTTAGGCTAGCTATTGTGCTCAGGTTTCTGGTTTATGTTTTTGGTTGAAGGATCTGTTTCAGGTCTTATGATGTAATACTTTGATGGTGAGTTTCCATTGGGCAATGGAGTCTAGATGCTGTGAGATGATCTTAAATGTTGAGTACTGTTCTAAATGCAAGGCCTGTTGTGTATTTAACAGACAAATTTAAACTTGAGTGATGATATGTCTCAACCAACAGAAATCTGTTAAGAATTTTCTGTTATGTTGGTGAAATGAAAATGAACGCAGAACACAGGAGCAAAGTATGAATTCCTGTGTCAGTGGCCAATATGAAAGATGTATTCTGAAAGTGCAGCAGCTTAAGAATCACACTTTATATAGATTACACCTAAAGAAAACATTTATAAACAACACAGACTGAACTCAGGGTGCTCAGTGAGCAAATCCTGGGAGTTATTCTTTTTCTCTGTTGCTTAATATCGGAAATCAGATAGCGTATATGGATTTATAACAAAACAAACTAAACATGGAGAAAGTTACAGAGACTTATTGCATGGTAAGATACGCAGGGATCCAGCAGTCATGAACAGGAACAGAACATCTTCAACACATCAAGCATCCATGAAATTCCATTGCTTTCATTTATTAACTTTCAGAAAACAATTACAGCATAAGAGACTCTTCAGGAGAAATTCACAACAACCCTTGCTATCTCATGCGAAGGGGATTTTATAGAAAGGTGTATACAAAATATCTCAGGCATTGAGTCATCTGAGAGAGAGAAAATATCTTCAGTAGTGTTCAGAAAGTAGGCAAGAAGTTATTACAATGTTAAATGCAGCGTAAATGCCCTTTATGTCTGTCAGAGGATTGTCTTGACTTTTAAGAGTCACTGAGTCGGTTGCATTACTCTGTATTAATTCTGGAGGTACGCATTTACTTTTGGCTGCGCAGTGCATTCTCGGGTTTGCCAGCTGTGGTTCCCTTTTCTGCTCTGTTGGCCGCTACATCCGCTGAGTTGGCTCAGCTTTGATTTTATGATGCCTGCTGACTTTGTTGACTGTTCTTTTCATCAAAATTTGTAGAAAAAACAGAAGTTGGTGAATGACTTACTGTTTACAAAATTCTCTGAATTGCATCTGTCCACCATTCCTGTGTAGGGAGCTGATGCTTGAGGATGGCCTCCATTGTCTCTTCAGCTTCTGTGTATTTGAAAAAAGTTGGGGCTACATCAAACAAGTGATTAATTTCATTCATTATAAAAAGTAGATTTTCTATCTTACTATAGAAAATCTGTCCTGTAACAGGCCCTGTGTCTTCTGAAGTGCTGGCCTTCTCATTGACCTGTGCTGAGGCAAAAACATTTACTCTTTTAGCATACTGTTCATGGGTGAATAATTTCCCTCCGCTGTTCAGTAAGCTAGGGAGTCCTCTACTCTGCAACACTTGAAACTTCTCCATGAACTTATTTACCTCTGTCTGCATATCCTGGGTTCTCCTGTCCAATGTCTGCACTAGACTTCTGAGAGTAAGAACCCTCTTGATCATTTGAATAGTCTCAGTTCTATTTGTGATTCCAATGGTGGCTAACTGAGAACTTGTTTTGTGGTTAAGCACATTGATCATTCTTGTAGCAACTTCAGGCATATTTCCTAATAAGGCCCTTGATGTTTGGATTTCCTTCTGTGCCTTTGGGATGAGCTCTAGTTGCTCATGGATTGTCTCGATATATGGCCATTGGTTGTTGATGGATTTAACAATATTGGACCATATCATTGCTCTGATCTCAGATATGATTTTATCTAGCTTGAGCTCATTCTCAAGCTCCTTGATCCTGTCTTTAAGAGCTTTGATTTCCTTGGCCTTTTCTCCCACCTCTCTCTTTGTCTTATCATGCCTTTCATTTACCTTGGCCAGTTTTTCCTTAGTTTCGTTCAGCTCTGTCATCTGGGCTTCCAAAATTTGTATTTCATTCTTTAACTTCTGCATATCTAGGCTCTGATCTGTGCTGATGGGTGCTGCTGAAGTAGATGTGGCTGTTTGTTCAGCCTGCTGAGGTGGAGGCACAGTAGTAGGAACAGTCTCCTCAAGATTGATGACTTGAGGAGAGGGCTGAGATGTCTGCCCTTCTTGTGCTTGTTTTGATGATGCTTGTAGAGGTGCTTGTGGAGGTGCTTGTGCAGCTTCATATTGCCCCAGTTTTTCTTGTGCCTTCACAAGCTCTTTGTAAATGGAAACTAGTAGGGCAGTGGAATCCTGCTCATACCTTTGCTTTGCTACCTCATCAGTCTGTGGATGGATAGTGGCTGGAATTTTGATCTTCTTTCTTAGTGCAGCCATGTCAGCATCTCTAAGTTTCAGGATCTCTTGTATCCCTTTGATGTCATTGGGATTGTGCCCAATTTCTACAATGATTTCCTCCAGGGCTCTTATCCTGTTGTCTTTGGCCTGAGAAGAGGCCCTCTCCAGTTCTAGCTGGGAAGCTGTGGCATTCAGACTGCTGGTTAGTTTGTAATTATCCAAAGTCTTGTCGGCCAATGAAGCATACACCATTTCTCCAGTTTGCTTATGCAGCTCAATTTTGTCCATAGGGTGTATGTCTTTGGCAAGTACCTCTAGGTTGGTCCTAAGGTAGTCAGCAGTGGATTGTGGCCGGAGTGCTGTAGGCATAAAGTGACTCATTGTCAATTTGCCTTCACTTACATCAAAAGCAGACATAAGTCTCTGCTGATTGGAAGGAGCCATGTTTAGCAGGTGATTGTACAATTGTACCTTGATAGGGTCACTCCTCCTCTTGATGTCTATAAACTGCTGCTTGATGCTTACTTGTCCCTCTTTCTGCTGGCTGGAGGAGCTGACCTCCCCTCCCATGGTCCTGTCTTGTTCCTGCTGGAAGGAACTTGCTGAAGTTTCTCTGCTGGGTGGGCCCATGCCCAATGCCTCTCTTATTGCTATATCCTCCTCTGGAAAATCATTGAGTCTCTGCCTTTTCTCTCCCTGGTCTATAGAGGATGTCAGGGGAGTCTCTCTGTCTCTTTTTCTAAAGACAAATGTATCCTCCTTTTGAGGGGTTTGGAGGACCGAGGCATCAAAGGTAGTGTCTTGTCTTGTAGGCCCCGTTTTTTCAGTGGTCTGAGGAGTCTCCACTGTTTCCTTTTGCTGGGCAGACTGCTCCTGCCTTTGTTCTTCTTGATGTTGTTGCTCTTGCTGTTCTGGTTCTTCTTGCTGCCCTTGCTGTTCTGGTTCTTCTTGCTGCCCTTGCTGCAGCCCTTCTGCTTGCTGCTGTTGTTTTTGTTGCTGTTCCTGCTCCATGTCTTTGCCTTTGCCCTTTTCTGAGATGTTTTCACCAGTTCTTGTAGCTTGATGTTGGGCAGTTGAAGAAGACGCTGCTGCTCCAATTTGTGTGCCTGGCAGTGAAGGGACCTGTGAATAAAACTCAAGGTCAGCCAACTTCTTAAGGTTTCTTAGAGCTCTTTGATTAAGCTATTCTTGGGTCACATTTTCTTCTAAAGTTCCTCTCCTCCACTTGCTTTGGTTAGCATATTTTTCTAAGTGAGGAAGGCTATAATGACCATAGGCAGATAATTTGTATTTGAGCCTCCTCATTGTAATGAAGTTGTTGGGGTCATAGGGTTTCCATATGAAGCTGTATTTGAGACCCAGACACCCAAGTATTCTATCTGCCTCTCTCCACCCTTCATCCCTCTCATTGAGAAGTAAATGGCCAAGTTGATTTCTGATTTTTAACTGTGCCTTCTTACCTTTTCCTGAAAAGTGGAGCATATCCACATAACCAAACTGCCTGAAGTATTCCAAGGCAAGTAACCTCATAGGCACAAATCTAGGTAGTTTAAATGGGGGCAACTCACACCCATATAGTCTGATAATGGTGTGGTGTTGGTAGAAATACCAATCCCCAATACTGTATGCTTTTGATAAATGCAGGAGTCTTTGCATTTCGTCTGTCAATCTGGGAGGAGGTGAACCCAACAGTAGAGTCAAGGCTGGATGGATGAAAAGATCAATAAATTCGCAGTAGGTGTATGGAGAACAGCTCACTATGTGAAAAACGGATGTCCAATACACTACTGATCTCAGATTGCCCTGTGCATCTTCTCTCTTCTTTGGGAAGGAGAACTTATCATGCTGGAAGTATAGGAGTAGATGATATAGGTAAGAGGTGTATTTAAATACCCTTTCTCTTGACAGATTCATCAACTGCTCATGCATCTTATCTGATATGTATGTGGCATAATCATAGTAGATTGGTTTCTTTCCTGGGGAAAACATAAGCATCATTTGTAGAACAGTTTCATCCACATACTCCATTGAATCATATCCCAAGATGGGACTGATCATGTCAACAAGGTCTAAGCCCAACTGGTTGAGGTAGACATAATGGATGGGAGGAATTTGCACAGTATCAGCTTTGATGAAAATCTGATTAAGCTTTGTGATTTGTGCCTCTGTTATCCTGGCTCCCTGTACTATTAAATCAGCTAATGATAGAGGAACCAACTTTTGATCTGTCTCGAACTGCAACATCTCCCTGATGGCTTCAGGGGTAATGAGGAACAGAATTGAGCCTG
The DNA here is from genome assembly GCA_031772625.1 of Pinus tabuliformis. Classification (NCBI taxonomy): domain Eukaryota; kingdom Viridiplantae; phylum Streptophyta; class Pinopsida; order Pinales; family Pinaceae; genus Pinus; species Pinus tabuliformis. The sequence continues at coordinate 26,009,666 of CM062813.1, forward strand.
AAGAGTCCAGCACTGCCCTCTGGGATGCATCATAGTGGTCAGCAACTAAGTGTACAAGCTCAGGGAATTGATTAACCTGAGGAAGCTTGAATATTGGGAGGAATGAATCCCAAATTCCCAGGATGTCTGTCCCCCTCTCATGTTTGATCTTTATTTCATTTAGGATTTGCAAATGGAACCTGCTTCTGCTCAACATCTCCTCTGATATCTTGTAGTCCAAGTCTGCTAATGCTCTGGTGTCCAATGTTCTATTAGGGACATTCAGGGGAGCCACATTGAGGGCTATAGGAGCTACAGGGAGGTCCATGACTCTTCTTTAGGATTTCTGCTTGCTCAAGGACTGTGTTACTATGCAGAGTAACACCAACAAGGTTTCTTTGCAGAGAATGTTGGTTTTGTAAGTGAAAGGTGGAAGTAAGGCTGCAGCAGTTGAAATACTGCCTCTGTGTGATTAGGTGGGTGGCGAAAATGTTCAGAGGATACTCTTTTGTGGTGTATTTGTCTCCTGCCGGTGACGGATTCACGATTGCGCGAACCAGTGACAATTTTTCTTTCGAATTACCGACAATTGGTTTGACAGAAGCTTAGTGATGGCTCTGGTTCAGTTTAAATGTCAATTTGGTGGCATTTAACGATGAATTTGGAGTCTTAAGGTTTGTTACTCATTGACATGCGAAATGCAGCGAAAATGGAGTTTCAGAGCTCAAATGAAGAATACCTGTAAATTTGGACCGGTCAGAGCTTGTTGGCGCTGAAGAAATGGACGTTCTGGTGGTCAGGAAACACTTTTCCGCGGCCGGTGCAGGTTTAGATGTAGTTTTGCATGCAGAATAAGACGACGACGAACGCACAAAAATGGCAAAAAAAACACGAATTTTTGGCTAAAATAGACCTTTTGGTGCTTTTGGCGCGAATCCGTGCTGACGTCAGCATGACGTCATTGGTGGGGTCAAGGTCGGATGACGTCATGCTGACGTCATCGGGTGATGTGGCGGGGTCTGGTTGGTCCACAGGGGCAGTGAGATGGCAGGACAGGTGGACCAATGGCAGGGCAAGGGAATGACGAGACAGCGTACCTGGGTGACGGAGCGCTGACATGTTGCTGACGCGGCGAGGACGTAAGCGAGCGGGATGAGGAAACCAGAAACCAGCAGTGGTTTCGTATCGCACCGCTTCCGGTACGGGGGCGGTATTTGCAGTTGTACCTCCGACGCATTGTGGTGAGGGCGCGTGGCAGCGGAGTGACGTACTCAAAATACGGACGTCGGGAGATAAGTTTCGGGCAACGGATGAGCTCCGACGTCATGGTGACCGTTAGATCTGCAGAGGTTAATCGGACGGTGGTCGGATGACTGACGTGACAGGGGGATAGTACACATAACTGTCGGACGTCGGAAGGACTCCGACGCATTCAGGGCCGTCGGATCTGGAGGGCCTGATCTAACGGTCATCGGGGAGGTGACATGGGCAGTGTATACGGAATCGGGCGGAGGCATATAAACATGTTTTGAACGAATTTCCAATGTATTTCAAAAAAACAATTTGCACGCGCTAACCTTCGTTATATAGCAGAAAGTGGGTTTTTCATGATTTTTGCTCTTTGAAGCGGGTGAAGGTGGGAATTTAGGCTTTTTAGGGGTTTTTTATGTGAAAAAGGGGTTGAAATAGAGGAATTAGCTCATGAAGGGGAAGGGGTAGTTGGCATAGGTTCATCAACATGACCTGGTGTCATTTGATCCCTGACTCGAGACTTTATTGGCTATAATGCCAAGGGGGTGGGTATGTATAAGATTTTGGGGTTTATACACCTTGGTGTTAGTAATATTAGGGAAAAAGGTGATATAAGGGATTTATATAATAGGGTTAGTGTTAGCATGGAGTAGGGGGTAAGTGGAGGAGGAAACCATTAAGTTTATGTGAAACAAACTTGGTTTTAAGAGTAGATCAAAATGAAAAGATCTTTTAGACAAGAAATGTGGCTTCTTAAAGATTTAAGAACCACCATGAAACCTTAGTCTTTTCCATGAATCTAAGCTGATGGGGGAATGTTAGAAATGAAATTGGAGGGGAGTGAGGGAAGTTAGTCATGCTTCCTGCTGCAATTTGATGAAGAAGAACACCTTAATCAATTAATTGACTTTGCTTTGATACCCACAGTTACCATCTAGCAATGGTAGGGATAACCTTTCTGCAACCCCAGCTACTTACCCAACTACCTGCCTAGCATTTTTTCTTCTTGGAGGGTGCATTTGGACTTGCAAACCCTTACTTGCCTTTTCTTTTCTTTGGCTTTTTTCTTTGTTATTTCTATCTACTTCTACCCTTATTTCTTCCAAGGTCCCAGATTAAGCTGTTGGGAACCTTTTCTTCTCTACCTGAACTAGTTGTCTGCCAAGATTAAGCAGTTTGGACAGACTCCTTTCTCTATTCTATAACTGAAAATTGAAAACATGGCATGATCCAGCTTAAACTGTTGGATCATCCACCAAATTGAAACAAGATCATCACCTTTGAAACACTTTACACACCTTTTGTTCTCTAGGAAATATGGGATCTTTGTGACATCAAAGCAGAGCATATTTGGACTTTTACCTTGCCGATCATGAAATATGAAACCTATTGGTATAGGTATCCAACAGTGGCTCCACATGGGGATGGTTTTTCCTTTGAAAGACCAAGAACAGCAGGTCAGATTGCCTTACTCCATTGCTGCCTATGTCATCCTTAAAATTTGTTGTTTTGAAGTACCAAATTTGGTGCTCTCCTTTTTGGTAGACTTCTGATTTTATTTGCCCTTTGCTGGTTGGTGCATCACTTAGAAAACTGCATTTTACAATCTAAAACAGAAAGTAATATGTACATCTGCATATATACAATGAATCCTTAGTTTCCACTTATGGGGAATAGTCAAAGTAGTGCTTCAGCATCCTGCCATTGACAGGACCTTCATCCAAGTCAATTTCAGTTAGACTTTTAAGGAAGTAAGTGTTGTTTCCTTGTACTGCTTGGACAGCAAATGGTCCTCTCCATAAAGAATCAAATTTTCCATGTTTTCCTTTCTCTTCTCTTCTTGCATCCCACTTTAAGACTTTGTCCCCCATATTGAAATCTTCTGCTTTGGTTCTTCTATCAAAGGCCTTTTTTAATTTTTCTTGTAATATCTGCACTCTGCTGAAAACTTGTTCTCTAGTTTGCTGTAAACAGATTATCTGATTGATCCTCCTTTGCATATCATTTGGCTCTGCTTGACTCTCTTGCAGAAGCTTCATAACAGGCACTCCTAGTGATGAAGGAAATTTAGCTTCTAATCCATAGACTAACTCATATGGGCTGGTCCCAATTGATCTTTTTGTTGTTAGTCTATCTGCCCATAAAGCATTGACTAGTTTCTTATGCCAGTTCTTTTTGTTCTCTTCCAGCACCTTCTTTATGATATTTATTAAGCTTTTGTTTGATGATTCAGCAAGGCCATTTCCTTGAGGATAGTAAGCAGTAGAATGGCCCAAAGTAATGTGAAATTTATGGCAGAAGTTCACCATTTTCTTGGATCTGAAGGCAGCAGCGTTGTCTGTTATTATCTTGTCTAGACAGCCAAATCTAGCCAGTATATTGTTTTCCAAAAACTGAATGATTACTGAGTCATTTGCTTGTCTGCATGGGGCAGCTTCAATCCACTTGGTGAAGTAGTCTGTTGCTGTCAAAATCCATCTGTGTTGGCCTGAAGATGAGGGATGAATTTCCCCAATGAAATCCAAGCCCCATTGTTGGAAAGGTCTCTCTGTTGCAATAGGTTTTAAGGGGAGTGGCAGCAACTGTCTTTTGCCCTCAAATACTTGACATTGATGACATGAGGTGGTGAATCTCTTAACATCTGAGAACATGGTGGGCCAGTAATACCCTGCCCTTAGTATTTTATCCACAGTGGACTTCCAATATAAGTGTCCACCACAGTCTCCTGCATGAAACTCCTGCATGATATTGTTAGTTTCATTCTCCATTAGACAGTGCAGCAATATCCCTTCATGGTTTTTCCAAAGTAAATTTCCGTCCATCACACAAAATCTAGATGTTTTCATTTTTAGGAACCTACACTTAGTTCTGGACAGTCCTGGGGGAGCACACAGGTTTTGTAACACATAACAGATATCAGAGTACCAAGGAGATTGTTCAAAGGCTACATTGATCTTTGGAGTCGCTAGCTCTGTTTCACTGTCCAGTTGATTGATATCTAAGGCTTGGAAATTTGCTTCTGTCATTAATTTGGCCAAACCTTGCCCTTTTATTAGCTTTGTAGGTTTTATTTCAATGTCAAATTCTAGTATGTTGGCAATCCATTTTCCTCTTCTGCCCTCTAAGTTTTCTTGGGTGAGAATGTCTTTGACAATAGGACTTGGTACATAAGCCACAACGTGGGAGTAAAGGATGTAAATCCTAAAGTCTTTAATAGCTTTGATCAAAGCATAGGCTTGTTTCTCCATAATTTGATACTTTAGAGGGGCATCTCTAAGAGCCCTGCTGAAGAAGGCAATAGGCTTCTCATTCCCTTTATCATCTTTCTGTAATAAAACAACAGCAATAGTATGCTGGGAGGCAAAAGAGAAGATGATAAAGTCTCTGTCAAACTGAGGATTGGTTAACACTGGGGTTTGAGTCAGGGCCAATTTTATACTTTCAAAGGCTTGTTTTGCTTCAACAGTCCATTTTACCTTTGAATCTTTCTTTAGCATATTGTTTAATAATCTGATTAGTTCTGCTAAGTTTGGGATAAACCTTCTTAAAAAGTTAATTTTTCCTAAGAATCCCTGCAACTCCTTGACATTCCTTGGGTGAGGCATTTGTAGGATAGCTTGTATCCTGTCTGGATCAATTCTTATGCCATCTTTTGAAATAATGTGCCCTAAGAGTTTCCCTTCTTCCAAGCCAAATAATGACTTCTTGGGATTTAAAGAAATACCATATTTCCTGCATGTTAGGAAAATCTGTCTCAAATGTTTCAGATGTTCTTGGTCGGATTTTGAAAAGGGTGTAAGATCATCTAAGTAAATGACTAGGAAGTCATGAATCTCTTTTGCAAAAGCAATGTCCATTGCTCTTTGAAAAGTTGCCCCTGCGTTTTTCAATCCAAAGGGCATTTTTACATACTTGAAAGTTCCCCATGGGGTTGTAAATGCAGTTTTGTCTTGATCATCAGGGTGTACTAGGATTTGATTAAAGCCTGAGAATCCATCAAGCAATGACATCTTTGAAGCCCCCACCACTCTTTGGAGAATGTGATCCATTTTGGGTAAAGGGTAGTTATCTTTGAGTGATACTTGATTCAGATTCCTTAAGTCTACACAAAGTCTAATCTCACCAGTCTTTTTCCTTGTAGGGACTAAGTTGGAAATCCATTCAGAGAATCTGATTGGTGCTATGATACCAGCTTTGAACATTTTATGCAACTCTTTTTCAATAGAAGGAAGGAGCATAGGATTGATCCTTCTCAATTTTTGTTTGAATGGTTTTTGATTAGGCTTGAGGGGAATGGTATGCTGGATGACAGAGGTATCATAGGACTTTAGATCCTCATAACCCCATGCAAAAACATCTTGAAACCCTTTAAAGAGGTCAATGTATTTGGGTTTTTGATCAGGGGGCAAAGAAGCAGATAGCTTTATTATTTTAGGCTTGTCAATAGTACCAATGTTGCATTCTTCAACTGCTGCGTCTAATGGCTGCATCTTTGGCTTCCTGGGGACATCATTTGAATCAAAAATGTCCTCTAGTGGGGTAAGGCCTACTGGAAGGAAGTTGTCTTTGAGTTGTATGATTTCAGCTTCAGCGTTGCTCACCTCTTCACAGTCAATTTGGTGAATTTGCTGAATGTTTTGATTATTGAAAATGGTTGGATTCAGTAATTGTTTTGCTGTTCTAGGTGATATTGGATGAACCATCTGTTGGAACTGTATTTGTGATTGACTTGCTTCATCAAGTATTTGTGATTGACTTGCTTCATCAAGTATTTGTGATTGACTTGCTGATTCAGTGTCAATATTTAATCCTGCAAACTCTTGTTGTGAGGTTAGAAAATTGTTTATTTGCATATCATTCTCAAATACTTGCCATTCTTTGACATTGTTTGGAATAGAGGGTCTGTATCTGACCTCGGCTGTAAAACAGTTATTGGGTTCTAGTGGGAATTTGAAGGTGCTGGCAAATGTTGCCAAACTGTGTGCGTGGAGATTGTGGCCCCTTGAAATTTTTGTGATAAAGAACTCAGAGAAAGTCTCCAATATTTCAATTACAGCAGACCTGTAAGATCTCAACCTTTTGTCATTGGTGACAAAACTTCCTTTCACTTGTTGAATTACTAGATCAGAATCTCCCATGATGGAAAGCCTAGGAGCTTGTAATGACTTTGCTAGTTTGAGACCTAGTAACAGAGCTTCATATTCTGCCATGTTATTAGTGCATCTAAAATTTAATCTATAAGCCCTGCCTTCTGCATGGTCTTTCCCTTTGTTATGTATCCAAACTCCAGCTCCTGCCCCTAACTTGTTAACTGAGCCATCAAATTCTAGGACCCACAGGATATCTTGTTGAAAAGGAGGTTTAAAAATCTGTTCATGGGATGGCCATGTAAGCAGGAGTTGGGGTTTCTTTTCCCGCTTGTTTTCTAGGACAGTTTCATCACTTGTTTGACAATCTTTGACAACTAGAGGAGGGATAATGTCTATTGTTGGACTGATTGATGTTTTATGGGTGCTACTTGCTTGATTAATGTTTTGTTCTTGCAAGAGTTTCTTAGTTCCAATATCATTGTTTGAGAGGCTTGCACTGTCATTGAAGAGAATGAAGGAGTCTATGTCTGAATGGACAGCATATATTGGAAAATTTTGAGGCTTTTCTTCACTGCTGACCATGTACTTCATGAGTGTCTCCCTGTAAAGTCTTTTTGGTTGTCCAAAGACAGAGATGGTGGCATATGACATATCTAATTGCAGGGAGCCTTGGAGTTTGGCTCTCCATGATCTTGATAACAGCATCCCGTATTTAGGTGGGATATCAGCGACTACAACATCCATTAGAATGGTTTTATTAGGGTATTGAACCAGGGATACACATAAATCTTTTATTAGGCCTAAACATTTGACTTGGCTAGAATCAAAGGAAAACAGGTCTTTGTATGGTCTTGTTATATCCAAGTTCAATCTTTCCATGACTGCTTTTGGCATAAGGTTGTGAGAGGCGCCTGAGTCGAACATTGCATTATGCAGTATTTTATCATGAACATGCAAGCTGACATAAAAAGGTAATATCCCTGTGACCATTGTTTTTCCATCTACCTCTGGGCCAAACAGTAATTCCGGAGTGTCATCTAGCACATTTAAATCATCTTTGCTATTAGTGAATTGAAGAGATTTCTTGATCTGTTGCTTATAGATGTCATGCTTGGCTAGCTCTGAGAGGGGAATTGCTATCTTTAGCTTGCCAATCTCTGTGCCTAGGTCAAAAGGTTTATCAGCTTGGGTTTTGGAGTTATGGATAGCAGCCCTTTCTTTGCTCGTTACATCTTCTTGTTGGTTTTCATCTTGACTTTGAGACCTGCCCCTTTTGCTCATGTCTGGAGGGGTGATATCTAAGTCAGGGTGAGAGGACGAGGTTGCCATAGGCCGTTGTAGTGGTGACAAAAGTGTGGTGACCTCTTCAACCACCACTTCTTCTGTAGGCAAGTTTGTTTTGTCATTAGGTTCTGTGACTATGGTTCCTTTAGACTGCTGTTTATCTTTTATCTTTTCAGGCTGATTTACATTTACAGTCCTACTCCTTAGCTTGTATTGTTTGTGAACTTCATAGACAGCACTATCATATCCTTGTTTAAAATCAAAGGATTCTCCTGATTTAGTTTGGAATATTTTGATTTCATCATCCTCATGGTCCTCTTGTGTTAAGAAAACCTGGCTTTTACCATCTAGACCCATTAGATTAATCTCAGGGTCTTCATTAGGTTCAGTTGATGTTGAAGTTTCTGCATAATTTTCTTGGAAAGGGGGTCTAATGTCTTGGTCAGCACTTGTTCTACCAATGTTTTGGTTTTGGGTTCTCCTAAAATTCGGATTTCTAGGAGGGTTGTTTTGTGGTGCTTCCCATGATGACTTTCTTTCAACTGATTCCACTCTTTCACCCAATCTCTTCATGCTATTTAGTATTGCATCCAGCTTTTGATCAAAGCCCGAAGGTTCTTCTTTAAAGGCAGTCCTTTTCTCCAATTTTGCCCTGTTTCTTTTGACAATTAGGTTAGCTTCCACTGTGACAGCAACCCTTTGAGCTTCTTCAAGGGTTGGAGGATCTCTTTCCTTCAACTGATAGGCCATATCAGGGTCAAAGCCATCAGGGAATTTATACAGGGCTAAATCAGGAGGAGGCCTTAAGTTCTGTGGAATAGCATTATATACATTGTTAAACCTAGCACAATATTTCAAAACTGTCTCCTGGGGACCTCTCTTAATAGTGTCATATTCACCAAGTACGTGGAGAGGATCTTTCTTCTTCTCCCATCTCTCAGTAAAAGCTTCGTAAAGCTGATCAGGTGTTGTAATGGAGTTTGCATTGAGGGATCTGAACCAAGTTCTAACATCCCCAGTTAAACTTTGAACAAAAATTCTCATTCTGACAGTGTCATCATCTATTTCATAGGTCTCAAAGTGGTCTTGCATCTTCTTGGCATGCTGGATAGCTGTTAGAGAGCCATTTGAGTCAAAATATGAGATTTTACTTTGATAATCTTGAGGTAAGGCTGCAGCATTAGCTGGTATCTGCAGAGGTGCATACCTGTTAGCCATATTTATGAGGTTTAGAGGGTTAATAGGAACAAATGGGACAGCAGGGATCAGTGGTATAACAGGGTTAATGGGATGAGTAGCTAGTGGGAGACTGGTCAAAGGAGTATGTGCAGTGGACGCAGATGTGAGAGGAGGACTTTGCGATGTTGATGGTGAACTAGGGGAACCAGGGGTGGACCGGAAAAGAACTTTGCAAGGAGTGGGAATGAGGCTGGGATGATCCGAACTTATATTTGCATCAGCAGGCTCTTCCTGCTTTTGCTGTCTCCGGATGTTTCTTTGGATGGTATTTGGATTATCAACAATGATGGGTGGTTTAGGGTCAGGATTTGCCCTAGTATGCCGAGGATTTTTCTTAGGAGCCAGCTTCCAACCTGTTTTTGGGATTTTGTAGGAAGTTTTTATATCTGCAAGGACTGGATGAAGATTTTGGAATGGCTATATATTCTCAAAGCTAAGACGAAGATTTCCCAAACAAGCTCCTCCCTAAAGCTGTTAATGTGATGCAGAAACAGTTCTAAGGCCTCTTGGCTGATTTCAGGTTTGATGGTAACTTTGGAAAACAGATAGTAATTGAAAAATCCTAAGAAGTCCCCAGTGGAGTCGCCAATTATGTTAACACCCAGGTTGTTCCCTATGACTCCCAAGGGAATACGGCCGGGGTAACCACTAACCAATCTTTGGATCACAGCTTCTAGCCAAACTGTGATCAGAGAGGGCTCTCTCTTTATGATTTGTCTATGTTATGATGGTGTTTTAGGCTAGCTATTGTGCTCAGGTTTCTGGTTTATGTTTTTGGTTGAAGGATCTCTTTCAGGTCTTATGATGTAATACTTTGATGGTGAGTTTCCATTGGGCAATGGAGTCTAGATGCTGTGAGATGATCTTAAATGTTGAGTACTGTTCTAAATGCAAGGCCTGTTGTGTATTTAACAGACAAATTTAAACTTGAGTGATGATATGTGTCAACCAGCAGAAATCTATTAAGAATTTTCTGTTATGTTGGTGAAATGAAAATGAACGCAGAACACAGGAGCAAAGTATGAATTCCTGTGTCAGTGGCCAATATGAAAGATGTATTCTGAAAGTGCAGCAGCTTAAGAATCACACTTTATATAGATTACACCTGAAGAAAACATTTATAAACAACACAGACTGAACTCAGGGTGCTCAGTGAGCAAATCCTGGGAGTTATTCTTTTTCTCTGTTGCTTAATATCGGAAATCAGATAGCGTATATGGATTTATAACAAAACAAACTAAACATGGAGAAAGTTACAGAGACTTATTGCATGGTAAGATACGCAGGGATCTAGCAGTCATGAACAGGAACAGAACATCTTCAACACATCAAGCATCCATGAAATTCCATTGCTTTCCTTTATTAACTTTCAGAAAACAATTACAGCATAAGAGACTCTTCAGGAGAAATTCACAACAACCCTTGCTATCTCATGCGAAGGGGATTTTATAGAAAGGTGTATACAAAATATCTCAGGCATTGAGTCATCTGAGAGAGAGAAAATATCTTCAGTAGTGTTCAGAAAGTAGGCAAGAAGTTATTACAATGTTAAATGCAGCGTAAATGCCCTTTATGTCTGTCAGAGGATTGTCTTGACTTTTAAGAGTCACTGAGTCGGTTGCATTACTCTGTATTAATTCTGGAGGTACGCATTTACTTTTGGCTGCGCAGTGCATTCTCGGATTTTCCAGCTGTGGTTCCCTTTTCTGCTCTGTTGGCCGCTACATCCGCTGAGTTGGCTCAGCTTTGATTTTATGATGCCTGCTAACTTTGTTGACTGTTCTTTTCATCAAAATTTGTAGAAAAAACAGAAGTTGGTGAATGACTTACTGTTTACAAAATTCTCTGAATTGCATCTGTCCACCATTCCTGTGTAGGGAGCTGATGCTTGAGGATGGCCTCCATTGTCTCTTCAGCTTCTGTGTATTTGAAAAAAGTTGGGGCTACATCAAACAAGTGATTAATTTCATTCATTATAAAAAGTAGATTTTCTATCTTACTATAGAAAATCTGTCCTGTAACAGGCCCTGTGTCTTCTGAAGTGCTGGCCTTCTCATTGACCTGTGCTGAGGCAAAAACATTTACTCTTTTAGCATACTGTTCATGGGTGAATAATTTCCCTCCGCTGTTCAGTAAGCTAGGGAGTCCTCTACTCTGCAACACTTGAAACTTCTCCATGAACTTATTTACCTCTGTCTGCATATCCTGGGTTCTCCTGTCCAATGTCTGCACTAGACTTCTGAGAGTAAGAACCCTCTTGATCATTTGAATAGTCTCAGTTCTATTTGTGATTCCAATGGTGGCTAACTGAGAACTTGTTTTGTGGTTAAGCACATTGATCATTCTTGTAGCAACTTCAGGCATATTTCCTAATAAGGCCCTTGATGTTCGGATTTCCTTCTGTGCCTTTGGGATGAGCTCTAGTTGCTCATGGATTGTCTCGATATATGGCCATTGGTTGTTGATGGATTTACCAATATTGGACCATATCATTGCTCTGATCTCAGATATGATTTTATCTAGCTTGAGCTCATTCTCAAGCTCCTTGATCCTGTCTTTAAGAGCTTTGATTTCCTTGGCCTTTTCTCCCACCTCTCTCTTTGTCTTATCATGCCTTTCATTTACCTTGGCTAGCTTTTCCTTAGTTTCGTTCAGCTCTGTCATCTGGGCTTCCAAAATTTGTATTTCATTCTTTAACTTCTGCATATCTAGGCTCTGATCTGTGCTGATGGGTGCTGCTGAAGTAGATGTGGCTGTTTGTTCAGCCTGCTGAGGTGGAGGCACAGTAGTAGGAACAGTCTCCTCAAGATTGATGACTTGAGGAGAGGGCTGAGATGTCTGCCCTTCTTGTGCTTGTTTTGATGATGCTTGTAGAGGTTCTTGTGGAGGTGCTTGTGCAGCTTCATATTGCCCCAGTTTTTCTTGTGCCTTCACAAGCTCTTTGTAAATGGAAACTAGTAGGGCAGTGGAATCCTGCTCATACCTTTGCTTTGCTACCTCATCAGTCTGTGGATGGATAATGGCTGGAATTTTGATCTTCTTTCTTAGTGCAGCCATGTCAGCATCTCTAAGTTTCAGGATCTCTTGTATCCCTTTGATGTCATTGGGATTGTGCCCAATTTCTACAATGATTTCCTCTAGGGCTCTTATCCTGTTGTCTTTGGCCTAAGAAGAGGCCCTCTCCAGTTCTAGCTGGGAAGCTGTGGCATTCAAACTGCTGGTTAGTTTGTAATTATCCAAAGTCTTGTCGGCCAATGAAGCATACACCATTTCTCCAGTTTGCTTATGCAGCTCAATTTTGTCCATAGGGTGTATGTCTTTGGCAAGTACCTCTAGGTTGGTCCTAAGGTAGTCAGCAGTGGATTGTGGCCGGAGTGCTGTAGGCATAAAGTGACTCATTATCAATTTGCCTTCACTTACATCAAAAGCAGACATAAGTCTCTGCTGATTGGAAGGAGCCATGTTTAGCAGGTGATTGTACAATTGTACCTTGATAGGGTCACTCCTCCTCTTGATGTCTATAAACTGCTGCTTGATGCTTACTTGTCCCTCTTTCTGCTGGCTGGAGGAGCTGACCTCCCCTCCCATGGTCCTGTCTTGTTCCTGCTGGAAGGAACTTGCTGAAGTTTCTCTGCTGGGTGGGCCCATGCCCAATGCCTCTCTTATTGCTATATCCTCCTCTGGAAAATCATTGAGTCTCTGCCTTTTCTCTCCCTGGTCTATAGAGGATGTCAGGGGAGTCTCTCTGTCTCTTTTTCTAAAGACAAATGTATCCTCCTTTTGAGGGGTTTGGAGGACCGAGGCATCAAAGGTAGTGTCTTGTCTTGTAGGCCCCGTTTTTTCAGTGGTCTGAGGAGTCTCCACTGTTTCCTTTTGCTGGGCAGACTGCTCCTGCCTTTGTTCTTCTTGATGTTGTTGCTCTTGCTGTTCTGGTTCTTCTTGCTGCCCTTGCTGCAGCCCTTCTGCTTGCTGCTGTTGTTTTTGTTGCTGTTCCTGCTCCATCTCTTTGCCTTTGCCCTTTTCTGAGATGTTTTCACCAGTTCTTGTAGCTTGATGTTGGGCAGTTGAAGAAGACGTTGCTGCTCCAATTTGTGTGCCTGGCAGTGAAGGGACCTGTGAATAAAACTCAAGGTCAGCCAACTTCTTAAGGTTTCTTAGAGCTCTTTGATTAAGCTCTTCTTGGGTCACATTTTCTTCTAAAGTTCCTCTCCTCCACTTGCTTTGGTTAGCATATTTTTCTAAGTGAGGAAGGCTATAATGACCATAGGCAGATAATTTGTATTTGAGCCTCCTCATTGTAATGAAGTTGTTGGGGTCATAGGGTTTCCATATGAAGCTGTATTTGAGACCCAGACACCCAAGTATTCTATCTGCCTCTCTCCACCCTTCATCCCTCTCATTGAGAAGTAAATGGCCAAGTTGATTTCTGATTTTTAACTGTGCCTTCTTACCTTTTCCTGAAAAGTGGAGCATATCCACATAACCAAACTGCCTGAAGTATTCCAAGGCAAGTAACCTCATAGGCACAAATCTAGGTAGTTTAAATGGGGGCAACTCACACCCATATAGTCTGATAATGGTGTGGTGTTGGTAGAAATACCAATCCCCAATACTGTATGCTTTTGATAAATGCAGGAGTCTTTGCATTTCGTCTGTCAATCTGGGAGGAGGTGAACCCAACAGTAGAGTCAAGGCTGGATGGATGAAAAGATCAATAAATTCGCAGTAGGTGTATGGAGAACAGCTCACTATGTGAAAAACGGATGTCCAATACACTACTGATCTCAGATTGCCCTGTGCATCTTCTCTCTTCTTTGGGAAGGAGAACTTATCATGCTGGAAGTATAGGAGAAGATGATATAGGTAAGAGGTGTATTTAAATACCCTTTCTCTTGACAGATTCATCAACTGCTCATGCATCTTATCTGATATGTATGTGGCATAATCATAGTAGATTGGTTTCTTTCCTGGGGAAAACATAAGCATCATTTGTAGAACAGTTTCATCCACATACTCCACTGAATCATATCCCAAGATGGGACTGATCATGTCAACAAGGTCTAAGCCCAACTGGTTGAGGTAGACATAATGGATGGGAGGAATTTGCACAGTATCAGCTTTGATGAAAATCTGATTAAGCTTTGTGATTTGTGCCTCTGTTATCCTGGCTCCCTGTACTATTAAATCAGCTAATGATAGAGGAACCAACTTTTGATCTGTCTCGAACTGCAACATCTCCCTGATGGCTTCAGGGGTAATGAGGAACAGAATTGAGCCTGAAGAGTCCAGCACTGCCCTCTGGGATGCATCATAGTGGTCAGCAACTAAGTGTACAAGCTCAGGGAATTGATTAACCTGAGGAAGCTTGAATATTGGGAGGAATGAATCCCAAATTCCCAGGATGTCTGTCCCCCTCTCATGTTTGATCTTTATTTCATTTAGGATTTGCTAATGGAACCTGCTTCTGCTCAACATCTCCTCTGATATCTTGTAGTCCAAGTCTGCTAATGCTCTGGTGTCCAATGTTCTATTAGGGACATTCAGGGGAGCCACATTGAGGGCTATAGGAGCTACAGGGGGGTCCATGACTCTTCTTTAGGATTTCTGCTTGCTCAAGGACTGTGTTACTATGCAGAGTAACACCAACAAGGTTTCTTTGCAGAGAATGTTGGTTTTGTAAGTGAAAGGTGGAAGTAAGGCTGCAGCAGTTGAAATACTGCCTCTGTGTGATTAGGTGGGTGGCGAAAATGTTCAGAGGATACTCTTTTGTGGTGTATTTGTCTCCTGCCGGTGACGGATTCACGATTGTGCGAACCAGTGACAATTTTTCTTTCGAATTACCGACAATTGGTTCGACAGAAGCTTAGTGATGGCTCTGGTTCAGTTTAAATGTCAATTTGGTGGCATTTAACGATGAATTTGGAGTCTTAAGGTCTGTTACTCATTGACATGCGAAATGCAGCGAAAATGGAGTTTCAGAGCTCAAATGAGGAATACCTGTAAATTTGGACCGGTCAGAGCTTGTTGGCGCTGAAGAAATGGACGTTCTGGTGGTCAGGAAACACTTTTCCGCGGCCGGTGCAGGTTTAGACGTAGTTTTGCATGCAGAATAAAACGACGACGAACGCACAAAAATGGCAAAAAAAACACGAATTTTTGGCTAAAATAGACCTTTTGGTGCTTTTGGCGCGAATCCGTGCTGACGTCAGCATGACGTCATTGGTGGGGTCAAGGTCGGATGACGTCATGCTGACGTCATCGGGTGACGTGGCTTTCTTCCTACTATGCATTATGTAGTTCTAGTGGATAGTGAGGCCTTCCTTCAGTCCTTGTGATGCCCAACTGTGTAATCCCTGTCAATTCATTTTATGGCACTCCTCACTACAGATCATTAGTCATCAATCTCAGTACCTTTACTCCTGGTCTCCCTCACTATGCAAGAAGACTTGTCATGCCCACCTATACTGCACATTACATAGTCGACAGTGAGGCATCCCTGAGTTCTTACAACCCTCAACTACGTAATTCCTAGCCTCCTTCTCTCAAAACCTTTGCATGTTGTCTCATCTTGATTAACATTTTCCATGAGTAAGAAGAGGTAGAATAGGTGGTTTTTGGACTAGTGTTGGCTTGTCATAAGTGGTCAACATCTGCAGGTATCATCATCACAACATGATAGGGTGATGTGTAAGAGAGGTCATTAAGGTGAGGCCATCAAGGAGAGGCTACACGAGAGTACTTGTGAAAAAGGAGTAGAGGAAGAACCATAGTGAAGAACAAAAAGGAACCTTGGATCAAGACAAAGAAGCTAACTTGGAACATTTCAATAATCACCTAGAACCTTAGGAGGGTGAAAATGAAGAAAAAGAAAAGATATATCATGAAGAAATTAAAGTCAAAACAACAAGGAGAGTAGCTTGGAAATGCCAAATCATCATAAAGTTCCATGTCATCATTTCCAATTTATGGCTTGTACAATTCTCATCATGATGTCATATGTGTCAATGGGTCTTGCCACATGTTGTGGAAAGAAATTATGTATTTTCAAGAAAACGAAAAAAGTTAAATGTGTGGAAATCCAAGAGTCACATATGGAATATGAAAAGTCACATGTGGACCAAAGGGACATAGAAGTTCAAAGGTCACTTAGGAGTCAATGAATCATGAGACCAAAAGCTCAAGAGTCATGGGGATATGAAAGGTCATTCATCTTGTTATAAATACACCCTCATAATTCAAGAAAAATGATTTTTGGAGGCTTAGGCTTTGGAGAGCTAGACTTAGATTCTCTAGCTTGGCATAGGAGAGAAGATCATTCTTTGGAGAAGTAAGAAGTGGTTTAATGTTCCACTATTGGAGCTAGTGTCTCACCATTGTAACTGTGTACGTGGATCTTTCACCTAATTATCAAAATCTCATTGAGGCAACACATTTTCATGCATGTATTGTGAATATTGTAAGACTATTCTTTGGATGTTTGTGGTATATGTTATGTTCATATGTACTAAAGAAATTGAACTACTTCATTGGCTTTGGTGCTTATCTTGTTGAATGTTTTTTGTATTTTTGTTAATAATCATTGTGTCTATATGAACTATTTTGCTAGATAGTTAAATAATCTTTCCTTTCTCATGTGTGCCTATTTTAGAATAGTACTATTACTTTCCTCCAAGAGACTCACTCTTTACTTATCTCTCGTGAAAGCCTCATTTTAAACATTGCAATTTGTGTTCCACAATGTCAACTTACTTGTCAATTTCAAAGGTTATGTGCATACTCTCTTTTTATTCATTGTAGCTACAGAAAACCTTTGAGTTATGGTTGCCAGGCTAATACTCTGGATGGGCCTCCTACTCCAAATGGTGTGAGGTCTAATGGGACTTCAGATTGAGGAGACCCTTGGTTGACATATTTCCAACACCGTTAACAATTAGCACTAGAGGGAGGTCTAGATGACAAGTTGTGCATGTTGATTCTATTTTGATTTTTTTTATCTTCAATGGATCATTCCCAAATGATAATCCTGAGATGTGTTTCTAATAAGTCCAATTTTAAACTTTTAATCCCCACCGAACCTTTTTATAACTTGTCTCAATTGAATTTTGATGGTGAGGGTGGTACATCCATAGTCGAGCATACATATCTTTTTCTCAATTTTTGTGAATCTTATGAAAGTTATTGTTAAGATGTTTCTCGTGTAATTTTCTTCCTCACACTTGAAGGTCAAGTTAACTGATGGTGTCATACCTTACCATCTACTTCCATTAATTCATTTGAACAATTCCTCAAGGAGTTATATCAAGCCTTTGATAAGTATGATTAATGATATGTTCATAGAAGGATTGATCAACTAAGAATGAATTCTAATGAATCAATTGAGGATTTTTCTAATAGATTCCTTCACTTATGTTATGAGTTTTCTAAATAAGATACTAATTGGGATTTATTAAAAGAAAATTTTCGTATTTTGGTTCCAACCTCCTTGAAACATTGTGAATTTGAATCATTGGGTGATTATTCTCTCCCAACTTTTGCAAACCATGAGGCATATCTAATTTTAGAGGAGGAACCTATTATTCCCTATGTTCCTTATCCTGCTCCTTTCTCAATACTAATATGGGTGCCTATTTATGATGATGTTTAAGTTGGGAAATCTAGGAAACAAATTTCTAATCCATCTTTTCAACCTTCATCCACTTCCCATGATTTAGATATGATTGAGGAAAACTTGGAATGTTTCGTGAAGCTTAGGATGAAGGCCAATCCCTTGACTTTTTTAATATGACATTAACACCCATAAACACAATCTTGAATCCAATTTGAATTAAAGTATGATATCTTCAAGGGATACCTATCATCATCTATGATCTCTTTCTAGTGATCCATTGTCCCTTGATCCACTTGATTAGCCACTTTCGAACTCTCTTAATTTTTACTTTTCTAATTCAAACAATGATCATGTGAAAGGTAGTCACATTTCATAGGTAGAGAAGAAAAAATGTAAAGATACATTTGATCTCTCTTCCCTATTTTAAATTCCTCTATGTCAAAATGATGCTTCTACATTTTTTGTTTATCAATAATTTCAACATCTCGGTAATAATTCAAATGAAATGAAAGATTTTAATCTTAATGAAGCCTTGGGAAACCATCACTATGGAAAAATGACTCCAATAACATGCTTGGTGATGAGTTTCCAAGTACATTGGATGATATCTTATTTTCACAAGAAAAAATGGATTTTCAAATCTTTGATATAGAATATGATCTAATCACAGAAGAGTTTGTCATGGGAATTTCTTCCTCAACTCACCAACCCTTATGTGGAGATGTGTGTGGTGAACCAATTGAAATATTATGTTCTTTTAATCTGAATTATAATGAATCAAATTTGAAGTTCGCGCAAGGTGATAAAGTTTCCCATGATGAAGAAGATGATGTGGTGATTGTGGAACATCTCTCTTACAACTTGGGTAATCTATTTGGTGATTTTAACACATACGATGAGACTGACTCCAATATTTTTCATCTGATTCATAATGTTCTTTGATAAAATAACTGATGATACCTATCTTCACATGAATGTTGACCTGGTCATGCTTTCAAAATTCAATAATTCAACATTTGAAAGTTTAGGGACTTGTCAGGAAATCGAGGCGCTTCAACTTCAGTTGATGGCTATTTCAAGATCTTGCAATCTTTATGAGGTATCTGAACTAGATCAGATTAGAATTATCTCACATAATTCTTTTCTCAACATTGTTTCATTAGATTTAAACTCTTTCTTAAATTATTTTCGATGTTTACAAGTTAATTTTCTTAATCCTCATTATAGAATCTCTAATCAAATAGAAGATTCTTGTTCAATTAATTCTTCTTTGTGCAAATCCCTTGCATCTAACCCAGAATCGAAAACCATATCTTTCCTAAGTGTACAGAGCTATGAAGCTTATCATTATGATTATCATGATAAATATCATCATTAGCTGAAGAATTTGTATTTGTTAAGTTCTTTCATGAAAACTCAACTCTTAATCTTTATTGTGAATTCCATGAAGCTGGTCATTCTTTTTCTGGACCAATCAATCCTTTCGAGTAACATTCATTGCTCAAATCATTTAGTGGATCAAAACCCTCATGATAATATGAATACTAGATTTTATTTTACATATGACTCTAACCTTTTGTCAGCATGTTGTTTTAATCGGTTTCCCAGATTTACAAGGCCAACAGTTTCTTTTAATTCGGTTTCCCATATTTACAAGGTCAACGGATTATTTTAATTCCCCAATATTTCATATTACTACTCTAGTATGGAATTGGACACAAAGGTAAATGATCGAGAATAAAGGATCATGTATGTCAAGCTACCAACCTAACCATAACATTGGGTCTAACAACTGCCATTCCAATAATCATTTTCCCATTAGTATATCAGATGATTGTTGTTTTATATTGATTGATCTTATTGAACCCATTGATCTTTGTGATTTACCATTTCAATATTTATATACTTATCAAATAATTGAGATGATTTAGCTTTTTTTAACACTTATGTCAAGTGCTAACTATTTTGATAAGGTTTCTTAACAATATCAGGTTATCTCCTTCTCACAATATTCCCCCTATGATTCAGATGTGCTAATTGAAATTTCATTCTCCCAAGAGTTTCAGGTTTTTCAAAAGGATTTTATTGTATTTCATGATCGAATCTACGATTGGTTAGAAACATCCTACTTAGCAATCTCTGTCGCTAATAATAAGTTTCGATCTTTCATGTTATTTGCTAAGAATGAAAACACAAATGAAGTTATATTCATAAGAATTTTTTGAGGTTGGTATGACTAGTATTGTTCAAATCTAAAAGAAAGGATGTGGGTTGGTTAAAGATAGTTTTATGGCACATATTTCTACCAATAAAAAGGACCTTCAATATTTTCTACAAGTTATTCAAGTCCTTATATTCTCTTTTTCACATTACTTTATATCGGCTTTAATTTCTCGTATCTTTGTGTTTGTAGGCTGGGAACAACTACGGTGGCTACATTGGAAATTTCATTACACTTATCCCTGACCTTCTAGTTGGTTAGGTTAGGAGTAGGTCTAGCTCCATTATGGTTTCCTTTACACTCATCATGCACTTCCTCTCCTTTAGTCTTCCTTTGGCTTTCATACTTTGTCTCGCATGTTTCCTTTAGTTCCCCATTTTGTTTTTTTTTTTTTATTTTGGTCTTGATCTCATGTTTTGTCATGTCTTTTCTTTTGTGTCTTGTTCAATAAGACTCTGCATTAAAATTCTCTTGCTTAGCTCAAAAGACAATGTGGAAAAACTTGGAAAGGGAAATTGTGACAGAAAACAATGCTTGGCTAATCTTTAATCCTCTTCTTTGTCTTGGTTTATATATATTTTAAAGTCAATGATGTATGAATGAAAATTACAATCCATTCGAATGGAAATCCATAAGAATAACCATGATGCCTACATCTATTTTAGTATCTTTATTCCTTGACTTGGTATGGTAATTGAATGATATTTTCTCATTAGTCCAATCAAGTAGAGAAGGGAAAATGGAAAACTAATGGTGAGCATATCAATTTCAGAGGTATATGTAATTGTCTTTAAAGGAACAACCTCTCCTTCTCTCAATAATTTTGGATCCCTCTTCCACCTTGGTGATATAAATGTTGATAAAATTCCAATGAGGATATTGAAATAAAATAAAGAAAGGTTGAAAGAAGAAAAAGGCTTCCTGCACAGAGATTTGAAGCAAGTAACCTCATTGGGTTACTGAACAGGCTCGCTAGTAGTGAAGCAATGCTTTTTTTCTTGTAGTGACTTCGCTAGGGTACTAAACAGACCTACTGGAAGTGGAGCAACACCAGAGATGAAGCCAAAACTATGATAATTCCAAACTCATGATTACATATTACCCTTCTCCTTGATCAAAACAATTGAGATATGGTCATCCTTGTAAATGTATTTAGCTAAGAAAAGGGATAGAGGAGACTACATATATAACCGACCCAAAAGGAGAAGCCAAGGTAATCCACATGATGAATAAATACTTCATGAAAGACTAGACCCTGTGCATAAATCTAGACTAGAATAGAGAAGCTAGAGTTTGTAACAACCTCTGGTTGATTTTCCATGTAAATAAAATAAGACCAAGCTCATAGGACACATATTCCAAGATTATTGTTCGGAAAAACATAGTGATGTGTATCACTTGTGATTAATTAATGGCTATGGAAATTGGCAAAGGAAAAGTGGAAATAATTGGAATTTTATTTATGAAAATGAATGAAAATAGGAGAAAAGGAAGGTGAAGAGACACAAATTTGAATGATAGGGAATCTGAAGGAAAAATGAAGGAAAATGAAGAAAATAGAGGCCTCAATGATCAAAAGGCTTCTAAGGATCAGTTCATAACTTTTGTTGGTTAACATTTTGTTAGTTAAATTTTGGAGCTGTCATTCATTCTCTCATTTTGTCATACTCTTGCACACTTAGAGTATTATTGGAGCATTCTTGGACCACTTTGGCATAGATTGGATTTGGAGAAATAAGGAAAATGAAAGCAGGAAACTACAAGGGAATAGTTGGATCAATAGCTAAAGTTGAATTGATTTGCAGCTAACTAGTTCCATGTGTGATTTACTTGCTTATTTTTGGATGCATGGTATATGCATTTGGTTTTCTAGTTATGTTTTTTCATTGGCATGGAAATTTTCCTAGAGTTACAATGGTTTTATCCTTTCCTTTCCATTTCCTGGATAGACATGGTGTTGTGGGTTTTTCCAATTGATTGTTTTTTCTAATTGGTGCTCATGTTCCTTATAATTGTGGATTGGAACAAATGCTCTGGAAGCCCTGGAAAAAATTAGGTTGAGTTACTATTCCATTGTGGGTTGAGTTACTAGTTCCTAGAGACTTAGATGAATTGGGTAGAGACCGATCTAGTTGATGTTAGTGATGTTCAACTGTAGAGGTGGAATATTTGTGGTTGAGGGTTGAAGTGGTTTGGCCTCTGGAAGCTTTGGGTTGGTTTTGTCTTAATTTATTCCATGAGATCCCACGTTCATGCTTGGAATATGGTGTGGGGGTGATTGGATGAAAGAGAGATTTGGTTCAACCCAATATATGGTCAAGTGGTATGTGGAAGTCCCTTACTTGGTTGGTATTTTCATATGTTAATAAGTGATATTATTGTAATTGTGATTCATGCATATTTGTAGGATTTTATTCGTGATATTGTGGTTGAGTTTCCATGGTTTCTATTCTAGTAATTTTCTAGTTATATTTTGGTTAAATTATGCACCCTACATATGGCTCTTTACAGTTTTTGATAAGCTAATAAATGGTTGATCAATGCATCAACTAAAAAGTGTTATTGTAGCTATGTGGAGAGGGAATATATCCTTGTTGGCGATTCTCAAATGAATCTCAAACTAATGTGATCATATAAGCATTCATGACTGTCATAGACATATTTGGGCACTGCAACCCCAATCACATATGTCCATAAACCAAGGGCTTCTAAACCCCTAAAAGTGTTGTTTCATACCCTAAATGAACAAGGTCAAATGATTACATCATTTCCCAGAAGTTCTGCCTGAAAAACTGCTAAAAAATGGTCAAAATTGGACCATACAGACTGCTCCATGCTAAGGGTGCGATGCATCTCACCTATTACACACGGGGGTGTGATGCATACTGAAAATCCCTTTTGTAGGATGTGATGAGCAAGAGTAGACAATGGCAGAAGCAGTTTGCTAGGTGGAAACTCAAAGAATCTTCTAGAAACTGCTCATATGACACTTGCCTCTCTGAATTCGCCCAGGGATGAGTAAGAGATCATGAAATCTCCAAGTGGAACCAAGAACTATAAGTGAAATGACACTAATAAAATCCCCAGAAGCTGACTCACCCTCTTGCAAACATCTATATATGGATCCCTCATCCTAGAGATCCAGAGGCTGAAATTTTGTAACTTGCAAGGAAGTGTTGTTGGTTTATGTTTAAAGACATTGTTGGGTGATCTTGCTTTTTATGAGGTGAAGAGCTCTTTCATGCTGGGAGGATGATGCTGGATCATACAACTTGTTTGTAATCCTCTCTTCTACTACTTCTATCAATAAAGCTATTTGAGTTTTCCTCCATATGCTTGTATATCTCTAAATCTTGTATTTGTATATGCATTTATATGGTTAATGTACATCTGATCCTACATTGTTTATGGTTATAGATCTCTATGCTTTGATGGTATTTTGCTGCTTTGACTCTACAGGTGTTCTTTGAAGCGGGACAAGTGAGAAAGGAGTGGAAAAAGCTCTATCAAAGGAGAGAGGAAACAACCAAGGAGACTAGCGAAAGACTGAGGTTGGTACTCTCTGTTTCTCTCTCATCTATCTCTCATAAAGGAAAACACAAGTAACTTTAGTTCGTTTGTTTCTAAGATAGCTACCTGTCTTAGTGGGACTAGTAGCTTTGAATGGAAACTAGTTTTCCCAATAACAATGACAAATATCTTACATGTTTTCCATGTGTTTAATGGAATTTATGTTATGGATTAGGCATCCTAGGTCAATCTTTTGATTCGAGATTGAATTTTTAGCTTTGTCATCATGTCATTTATGATTCTAGAAAGTCTCAAAAAGAATTTGGAAGTGGTTTAGAGGCTGACCTGAAAAGGTGGCTCAAATCCCTGGATTGCACCCTCTGAACTGGGCAAGTTGGATCATAACCACATGGAGGTAGTGTTGTTCACGTGGTTGGGTGCATATAACAACAACCATGCCTTTTCATGCATGGGGTTGGGGCTTAATATTGTGTAAAAGTAGTGCCAACCTAGGGAATGGTCACCTAGGGTGATCCTTTAGCCCTTGAGTATCCTATAGCCCTAAGGGATGTTGTGATTTGTCAGTTTGTCACCCTCACTTCCATAACTGAAACTTGGCGGTCAGGTCATGTCATAGTAATTATTCGTCTCATGTTTAACCTAGAAGGCTGGTGAAAATGGGTAAATGTGGGAGGAGGCATTACAGGGTGGTATCAGGGTGAGGTTGTAGTAATAGACGTCGGGGTAGATGTGATTGTTATGTATGCATTTATAATTGTCTATGTGTTTTTCATGCATGCATGTTGGTTATTTCTCATAATGGTCATTGTCACAGTTCACATTGTCATGTTTAGGTCGATGATTTTGGTATGTTATGATGACTGAGATTTTGATTTCATTATATATACATATGTTGCGCTAATCTAGATTTATTATGCACATGAGATATCCTCCCCTAAATTCACTGAGGTATGTTTGATCATGTTTATATTTGGTTTATCTAACATGGTATGTTTTCGCGAAGAAGATGAGAGTTGACAAGCAAAATGGTGGATTATAGTTCACATGATTCCTCTTATATATCAAATGTGTAGCAAAGAGATGAGTACTCTACTGACATAGCAGATAGCTTGGGAAGTTTAAAGGTAGAGATTAGGAGTTGAAAATTAGATAACGACACAATCAATTAGTCATACGCATGGAAAATTTTAGGGGCTAATATTCGCAGGTGGGCTAATTTTTCACAAAAAAGATTCGCCAATTCCATTTTTTATAAAAGTGTTTCACCCAAATTTTCCAATACAAAAGTATTTTACCTTAAAATTATCCAAAATTATATAGAGACTATATATAAAACTATTATGAATTTGAATAATTTTACAAATATATCAATAAACATTTTATAGTTTGCATATTAGGGACTAGTGAGATTTGCCAATGTTTTTAAACTTCAAGATAATTTTCCATCCTTAAAATTTTCCCTGGTAATACGAAAGACTTACCATAGCATAGGAAAAAAAATGAGTTCAATGTAGTGATCCTTTAGAGTTTATCATATTTGAAGAGACAGGGACTACCACGGATCAATTATGGACAAGAGGAAAGGAATAATGGTGCATATGGTAGTAGGCCTCATGGAGGACATAGGTCAAACAAGGATGAAACGATCATAGGGTAGATGGATGGATACACCCGATACAAGAGGTAATGGTTATGGGTTATATTCTAGTTCTGGATCAAAGAGACAAAATGGTCACCATTGTTATCATCCTTACAAGAGGATTGAGAAGAAATACTTGCTAGATGATTTCAAGAAATAAAAGCCTCCTACATCGATGGAGAGTTGAACAAATTGGAAGATGTAGAAGCATGGATGCTTGGGATGAAGAAGTTCTTCAAGATGCATGATTATTCAGAGAATATGAAAGCTATAATAGCCATGTTCACTCTCAATGGGAAAGCAAACATCTGGTGGGAAGATGTAAAGCGTTTCAAAGGTTTTAGGACATAGGAGTTGAGTTGGCATGAGTTTAAGAGAAATTTTAGGAAGAAATATTTGTTAGAGAGATACTATGACAATAAGGCTAAGGAGTTCTATTAGTTGAAGATGGGGTCTATGAAATATGAAGAGTATACATCTAAGTTTCTGGAGCTATTTAGGTATGCACCATATATTAAAGATGAGAGGACCAAGGTTCAAATATTAGTTAGTAGATTTCCATTAGAATTTAAGGATATGATTGAATATCATGAGCCTTGGACATTGGAGGAAGTAATTGGGAAGTTAAAACATTGTTATGAGCAGTCTAAGCATAAGTCAAAGCCTAAGAAGGTTTGGAAAGCTGATGACATGACTAAGGGAAAGTGGGATAAGAAGCGAGGAAGAACTCAGGATGTAGGTAACAAGGATAGTGCAATTTCATACAAGAAGTTCAGTGCAGTTGACATAGGATATGTATTTCAGTCTGAGAAGAATAAGAGTGATGGTAGGTGTTGGCCGGATAAATCGATCTTGTAGACAAGGCCGATCTCCCTAGTATCAAAAGATATCTAGAAACAAGCAGACGGACAAATCTATCTTTCTCTAAACATATGCGATTCATAAATAAAAACTATAGAGGTGTTTAGACCCTACCTTAAGTCCAACTCTAGTTTGTAGCAACCATCCTTCAATCGTCTGAAAGAGTGTCCTTTTGAGAACCTGCAATCACAAAAAAGTAAACATCAAATAACACCTGCATAGCTAATATCATAAATCATGTTCATTATGGTGATCAAGGAATCCATAAAATAAACCATAAAACACAGCTTATTGAGAAAAAAAAACTTATTTCTATTAACTTTGAAGTAGAAGAAACTTACAACCTTTTCAGCCTTGATGTTGAACAAGCTCTTCCCAAGGTCTGAAATAGGAATCTCCTTTACTTTGACAAGCCTTACACTCTTCCAAATGAGATCAAAGAGGTATGTAATCTCTCCTCATAAAAGCTCAATTAGGAAGACTAAGTTCCAGCAGCATTTCACCTCAAAAATATTCAACTTTCAACCCCCCAAGTAACCAGCCCAATGCTTCATTTTATAGTGCAGAGGAAGGAGGTTACAGGTCCACCTATGAAGGGATAGAGTCCTCCTTCAAAGGGATAAGCCCCTCACATCAAGGGGTTAGCTACTTAAGGTATGGGATGCATGAAACTTAAGGGAGCGAACTTGCCACCTCAAGATCCCTTCTAGAAGCTTCTAGAAATGAATCAAAGTGAGTTTTTAAGAATATACTTGAGCCTTTTTAACTTTTATAGGGGTCCGCACCAGTAACACAAAGACAGAGTGGTCAGGTGCGCAGGAGACATGACCATTAGGTGCGTGACCGTAGGTAATGCTAAGAGAAAGTGCAGAACTAGAGTTTAGAGACTTTTGAGGGCTTTCTCTTATTTTCAAGGCTTGATATGAAGAACTGAGGCTTAAGACTTGCAAAGGAGGAAAATATGAGTGGTAATGGACTCACACAGATTGCAGAATGTCAAGGTGACAATTTTTTGTGCAATAGATTGCCCTCTAAAGTGCGAAGTTTGTAATAGATGAAGATAGAGTTTATCATCTATGAAGAGTGAAGTACTTTATCATTTCAAGGATCATCCTATGGACACCCCAGTCGGAACCTATAAAAACATTCAATGCAAAATATATATATGTGAACATATCATCGCTGAGGTAGGCATTCCCATACTCAGATCAAAATTGACTAGAAAACTGACTAAACTATTCTGATACAGGGATGATTTTGCAATACATCAAGAGTATAGACACATGTAGACATAGTATGGGCGCAACCATCTGTTTATGAATAGTCCACTATATAATGAATAGCAAAATTCCTCGTAGCCTGGATGGTAGAAACTAGATCCAGGGTCTTGATTTCTGCTTCTCGAACTAGTACGATTCTATCCATGTGAATGAATGTGTCGAAGTCGAACATGGTAGAAACCACTTGATTACCAATCAATGATGTGAACTATTAACAAGTGTGAGAGAAACCACCAGTAAGGTCAATGGATCTCAAAGTACTCAGTACAATCCATGAAATGTGAATAAATGAGCTGATGTCGAACATGTCATAGAGTCCTTTGATCGAAGGTCAATGATGCAACCTATCGTCGAAGGCGAGAAACCTACCATTAGGGCATGCAGATTCCAAGGTATTGACGATTTCTAGATCATCTTTCTAGATAATGAGCTGAAGTCGATAGAAAGCGATCTGTCGTAGGCAAGCCCACAACACAAAATCATAGATCAAGTTTTGAAGAAATATATTTGGCAAGGACTAACTCAGGGATGGTCAAAATGGATGACAGATATTTTGCAGATGAATGGTTTATTTGAACTGACCTCTTGAACACATAACGACACTGCAAATGGTTTGGTGACAATTGACCCAAAGCTAATACCCAGAAACCGGCTGAAGACTTTCAATGTAGTTTGATTAACTGTTAGGCAAAGGATTTCCCAACTCAGGTGAACAAAAAGTGTCGTGTTCAAGAGTGGTTAACTTCTTTTCTAAAACACAAAGTGTAACAAAAAATTTCATTTTTCTCTCTTTTCCCCCACCATTTTTGGCAAGTACCTCTTTATTTTTGACAAGTTTGAGGAGGATAACATTTGCTTGTTTATAAGATCATCCTTCAGATGAGTCCAACTTAGTTTAAAATTCGAACCCTAAGAAGGAGTGGTTCATTCTTGTTTAAAATTGAACAAGTCCTTTACTGTTAAATTTTAACGAGTCCAGTATAGGAAAAACTCGGTGTTTTTCAATTTTAGGGAGTCAAAAGAAAAACTTAAGAAAACTCCATGGGTGTCCTTTTTCATAAATTTGTGTCCCCCAAGCCCGAAAAAGTATAAAATAATACTTGAGAGAACCACTTGACCATTACGATCAAGAAGTACTTTTCATAATTAGTTGCTCCGGTTCGAAAAAGTAAAAAAGTGATCGAAGACACTTCGTTTTAGAACCAGTATAAAACTTGAAACGACAAAAGCGATATTTTCATGTTTATACGGTCAGAAAAGAGTTGTAAGTGGACCGCCTTTTTAATTCCGTTTAACGAGTTTAAAAAGGAAAAAATTCGACAATATTTTCATATTTTACGAGTCAGAAGAGAGCTTAAAGAGGACTCCAATGTTTTTCTTTTTCGTAAGTTTTTGAAAGAGCCCGAAAAAGTGATAAAAGTACTCTTTGTTGAAAATGATCAATTTTCCCCAAAAAATCCAATATTCTGCACAAAAACTCAAAACATTACTCATACCTGTTATAAGAGAAATAAAAATGTATCAAAAAGTTACCTTTTTAAAGTGAAAAATAAATAAATTAAAAATTCATTTATTCAAAAACTCTTATAAAAAGGGCTTTTGTAAATTCAATTTTACCATTTGATTTCAGAGTGAGAAGTGAGAGCTTTTGGGCAAAAATATTCCTGTGAAGATTGCAGAAAATCTGTCTGTTGGAATCGAAAACTGTTAGCTCCAGGTAATCCACATCATCCTTAGCTTGCATTTCAACCGTTTACATTTCATTTTAGAGCTTTAAAATTGATTTTTCTAGGATAATTTGATTTACAAAGTCGCTCGCGGGGGTCCGCAGGTGCAACATGTGGCCCCTGCGGACGCGTGCTGACCTATGCACTGTCTGTAACCAGCGGGTGAGGAGCCCGCAAAATGGATTTTAAAATTTTAAATTTCTCCATTTGCGCCCAAATTTTTTTGAACTAAGTTGTTTTAATATGTCCTTTTTTCATTGTAGGACATACAAAATGCTTATTTGGTGGGAACGCGAGCATGAGAATGTGGATCTTGCCGCAATAAATCATCCACCCACATTGAATGCATTGAGAGTATGCAGACTATTTAAGTTCTGGGCCATACCAGGCATGAGGTCCCAAGTAGACTTCTTGCAATGGCTGGTAGACAGGTGGAGCATACAGGACCAGTGTTTCATGATTGGTGGTCACCGGCTCGAAATTGAGCTAGAGGACATATATTTTTTGATTAGTTTGCCCAAGAGAGGTGAACGATTATCTCTTTTTGGGACTAGGCCAGGTGGCTAGCAGGGAAAATTTTAAGAACCCCTCCTAATTTTATATGTATAATAAATGGGCGAATATCCATGGTATATAGGAAAAATGGAAGGCGATTTTATCAATAATATAATATGTATATATAGTTTTTTGGCGAATATCTCACCAGGCATGGCAAATATTTTACTCAATTATAAAATCTTGTAAGATCTTGGTGAGTCTTTCACTAAATAATAAAACTTTGTAAGGTCCTAGTGAATCTTAGCATTGTGAACTCTTAGAGAATTTTTTGAAAAGTATAAAACCATATATGACAAGAGCCACATGGTGGCAATATCAATGTTTTTTTTCACATTTCCATGAAATGGAACTTGTTTATAAAATTATAAAAAAGCCAACCAAGTCCCTTATAATATGCAGGTAAGATTCTAACAGAGTCTGATACATCTACTATGCTTGTCTTCATTCAAGTGTCATAGCTGCTATAATTAACACTGTGAATCACAACTCTCTCAGAACTCAACTCCATAGTGTAATTAAAACCTTTGGAAATTGAATCTGACAACTCTATAAAAAGGATTAGTGAAATAGAAGCTTTTGTGAATGAGCCCACTAATTATCATTGCTAAACAATCAATCCAGATTATGAAGTATTCCATCTTGATCACAATCGTGCTCACGATCAAGGGAGTGCGACCACCTAGCGTGACATAATGGCCATCATAGCTTCCAATAATCAACAACCACCTTGCAAGGACATCCTAGCTCATGTCTCATGAATTTTATTCATCTATATTAACTAATATAAATATTATAAAGATAATATTAGAATCCTCTCCAGATTCACTGTTTTTTTTTTTCTCGCTAAAAAACTAATCTATTATATACAGTAACAGGAAAGACATTACAATCATAGAGTTTCATCCCCAGAAGCCAGATTATGGCACTCTCGACTGTGAGAGATCAAAAGAGCCACCTTCGCAGAGGTGCCGTAACTAACCAAAACATCCCACACAGGGGTTCCTTGTTCTTCAAAAAAGAGTAGCCATAACGAGCTAGAAAGCCCGCGCAGGGGCAGTAGATTACCAACAACATTTTCCCACGCAGGGGCCTCAAAAAACATGACACAAACAAGCATTAAGACCTGATAACAGAAACCGACAGCCAGAGCAGAACCTGAGTGTTGCTGGAGAGGGAAATGCTGCGCAGAAGACCAGCTACTCCTCCGGCTCCTCTTCGACAATCAGAAACCACCCAAATTTTCCAATTTCCTCCGCAGAAGGGAAGGGGTCCAGATTGATGTCATCCTTCTTCGACGTGGATGCCTCCCGAGGCTGGGGAGGGCTGGGAGCCTGTTCTGCTTCCTTCCCAGGCATGGCCTGGACAAATTCTGACCTTTCGCCCTGTTGCATCCCTTTGCCTCGGAGCTCTTCGCAGTCGGTTTGTGCTTCCTCCACAAAAAGCACCGAAACATGGGCATTGATGCGGGGTCTGTCCATCGTGCTGCTGAAGGTAAAAATGGTTGAACCAAAGGCTGGCGAAGGAACTGAGTCAGGGTCTGGACTGCTAGAGTCCATGAATTGCCTGGATTGGATAGGATTGGCTGCAGTAAGGCGATGGCAACGGCAGCGACAACAATGGGCATGAGGATCTTCAACAGGAGGCCGAGAGGACCCTCCGCGTGCAGAGCCTCGACAACTGAGCAATCACTGTCGAGGCCTGACCATTTTTGCCGGAGCGCCGAGGGTAGAGAGCGGAGCTCGGCGGGGTGGCGAAATTGACAAAGAGATGAGCGGGCGGCAAGAGCTATCACAGAGGCGGAATTGCCACAGAGGCCCTTCCGAAAAAAGATTGCATACAGTAAATAATGGGACGGCAGATAATGTCTCCCGGAGAGCCAAAGACCAGACGATGACCTGAACGATGAATGCCGAACGCCGAGCGTGAAGCAGCTTATGCTGAGCCCCTCCATCACCTTTTCTAACCATTGCATCCTCGCCTCGATCCTTGAACGCCATAACTGCTCGTTGCAGTCGAGCCAACAGCTTGAATGGAACAATGAATGCATACCTGCTATGAGCCTTACCATATATCCCTTGGTGGCGAACGGGCATTGAATGCCATCCTTACACCTGAGGCAGCACATGTCTAACATGTGGCTCCTCGTGGCTTGCTGTCGAGTCACCCGCATCCGGGGAAACTGCATCTCTTTGGATCAGGCTTTCGCATTCCTGAACCTGGAGATTGTTTGGAATGATATCTGTGTTTCCTGAAAGGAGGGTCTGTTCATTTTCTACCCCTATGTTGGCCAGGAGGTCAGCTACCTTGTTACCCTCTCTTTTAGTGTGATTGAAGGAGATGGCCCTGTTATTGCGCAGATCTTGTTCAATAGCATTCAGCCTCGCTTCTAGCCTCCAACTGGATGCAACTTTCCTAGCTTGAGAGCCGTTATGTATGCGCGTAGCCATGTTTATAAGGATTTGGGAGTCGCCTTCTACAATCAGGGGTTGAAGGTTGAGATTCCAGGCGAGCAGTAGGCCTTGCCAGAGTCCCTCTAGCTCTGCTGAATTGTTGGTATCCCACCCAATGTTTCCAAAATAAACCTGCAGAGGAGTGCCTTCATGGTTCCTCAATATTCCTCCAAATCCCGCTGCTCCAGGATTACCTTTGGAAGCCCCATCAAAGTTGAGTTTGTATGAGTGTTTGGGGGGTGCGTTCCAGAGGCAATTGTCCTTGATGCTGCTTTTAGAAGGGCCATTCTTGGGAAATTCTTGAGGCAGATGCAATTGCCAATTGTCAAGAATGTTTTTCTCATTATCTGTAGAGGGGAGATCCTCCTTTGTCCATGATCGAAGCGACATCGTTTCCTTGATATTCCCATGTAGCTTGTTCCAAATTTCTTCATTTGGAGAGCGCTTGTTTTTGAATATACGTTTGTTCCTTTCCTTCCAAATGTTCCATAGGACTATTCCTGGGATGATGTTCCATAGATAGTTGAGGATCTCGCTTTTATAGGGGTTCTGTGGCCATTGTCTTATGGAGTTGATGATGTCGTTCTCCATTCTGCATCTTTTTTGGCATCTGAAGCTCACCTTTTCCCATAACCGATTGGCTAGAGGGCATGTGTCCAGGAGGTGTAGGAGCGTTTCTTCGCTTTGATTGCAGTTGTGACAGATAGAAGGACCATGAAAGTTTCGTCTCCTTAGTTTATCCCATGTGAGAATTCTTTTATGTCCTACCAGCCAGAGGAAGTAGGAGATTTTGGGCCAGGATCCGAGTCCCCAGATTTTGCTCCATATTGGATCTGTAGGAGTGGGGAAGTTGCAAACCAATTTGTAAGCTTCGGAGGTGGTGTAGGTCCCTTTGGGTTGGTATCCCCATCTGAGGATGTCATTGCCTTCATCATACCTTATGCTTCTTTTCCTTAATTCTTTCTCCAACTCTTCTGCCTCCCTGGTATTTGTGCTATTGAGTATATGGTTGCTCTGTCTCCATTTCCTGAATCCATGCTCCATCTCCTGCGTCCAAAATTGCTGGATTTTTTCCTGCTGCTGCTCCTGCCTGTATGGTATCAGAGATGGATGAAGAACACTGGTAAGCTTGGGCATCTGGTTCCAAGCATCTGTCCAGAATCTTGCCGTGCGACCATTCTTTACTTCCCAGAAGCTGTGCTGCTGAATTAGCTGATAGTGCTGTTTGGCCGCATTCCAAATTAGCGACCCCTTTTCGGTGGGAGTAAATCTGATGAGCTCTTCCTGAGGTCTATTGTTGGCGTATTTGGCTGTCCATATTTTTACCCAAGGCTTTTCTGGATTAGTGACCCATTGCCACCAGATCTTGGCATTCATAATGGAATTGCTGTGCTCTGGGTCCCTAAGCCCGATGCCACCCTTGTCTTTGGGCATGCAGATGGTAGTCCATTTAACCAGTGCCCACTTCCGATTAGTTGCCGAGCTGCCCCAAAGAAAGTCACGCTGAAGGTTCCTTATTCTTTTTAGAACCCATTTTGGCGCTGCAAGGATTGAGAAGAGGTAAAGAGGCATGGCCTGAAGGACAGACTTGATGAGCACCACACGACTTGCTAAATTAAGAGATCTGTATGTCCAAAGGTTGAGTCGGGAATCAAGCTTCTCTAGGAGAGAGCGCCATGTGGGATGCTTTATGGCTGAGGCTGTGAGGGGGGCTCCGAGATATTTAGAGGGGAGGGTTGCAGAGGGAAAGCCCAGAATGCGAGTGACAGCAGATTTGACAGAAGGAGGAGTGTGAAAGAAGAAAATCTGCGATTTGGAGCAGTTGACATTGGTGCCAGAGGCTTCAGAGAAATCATTGAGAAGGGTTTTTAGACATGAGGCTTCCTGGACAGAGGGGTAGCCAAATAGCATGGTGTCATCAACGAACTGCTGATGAGAGGTGGCAGGGGTATTGTGAACAGAAATGCCTTTGAGCTGTTGGGAATGGAGGGCGTGTTTGATGTGCCGACCTAGACCCTCAGCCATAAGGACAAATAGGAAGGGGGATAAGGGGTCCCCTTGCCTAATACCTCGAGAGGGTTTGAAGGGGCGGGAGGGGATACCGTTCACTAGGATGGAAAAGTGCGTGGATGTAATTAGACTCATGATCCAACGGATCCACATGGAGCAAAATCCGAATGCTTTCAACATATGTTGAATATATGTCCAGCTGAGTTTATCGAAAGCTTTAGAGAGATCCAGTTTGAGTAACATACCTGCTTGCTTTGAGTGCTTGAGGGAGTGAATTATCTCGTGCGTGAGGAGAATGCCATCCATTATCTGTCGACCTTCCACGTACCCCGACTGTTCCGGTGAGATGAGCAGAGGTAAGAGGGGCTTTAGCCTGTTCGCAATGACTTTTGATATGACTTTGTAAATGACGTTACAGAGTGCTATTGGCCTGAATTTATCGGGGGTGATAGAATCCTCCTCTTTAGGGATGAGAGTGATGAAGGTGGAGTTGAGGGAGGGAAGTAGCCAACGAAGGGCCCTTGATTCTTCTACTATCTGCCAAACCTCCAGCTTTATCATATCCCAGAAAGCATGAAAGAACGTGGTGGTGAATCCATCTGGGCCAGGGGCCTTTCCTTCTTTAAGCTGGGACATTGCCTCATCCACTTCCTGGGGGAGAATAGGGTGAAGGAGAAGCTCATTGTGTTCCTCCGTGATGAGCTTTGGCACATTGCTGACTATTTTTCCAATAGCCTGTTGCCGATCTTCTACATGTTCATGGTGGACATGTTGGAAGTGATTGAGGAGTACCTCTTCGATATCCTCATGCTTCTCTACTTTTGCCCCTTCTTGATTCTGGATGAAAGGTATGTTATTATGCATCCTTCTCTGAACAGTGGTTCTGTGGAAGAATTTGGTGTTACGCTCTCCTTCCTTCAGCCATCTGACCCGTGATTTTTGCCTCCAATATATTTCCTCCTGCTTCCTCCTTTCCTTGAGCTGGCTGTGGATAAGCCTTTCCTGTTCCAGGGTTGCCTCCGTATGCCCCTCTGTGATTATTTTTTGTTGGAGATCCACCAGTTCCTGATTTAGCTCTTGTTGCGCCTTAAAAATGTTTCCGAAGGTCTCCCTATTCCATCTCTTTAGGTGATTTTTTAGAAATCTTAGCTTCTGTTGGAACTGATACATTTTTGACCCTTCTGGAGGGACGAAAGAAGCCCATGTGGTCTTGACAAAGTCTTTGAATGTGGGGTGTGAAAGCCAAAACCCTTCAAAGCGAAAGGGTCTTTTTGTCAAGTCACCTGGTCTTTGCCATTGTAGGGCGATCGGCCAGTGATCCGACCCTGTGTGCGCAAGAATTGCGGCTGAGATGTCTCCTCCTAGATGAACCGCATTGTCTGAGATGAGGAAGCGATCCAATTTGGAGGCAATTTGATGTTTGCCAGCTCTGCGATTGCTCCAAGTGAAAGTACCATTACAGAACGACATATCTATGAGAGACGCAGTTTGGATGAAGTCCTTGAAGCGAGCAACTTCTGGTTCCAATCTGCTTCTCCCTCCTTTCTTCTCCTCGATTTTAGTGATCATGTTAAAATCTCCTCCAACAATCCATAGTGGATACCTCCTGTTGTTGCTCAGAGCTTCTATTGTGTCAAGGAGCGCAATTTTGCTTCCTGTGTCTTGCGGGAAATATATATTGGATAAATTGCCATGAATGTTGGTACCCAATATGTGAAAGGCCGCCTGTATGAGGTGATGAGAGGCATGAAAATCTGAGAGGGATACTGCTTGGGTATTCCATACTATAGCAAGCCCTCCTGAGGCTCCCGTGGCGTCTACTGCAACCGAGCGACAACCTGGCCATGCTTTAGAGAGTATACTTCCTAGTGTAGAGCTGTTACACTTGGTTTCCTGGAGAAAGCACATCTGCGGCTTTTCCAATTTAATCATGTTTTTTAACATTCTGAGTTTTCCAGGGCTGTTAAGCCCTCTTAAATTCCAAGATACTAGCTTCATGGTTCAACTATTGATAGAGGGCTTGTAGTACTTCGTCAATTTAGCATACCTGCCTGAATCTACCAGGATTTTCCCAATCTCGATCGTTCGCTGGAGATCTGTTTTTCTTCCTCTCTTTTTAGTGTCTTTTGGGCGTAGGCTGCCATCCCAATGACTTCCCGGTTGTATCCCTAGTTGGTGCTGATGATAGGCCCTCGAGATGACCATTTCCAGCTTATTGAGTTGATTCTCTGATATTGTGTCGTATGCCTTCTTTTTGCATGCTAGTTCTAATTCCAGAATGTCTAGGCCAATTAGATCTATGCTTTCTGGCTCTTCTTCCATTTGTTGTACTTGATTGCTTTCTTCTATATTGATCTCTGAGTCCTGGGGGAGGTCTGCCTTTCCGTCGACTTCCATATCCTTGTGAATCTCTGCTGTTTCTTTCTGACTTCTGCTGAGGATAGTTGGAATGATAATGGGGGGTTGAGATTTGGAAGGGGGGACTGAGGGAGGGGGATGGGAGGAGGAGGAAGGGTGAACAGGGTTGGTCTCAGAGATCAGGGGTTGCTCATCTGAGGATTGAGCAAGAATATCGAAGCTTTTCTTAGTTACTGGGCCTTGGGTCTTGTTTTGCTGGGGTTTGATCCCATTCTGGGGCTTTTTATGCGAGCGCTTCCGGCTTGGGACTTTGGTGAAGCCTTCCTGTGCTAGGGTTTCAGAGGGGTCAGGGATATTGGCTTTGGCGTTTAGAGGGCAGTCCCTGAAAAGATGCCCCAGAGCATGGAACTTTCTGCATCGAAAGGGTACGTGTTCATAGTCGAGAGGCTGGACCCATTCTTCATCACGGTGGGCGAGAGTTACCGACTCTGGTAGAGCTTCATTCAGGCGTATGAATACGCATATTCGAGCATAGGAAGTGTATCTACGCGATTTGGTTTCTTCTGCCGCTCTGATGAATTCCCCCACTCCGTTTCCTATACCTTTGAGAATGTCCTCGTCCCAATACTCATCTGGAAGAGAGTACATTCTGATCCAAACCGGCGCCCATGTGAGATCTTCTTTATCTGGGTTAAATCTTGGAATCCATTCCCTCAAATACAGTCCCGCTGAGTTAAAAAAGTAAGGCCCAGCTCCCAGAATCCTATATTTGTCCTCTAGGCAGAAGAAGATTGCAGTGAAGAAGCCTTTCGGCCCTAGTTGCAGAGTGACATCTCCTTTGGGTTTCCATTTCGCCGCTATCCAGCCATATAAGGCTTTCTCAGTCGGCCAGAACCCTATAAACTTCCCGATGAGGGCATGATCTCTCATGTACTCTATTCGCCTTTCAATCTTGTCTCCCGGCAGCTCTATTCATGGCCGTTCTTTGGCCACTGGTCGGCATGTTGTTGAGGATATTTTCGGGCCTTCTTTTGGGGTTTCTCTTCCATCTTGTGTGCTACTGTCTTTGTCCTCCCGATTTTCCTTCTCCTTGTTATCATATTGATGCTTTTTCCCTTTGTTTAAGATCTCCTTGTCGACAGATCCAAAGATTACCGTATGCTCAGGATCGTGCTGCGAAGGGGAGGGCTCTGATGCCCTCCCCTGAAGATATTCCATTGTGCCGCTCTAATGTCCTGCAGCTCTGTCACGCTGCAGAGGTTTTCCTTTCCGTCCGATGGTGTATGTCGTTCTGTGCAGTCTGCGCCGTTGATGATTTTCTCAGAACCCTAGTCCGAGCTCCCATCCCATGCGTCGGTCAAGCATTCTCTCCAGATTCACTGTTAATACAAGGGTAAAGGAATTTTTCTAGCTCAAGGCACTAGCCAATACCAACTTTCGTATTTGTGACCCCTTTGTGGGGATGCACCTACCCTACCCCATTGGGTTTCTGCCTTGTAACATAGTTTAAGGATCACAAGACTTTCCAATATTCCTACTCCATTACACACACTTTATATGCTATACATAGTGAATGGAAAAGAAGCATTATAGAACACACAATTTCACAGAAGGAAGAAAAAGCTTAGCCAGTTCAATATTAAAATCTTAACCACTGATTAATAAAGAATAACAAGTAGTGTAGTGAATTGTTCTGAGTTATTTATTTACAAGTTATAAAGAATGTAGTGGAATGGAAAATATTACTTAGGCAACCCTTCAATATTTTTCTACTAATATGTCTGTGCATGTACATATGAAATTAAGAGCATTGTTGGATACAAAGTTTCTTTTTCTCTTGCCTCCATTTTGACAAATCAGTGTGAAATTAGTGTCACTTTGAATCTCTTTTCCTGTGTGGATGTTTTGACAAATCAATGTGAAATCAAAGTCACTTTGAATTTCCTTTCTTGCAAGGGATCACATCCATACTTGATTAGTAAAATATAATCTACTATATATTATGTTCAAGAAACTGATAGCAATCTACAGTGGAAACGAGACCAGAATTAAGATGGATCTAAGATGATAGAATTTCCCCTTTAAATAGTCTATGCTCACATGAATACCATGGTATTACCATGGGTTATCATAAACCTGGAGCTTAAAAATTACTATTAGTAATTTATAAACATTAATAAAATTAATAGTTGAATTTTATTTTATTTTTTATTTTAACCAAGCTAAAATGTTTAACATACATTAAATTACAACATACATTTTTACTCCCCGAGAGGGATCAAATATTTTTGCACTCTATGCTAGTTTGCATATCACGATATTTGATACCTCTCGGGGGTTAGTAGATCCAGAGTAAAGATGGATCTATGCTGGTTTAATTCCCCATTTAAATAGGCTACATTCCAGGTGAATACCACGGGTCAATACCATGTGCCATTTTTATTTTTATTAATACTAATATTAGATTTAATAATGTTTTTTTGCATGGTATTAATAACAATCTAGTCCATGGTATTTGTCCCATAGTATTTTGCCCATAGGTTTCACCTAAATATAATGCATTTTTTGAGTGTTCGTAAATATAAGGTGATTTATGGAGTAAATATAAAAAAATGTTTTATTTGTTTACCATACCTCTAGTTTGTTTATATTTTTATTAATTTACCATACCTCTTTTACAAATATGGTATTTGGCCCATAGGATTCACTTAAATAAAACCTATTTTTTGAGCCTTCATAAATAGAACAAGGGTTATGGACTAAATATAAAAAGAGGTTTTATTTATTTACCATACATCTAGTTTATTTAGATTTTTATTTATTTACCATACCTTTTGAGTAAGTATAAAAAGACCTTTTATTTATTTACCATACCTCCACTTTACTTATATTTTTATTTGTTTACACCCTTGCATGTATATAAGGTGACTTATGGAGTAAATATAAAAAATGTTTTATTTATTTACCATACCTTTCATTTATTTATATTTTTATTAATTTACCATACCTCTTTTATAAATATGGTATTTGGCCCATTGGATTCACTTAAATAAAACCTATCCTTGAAAATGGGTGAATGGATTCACTTAAATAAAACCTATTCTTGAAAATGGGCGAATGGAAGGTTGTAACTCCTAGTTTCAAGGGCTAAATTTACCTTTTTTACCCTCTCCCTTAAAATAAGGTGGGCTATTTTAGGTGATTTGTAAAAATGTGCTATGATACAAAATATTCGCCCACTAAAAATTTAAAACCCCTTAATTTCGCCAAAGGGCGAACATTCGCCCCTAAAATTTTCTATGGTGGCCAGTCTGTCGCTAGTCTTTGATTAGAGTTTTGCAATGATCAAACAAAGGACAAGCGAATCAATATTAAAATTATCAACCGTCCTAAACTTAAGGTTATTGCATTCATTGTCACCAGACTATGCGAGAGTGCAGCATTGCATGTAGCTACTAGATCCCAGATGCAAATGGCTGTAGACTTTTATCGAGGTACCATATTCAATTGGTGTGAGGCTGTGTTGGCGAATGTAAAAGGCCAACTAACCAGAGCAAAGAACGAACAACTAAAAAACTTTGGATACAGTTTCCTGGTTGTGAGCTTTGGTCTAGAGAGGGCCCTTATGCTAGTCCCACAACAACTTTCTGTTGACGCTAGTCTTCCTCGAGAGCCTAGGATAATGCGTTGAGTTGTAGTGATGGCCCGTCACACTGAGGAGGGTTCAAAGGTTGTTCGATTTCCGCCTAAGTATTTTCGTTGGTTGAGGAACCAACTTGTGATTCAGGATTTTCCATATGCCAGGATGGATTATCGCGGTGACCCAGACATGATTCTTCCACTAGGAGAGCAGTGGGATGATTCAGGTAAAATCATTTTCAACACTTTCTAAGTTTTAACTAATTTTTTTGTTGTTTAAATCATCCAAAACTAACAATAAAAAGATTT
This sequence comes from Pinus tabuliformis, assembly GCA_031772625.1. Classification (NCBI taxonomy): domain Eukaryota; kingdom Viridiplantae; phylum Streptophyta; class Pinopsida; order Pinales; family Pinaceae; genus Pinus; species Pinus tabuliformis. The sequence continues at coordinate 26,049,700 of CM062813.1, forward strand.
AAATGTAGATTTGGGTCCACGATGACAAGCCGCTCTCCAACCTTATGAGAGGAGACACCTAGCTATAGCAGTACCGGCCCCACAGGACCAATATACAGAGATCCTGATCTATTTGGAGAATCATCTAGAGCGTTTGACCACAGATATTCCAGAGACTGGCATAGATGATATTTCACTTAGGTTACAATGATATTTGATTGGGGTCCCAGGACCTTTTAGGAGGTTCCTTTGTAGGGTGGCCTGAGTAGTGGTTTCTTATCGTTATCATCACCAAGGATAGGATGATCGCTTTTGTAGACTCACATGACATTTTTGCCTTTTTGTACTATCATTTTTGCTGATCATAATGTGTTTTTAAACCTATGATCGAAGATGATGAATATTTGACACACTTCTTCTATGCTATGATATATCATTATTACTAGCTATTTTGTGTAACATGTTATTGAATGTTTTAAATTTACTGTTTTGATTATTGCAAATGTCTATTTATCATACGAGAAGCAACTACATCTACTAATGTATTTAAATGCCTTGGAATATGCTGATATTCAATGTAATCAAATTCACGTTCCAAGAGACGAACTCTAAAAAATAATCTTAATAACACTGGATTTATAATGGCATAAACTCTGTTAAGCTGTGATACAATGAGTTCAGAATCTAACCTAACAATCAAACTCCGAATCCCAAACAAGATGGATTCAAATAATAACTCAATCGTCGCACTATACTCTACAATGTTATTCGTCGTTTGACCGAGGCTTACCCCATGCATAGATACTAACTCATTAGAGGGTGAATAGATAACCCAAGATGTGGAAGAAATGTTTCATGTACTACGACAAACACCATCAGCAAAACCAATGTATGTTTGAAGAGACGTCGACATCTACAATATCAAGAGTAAAACCAAGATAAGCAGGAATAATGATAAAAACACTCTCTAAACTAGGCACGCTTTTCTAATCTAAAACACACCAGCTATAAAAAAAACTAATCTAACAAAAATCTCCACACCGGAATTTAAGCATAATATCTCTTTAGATAAAGCCCATTTCTGGGTTTACCCAAAGAGACACCACTAAAATCTACCAATTCATAGGCTCCTTTTGCCATCTTTCGCTTAACAATATAAGGACCATGCCACATCGGTAAAAAATTTCCAACCCCTAGCTTATCGTTTGCTTGATCATATAGTAAAACTAGGTCTCCTTCCGAAAAATTACGAGGTGTAACATTTCAATCGTACTGAGCTTTTATCCGTTTCGCATAGTTTTGATTGCTAATGCAGCAGTGCGTCGATTCTTATCTAACTGAGCTAAGTAAAAAAAATGTTTCTCCTCTTCAAAAGTGGCTGGGAGAAATTCTATGGCTATTTGTAATGACAGAATTTCACATTCAATAGGTAACACTGCTTCCAAACCGTAAACCAGTTGAAAAGGAGTGAAACCAGTTGATGTTTTCACTGAGGTTCGATATGCTCAAAGTGCTGAAAATAAAATGTTATGCCAATTCGACCTATGAATACCAATGATTCATTGGATCATAGTGACTAGAACTTTATTGATAGCTTCAACCAGACCATTAGCCTGTGGGTAACATGGAGTAGAACTATCGTGATGCAGGCCAAGTTGATCTGTCAATTCAGTCATCATGATGTTTCAAAAATGACTTCCATGATCAGTAATAATAGCTTGAGGAACACCGAATCTAGCAATTATATGATTGAATATGAAAGTTGTAGCAGTTTTTCCGTCTACCGAAAATGTAGGCATCGCCTCGGCCCACTTAGTAAAATAATCTACCGCTAGGATGATATACACATGCCCCCCGGCTGAGTGAGGGTTACATGTAATAAAGTCAATACCCCACTTTGCGAAAGGACCGACAACAATTATAAGGTAGAGAGAAGCGGGTGGGGAACGTAGCTTACAATAAAAAATTTGACAATTGTGGCATTTCTATACTGCATAGATACAATCTTTGAATAAGGATGGCCAGAAATAACCTGCGTGCAATATCTGTTGGGCTATGGCATACCCAAACATATGCCCGCCACATGCTCTAAAGTGACAGTCATTCAAAACCTTTTCAGCTTCTTCATGAGTTAGACAACGTCGGAATACAGAATCCGCCCCACAACGATAGAGTGTATCTCCAATAATATTGTATTGTTGGGATTGGAAACGTATTTTCCGTCGCTGAGATAGTGATATTTTAGGCTGAAAAGATTGGGTTGGAGATAAACAATAATATCTCCATACCATGGATCAAGAGTACTGATAAGAAACAAGGATTCGTCCGCAATGGGTTCTTCCGCCACAGTTTCAGTATCAGTATGCGGGAAATCACACATTAGTTCTACAAAAACCAAAGATTTCTTAGCCTTGGATTTTTCAAATTCCAATTCAAATTCCTACAGGATAACTATCCATTTGAAATACTTGCACCCTAGCAATTGTTTGTTCAAGATGTACATCATAGGGTTACAATAAGAAATTACCGTGGTTTTGCGTAATAATATGTAATGACAAATTCTTTGGACAACCTGAACAGCTGCCAAGGCCAATTTCTCCACATGTGAATATTTAAGCTCAGTCAGATTCAGAGTTCGACTAAGATAGTAAATCACATGTTCATTGATGAATTCATCTTCCTGAACTAAAACCATCCCAATGGTAGAATAAGAAGTGGTGAGGTACAAAAAGTAATCTTGATTGTAATTGGGAGGATGCAATAATGGTGCATGGGTTAACGCGTGTTTAAGTGCATCAAAATATTTGTCAACTATCTTATCCCAAAAGAATGGAGTATTCTATTTGAACAACCTCGTAAAACCTTTTGTTATCTCGATGTAGTTAGGAATGAAACAACGTAAAAAGTTTGCTTTCCCTTCCAAACTTTGGAGTTGGCGAAGAGTCAAAGGAGGAGGTAATTTTACGATAGCTTCAACCTTCGAGGGATCGACATGAATGCCAACTTTTGAAATGACAAATCCCAGTAAACGACCTGTTTCTACACATAATACACATTTGTGTGGATTCAACCTAATTCGATAATTCCTACATCTCATAAAGATGGCTCGTAAATGTGTGAGATGATCGGCTCTACGTAATGAATGGGCAGGTAAATCATCGAGATAAGGTTGCACAATGTGCTTGATGTCATGAAATGCGTAAGACATAGCCCTTTGAAAAGTTGCCCCAGCATTCTTCAATCCAAAAGGTAATTTGCAATAAGCAAAAGTCCCCCATGGACAAATGAAAGTTGTTTTAGGTTGATCAACAAGGAGTATGTTGATTTGATTGTAACTGGAAAAACCATCCATAAAGGGGAACATTTCACTGCCGGCACAATCATAAATAATTTGATCGATATAGGGGGTTGGATAATTGTCTTTAGGAAAAGCTCGATTAATATCCCTATAATCGATACATATTCTTATTGTTCCTTGTTTTTTGTTAACAGGAACAATATTTGATACCCAATCTATTAAAGGAATTGGATAAATGAAACCTTCTCGAAGTAATTTCTCAACTTATCTTTAATAGCAGCAGCTTTTCTCGGATGTATTTGACGCAAACGTTGCCAGACAGGTTTAGCATCTGGGTAATTTTTAATTTCATGGACAACAATTGATGGATCGATTCTTGGCATTTCTTCATATGACCAGACAAACACGTTGCATAATTCTTGAAATAGCGCTTTATAAGTTTGGATTTCATCGTCTGTATAGGAAGCACCTATATGAATGTTTTCAATAATTCCAGATTTAACTGAAATGTCAATAGGAACCGTTCGAGAGATATTTCCCAAATTTAACTCAAAATCAAGATGTTGCAATGGATTATGTGGTTATTTGACATAGTCAGTGGTAAAAATAGATGAAAAATCATTTTCAAAATGATCAAACTCAGGTAAAACGAAGATTGATGATGAAGATCTTCCCATGGTAAATCATCAACAGACAAAAGTTCACGAATCTGCTCATCAGTATGAATAGTCTCTGAAAATGTTGTCGAAGTTGAGGTTGATATCGAAAGTGATTCTCCATGGACCACATTCATTGGATCAGTTTTGGTTGAACAAGAGTCAAAAAACGATTGTACGGCCTGATATGCAATTTCAAAGGGACTCAAAGGCATCACGCCATTAAATGAATCCACCTAAGAATCGAAAGGTACGATTCAAGGATCATCAAAAGCAATAGTGTTCGATGAAATCATATGAATAGTTGCAATAGAAGGCGATACGTTAGGAGGAGGGAAGGAAAAAGTTCCTAGTAAACCAGAATCTTTAATCAAACCTACCCCAACATCCTTGTAAGGGATAGTTGTTTTACCGACATACTAAATACTATTTGAAGAGGCTAGGTCGGATGAGAAATAAGTCAACTGGTCTATCATAATGATCTTTCTGTTATGAGGAAACTTGATAACCCAAAATACCCATGAAACAATAGCAGTCATGGCGTAGGACCAACAACGACCCAAAAGAAGGTTATAATCTTCCACATCTAGATTTACAGTTTTGCCTTCAACCCCTATAGGTAAATCCTGCAAAATGCCAAAAGGATGGAACCCTCGACCATCAAAAGCCTTTAGAATCGTTAGAGACTTATTGATTGTAGGAGAACCAAGCGATCTCCAACACTAGATCGACATAATACACATAGAAGCTCCCTCATCAATCACAGTCCGAAAGCAAGGTTTGTTTTTGACTAACACTGGAATCTGGAAAGCCATTTGATGAGGTAGACAAGGTGTACTATTCTCTAAATCGAAGATTATTAGGTTCGAATCCTAAATATCAACAGATCCTATAGTAGGCAATAGTAATTTACGTTGTGCTGGGCATGATTGCAGCACTTCCAAAGCCAACATTGCTGAAGGGGAAATAGCTAAGTCTTCAACAATGTTATAATTCTGAGCAGCTCTCAAATGTGGATTGAAAGCTGATTTCCGAAGTATGCCTTTAGCAGGTGGTTTGATTACTAATTCAGGGTTAGGTTTCTCAATCTGTAGTGGATCAGAACCAGGAGGAGTTGTGGTTGATGGGTTTGAATTAGAAGATTCTGCTTCTTTACCACCAATAGGATTTTTACTACCATAATCTTGCGATCGCGTCACAATCCTGACATGAGAAATCATCATAATGGGTTCTTCTTAGGCATTTGAGGAAGAACCAATCATCTTACTATCTTGATTAGGAAAAGGATCCTTCAAGAAAGCAGGTGTTTGAGAACCTTTGACGATTTTCAAAACCTCTGCTCGATGTGGGCAGTCTTTAGTAAAATGATCCTCATCACAAATGAGAGAAGGATAGCGAGGTTTACGTTTCTCGTCAGTAGATTCATTTTTATCTGTTTTCTCTTTTGAGTTTTGTTTGTTTTTCTTCTTCCCTTTCTTTTTACCACCAGATTTTGATTTGGCCATAGATGATTCTACAACATGGATATCAGTAGGAATTCTAGCGGAAGAGTCTCCTGTCGGGGAATCTAGTAAAGTTATAATAGAAGAAGAATTCTTTGAATATTTCTTCTTGCTTTTAGTACTAACTGAACCAATCATACCATAAGCGGCATGAGACCCTGAAGGAGCTACAGTTATTTGATTGTGTTTCAGAAGATTGGAGATTTTTTCATGTAAAGTACCTGACTGCTTATAGACAAGGTCAAGGTACTGAGCCTGAGCAATGACTTGCTCTTCAGTAACAACTCCTGCCTTAGCTACATCTTTAGTGATTTTAGGTAACAATGATTTAACAAACCATTCCGCCAAAATTTGATCCAGAATAAAAACTTTCACTAAACGCCTTCTACGTCACCATTCATAAATATGATCAGAAATATATGTGGACGTGGATTGTTTTAGTGAAGTTAGTAATTTTGTGCCATTGTCATATCTGACAGGCAACTGAAAATGAGTTAAGAAAGAAGTAGCTAACTGACTAAAATTATAAAAAGAGCCTCATGGTAACTCAATGTACCATTTGGTAGCAAGACCAATTAGAGTTCGTTGAAAAAGACGTAAGCGAATTGAATCATCAATGATGGAATTAGATGCACACCAGAGGTGATAAGTCATCACATGATTTGACGGATCCTCTCCTGACTTACCCTCGAACTTTTGGATATCACTGGGAAACGTATTAGGCATTGGTGGCCAATACGAAAGATAGTAAATTGGATCGTTCATAAGGCATGACAAATCAGGTAAATCCAAAGTTGCAATAAAAGTTAACTGATGGTTAAGGTCGCGAAAACCTTGGGTTACAAGACTAGCCCTAGGAGTAGGATATCCAGGATAACCTGGAATTGGATTTACATTAGGAATATTATAACCTCATGGAAAACCAGGATTAACCAGACCAAACTAGGGTTGTTGAGGCTGTTGATAAGTATAGCCAGGGTACGGTTGATACTGATAAACTGGGTTTTGTACTGTAGGACCGAACTGGTACTGTCCTTGGTACAGTTGATAAGTAAATTACGGTTGACTTGTGACAACCGTACTTGGACCAGCTTGTCCTATAGGCATCTGGACCGAAGTCTGAACTGTAGGTCCTGACTATGGTAAAGAGGCTTGAGGAGTTTGCACTGATGCAGGAACAGTAGAAACCGGAGCTATTGATACTCCAGAAACAGGTGTGGTAGGTTGAACAAAAGCTGCAGTAGTTGCAACAGTAGTTTGAGGCAGAGTTCGAGGAGAACTAGGCCCAGGCTACTGAGCTAAACCAGGTGTATAGGTTTGAACAGTAGGCTGGACAGGTTGCTGGGTTGGACTAGAGACCAAAGGTTGTCCAGGTTGACTTGATAACTGCACATTAGGTTGCATAGTCTGTTGAGATGGATCCCACACCATATTCATTCTAGGGTATGGACCCATAAAAGGTTGTGCATATGGAGGACCATAACCGGGTTGAATGTAGGGCTGATAATTAAGCGGTACATTTCCAGCTCCTTGTACAAATGGTTGACCAGAAGGTGGTTGGAAACCTTGAGTTGGGTACTGACCTTGAGGTTGATAACCTTGAGGTGTGTACTGAAACTGGGGTTGACCTTGAGGTATATATTGATACTGGGGTTGACCTTGAGGTATGTACTAAGTCTGGGGTTGACCTTGAGGTATGTATTGTCCTGACGGTATGTACTGTCCTTGAGGTTGCCCCCCAAGCAGTAACTGACTACCTTGAGGTAGAGGATTTGGAATACTACCAGACATCATAAGGATTTCTTCTACGCTCAATGATTGAGTTCCATTATTACCAGTTGATAGCTCATGTTCGATTGGTTGATGAGATGCTCCTAAAAAAGTACCAGTGAGTGACTGGTACCTTGAAGGAATAGAAGGACTACCATATAAAAATGTTTCCAGTGTTTGGGAAAACATCGATGACTGTCTCAACATATTCAACGGAGGATAGTAACCTCTGGGTGTTGGATGAAAAGGAATTCGAGCTGGTGAAAAACTAAGACCCGGGTTTTCTAAAAAAATCATCAATGATACGTACCAAGCGTCACTCCTAAAAGGATTGTAGAATATTGATTCACGCTCCCTAAGCTCTAAAGTTGGTTGATTTTCAGGAGGAATTATATCTTCGTCCAGACTAATAAGTTCTTCAATAGAAATGAGGCCAGAAGGAAGATTTTGGGTAATTATATTTCCTACCCTGGGTGAACCAGGACCACGAGAAGTTGGAGAAACAAATCATGAAGATGGAATAGCAGTAGGTTTAGTTTCAAGCTCAGAAATTTTAGTTTCTTTAGCTAATTCACTGGTAGGAGAAATACTACCAGTAACTTCGGAAAATGAAATTAGTTCATAAATATACTCTGTTTTTTGTACTTGATAATCAAGATGAACAATTAAAGATGAATCTCTGGCTTCTGGTGACCCAAATCTACTATCACTAGGTGATACAAGAGCTCATAGCCCTTGAAGCTAGCTTGGTGTATACTCAGGAGGTTTCCCCCGGAGTCTACAGGATTGTCTCGGTAATTCAGCCATGATTAAATATTTAATTACTCGCACGCAAACAAAGAAAAATTTCAATAAAACCACCTAAAGTATATAAAGAAACAAACAATTGAAACACATGCCTAAAAAATCTAAGAGTTCAAACCACACACAAACAGTAACTTACCATACTAAAAACACTAGTTGGTGATGAAATCCAACATCGTAGAATTTTAATATAGAAAGGGCGGTTGGAATAGTTACCCTGGCAACTTGCTTAATGAAATAGACTGGCACAAGTTTCTTCACAAAACCATCTCGAGCAAAGAGAACCCCCCAAAGAGTCCAAGTGAGTCTAGTCGACGTCTGCTCTAGGTACAGTGAGACCCGCCATTCACTGTCACCTTAGGAAATAATCTTAAGTTTATGGACACTAAGGTTACCAACAGCAACAAATATAGCTGGGGGAACAGTCTACGATCCGATCTACGCGCAAGGGCAGAGTAACAAAGCTCAATCCCCTTGAAGGCTCCTCGACATGATCAATCCAAGTGACCCCAGGCTCCTCGACAATGGTTAATCTGAGGTTTACCGTTTATAATACACGCAAATCTTCTATCTTTCCCAATGAAACAAACTTGATTGTCTCAAAGGTTCGGACATGATCTCGTGATTGACTCCTTTAAGAGAAGCTTCCCAGAATGTATCAATTACAATTGGATTTATTTCCTACCGCAAGATATAGCTACTTGTTTGTTTTAACTATCTTGGAGAGTTAATTACTCCCTACTCCAAGATACTAGCCTAAGCTATATTGGTGATAAGAGCCCTAAAAATAAAAAGATTGCTAGATCAATTTTAATTAAGCGTTACTTTTATGGGTTGTTCTTTAAGTCAATACGTACGGAAATGAAACATTGATGGTGTGAAGACTCGACTCCAAAAACACTAAAAAATGCACCTAAAATGATAAACAATTCGTTTTCTTTCAATGAATTCCTAGCTAAAAGAAAGAGTTCGAGAATGCAATTATTTGAGAAACAAATCCTTTTTTCAACATGTAAATGAAAAGAAAATATTTTTTGTCTTTTTCAATAAGAACTCAAAATGAGACTACTAATTATGCTCACAATAAATCCCTTTCTTTTTCAAAACTCAAAACTACAAAAAACAATTTCTTTCAAAAGAGATCTACAAGTTCTAGAAAACACTCAAAACTACAAAACTAATCTTGAGATCTAAAAACTTCTAAAAACCTAATTGTATAAAAGCTTCAATTCTTTTTGAGGACATTTTACTTAGTTGTTCAGTAAACTAAGGATTCATTCGTTCATAATAACAAGTCAATCAAAAAAAATCTAGATATGTTTCTTTTATAAAAATGAAATTCAAAACTTATGACAAAGCTTGTTCAAAGATTTTCAAAGAGAAAAGTATCTATTTCTCACAAAGGATAGATTTAACAAACAGGTCAGACTCATCAAGAAGACGAAAAGACACCAGGGTAATCTAAGGTTTCTCAGGCTTCTGACCTTTGAGTCACTACAGAGACCAAGTGAAAACCACTCCAGGCATGCAAAACTTCTAGAAAATCATCTAAAACAAAAATATCAATGGAACTCACTCACAAGAGATTTTTGACAGAACACGTGCAGATCTGGGTAGACACTAAAAGCTGTAAATAAAACCTAAACTTAACTGGAAGAAAGTTTTTTTAGGTTTTTCAAAAAAATTTATAGGGTCTGCAGGCTTCCAGAAGAACCAGATGCGGTACCACTCTGTGTCCTGAAGGAAAAGTGCAGAGATGCCCGCACTGTCTCTAAAGAGAAAGTGCAGTCACTTGAAAACTTTGAAAAAAACAAAAAATAATCCAAATCCTAAAAACTACCCAATCCAACACACATCAAGCAAAAACCAAAAACAAGAATAAGTTTCTCAAGTCAAAGACAAAGTAAAACCAAAAACCAAATTCAGCTCCCAACTAGAGTCGCCAATTTGTTGGCCAGATAAATCAATCTTGAGGACAAGGCCAATCTCCCTAGTATCAAAAGATATCTAGCAACAAGCAGACAAACAAATCTATCTTTCTCTAAACATATGCAATTCATAAATAAAATCTATAGAGGTGTTTAGACCCTACCTTAAGTCCAACTCTAGTTTGTAGCAGCCATCCTTCAATCGTCTAAAAGAGTTTCCTTTTGAGAACCTGCAATCACAAACAAGAAAACATCAAATAACACCTGCATAGCTAATATCATAAATCATGTTCATTATGGCGATAAGGGAATCCATAAAATAAACCATAAAACATAGCTTATTGAGAAAAACAAACTTATTTGTATTAACTTTGAAGTAGAAGAAACTTACAACCTTTTCAGCCTTGATGTTGAACAAGCTCTTCCCAGGGTCTAAAACAAGAATCTCCTTTACTTTGACAAGCCTTACACTCTTCCAAATGAGATCAAAGAGGTATGTAATCTCTCCTCATAAAACCTCAATTAGGAAGACTAAGTTCCAGCAGCATTTCACCTCAAAAATATTCAGCTTTCAACCCCCCAAGTAACCAGCCCAATGCTTCATTTTATAGTACAAAGGAAGGAGGTTACAGGTCCACCTATGAAGGGATAGAGTCCTCCTTCAAAGGGATAAACTTCTCACATCAAGGGGTTAGCTCCTTAAGGTATGGGATGCATGAACCTTAAGGGAGCGAACTTGCCACCTCAAGACCCCTTCCAGAAGCTTCTAGAAATGAATCAAAGTGAGTTTTTAAGAATATACTTGCACCTTTTTAACTTTTACAGGGGTCCACACCAATAACACAAAGACAGAGTGGTCAGGTGCGCAGGAGACATGACCATTAGGTGCAGGACCGCAGATAATGCTAAGAGAAAGTGCGGAAGCAGAGTTTTAGAGACTTTTGAGGGCTTTCTCTTATTTTCAAGGCTTGATATGAAGAACTAAGGGTTAAGACTTGCAAAGGAGGAAAGTTTGAGTGGTAATGGACTCACACAGATTGCAGAATGTCAAGGTGACAATTTTTTGTGCAACAATAGGAATCCTTTGCAATGTTTGACTTCTAGCAAGGATCATCAATGAAGAGATTTTCCACAAAAATAGGGTGGAAGACTTTAGATTTACAGTTATCAGGAGGCACAGATAGTTGTGCATGTTGGACAGAGTATTCCTCCAATTTATGCAGCATTGGATAATAGGCAGGTTGATCATCAGGTATCTATTATCAAGATGGAAGATAAGCTTTATGATCAAGTTGTTTCTATTTTGATTGATCCTAGATATAACTATAGTTATATCAGTCCTAACTTGGTGGATAAGTCTTGCTTGAATAAACAAGTGCATGTAGAATATTGGTTGGTATAGTTGACTACAGGTACCAAGAAAAGAGTTGTTCTTTGGGTGAGATCTTGTGCATTTGAGTTGAACGGTATGTCTACATCATCACATCTAAATGTGCTTCCATTGGGATCATATAGTATGTTGTCGGGTATGGATTGGTTGTATATCCATAGGATGAAGGTATATTGCTATGACAAAGCTATTGAGTGTCTGGAAGATGATGGAGAGAGGAGAATTTTTTAGGGTAAGAAGAAGCCTATGCCATTTAGAGTGGTTACAGCTATGCAGGTAAAGCGCAGTAGTAGGAAAGGGTCTGTATCTTTTGCAGTTCATATTTCTAGTGACAAAGGAAAGGATGTTGAGGATATTGAAGTATTGGATAGGTATCTGGTTTTGCAACAATTTCAATATGTATTTCCAATAGAGCTTGCAGAGTTACTATTTCATAGGGAAGTGGAATTTTCTATTGAGTTGATGCCAGGAGAAGCACTAGCATCAAAGGCACTTTAGAGGATGAGCACTCGAGTGTTGGTGGAATTGAAGTTAAAACTTAAGGAAATTCTTGATAAGGGATACATTAAGCCAAGTGTTTCACTTTTGGATGCACCAATATTGTTTGTGAAGAAGAAGGATGGTAATCTCAGGTTGTGTATTTATTATAGGAAGTTGAACAAGGTGACGATCAAGAACAAGTATCCTTTGTCATGGATTGATGATTTGTTTAGTTAGTTGAATGGAGAAATGGTTTTTTTTAAGATTGAATTGAGATAAGGATATAATTAGGTACACATCATAGAAGAGGACATCTACAAAACCACATTTCGTACGAAGTATGGGCATTATGAGTTTTTAGTAGTTCCTTTTGGTCTTACTAATGCTCCAGGTACTTTCATGTTTTTGTTGAATAGTGTGTTACATCCATATCATTGATGACATATTGATATATTCTAAGAATGAGGAAGAGCATGTAGAGAGCCTAGCAGTAGCCTTAATGTTGTTGAGAGAGCATCACTTGTATGTCAAGCTTAGTAAGTGCAGTTTCTTTCAGACAGAATTTCATTACTTGGGACATGTTTCCAAGGAAGGTGTAATAGTGGACCCGGAAAATATCAAAGCTATCATGGGATGGGAAACTCCTAGGAATGTGGATGAGGTCATATCATTCATGGGATTAGTAGGTTACGACAGGAATTTCATCAAGAACTTCCCCCAGATTCCATATCCTATTACATCCTTGCAACAAAAAGGGAAGAAGTTTGAATGGACTGAGGAGCAGAGAAAATTTTAAGGATGGAAATTTATTTTAACTTTATAAATATTGGTGAATATCACTATTGTCTAATATAAAACTATTAAATCTTTGTTGACATATTTATAGAAAATATCCAAATTTATTTTTATTTTATAGATAGAGTCCATATAATTTTGGCGATTTTTAGGGTAAAATAATTTTATACTTTAAAATTTGAGCGAATCAATTTTAGAAGAAATAGAAATTGGCGAATCGTTTTTTTTGGAAAATCATGGAAAACTAGCCTAGTTGTGAATATTAGCCCCTAAAATTTTCCATGCTAAGGAGTGTGCAGTTAGTTTTGAGCAGTTAAAGAATTTTCTTACAAATGCTCTAATTTTGAAGATTGCATATCCAGATAAAGAGTTTGTGGTATGTAAAGATGCTTGCAAGAGAGGACTTGGTGGAACTTTGATGCAGGAAGGACGGGTAGTATGCTATGAGTTGAGGAGATTGAATGAGCACGAGAAGAACTACATGACACATGATCTTGAGTTGGAAGTTATCATCTGTGCCTTGAAGATGTGGAGATATTATCTTCTTGGAAGGAGGTTGATGAGTGATCACAACAAACTGAGGTACTTATTTTATCAATCCAATCTAAATTACAGGCAAGCTAGATGGTTGGATACTCTTAGTGAGTTTGACTTTAAGATTAGGTTCATTAAGGGAAAGGAGAATAGGGTTGCATATGATCTTAGTGTAAGAGTGTAGGTGAATCACTTTCTAGCAATGAGTTCTTATGGGACATACTTGCAAGAGAATATCTTGCAGGAAGGACAACATGATGATAGGTATCGATAGTTGAGGCACAAGTTACAGTAGTAGGGTGAAGGTGATAGGGATGAGGAGTACCATTTCATGGTAGATGGGTCAGTTAGATTCAAGAACAAGATTTATGTGCCAACTAACAGTGAGCTCAAGAAGCTTATCCTGAGGGAGTTTCATGTCAAGTAGTATTCAAGTCACCCAGGATATCAAAAGGCATTGATAGTAGTTAAGAAGTTCTACCATTGGATGAACTTAAATAAAGAGGTGGTTGAGTTTGTTGCAAGGTGTTTGGATTGTCAGCAGGTAAAAGAATAGAGCAAGGATTTGGGTGGTTTATTGCAATTGATTCCAATTCCATAATGGAAATGGGAGGTCATTTACATTTACTTCATTGCAGGTTTTACGAGGCCATTGAGACAACATGATTCCATCATGGTAATGGTCAACAGGTTGAGTAAGGTAGTTCACTTCATTTCAGTTAAGTCTACGAATTCATACAATGAGGTAGCTCATATTTTGATCATGGATATAGTAAGGTTGCATGGTGTTCCTAAGAATATCATATTAGATAAAGATGCCAAGTTCACTTCCAAGTTTTGGAAGGAGTTGTTTGCAGGTTTAGGGACAAATTTGGATTTCAGTACAACTTATCATTAGTAGAAAGATGGACAGACAGAGAGGTTTAACATGATTCTTGAGGACATGTTGAGGATGTACACCATGCATCAGCAGAGGAAGTGGGAAGAGTATCTTCCAATGGTTGAGTTTTCTTATAATAATGAGTATCAAGAGTCCCTGAAGATGAGTCCATTTGAGGCACTTTATGGGAAGAGTTGTAATACTCCTATCAGCTGGAGCGATCTAGTGAACAGGGTGTTTATTGGACCAAATATGTTGGAAAAGATGGAATAGGAAATGTAGGTTACCAAGAGGAATTTGAAGGTAGCACAGGACATGCATAAGAGTTATGCAGATCAACATAGGATATTTAAGGAGTTTCAGGTTGGGGAGCATGTGTACATATGCATCAAGCCTAAGAGGAACTGCTTGAGGATTGGGTGATGTGTCAATCTAGAACCTCGGTATTATGGGCCTTTCAAGATCCTTGAGAGGATTGGACCAGTGGCCTATAGACTTGCACTACCTCCAAAAATGAAAGCCCGTGATTTTTTTCATGTTTCATTTCTTAAGTATGTATAGGATGTTGATCATGTGGTTGATTGTTCTATATTGCAAGCGGAACCAGATAAATAATTCTAGCCAGAACCACAATGCATATTGTAGCAGAAACAACTCATGCTCTGAAACGGAGAAATAAAGAAAGTTAAAGTGCAATGGAAGCACTTTGGGGCCAATGAAGCTACATGGGATATGGTTGATCAGATGCAAGATTTATACCCTTGATTATTTTTTGGTTCAATAAAATGAGTGTTTGGTATATGTATATGTATATATGGATGTTTTTGTAGATACTGCAATGAACAGTGTTATAAATATCTAATAAGTAGTATGATTGTCATGTTTGATATGTTGAACATGTTTGTAGTGGTTTTTCATTGTAAATACTGCATTGAGCTATGTTATAAAGCTCCATGGGTAGTATGTTTTATTTCCAATGATTTTTTGGTCATAGGTGTCATAGAACACCAAGGATGGTTTTCCCCCAAGGGGGAGGGGTTTGTAAAAGCCCCTGGTTTATTTTCCATGTAAATAGAATAAGACCAAGGTCATGGGACACGTATTCCAAGTTGAATGTTGGGAAAAACATAGTGACGGGAATCACTTGTGATTAATTAATGGCTATGGAAATTAGCAAAGGAATTGGAAAAGGCAAAGTGGCAATAATTGGAATTTTATTTATGAAAATAAAGGAAAATAGGAGAAAAGGAAGGTGAAGAGACATATATTTGCATAAGAGGGAAATTGAAGGAAAATGAACAAAATAGAGGCCTCAATGATAAAAAGTCTTATGAGGATCAGTTCATAGATTTTGATGGTTAACCTTTTGTTAGTTCAGTTTTGGAGATCTCATTCATTCTCTCATTCTCTCATACTCTTGCACACTTAGTTATCACACATTGTGAAGTTCTAGTGAGTAACCCTACCTCCTTGTCTCCACGAGTTTCCAAATTATGCAGTTCCCTTCATCAGATGCGCCTCCTATCATGAATTGTGTAGTTCCAGAGAGAAAGGGATCCTCTCTGTGTCCCTGAAGTCCTCAATTGTGCAATTCACTAAGCCTCTCTCTCAACCACTATGCATTGTGCAGTTATAATGATTAGTCATGCTCCTCTTGCTAACTGAGATCCCTCACTACACAATCCTTTGTTCTAGCTTGCTACCTACTACACATTGTACATTTCTAGTGGATACTGAGGCATTCCTTCAATCCTTGTGATTCCCAACTGCGCAATTCTTTTCTCTTCCTTTTGGGGAACTTCTCACTACAAATCATCAGTTAGCAAGCTCAGTACCTTTCCTTCTGGACTCCCTCACTATGCAATAAGACTTGTCATTCCCTCCTATACAACACATTACATAGTTCTATTTAGAGGAGAGACATCCCTGAGTTCTTACAACCCTTAATTGCACAATTATCAACCTCCCGCTCTTGAAACCCTTGCATGTTGTCTCATCTTGATCAACATCTTCCATTAGTAAGAAGAGGTAGAATAGGTGGTTTGTAGATTGATGTTGGATTCTCATGAGTAGTCACCATATACAATTATCATCATCACAACATGACATGGTAATGCTTAACAGAGGTCATCAAGGAGATGTTATAGGAAGGTACTTGTGAAGTAAGAGAAAAGGAAGAACCATCATGAAGAACACAAAGGAACCTTGGATCAAGATAAAGAAATTGACTTGGAAGGTTTCAACATTCACCTAGACCTTTTGGAGTGTAAAAAGGAATAACAAGAAAATATCTATCATGAAGAAATCAAAGTCAAAATAGCAAGGAAAGAAGCTTGGAAATGCCACATAATCATGAAGTCCCATGTCATCATTGCCAAGTTATGGCTTGTACGAGTGTCATCACAATGTCATATGTGATAATGGGTCTTTCCACATGATGTGGAATGTAATTATGTATTTTCAGGAAAATGAAAAAATGTGAATGTGTGGAAGTCCAAGAGTCGCATGTGGACCAAAGAGTCATAGAAGTTCAAATGTCACTTAGGAGTCAAATATTCATGAGGGAAGCTAAAGAGTCATGGGGATTTGAAAGGTCATTCCTCTTGTTATAAGTACACCCTTATAACTCAAACAAAGGGATTTTTGTATACTTAGACTTTGGAGAGCTACCCTTGGCTTCTCTAGCTTTGCATAGGAGAGAAGATCATTCTTTGGAGAAGCAAGAAGTGGCTTAATGTTTCACTATTGAAGCGAGTGTCTCACCATTGTAATTGTGTACTTGGATCTCTCACCTAATTATCATAATCTCATTGAGCCAACACATTTTCATGCATGTATCATGAATATTGTAATATTATTCTTTGGATGTTTTTAGTATATGTTATGTTCATATGTACTAAAGAGATTGGACTAATTCATTTTATTTGGTGCTTATCTTGTTGAATATGTGTTGTATTTGATTTAATGATCATTGTGTCTATGTGAACTATTTCACTAGATAATTAATGAATATTCCCTTGCTCTCATGTGCCTCATTTAATATAGTACTATTACATTCCTCCAGGAGGCTCACTCTTTACTTATCTCTCATGAAAGACTCCTTTTACACATTGCAATTCGTGTTCCACATCAAAATACTTTCTGATTTCAAATTGTATGTGCATACTCTTTTATGTTATTCATTGTAGCTAAGAAAAACCTTTTAGTTATGGTGGTCAGGGGGATACTCCGGATGGGGCTCCTACTCCAAACGACATGAAGTCCAATTGGGATTTCACATCGGGAGTCCCCCTTGGTTGACAGATTTCCAGCACCATTAATAATACCATTCTATGGATATGTACTAAACAATAATTAACATATGTTACAAGGAAAATGTGTAAAATTGATTTGAATCTTGACTGTCAAAACAAGAGACAATGTTTTTGCATATCATTAATAAATATCAAATGTAACCATAAGAGTCCAAATATATACATGAAAACATAAGAAATGTGCTTTATGGGTATATAGATTGGTCATACTTCAAAATTGTAAGGTAAGGGTATTGAATTACCCCTTGGAACACAAATCACCTTCTGACATACTAAATATAAAGGACAAATATTGTTTATAAACTCAATAAATATCATATTACGTTGAAGTCACTTGTCACAGAGTGTAACATGGTGTTCTTTCTCAAATCTCAATGTTGTATTGATGTTTAATCAGAGAGAATAGGGATCAGAATACTATGGGAAATAACAATATTATCAATCTTGATATCTCAATATGAATTTCAACTATTTCCAAAGTATGTAACATACCCTAATTCTAGCGTATAAAGGAAACCTTGAAGCAAATACAAAGTGATATGATACAATCATGCAATTATTATCATGAAGAAAATTAATTTCAAATATGAACTAAATTCATAATATATGCCATATAGGTTTTCTCTGTATACAATCCACATAATGATATTCTCAATGATTATCAATATATCAATATGGAAGCACTATAGAGAAAAATATATGTACATAAAAGTACTATATAGTATATATGCATAAATGGAAATGATACATTACAAATCATGTATGTAGATGAGTGAGGGGCCCTTCCCACTATTAGTGTGTTGATTAACCTACAGTCACAAGAGAGAGATCACCACAAAATCATGAACCAAACCAAGTTTGTATTAATGAGAATTTGTTATAGGAAGACTGCTAATGTGTGGTGCATAGAAATGTAGCCTTACAGAGTTTATAAAAATAATCTAAAACATTATTTTATCATTGTTTCCCCCTTCAAAGTGTTTTCTGGTCCTATTTATATACATTATATACTGCAAGTTCTTACCTTCCAGAGGCTACTGACATAGATAAGTGTGGTTCCCATTTTGTAGGAAACTAAGCCACTTGAAATGACCAAGATACCAAAATAAATAAATAAATAAATAAATAATAATAATAATAAATAAATAAAAAATTCTTCCTTTTGTTGGTAGCATGGTGTTTGCATTGATGTCAACTATGGAGCCAATTGTGTTGGCATTGATTTCAATAGGATGAGCTTGCATGATATGATGATTGAATGTTGAGGTGTCTAGAGATTTTCTTGAGTTTGTAGAGGTTTTGGAAGGTATTTTTGACTTTTGATGATTATTAGAAGTTTACTGAAGTGTTACATGTGTTTTAGAGTTTGTACACATGTTTGGAAATATTTTGAAGTTGGCAATAGTTCTGAGTAGAGGAGTTTGAATTTGATAATGTACAATGCACAAAAATTTGACATTCCCAAATTTGGCATTTGAAAATTTGGCATTCACAAATTTGGCATTAATATATTTGTTGTTTAAAAAACTGATATTCACAAATTTGGCATTTGAGTTTAGAAATTTGGCATTTGCAAATTTTCCATTCACAAATTTTGCATTTAGAAATTTTGCGTTGGGAAATTTGGCGTTGGGAAATCTGGTGCTCAAAAATTTAGCATTTAAAAATTTGGCATTTGCAAATTTGGCATTCATAAATTTATTGTCTACAAATATGGTGTTCATAAATTTGACATTCTCAAATCTGGCATTCAAAAATTTGGCGTTCAGAAATTTAGTATTCACAAATTTGCTGTTCATAAATTTTGTGTTTGCAAATTTGGTGTTGAGAAATTTGGGGTCCACAAATTTGAATTGGACATGGTTAATAATTTGATTTGGTCCTAATTGATTTTGTCACAAATATGAAGTGGAAGATAATTAATGTGTTGATGTGGTCCAATTTGTGACATGGGTAAATTGTTTTAAAATGAGTTTTTGTGGATCAATCGCATAGTTTAGATGATAAGTGTTTGGAGCAGAACAAATACACCTAAAGCATAATGTAGGAAAGGATAATATTTTATGGTTAAGGTATAGAAGGAAGGAGCACTAGAATGGTTTTATTTTTTATTTCTATTGCAGATACATTTATGGAATTATGGAAGAATATTGATAGTGCTAAGTTATATTGTTGTTGGGGTTTGTTAACATTATTGTTAATTCGGGGAATTATGTTTTTGGAGCAATAACATTATATTATTGTAGAAATTTTATATGCTATTGTTTGTATTTTGAAGTAGCCTCCATGTAATTGTATTTCCGGAGTATGAGCTAGATTCTTATATATGTTGTTATTGGGGTTTGTTAGTTTGATATATTGTTGCTATACCTTTGGTGTAGGTTGTTGGTTTTATAGGTCTGAGTTTGTATGTGTAGTGAGTTTATATTGATTCCATGTAATTTATATTAGTTTTGTTCAAAATATTTGAATGTATTTTATTGTGAGGGTTTTACAGTGAGATCAATACTGTTGACAAGAAGAGAAGAAAAAGTCATTCCAATGTGAAAATGGGAAAAAATGAGGCTCCTAGTTGTTTGTGTTGATGTATGGTGGATCCAATATGATAGAGTGAAACATGGTCCACAGAAGCTCAAAGGTTGGGGCCTTTAGTGGATAAGTGGTGGCTTGCGGATTCAGGGTGTAGTGGCATCCTTCAGGTTGTGTTCTAAGAACTTGGGAGTCATGGATAGAAATACTATTGGGTGTAGGGGCATCCAACATGTGGTGATATTCACAATTATGGGAGAGGTGGCTTCCAGTAGGTGGTTCCCTGCAAAGTTAAGGAAGTGGTGGCTCTCATTAGGTAGTGGCCTGGAGCGATTAGTTTCTCGCATGATCACAAGTTGTGGCTTGCACACTAGTGGCACTAGTGGTGACTAGTGATATGATGATGTAAAAAGGAATATTTGCATAATAAAGAAGAAGTAGACTAAGGCAAGGATATGGTGTTTTTTCTCTTGGAAGGGTTTCCACCTTACATTTGGTGTTGTTATGTGCATTGTTGATTTATTTTTCTTATGGTTTATATATTTATCCTCTATGGTTACTTGTCACTATTGCTTATATGTTATGATTTGATAATGTGTTTTTGGTTAACCAATGCATGATTCAGTTAATTGTTAAAGAAGCACAAAAGGAATTTAAAATATTGATCCATTGGTATAATGCAGATTCACCTCCTCTCCCGCCCCCCCACCCCACACCACCCCCCCCTCCCCCACCCCACCCCCCCCCAAAGTATTGTCAAGATTCCAACAATTGGTATCAGAGCATGTGCTATTAGGTGCAGCTTGACCACTGGAAGGAAGATATGGGTAAATTTAGAAAAAAACAATCATATGGATTGTTAAGGAGTGGCACTACTCACTACTACAAAGTACCAAGTATGGGTTGAAAAAGTTACCTCTTAGTTATTAGCTCTTGGATCTAACATTTCAAAATTAGTGTGTGAAGGTTGTGGAAAAAATCCTATCCCTACTAAGGTGACGTGATAGAATGGCCCAAGCAATATTTGTTATATATGAAAATATACAAAATGAAGATATAAAGAAGAAAGTGGATCTGAAATCCACTAAAGAAATGTGGGGACATATTGCAGGTATTGTAAGGAGGCAAAAACAGTAGCATTAACAAAGAGCAAGATAAGAGGAAAATCTCACTGAAGAAATAATCTCAATTAGAAGAGTCTCATCCCCCTAGTGTGAATGGTTTAGTTGATCATAAGAAGAAATCATAAAATCAAGAACAAAAGATATTGTAATAGAATGGATCTAAAGGTATAAATGTTGATGAATTTTTTTAGTTATGTTTTAGATGGTTTTGATGTTAGTCTTGCTAAGTAAAATAGTCAATTTGATGATTGTGATAGATTTGTGCTCCTTCAAGTTGAATATGTCAATCATGATTGTAATAAAGAAACTTATTGTTGAAGTGAGTAGACTAACAACCACACATAGAGATCAACAAAATTTGTTGCAGATATTTTATGCCAAGGAGGTTGAGCTCAAAGACTAAATTATCAATTTGAAGATCTAGTTGTAAGAAGCTAAAAGAATTGAATAGGTTATGAATATCTAGCAAAAAGAGGAGGGTCAAGTTGAAAATATTGAGGTTGAGGTTGTCTCATTGAGGAAGTAATTGGAATAAAAGGATAGTTAGCTCAAGAAGGATAAGAGAACGAAGGCTTTGGACATACTTCTTAGCAACCAAATATCTCCATTGAATAGATATGGTCTTGGCTTTCACAAGGGAGATTCCAACTCACATATAGGAAAAACCAACAATGTAAAGTATAAGAAGCCTATAGCAATAAATAAAAATAGTAAGAGAAGCAAAGGAGGAAAAAGGAAGCATATCTAACAACAGAGGAATGGAACACTTATGACTAGAAAATAATTTTCCCCAAGAGTTGATGTTGGAAGATTTCAAAGGAGTCAAAACCCCTTTTCTCCTTTGATGGATGATGTTTAGTGTTACATTTGTCACAACTATGGACATGTTGTAGAAAATTGTAGAAGGAGAGTGTTCATATATAATAAGAAATATGGGTAGGAAGGACAACCAAAGAGATCAACCAACAGGTATACTAGTTGATTCAATGGTTTTTGTTTCACATGTAACCTGTTTAGCCACAAGGTGATTGATTGCAAATGTAGTCCAACAAAGTAGAGGCACATTTTATGGGATATAGAGATTTGACATGATAAGCAAAAGTTTTGACCCTCTATCTACATGTTTTGGTCATTTGATATACAATGTGTATCACAATTTCAGCCACATGGCTAGATATTTCCATCTATTTGGTCCTTCAAGACATATGTAGAAAGAGGAACAATAGATCTAGAGTATGCATAACATAATGTTTGAGAAGAATGTACATGTCAAGAAGTAGCCTACTATAGTTTGGGTGAATAAGGAGTAGCCTGTGAAGTAGGAGTAGCTAGACTCCACTACAATTCTTAGTTACTTGATAGATCTATCCAGAAAGACTGTGGAAGAGCTATGAGGGGTGCATAGCCTCAAGGGGAGCATATGGGGGCATGAGAAGGCATGAGTAAGAGTAGCAGTAGAAACATAGTGTGATCAAGGGACTACATTCATTATCAAGTCCTCAAGATCAATGAAGAGGTTGGATGCTAAGAAGGTATACAAATCTTAGGGGGAGTTATGCATGAGACTAGGATTTCAAGGCTTGCATATTGTTTATTTGCTTGTTTTCACTCATTTTCTTGTAGTATCACCATAAAATGTGGCATGAGTGAAAAAGGCATGTAAATCAGCCTTCTATGTACTTCTCATGATATCATTTGTTAGCTGATTGATAAACTCTAGTATGAGTCATGGTTGGGAGCAAGAGATGTTTGGAATGCATTGTAGTGAGACATTTTCTTCATCCATGTAAAGCATTGTTGAGTGCAATATTTAGCCATGTATGTTGTTGATTTCATCTTAGAGAGATTTGCAAGTCTTCGCCACGCATAGGGGAGAGAGTCTTAAGTATTGTTTCAGTGTTGTATGGACTTGGATATCATTGTTACAACCTTGTATTTCATGTCTTAGATATATACTATTTCATGTTTATCATATGGTGTTGGTAATGGAATTGTTGGTCTTAGGAATGATTGTGGAAGAAAGTCGTTGCCATAATCATGCATAGAGATGACTCATTTTACAACCATGAGTGGAATTATGGGTATCAATGATGTAACATTGTATTTCATTGATGTAGCCATGTATCATGTTTATGAAGCCCTATATCTCATTTTATATCATTTGTCCATGATGTATTTATGGATCATTTGGTTAAGTTGGTACAGTGTCTTACAAATGGAAAGGAGAAAATGGCAGCAAAAAAAGTGTTTGTACAATAGCTTGAAGATGTTTGTAGCCCCTAGTACATGTTCAAGGGGAGTATGTTCAATAAAAGAGAAGAGCATGGTGTTGGTAGAGAGGCTTGATTGCATGTTGATAGCAATTACATTAGTTCCTAATGATTACTTTGTAGGTGTTGGAATTTTATTTGATTTCATCAGCAATCAATTATTATCATCCTTTACTATTGGTATTAGCATGGTGTATTCAGTGAAGAGTGGACCACCCTTTTCCATTGATGTCAAAGGGGGAGAGGACATAGCCACTTGGGTGAGAATGAAACCAACCAATTAACAATGATGAATATTAGTTTGATGGAGTGGATGAAGATTTCCATTAATTCTAAAGGGGGAGAATATTGGTAGCATGGTGTTGGCATTGATTTCAACCATGGATTTAGTTGTGTTGGCATATATGTCAACAGGATAAGGTTGCATGATGCAATGATCAAATGGTAATGTGTCTACAAGTTTTCTTGAGGTTGTACAAGTCTTAGAGTGGATTATGGACTTGTGATAATGATCAGAGGTTTGTTGAGGTGTTACAATTGTTGTAGAGGTGTCTGGAGGTTGTATAAGTGTTAGGAAAGATGTTGAAGAAGTTGGTAGTCGTTCTGAGCAAAGGAGTTTGAATTTGATAAATTTTATGCTTGAAACTATGGCGTTCGCGAATTTGGTGTTTACAAATTTGGCATTCAGAAATTTGGCATTCGCAAATTTGGCATTTGCAAATTTGGTGTTCAGAAATTTCACACTTGCAAATTTGGCATGCAGACATTTGGAATTCAGAAATTTGGTGTTCACAAATTTGGTGTTCACAAATTTGGCATTTACAAATTTGGCATTCAAAAATTTGGTGTTTGCAAATTTGGCATTCAAAAATTTGATGTTTGCAAATTTGGCATTCAAAAATTTGGCATTCACAAATTTGGCATTTGCAAATTTGGTGTTCACAAATTCAGCATTAAAAAATTTGGCGTTTGCAAAATTGTCATTCAAAAAATTGGCATTTGCAAATTTGACATTGACAAATTTAGAATCCACAAATTTTAATTTTTCATGATTAATTAATTGGTTTAGTCCTAATTGATTTTGTCACAAAGATGAAGTGAAAGATAATTAATTCATTGATTTGGTCCAATTTTTGACATGCGTAAATTGTTTTAAAATGGGTTTTTGTGGATCAATCACATAGTTTAGATGTTATCCGTTTAGAGCAGAATGAATATACCTAAAGCATAATGTAGGAAAGGATTAAATTGCATGGTTGATATTTAGAAGGAAGGAGCACTAGAATGGTTGTATTGTTTATTTGTATTGTAGATCCAGTTGTGCAATTATGGCAGAATATTGATAGTGTTGGTTATATTGTTGTTGGGGTTTGGTAACATTGTTGTTGATGTAGAGAATTATGTTTTTGGAGCTCTAGCACTATATTGCTGCAAAAATATTATATGTTATTTTTAGTATTTTGATGTAGCTACCGTATAATTTTATTTATGGAGTATTAGTTTTCTTCTTGTATATATTGCTACTGGCATTTTTTAGTTTGATATATTGCTACTATATATTGGGAGTATGTTGTTAGTGTTATATGGTTGAGTTTGTATATGCAATGAGTTTATATTGATGCTATGTAATTTCTATTACTAATATTCATACAATTTGAATGTATGTTATTGTGAGGGTTTGATAATGAGATGTATTATTGATGAGAAAAGAAGAAAGAGTGTGTCTAGTGTGAAAATGGGATGAAATGAGGCCCATAGTTGTTTGTGTTGATGTATGTTCGATCCAGTATGAAACATTGTGAAACATGGTCCACGAGAGGTTGTAGGTGTTGGAAATAATACTGAGAGGGGGGGGTGAATCAATATTATCAGATCAATAAAAATTTTTCAATGCTCAGAAACATATACGCTACTTCAGTTAAGTGAACCAGCGTGTACACGCTACTGTGTCAAAAGAAACCAGCGTATAACCATAAATCTTATAATTCAGTTAGTTTATCTTCAGTTAAATGCATCAGGACATTATTCATCATATTAAGAGTAAGCAGATGCAGTATAGCAGAACAGATCATCACACAAAAGCCACACACATGAACACCATGATATAAGGTGGAAACCCAATGTGGGTGAAAACCACCTGCTGCAAGTCGTCTCTATCTTTCTTTAATAAGAACTTCAGTTTACAATATTTTGTACTGGTGCAGCCTTATACCAGTATGCAGGCTACAACCTACAGAAGGCTTCAACCTTCTCTCGTTCTCCAAACTTCCTTGGAAGGGAGCTCCAACCCCCTTTGCTCTTGTACTAGCTAAGATACTAGTACGTAGGTGCTGGCCTACAATCTTCTTTCCTTCAGGTACAACTTTTCATCAATTTTCAGACTGGATACTCTTGAAGCACAACATTACAATCTGAAGACCATGATTCACAAATCATAAAACAACCAATACTAGCATCATCAATCTTTGAATCACTAAACCACTGAAACCCTATCAAACCCAGTCACCAGAACACAGAGTAGACTACAGAACTCTGCAATCACAGTCAGATCCAGCTGCAACCCAAAAATCAAGCTCCAAAAGATATACGCTACTATAATGAAGGCAACCCGCATATACACGCGATTTTACCGAAGACAACCTGCGTACAGATCTAAAAATAATTTTTCATAACTTGCAGTTGTACCAGATTTCAGTTATACCCAGAACATAACATTGCGTCAGTATGCAGATCTAGAAATACTGATAATCAACCATATAAAGATAGTTCATTTCAAACCATTTGATCCCGATCTCTCCTTAGATCTAGTTCTCCATCAACCGGTGAGATCTCTCCTTAGCTCAGATCAAGCAATACCTCATCAACCAATAACCTGCATACTGGATCTAATACTTCATCAGATATTCAAGACTTTTTCAGATACACTTGCCTAATGATTTCCTTCTCCTTATATAGCCTTAGGCCTTGTTCAATACCAAGATCCAAAACCATAGAAATCCAATACCATCATCTTCAAAACTAGGGATCAACACGTCCGTCGAGACACGAAGGTCCAAAACCATAGGCACAACTTCCAAGGAATAACCGCCGTGGACCAAAGATAAGTTTTCCACATACACACGCTTTTACTGAAGCCAACCAGCGTGTACACGCGACTTGGTATATAGCGAACCAGTGTGTATGTATTTTTCTTCATACTTGTAGACTGATCATCAATTCCTTGTTGCTATCCTTCTGCACTATGATTTGTTATCAGTGTGATTTGCCATCAAGGACAACACTTGTCTCATAATGCGAACAATCTCCCCCTTTGGACTTGATGGAAACAATACCAAATCAAATCACTCTCCCCCTTTGTCATCAAGGGCAAAGGGCTGTGCTCCCCCTGAGTACATGCTGATATCTTTGCTTGGCTGTGCTGAAACATGCTTCCTCTGACTGTAGGCAAGATCTGCAAAAGATGTTCTTCAAAGGAACCAAGACTTATACACCATAAGGGACCTTCCTATTACCAAAAGACTCAATACATACATCCATACTCCCAACCAAGAGGGGATACATCAGAAACAACCAATTATATTACATCATTCATCCCAGGCATAGTGGGGAAACCAACATAGGCCGTTACATGACCTTGACACCATAAAAGAGATATCACAGAAGAGATACATGACATAGAGACAACAAATCTAGACCAAGACTTATGAAAGTCATAAGCAGCATCTGATACACATCTTTTAGATCAACAACCAAGATTTCCTTCTGAGCTCCTTCTCCTGAAACCAACAATAGTTGTGTACTAGAACCAAAAGCATCTAAATGCCAACAATGCTTTGTGAGACTTTAATCTGCTCCCCCTGAACCTGTGCCTACTGCTCCCCCTGAACCTGTGCCTGAAGCTCCCCCTGAACCTGTGCCTGAAGAGTTCTGGCATACCCATCTCAGACCTTCTCCGACCGGAGTCTGCCCTTGTTGTTCAGAACTCCATATACGTGACTTCTCCTGCAGAAAACGGCGTATGCACGCGGATATGCTTTCTGCAACACGCGTACACCATACACGCGATTTTCCCATCATAAATCGGCGTATATACGCGGATATCCCTTACGTAACTTGCGTATACCAAATTTTCTGTAGAACAGACAAGCTTCAACAGCAGGATGAAGCATCAACTACTCCCAGCTTTTGTCTGAGATATTCAAAAGTTTCCCTAGGCAGTGGTTTTGTGAGAATATCAGCAACTTGTTCCTTAGAAGAAACATACTCCAACTTGACCTTCTGCTCAAGCACTTGTTCCCGAAGAAAATGGTACTTGATTGGTATGTGCTTGGTCTTTGAGTGCATGACTGGATTCTTTGAAATGCTGATTGCACTTGTATTATCACATAAGATAGAGACTGGTGAAGTGCAAGTGATTTGAAAATCTTGCAAGGTCTGCATCATCCAAAGAAGTTGTGTGCAACAAGATGCCGCAGCCACATATTCTGCTTCAACTGTAGATAAGGCAATTGAACTCTGTTTCTTGCTGAACCAAGATACTAATCTGGAGCCCATAAAGAATGCACCACCACTTGTGCTCTTCCTGTCATCCACGCTTCCGGCCCAATCTGCATCTGTATAAGCATGAAGTGTGAGATCTGTATCTCTAGGATACCATAATCCATAATTTTGTGTCCCTTGAAGATATTTGAAGATTCTCTTCACTGCCTGAAGATGAGTCTCCTTTGGATTTGCCTGAAACCTCCCAACTATTCCGACTGCATGCATGATGTCTGGTCGGGTACCTGTCAAATAAAGCAAACTCCCAATCATAGATCTATAAGTTGGTTGATGAACTGCTGCTGATTCATCATTTGCACTGAGGCTGCATCCTGTAACCATGGGTGTACATACTGGCTTTGAATCTTCCATGCCATACTTCTTCAAGATCTGCTTGAGGTACTTGGTTTGAGACAAGAAGATGCCTCCTTCATTTTGTTGGATTTGCAATCCCAGAAAGTATGTCAATTCTCCAAGTAGTGACATTTCGAATTCTTTCTGCATAACCAAGGCAAAGTTTTGACTCATAGTCTCTTCATTGCTGCCAAAGATAATATCATCTACATAAACAACAAGTATTAGCAATTTGTTATTTTCAATTTTTATATAGAGATTGCTATCTGCTGATCCTTTTGAAAAGCCTTGTTGGTGAAGATATTTGTCCAATCGATAGTACCAAGCCCTTGGAGCTTGTTTGAGACCATAGAGAGCCTTTTTTAATTTGCATACAAGGTTTGGATCATTCCCAAGAATGAAACCATCTGGCTGCTCAATATATACTTCTTCTTCTAAGTCTCCATTCAGAAAGGCTGATTTCACGTCCATTTGAAATACCTTGAAGTTTTGAAAGCTTGAGAGAGCAAGGAACATTCGGATGGCCTCAAGTCTTGCTACAGGAGCAAAGGTCTCTTCAAAATCTATCCCTTCTTGCTGCGCATACCCTTTACAAACAAGTCTGGCCTTGTTTCTAATTACTTCTCCATTTTCATTCAATTTATTCTTGAAGACCCATTTTGTCCCTATGACATTCTTATTCTTTGGTATAGGAACCAGTTCCCAAGTGTTGTTCTTTTCGATCTGCTCAAGTTCTTCATCCATTGCTTTGACCCAACATTCATCTTTGCATGCCTCTTTCACATTTTGTGGTTCAGTGGAAGAGAGTAATGCCAAATAGCTTGAAGCTTCTGCAATTCTTCTTCTTGTTTGTATTCCTGCTTCTTTCTGCCCCACAATCTGAGATTCTAGATGATTCTTTTGAACATATCTGGATGGAGTCTTCTCTTCTATTCTTGCCTGCTCCTCTGGTTCTTCTTGAGGTTCTTCTTCTTCATCATTCTGCCTTTGAGTGTAGCCTTCATCTTCTTCAATGTCTTCATGATGAACTTGCCTAGGAATATATCCCTTCTCATCAACCACTACATCAATGCTGTCAACAATTCTGCCAAGTCTTTTATTGTAGCACTTGTATGCTTTGCTATATGGAGAATAACCAAGAAGAATGCCTTCATCTGCTCTTGGTTCAAGTTTGCCAAGTTGCTCATCAGTATTCTTAATATAACATTTGCTCCCAAATATTTTGAAGTGCTTCACTGAAGGAGTCTCACCACTCCAGAGCTCATGAGGTGTTTGAGTGCTGTTTACTCGGACATTTGTTTTGTTAAGAATAATAACCGCAGCATGTGCAGCTTCACCCCAGAAAGTTGCGGGAGTACCTGATTCATCAAGCATAGCACAAGCCATTTGTTGGATTGTTCTGTTCATTCTTTCCACCACCCCATTTTGCTGAGGAGTTCTAGCTGTAGATAATTCTCTTCTTATCCCATGTTCTTCACAGAAATTGAAAAATTCGTTTGAGGTAAACTCCCCACCTCTGTCAGATCTGAGGCACTTAATTTTGTGTCCTGATTCATTTTCAACCAAGGCTTTGAAGGATTTGAATTTTTCGAATGCTTCATCTTTGTGCTTCATAAGTCCTAACTAGACAAACCTGGAGAAATCGTCAATGAATAATATCAAGTATTCTTCTCCTCGAGGTGTTCTTTTTCTGAATGGACCACATGTATCTGTATGTACTAGCTCAAGAGGCATGCTAGCTGATCCTTCCTTCTCTGGAAAGTTAGTTCTGGTTTGCTTTCCAAACTGACAAGATTTGCATATAGTGTTGTCTGGAATTTTGATATCTGGAAGACCACGAACTGCCTGATATTTGCATGCTTTCCTTATTTGTGAAAAGCTTAGATGCCCCAACCTTCGATGCCATAGCCAGTGTTCATCATCCTTGCTCAAATAGCATTGTTGTGGTCCTTCTTCAAATATGTATAGATTATTTGGAGTCCTTCTTCCTTTGATCACTGTTTTACCTGTATCAAGATCACGAACACGACATCCATTTGATCTAAATATTACCTCTGTTCCTTGATCGCACATCTGACTGACACTCAGAAGATTATGCTTCAATCCATCAACATACAAAACATTTCCAGCTTTGACCTTCTCTTTCAATGGAGCCGCACCTTTTCCTTTTATGGCTGCAGAGATATCGTTTCCAAAAGAAACTTTCTTCCCCTTTTCTAATGCGGTATATGACTCAAGCTTTTCTTTGTCCCCTGTCATATGCTTCGAACATCCGCTGTCAATGTACCATAGACTTTCTTGACCTTCTGCATAAAAGGCTATCCCACATCTTTCTGGTTGTGGTTCCTTTATTCTCCATGTTCTGACATTTGAGTTTTGCTCCTTCTGAATTGTCTTCCGGAACCTGCTCCTGCATTCAGAGTCTTCAGGACCAAAGTTATTACAAATAGAGCATTCAACTTCATTTTCAAGAACCGAAAAGTTGTTATAAGTCCTTTTCATGGTTTCAGTCATTCTCCCTTGCTTTTGAGCTTCTCTAGTCATGATTGTCTTGTATGCAACACATTGAGCTGCTTTGTGACCGAAGTTATGGCAAGAAAAGCATTGGCCATTAAAGAAACTTCTGCGATAATCAGATCTATCATCCAACCGATTGTAGCTTCTATTTATTCTTGGAGCAAATTGGGAAGATTTTACCTGTGGCTGATTGGAGCTTCTGTTTGTCCTTAAGGCAGTTTGTCCCCAAATTTCTTGATGGTCTTTATTTGTTCTTGAGGTAAATTGTCCTTGATTCACTTGATTACTTTTATTTGGCTTTTGCTCGCTTTTCCTTGCTGCATCAAGATAACTTTTAGAGGTAGAGGCTTGAGATGTTTCTCCATTATATTCAAGACCTGTCTTGATCAGAGGAGATCGCTGCACATTGATGATCTCATCCAAGGTTTCAGATCCTTTAACAAATTTAAGATTAATAGCTTTTGTTTTCTCAATCTCTTTTCTAAGACCAACAATTTCACCTTCTAGTTTTTCAAGATGTTTTTCCTTTTCATCAATTTGAAATTGTAGAGTATCAATGATCATATTCTTTTCTTCTATACATCTCTTGAGTCTAGTAATTTCATCATAAAGGTTATCAACATCTATAGCATCCATATAATCATCATCTTCAAATGCCATTAACAACTTATATTCATTACCTCGTTCATCTTCATCACTATTCGATAGACCATCACTATCTTCATGAGTGCAGTAGCTTTTCTTACTTGCACTCTGTTTCTTGTTCCATCTAGCAGGTTCCTTTCCTTTATCCTTATAAGGACATTTTGCAGCATAATGACCTACTCTTCCACAAGCAAAGCATTTAAAAGGTAACTTACCTCTGAACCTTCCAGAACCCCTTTGAAGATTTCTGACAAAATTTGATTCTTCTTCCTCTTCTTCTGGGACGTGGCTTGCTTCATAATAATCTTCTTTGCCTGATGCCTTGAAAGCAGCTTCTCTTCTGTCTGATGGACCTCCCTTTCTCATTTCATATGCAGTTAGAATTCCATGTAGCTGAGACATAGTAAGAATTCGTAGATTTTCCTTTTCTTCTATTGCAGATACTTTAGATTCAAACTTGGGGGACAATGATCTTAGAACCTTTTCAACCACTATAGCCTCTTTTATTTCTTCACCCAAATTTTTCATACAATTAACGATCTCATCTACCCGAAGAAAATAGTTAGCCACACTTTCATCATTATACATCTTGAGAGTCTCATACTGAATCTTGAGAGTTTGAAGTTTAGCACGCTTTACCTGTTCATCTCCTTCATAGCTCGTGACAATTTTGTCCCATATCTCTTTTGCGGATTTGTAGTGCATTACCTTCATGAATTCCGTTTGGGATATACGTCCTAATAGGGTACTGACTGCTTTCGCATTTGTTTCATACTTCTTTTTCTCAGCTGCATCTGTAGGAGTAGCTGAAGGAAAAGCGTAGCCTGTTTCTACGATGTCCCAAACTTCTGTACCAAGAGATTGAAGATAGGCAGTAACTCTTACCTTCCAATAATTGAAGTTTGTCCCATCAAAAACCGGTGGCCTGATTGATGCTTCTCTCTCGTAGTTGCTCATGATGAATGATCTACCTTCAAGCGATCAAGCTTCTCTGAAGGACCTGCTCTGATACCAATTGTTGGAAATAATACTGAGAGGGGGGGGTGAATCAGTATTATCAGATCAATAAAACTTTTTCAATGCTCAGAAACATATACGCTACTTCAGTTAAGTGAACCAGCGTGTACACGCTACTGTGTCTAAAGAAACCAGCGTATAACCATAAATCTTATAATTCAGTTAGTTTATCTTCAGTTAAATGCATCAGGACATTATTCATCATATTAAGAGTAAGCAGATGCAGTATAGCAGAACAAATCATCACACAAAAGCCACACACATGAACACCATGATATAAGGTGGAAACCCAATGTGGGTGAAAACCACCTGCTGCAAGTCGTCTCTATCTTTCTTTAATAAGAACTTCAGTTTACAATATTTTGTACTGGTGCAGCCTTATACCAGTACGTAGGATACAACCTGCAGAAGGCTTCAACCTTCTCTCGTTCTCCAAACTTCCTTGGAAGGGAGCTCCAACCCCCTTTGCTCTTGTACTAGCTAAGATACTAGTACGTAGGTGCTGGCCTACAATCTTCTTTCCTTCAGGTACAACTTTTCATCAATTTTCAGACTGGATACTCCTAAAGCACAACATTACAATCTGAAGACCATGATTCATTCACAAATCATAAAACAACCAATACTAGCATCATCAATCTTTGAATCATTGAACCACTGAAACCCTGTCAAACCCAGTCACCAGAACACAGAGCAGACTATAGAACTCTGCAATCACAGTCAGATCCAGCTGCAACCCAAAAATCAAGCTCCAAAAGATATACGCTACTATAATGAAGGCAACCCGCGTATACACGCGGTTTTACCGAAGACAACCTGCGTACAGATCTAAAAATAATTTTTCATAACTTGCAGCTGTACCAGATTTCAGTTATACCCAGAACATAACATTGCGTCAGTATGCAGATCTAGAAATACGGATAATCAACCATATAAAGATAGTTCATTTCAAACCATTTGATCTCGATCTCTCCTTAGATCTAGTTCTCCATCAACCGGTGAGATCTCTCCTTAGCTCAGATCAAGCAATACCTCATCAACCAATAACCTGCATACTAGATCTAATACTTCATCAGATATTCAAGACTTTTTCAGATACACTTGCCTAATGATTTCCTTCTCCTTATATAGCCTTAGGCCTTGTTCAATACCAAGAGCCAAAACCATAGAAATCCAATACCATCATCTTCAAAACTAGGGATCAACACGTCCGTCGAGACACCAAGGTCCAAAACCATAGGCACAACTTCCAAGGAATAACCGCCGTGGACCAAAGATAAGTTTTCCACATACACGCGCTTTTACTGAAGCCAACCAGCGTGTACACGCGACTTGGTATATAGCGAACCAGCGTGTATGTATTTTTCTTCATACTTGTAGACTGATCATCAATTCCTTGCTGCTATCCTTCTGCACTATGATTTGTTATCAGTGTGATTTGCCATCAAGGACAACACTTGTCTCATAATGCCAACAGTAGGTTGGGGCATTTAGTGGGTGAGTGGTGGCTCGCTAGCAAAAGGTGGCTTGTATATTCAAGGTGTAGTGACATCCTTCAGGTTGTGGTATGAGAACTTGGGAGTGGTGGCAAGAAAGAATATTGGGTGTTGGGGCATCTAGAAGGTGGTGGTCTACACAGTTGTGGGAGTGATTTCTTCTAGCAAGTGGTGGCTTCCATCAGGTAGTGGTCTGGAGCGAGTAGTTTCTCACATGATCACAAGTTGTAGCTTGCACATTGGTGGTGACCAGTGATATGATGATGTAAAAAGAAATATTTACATAATAAATAAGAAGAAGATGAAGACAAGTAGATGGTGGTTTTTCTCCGGCAAGGGTTTCCACCTTACATCTGGTGTTACAATGTGCATTGTTTATTTATATGTCTTGTGGTTTATGTGTTGATCCTCTCATGATTACTTGTGCATGTTTCTTATAATTTATGATTTGCTGATGTGTTGTTGGTTAACTAATGCATGATTTAGTTAATTATTAAAGTAGGGAAATAAGTGTTTAAAATATTGATCCATTAGTATAATATTGATTTATGTCCACCCCATCTTAGTGTTTTCAAGCTTACAACACCTTGTGCTCTATAAATTTTCCTAGAAACATAGGAGTGTGTAAATGCTCATATATTAATGATTTGACTTGATCCCACATTCATCTGAAGAGATATGGGCATCGTACTTTTCTTTTTGCAAACATGGGAAAAATGTGTTATTTAGGAAAATATGTTTTGAAGAACCAATCGTAACTCCCAAACCATACATTATTTTGGAAATTCATTACATATTACTCAATTTTTCATATTTAAGAAAAAACCCATGTACCATATTTTTTAGATCTATCTTCATTGGGATGGAAATTACATCACAAATCTATTGTTTTAAAATTGTTGCTAAATTGGGTTGAAGTGTTATTTATGAGATAGAGGTCCACACAAGCAACCTGGGTGCAATATAAACAAAAAAAATGCATGTTGACATTTTCGCCTTCAAAATCTGTGTGGCCAATTTCCTTCTAGAAGCATGCACATATTTCTAAACAATGATTTGGGTACTAGAAGTGAACTACTATTACAAGAACTGAACTCTACGGAACTATAGGAATTATACTTCATAAAGCCTCACTAACAAAACTATGACATAAACACATTTAATCACTAAAAATGTAGAAAATTGACGTATTAAACACAAGAGATGTATGAACATGATTGATAAATGTTTATGACATAATTGGATGTGTATTGTTGATGAAATGCATGGAAATGGTGTAAGAGTAATGGCTTGATTGGGAAAGGAAATATGACAATAGTGGAACCCAACAATACTCTTGCAGGAAAACAATACTCTTTGTGAATTTTGTAAATAAGTCAAATGAAGAAAACTCATAGTATCTTTTTCAGTTTAAAGAGAAAGAAAAAGACATAAAAATAATTGCTCAAATCTTCTTCATAAGAGAACTGAACAAGCACAAAAAAAGTAACTCAAGGTTTTTTTCATTTAACAAGAAAAAGTCCCTAAAAATAATGCTCGCTCTTCTTCGTGGGATTTTAATGATCCCGAAGAAGTAAACTCAAGTTTTTTTGGATTAACGAGCAAGAAAAATACCATAAAAATAATGCTCGTGTAAAAAAATTTGTCTTTTGAAAATTTTGTATTTTTTTTTGGTCAGATGTAAAAAAATGACAAGAGTCTTGGCATGACACTGATGTGGCACCAATGTGTCTTGTGGGTGTACTCCTCAATGCGAGATGGGGTGAGCATATTCTTGTGGCTGGAGCAACAGTTGGGGCTACGACAATTGCTGAAGGGATGAATGATGTATAGAGCTTGCACGAGGTTGCTAGGAACCTTAAGGGTCTGTCGATGGGTGTCCCACCTCTTCACATGAGGGAGATATATATCCATCTATAGCAGCTTATAGTGGGTGCACCAAATTTATTTCTTGTACCTTTTAGGAGGATAGTGTGGGTTGTGATATGTTATCATGAGCAAGAGACTCAGTCAGAGTAGATGTTGTAGTGTTAAGGTGTCATGCTAGGCTTGATGAAGCCATGTTGTAAAAAAGACCCAAGTTTTGAGGATTTTTGGATGCACTAAAAATTTGATACTATATATATATATATATATATATATATATATATATATATATATATATATGTATATATATATAGGTGTTTTATGGTGTATTTAATTTTTTTATTATGTATTTTTCAATAGATATATACACTTATGATTGCAACTCTAATAAATATGATAGATGGAAATTCAATACATAATTTTATAATGAATCGGCTAATGCATTAGACTCTTTTGGAACATGTTGATAAGTAGTAAACTCAAAATATCATTCCAAAAGATGAACTCTTAAGAATTGGCGTAGAAATATTGGATTACGAAAGTGATAATGATTATTCAAATGCATAACTACCAGCTGGGTGTTTAACCTAGGAAATAAATTTGAAATGTCGAGAGAAATAGCCTCCAAAAGGAGTTTGATCCAAATATTTTGGGTTTGATCCCTAGTGGAGTCACTAATTCTACTATAGGGGTTTCTGCCTGGTTAGACAAATTAGAAAACCCTCTCAGGTTTCTTGAAACCTAAGGCATACAAATCAAGGTTGAAGGGATCTACTGCAAGAAAAGTAGATGCATTCAATTAAACCAGCATTATATTGAAATTGATGAAGAAAGGATGAATAACAATCTACTTGTCCTTACGCGTAACTCAGCTGGAATGGTTAGAGTGGTTGAGAATGGTTCCTCATCCAATTCCAAGGGGAAAACCTACACACAAGATGAACAAACGTGATATTCACAACATATATACTTCACCAATATAAAGCATTAGCAAGTAAACAACATGGTACCATTAAATGCATTAACAACAATCATAATCCAAATCATTATAACATAAACATAAGGAACATAAGCTTGAGACAATGATATGGATGAAACAACAATAAATCTATATATTCAGTGAGGAAAGATTACAACCATAGATGGTTGTAGCATAACCTCCTACAGCTCCTAGCTCTTCAACCTCTTTCTCAATCAATATCTTGGTAGCATAACAATGCATGAATTTTGATCCTGATTACAATGGCCTAGCCTCCAATATATAGGTAATGGGAGGCTATGATCTTTTTCCTATTTCTTCACTAGTTCACTTTCGACAAACTCCAAATTTTGGAATATGTTTCCTTTGCTT
Organism: Pinus tabuliformis; assembly: GCA_031772625.1. Taxonomy (NCBI): domain Eukaryota; kingdom Viridiplantae; phylum Streptophyta; class Pinopsida; order Pinales; family Pinaceae; genus Pinus; species Pinus tabuliformis. Next base: position 26,086,738 of record CM062813.1, read on the forward strand.
TATTTCTTTCTCTCGGTGTAGTAGTCTTAGTTAGGATAGGAAACATTCATAAATGAGCTTGAGGCAATATTTTCTAGCTTTATAGAGTCAAATTTGAGTCAACAATAGACATTTTGTGAGTTAAGTCATGATTTTTTCTCGTGGTCTCATGAAACTTGGGTAACACGACCTTCATGAAGATACAAATCATTTCTAGCTAGGGTAACATAGGCTAGTGGTCGGTTTTCAGCATTAACATACACTGTGCAGGTATTTCAGGGTGGGTTACTATGCAAAATAGGCACGCATTTAGGGTTTATTCTAGTCAATAAGTGTTCTTCTCCTATGAGCTGATGAGGAGGTATTTTCTAGTATAACATTGAGTCAAAGGGTCAAAGTCCTATTTGTAATCCTTGTAAAGAAAAAGGAAAAAGGAAATTTGAAAATATAATTTGGGTAAATTCACCTCAAGAAGCCAAATCAACCCTTCTAGATGACAACTCAACTCACCCAAAAAAAGTGTCTTTTCATGTGCTCGAATAATTTTATATTGGCATAAGTCATCCATTCAAATGGCATAAAAAAATTTGGTGACCTTTGTGATATGTTCTGAGGGATGATAGATGCTAAATTCAGAGGACATATTATTGTATAGAATGTGAGTTTCCTAGACTAGATATATGATATAATATAAGATTTTCTATGAGAGAAATATTTGTGATAGTGCGAGCTCCTTATGGATGATGATTTGAAAATAATGTGAGTTATGTGTGATAGATGATAGAAGACATGACCGAACTTCCTAGGGTATATAAGTTGAAGTTAGTGTATGATGTTGTGGCTGAAACTAATGTTGCTTCCTATGATGAAGATGATGAATACAGAGGGGTTGACTTGGACTTTTTGAGGATGGATTTGAGCCTTAGATTCCTCACTTTGATCTGATTTTATAAGAAGAATAGATTTTCTAGGTTTTCCCCTTAGAGAGGTTTTTCCCTAGTCTGGAGCCTATATCTTATGTTATTTGTGTTCTTGTGATCTTCATGCATTTTATGTTTTGGTAATCTCTTGATGAAGAAGAAATAATAAAGTAATAAAAGGCAAACAAATATCACAAGTAATCATCAAGTAAGATGAATCAACTTTAATCTACAACTACCTTGCTTATCCAACAGAGAAAACATTAAAAGTGTGAGAAAGAATTTTTTTTTATATCCAAACTTAGTAGTAGAGTAGCCTCAGCCTTATCTAGCAATCAACATAATGTTTCTCCAAAGGACACCCACATGTATGGGTGATGGATGAGAAAAAAGTGAAATAGACTCAAGGAAGTGGGATGTTATCATTTAGTCATGATAGAGGACAAAGAGTGTGAATGGGTAGCTGGGGGACAACTCAGTTAACTCAAAGCACTCTGATTTTTTGCATGAAATTGTGTGTGTGTGTTGGGATGGGGTCCCCAGGGGTAGAATTGAATTAACTTAGTAATTTTTTGTAAATAATTTTATAAAATATGTAAATTCTCTGCAAAATGTGGATGCGGAGCGCACAGATAGATAGGAGTCAAAGGGTTCTTAGCCCCTTGTTTTGGTAAGTTTTGAAGACTCACCCATGAATTGGGGGCCATGGTATTGTACTAGAAAATCTATAAATAGTTGAGTCATAGCGAGTCTTAGAAGTAACTTTGGATAGCGAATTGGGTACATTGAATATTTTTGTTGTCTTGGGCAAGTGCTAAGGCAGGAAGGTTTTGCTTCATGTGCTTAGGTAGAGAATGGAAGTGTCCTGTAGATGAGTGCGCGAGAGGCCTAGTTAGAGTCCGCAGCTGAGTGCGTGGACCCCTACAACTGCATGCACAGGGTTGAAGAGTGTGTAATCAGTGAATTGAAGATCAATAAAGGCAACTTTTTGAAGAATTACTAAGTATTTCCATTGAATCTATTTATGTTATATGTTGTCGATTAATGATATGTTTTCTGAATTATTGAATGAATACTACGTGAATTCACTAAATCTGTCTTAATAATATATGAAATGAATGGTTATCCACTTTCGTGAAGTTAGAAGCTATTTCTCTTATGTTTTCTGATGAATTAAGTAGATCTACATGAAATCCGATCTAGGGTTGCTTGTTGATGCATGAAAGTAGGTAAATCGATTGTTTAAGGTCTGCAAGGACTTATTGTAGACCTTCACGAAGGTCTAGAGGAAGCTTTAACGTAGTTACAGTAAAGATCCCTAGAAGTCTATCGATCTGTACAGACGTAGATCCAAGGCACTAAAAAACATCACACTAGTCTCTGGATGTAGAAACTTGGTTCTTGAATCCCCTAATACTGCTTCGAGTGAGACTGCATGCTACGCCATGCAGGTTGTTGCTGAAAGGGCTAGCAATGTAAGGTTTTGTTGGTTGGTGCAACTAATTCCAAACCTAGGTCAGGAGCCCCTAAGACAACAAATGGTTTTGTTGCTGTGACAAAGATCTACTTAAAGAGATGTGTGATGTCGCATAATTGGAATCCGACTAAGAAAGAGATTGAAAAGTGGTTAGATCATAAGATTCATGAGTTTTCAACTCAAGAACATAGGAATCCACACATTTCGAAGGAGGATTGGTTGAATAGTTATCTGTATACAGAAGTACACGAAATCTTCTTTTGCACTTTCCCAACTGAACTATGTGAGTGGTTAGCTAAATTGACACACAGTCAAGGAAGGTGGAAGCTCGATAGTCCTATAGTGTGGACTCTACAATTGGTACGATGACTAGAGGTATATGAAAACAAGATCTTGTAGGCTATCAATCATTGGCTTGATCAAATTCTGGGAGGATTTGTTACTAAATTTGCAATTGATACCTCAGTTAGCTATAGTGGGGTGGAGCAAAGATTCATCAAAGGACCACGAGGTAAGTATTTGAGGTCATTGAATACTTGGATTAAAATGATATTATGTGAAAAGCGGGTAATGCCATTACCTTAATATTTGGAGCTATGTGAAGTGTTAGACTCTTTATAAAGTCACGGATTAGGTCTAGAGTATAGTCCATTGATTGAACCTCCTTCAAGCGATGACAAAGGGTCAGTGCTAACTACACCATGAATTGTTGTTCAATTAATAACTCAGGGTATTCCAAGGATATCTCATCCATCCAATCCACCTCCACCTCCTCCTCCACCGCATACACCTTCACCTACACCTCCACCTCCACCTCCACCATTCATCATGGCAAACGCAATGAAGATGATGACCTTCAAGAGCATAGGAAGCGAAGATCCAGAGAAATTATGGTTTGTTGCGAATGTTGTATGGACAATGCAACAAATCACCGATGATAATATAAAGAAGGTGTAGTTGGTTACCACCTTGCAGGATCGTGTGATGACCTAGTACATTAAGTATTACACCAATAATCCTTAGGCATTGTTAGTAGAATCTCAGACAACTTTGAAAAAATAATTTAGCAAGCCTAAATCTGAGGTGCCGTCTGTAATTGAATTTAAGGAGATCCTAATGCAAGTCAATGGGACACCTTTGGAATTTGATCAGAGGTTGAAGTGCCAGATCAGACAAGCTAACATGCAAATATAAGATACCCGACACTACGACTAGTTTATCGCAACACTTTTGCCACATTTAAGAATACCTCTGTCACAGAAGAAGATAGAAACGCAAGCATAAGCCTTGGAGATCGCGATGAGGTTGCACACATCACCTATTCAAGATACAAACCTAGTGGTACAATAGATTCACTCACAGTTACTGAGCCTACACCTAGAATTACAGAGTCTAAAGAAAGAAAAGGAGGCTAAGCCAGAAGTTCACATAGAGGTTTGGTGCTTGAAGTGCAAGGGCCATGAGCATGATAAATATCATTGTCCAGTATATGTGAATTATCTTATGGGGGGGAAGCACCCTTGAAGCCAGAAGCCCCAGTTGGACCAAGCACAGGAGTTACGCTATGGTGCGCCATTTGTCAAGTCATTAGGCAACATGTGATGGATAACTTCCACTTACTTCAGAAGTTTTTTTAGACACCCCAACAACTGTTTTGAAATTTATGTAAATTTGTGGGCCATGTTGAGAGCCATTGTTGAAGTTATGAGCTAATGATGGAAAGAACCCTACTGACCATATGTAAAAAGAATCTCAACCTCTAGATCAAGGCGCAGGAGAAGCACGTGGGGGTTTTCAAGGCTGAGGACAAGGATGAGGAGGAGGACCTAGTAGGGTCATGGTCAGATTATCTTCTACAACTATGAACAACCAGAGCATTTCGCACACGATTTCCCAAATCCTACACACCCTTCGTTTCAATACTGCATACAATTCAACCATGCCATAAAAGAATGTCTGGTGCTAATAGCTAAAATGCAAGAGAAGAAAATGTAGCCTCAACAACCTACGTAGAATTTATAAATGATGAGGGTTGAGCCCCGCGAGGAGGATCAAAGCATTAATATTTTACTACAAAGTGGTATGACGACTAGCGCAGATAAGGGTAAGCAACCTAAAGAAGACAGATGGGTCCACAAAGCTCCTGAGAAAGAAGCCACCTTTGACCTTAATCATGCTAAGGAAACATTCATGGAGGCAAAGAAGAGCTTCGCTGAGGCCTCCACCTTAGGAAGCTAGGGAAAGACACCAGAAACCAATGCGACATAAGAGGTCGATCCTTCCATACTTACTACATTTTTGGAGACCTGCATGAAGTTACTGTGTGACGGAAAGGCTATGGAAGGATTGCAGGACTTAACAGAAAAGTGTGCCAATAAGGAAAAGAATCTTACGGAGCAGTGTAAAGTTAGAAAGATCAGTAAGCATAAGGCACAAATGGGACACGAGATGCGGCTAACAACGTAGATAGGTGATTATGAAATGGACTAGGTCATTTTGGATCTGGGGTCCAATTTGAATGTTCTACCGAAACAAACATGGGAGAGGATGGGGAGACCTATGTTGTAGTGGTCTCTGATTCAGCTCAAAATGGTGAATAAGCAGAAAATCATCCCCATGGGATGATTATATGGAGTAATGGTTGACATTGAAAGTGTGACTGCACTAACGGACTTTGAAGTTATATAAATTTTCGATGACAATAATCCCCACCCTGCGCTCCTGAGACTCGACTGGGCTATTGACATGAATGAGGTCATTAATTTGAAGAAGAGGAAAATGTCATTTGAAAGAAAGTCACTAAGGGTTATCATGCCACTAGATCCTACATAGGGGGCACACTATATTGAACCAGTATACGATTATGTAGAAAGTGACGATGAGCTGGATCAAATATACAAGATAATAGCACGAGATCAGGATTGGATCAATCCAATGATGGATGGATGGATCACATGGGATCGAGAGAGTTCCTGCACTTGTGACTCAGATGAGGAATTAGAGCATTGGAAAAACCGCTTACTTGAAGTATCCACATTGCGATGCAATACAATGATGAAGTCACTGAACTGCATTTTTTCGGAGGTAAGAAATCTACCTTATTATGATGGTTTGACTGTCATAGATATGTTTTTGGATGAATTTGAGTGTGAATTCCCTGAAGACCATCGCTTTCAAGCATTGGAATTGGCGCTATGCACTACGCCCGCATGATGGTGGGGTATGCATAAGGATATTTTTGTTTGATGGCGAGATTATAGGTGAATGATGAAGTTACGATTTGGGCATGCTAATACAAGAATGACTGAGAAGTATAATGGGAGGGATGATCTACATGATCACCTCGAAGGAAAAGTGGACTAAGGCATCGGGGACAAAACCGCAACTCGAATGGGTACATATATTTTGTCATACCTTGGATACAATCCCCATGAACTGGTATCTCGAAACGGAGCTCTGCCATGGCATTGCGAAATGGCATGTATCGATGGAAGGGTTCTTATTGACTTTCAACTTCGAGGATGGGTTTGCAATCATCGATGAAGCACTTCAAGAAATTAAAGTGGTTATCTTCAGGACACTGAGGGAGCTTATGGAATGGACCCAAATGGGCTAGATCACCCAGCTGCGCCACACATTGGAATGCTATAATGTCACCACTGAAGAGGAGGATGAAGACCTGAGGAATATCAATATTATCAAGACAGAAGGGCATCGCGTAGTAGAAGGACCGCAAGTAAAGAACCCAGAAATCTCCGCACCTTTGAAAACAAGACAAGTAAACATTGGCACTGAAGAAGAACCAACTTTCGTGAAGATTGGAGACTATTGGGACGACACTACAGTAGACAAACTTGTTGAATTACTTTGTGAATACTAGGATCTCTTCCCCCACTAAGTTTTCATATTTAAAGGGCATACTTGGTGATTTAGCCATTATTAGGATCACACTGAAGTCAGACGTGAAACCTCTTAAATAGAGGCCTTATCATCTTAATCCTAAGTATAAGGAGAAATTTTGCTAAGAGCTGGATAAAATGTTGGAGGCAAGCATTATAGAACTTAATGAAGATTCTAATTGGTTGAGCTCGATGGTGGTCCAAGAGAAGAAACAAACTGGTGAAATAAGGATCTGTGTAGATCTGCGGAAACTTAATGATGCATGTGTTCATGATCCATTTCCAATGCCTTTTACATATGAAGTGTTAGACAATGTCGGAGGGTAGGAGGTCTATTCCTTCACTAACAGGTTTTCTGGTTATCATCAAATTAATATTTCCCTAGATGATAGAAGCAAAACCACCTTTGCGATAGAGTGGGGTTGCTTTCAGTACATTGTTATGCCATTTGGATTGAAGAACGTGCCTACAATATTTTCCCACATAGTCATAACAACATTCAAAGAATTCATTCATAAGTTTCTGGAATTATACTTCGATGACTAGATTATGTTTGGCTTGGTGAAGCGCCATGTAGCAAGTATGCGCCTTATGTTGGATACATGTCAAAGATATCAAATAGCGTTGAATTTGAAAAAATGTATATTCTGTGTTCCTTTTGGGATCTTGCGAGGTCATGTTGTGTGTAAGCAAGGATTGATGGCGGACCCTGCAAAGATTGCGGTGATTGTGAACTTGGAGGCCCTTAGGAAAGTTAAGTAGTTGTGCGTGATACTAGGCCACACATGATACTATATAAAATTGATCAAATCTTATGCTCAAATTACCACGCCCATGGAAAAACTATTAAAAAAGGACGTGAAATTTTGTTGGGATGAGGAATGTCAATGCATCTTGGATGTGTTAAAGTTAAATATGGTGACTACGCCAATCCTGGTATTTCTCGATTGGAAAAATGAGTTTCATGTACATGTGGATGATTCTTGCATTGCACTGGGTGAAGTACTAACACAGGCAGATGAAGGAGAACTGGACCATCCTATAGCCTTCGCAAGTAGGAAGTTATCAAAGGCTGAGAAAAATTATTCAACGATAGAGCACGAGGGGTTTGCCATGGTCTACACGTTACAAACATTCAGGCATTATCTATTAGGGGGACATTTCAAGAAGTATACAAATCATTCCACCTTAAATTACCTAGTCAACTAGCCTGTGTTGTGGCGAAATATTTGCAGGTGGTTGTTACTATTTTAGGAGTACGATTTTGAAGTAATTGTGAAGTCGGGGAGGTTGAATGTTGGACCTAACCATCTATCGAGAATTGAAACAGGTGAAGAACCCAGTAATTTGGAGGAAGGGTTGCCAAATGTGAAAATCTTTGCGGTACGTGTAGTTGATGATCATTTTCCTGACATTATTCACTTCTTAACTACAAGGATGGCACCTGAAGGACATACAAATCAGTAGAAGAAAGAATTAGTAGTTCATGCAGTCTATTTTCAATCATTGCAGGATATTTGTACAAAATGGGGATAGATGAAATATTACAGAGATATGATTCTCACTGAAGCTCATGGGGGAGACGTGGAAGGTCATTATGCAAGGAAAGAAACAACGTATAAGGTTTTGCGGGCAGGATTATGGTGACCAACATTGCACAAGGATTCCAAAGCATATTGTACGGCATGCGATGCATGTCAAAGGACTGGCAGACCATCGCGAAGGGATGAACTACCACTACATCATCCGGTATCTTTACAAACATTTCAGAAGTGGGTGATCGATGTTATTGGACCAATTTATCCACCTAGAAAGAAAACGAGCATGCGAAACATTATCATTGCAATGGAATATTTAACCAGATGGGCGAAAGCATAGCCAGTAAAGGATTGTACAGGGGCTACGACAAAAAAATTATTGTTTGAACATGTCTTAATGAGGTTTGGATGCCCGAAAGTTTTGATGAGTGATAGAGGTATGCATTTTTTGAATGAAATGATTAGCGCAATTTTGGAGGAGCTTCAACTATATCATCCAAAGAGTACACCATATCACCCTTAGGAAAATGGGACAGTTGAAGATTTTAACAAAATTTTGGAGAACGCATTAACAAAGATCTCTAATGTGTAGCAGAATGATTGGGATGTGCACGTACCTATAGTACTATGGGCCTATAGGACAACCTGTAAGAAGTTGACAACGCAAACGTCTCTTAGATTAGTCTATGGGGTTGAAGCAGTGATGCCTATGGAGTACATTATACCTATTTTGCGCATCGTATCTTTGATGGATATGGTAGATCACGAGGCCTTGGAGGAACGGCTTGCGCAGCTAATGGAGTTAGAGGAGGACTGATTTCTGGTGGGATTCCACCAACAAGTGTAGAAGGAATGCAAAAAAGCATGGCATGATCGCCATATCAAGCTTCACACATTCAAGGTAAATGATTTGGTGTTGTTATATGATAGAAAGTTCACAAAGTTTCTAGGAAAGTTTCAAATGCATTGGTTGGTGGTGTAGTTCATCTGATGAAGTTGAATGGGGAACCCTTCCCTAGAAAAGTAAACGGAATTAGGTTGAATCTATATAGACGCGATCCTACCCCTACACGATGACTATATGGCAGTAGGACAGTCTTAGTAATCCAAGCAGCTGCAAGGGATTACGAGACTATAAACTACGCTACTCAACTAGGAAAAAATCTTAATTTAGAGGCCGCACGCCGGGTGACAGAACTTCGACAGGTGAAATTATGTTACATGAGCTGCATCATGGAGGATGGTACCGCACAGGTGGGTCCAAAGGTAACTGTTGAGGTTACTATTCATGATTTGATGGCCAAATGACGGTTAAGGGGAGTGGGTAGGCATTATTTATGGCGAAAATATTTGAAGATATGCTGCCAAAGCAAAATTTATTATCATAATTTGGGGGGAACGGTCGGATTTGAATTCAAATCCCCCTATAAATTATGCATGTCGGTCCAACAGAGAACACTTTTCATTCTGAGAGTTGCTAGCACATTTTTCTGTCTGAAGCGTATGAATCATGCATTTTGGGAAGAATTTGTGATGCACCCCTCATTTGCAAACTATTCTACAGTAGCCTGAGAGAAATTCATTGAGAAGATGACTGCTACTAACCCCGTCGAAGCCATTAGTTCAAAAGCAGATGTGTCTGATGTGCCAGGTCCCGAAGTAACTAGTATGGAAGCCATGCTCATTATGCCTATGGTGCCAAGGTCACCTAGGCCAAAGAAAATTCCTGCAAAAGAAAAATAACTAGCTGCAAGGGAAAAGCACTCCGCGTGAAGGAAAAGGAGAATAAACTAGTGCCTATAAGAATGTCGCCAAGGAAAAATCCGGAGGTCCAACCAAAGGAGAAGAAGGAAAAGCAACTAGAAAAAAGTGGTGAATTTAGAAGAAGAAGAGTTCCAAGGTATCGAAAAAATCGATGCCGAGGGAAGTGACCATATCTCTAGGCTTCCTAATTACATCCCTCCACAAAGGGGAAACCCCATACAGAACGAGGATCCCAATTCTGGAAAATTTGGGGTATCCACTCCCTTACTACCTAAGCAGGTCACATTTGAAGGACCTAGGCTCGCGTGCATCCCGGTATTGAAAATGGAGGATTGAGACTTCACAGACCATGAAACATTTCCGCATTTGGTGACCCATAAGTACATGATGAAGATATAATATGATGAGACAAGGGTTACACAGTTAGAACCCATGAAGTGGGTCCGCGGAGTTGAGCATTCGGGGTTGTTGAACATGATTTTAGTGTCACACTATCACCACTCACCTATCAATATAGTCTATGTGTGCCAACTCCTCGCGCTAGTGCACGATAGGATCTTGTGGCTTGGGTAGCCCATTCCAATAATGGACATGTTGATCCATAGAATAAAAAAGTTGCCTCGCAAAGGAGTGAACCCTACCAAGGAGTTTGGAGGAAAAACTGGGGAAAAGGAGATCATTGATAAGATGAAGAAAGAGTATGGTCTTATGAAAAAATCACGTGGATACTCTATCCTATCAATTCAAGACCAGGAAGTCCAGTTCGTTGCCTAGATCCTAAGATCATGAGGAAGTGCCGCGCTGATGAAGTTCCAACGTTGATAGTATCACTTGATGCATAGTGCGCAAAGGGTGTGCAATATAATTGGTCCAAATATCTCTATCAGGATTTCCTTGCGAACTACAGAGAAGCCCAAGATGAAAGCAAGAATTTTCACTATTCTTGGCTTTTGTTATCTATCATATTAGTTACGTGGATGTTTCCAGAGGACAACTAATTTCCTTTGCACAAGGAAGATTTTCCTGAGGTCGTGAGGTTTGCCTCACTCTGGTCTACAAAGAATGTGGCACAAATCAAGGAAACGAAGATTTTCTGGGTCCTGATGGAGATGGACCTTCAGATGGTGGTTAACCAGAGGCCAAGGTTGTCCCAACCTTGTTTGACTAGTTGACAGCCTGCACGGAGTTCAAGGCTAACTTTCAAAACGTCTCAATCACACGCGAAAGGACCCAGAGGGAACTTGGAATCTATTTCATTATTTAGTGACCGAGACGGATGTACATGAAGTTTTTAGGTATTGGCCACTAGAGTGGTGTGAACCTACAATGCTCGATATGCGAACCAAAAAAGGTGTGGAGAGATCTGCTGTGCAGAAGGAGAAGGAAGCCACTCAGAAAGCTACACGTACCTTGACTAAACAAAAGAAGAAGGAAGTTGATAAGGCAATTGCAAAGAAGGCATGATGGAGAAAAAGAGTGCTGCCAAAGAACAGGAAGAGCAATAATGGAAGGATGCCAAGGAGAGTGGGATGTTTGCTTCCCACCATATTGATGAACAAGAACTATCAGCACAAGGAGGAGGTAGTGGTGAGGAGCAGAGCACTCCTTTCATCCTGAAGAGGTGCGAGCAGGAACAGATGAGTGGACAATGAAAGAAGAATAAGTCCGATAAGAAGACACATCTTGATCCCATGTTATTGACAAAAGGTGATCTCGATGAGATTAGGGACATGATATGGGACACAACGATAGAGGTGTTGCAACAATTTGAGCAGTAATACATGCAGACACTATGGAGCATCCAGAAGGATCTGCGTAAACTACAGATCCAGGCAAACAAGATTCAGGTGGGTGTCACGTAGGTGAGCGGAGTGCAAGAAAGCCTAACACAGGGAAGTGGTGTAGTAATAGAGATTGAACAAACTTTGGATCTCAGAGTCATTTCTTTGCCAAAGGGGTCAATCCACGTTGAATTAGATGAGGATCACATTTTGATCAGCACAGTGAAGGATATGGCGTTGAACCTTGCTGTGCTACCACTCTAGACCCTTCACACGCTACATCAGGGGGTCTCAGATGAGCTAAATATTAGATAACAACATGCATTCACCATCGTTAGTGAGTTTAAAGTCAATAATGAGTAGATTTTTGTAGAAAAATCCTAGGTGTTGAAGGAACAGGAGGAATTATGGACACAACGCTAGAACCTAGTAACAACAATTGAGTAGGCCTACAAGTCTGTGCCTAAGCTAAACATACTAGAGGATGTATAGGCCTCAGCTAAAGTGAGGAAATTGGTTGTTGGAGTGTGTGCTTCAAAGGAGGAAGTCGATAGGGTGACTTTCAATTTTCAGATGCAAATAGTTGAGTTGCAGTTGAAGTTGCAGCCGACCACACTGCCAGAAATTCAAGAACAAAGAGGCATAGCTACAAAAGAGTCCATGGGTCAACTAGATGGTGTTGGTCAAGTTTGTGACCAACTATTCACTCAGGCAATGGGCCTTTGGGGTACACTGCAGGAGGATCATATGCTGCAAGAGTTGAACACAGAGATCAGGGAAGCACAACAACAATATGATGAGATCAGTACGACGGCACAGACGTTGGCACCAGTCCAGTGCTTTGCATGCTTGCTGGAAGGCAAGGAAAAGTTGATACAAATCCAAGAGTTACAGAAAAAATGGTCCTTGCTAAGAGATAGGCTTTAGCCTTGGACAGAGGAAGCCAACCAACTTTGATAGAACATTCATGAGAAGCTGAAGGCCATGCAATAGACCTAGATGAATACACAACTTGCAGTAGAGGGGCCAACCATAGAGAAAGTGGTCCAGGAGATACAACAAGAAGCATAATAGAGTACCGTAGAGCTTCAGACATTGACCAAGGCATTCATAGATCTCTGCCAGAAAGTGGAACAACCAGTCGAGTGACTTGAGCGCGTGTCACGATCTTTGTGTTGGGGACCTGTTGGGATGGGGTCCTGGGGAGTAGAATTGTATTAACTTAGTCATTTTCTGTAAAGAATTTTGTAAAAGATGTAAAGTCTTCACGAAATGTGGATGCAAAGCGCGCAGATAGACAAGAGTCAAAGGGGTCTTAGTTCCTTATTTTGGTCAGTTTTAAAGACTCACCCATGAGCCAAGTGCCATGTTATTGTATTAGAAAAGCTATAAATAGTTGATTCATAACAAGTCTTAGTATTTAGAAGTAACTTTGGATAGATAATTGGGTACATTGAAGAGTTTTGTTGTCTTAGGCAAGTTCTAAGGTAGGAAGGCTCTGCTTTCTGCGCTTAGGTAGAGGGGGGAAGGCTCCTGCAGCTGAGTGCATAAGAGCCCTGGGTAGAGTCCACAGTTGAGTGCGTGGACCCCTACAGCTGCATGGGCAGGGTAGAATAGTCTGTGATCGATGAACTGAAGATCAATAAAGGTATATTTTTGAAGAATTACTTAGTATTTCCATTGAATTTGTTTATGTTATATGTTGTTGATTAATGATATGTTTTCCGAATTATTGAATGAATGCTACATGAATTCACTAAATCTTTCTTAATAATATATGAAATGAATGGTTATCCACTTCCATGAAGTTAGAAGTTATTTATCTTATGTTTTCTGAGGAATCAAGTAGATCTACGTGAGATCTGATCTAGGGTTGCTTTCTTATGCATGAAAGTAGGTAAATCAACTATTTAAGGTCTGCAAGGACTAATTGTAGACCTTCATGAAGGTCTTGAGGCAGATTTAATTTAGTTACAATAAAGAGCCCTAGAAGTCTATGGCATTTAAAAACATCACACTAGTCTCTGGATGAAGAAACTTGGTTCTTTCATCCCCCAATACTACTTCGGGTGAAACTTCAACCTGTGCTACATGGGTTGTTTCCAAAAGGGCCAGCAGTGTAGGGCTTTGTTGGTTGGCACAAGTAACTCTGAACCTGGGTCAGGACCCCCTAAGCCAACAGTGTGTGTGTGTGTATATAAAGAAGAAGAAAAATAAAATAAAATGGTGCACCCACCACCTCTCAACATGAAAACTGATTGCTACATGAACCTATAGGCATTACTACGGGATACAGACATGCTGCTACAGGATCCTATAGGTTGTTATAGGAAGTTTACAGAGTGCTACAGGAAGCTCATTTCTAATCAAAATTATCATAAAATCTCAAGGAGTAAAGGAAAATCATCAGAATGGGTGTAAGTGAAATTTCTCCTCACCAATATTTTATCTAAGGACTTAAAAAATTATCTCAATTCTCAGGAAAAGCACTATGTAATTTTCACAGTTTTGAATTTCAATAAGGAAAATAATGAATTGGCTAAGAATTTACTTAAAAGATATGGTGTGTTGAAAGGATAGAGTGTGTTGCACAAAGAGGAAGTACATGTTGTGATTTTTCTTTCCCTCATCCTTGTAAAATAAATTGTCAAATTTTCATCTATTCCAACATATTCCACTACACAAGAAACCCTAGGACCTTGTAGCAGTAGAAGAAAAGTCATTTTGTTCACTCTGATTAGAAATATATTAATCCATGGGAGGAGTATTTAGGAGAAGAGGAAGTTAATATTGGATAAAAGGAATCAAAGAAAGAATTAGAAGAAAAGATAGGGGAAAAATCATAAACGTGGGCTTAGCCAAAGACAGAGGAAGAAATAGTAGAGACATGATTAGAGGCTTGAGATGTTCTTACACCTTATGTAGAATCTTGAGAGCTTATGAAAACACCAAGAGAACTAAAAAATGACTACAAAGAAACTGAAAAGCATCCAAGCTTTCATCCAACAAAGGAAGCTACATCCACATAAGTATGGAATGTAAAGAAAAGTTATCAAAGGCATACATGAAGATAAAAAGAGCAAGGAAGATGAGTAGGTTGCTTAGAGGATGAGGAACAATTTCAGTAAGGGGGTATGATTGGCCTCCAAATTAGATACAAATTAAGTCTCATCTAACCTTTCCTAGGCACATAAAGGCTATATTAAATCTCTCCTTCTACAATTAATAATATTTCATAGTTTTAATAAGTTCTTAGGAAGGTTTAGAGATAATATCTTATTATGTGCCTAATATTATTTATTTTGCAGAATATTGAGTAAATTTTGAATATATAGAATGAGAGAATTTAGGGACTTTCTCCCTACCATAGGATGATACAAGATGGACCAATAAATGAATAGGATATTATGAAATTATTGAACATATTATGGAGCTCCACTGATTGAGAAAATCTAGGGATGTGTTCCCTGCTACAGGAGAAGCCAAAACTCAGTATTTAATGAAGATTCCTATTGTTGGGAACCAGATCCACATTTTGAGGGATTTTGGAGGGGAAAGTTGCCTCCTTTCAAGTAGTTTTCTTTCCCATCAATTTGTAAAAGTACCAATTCAAATTAGCTTCTAGGGACATGGATTTTTTAGTCTTCTTCTGAAGAAAACTTATTGTTTAGTAGTTCTACTTTCATTTCCAATAGGGATGGACCTAAATTGATCCTAATAATGAAGTTTGGTTTCATTTTCAGCTTCTAAGGACTTGCTTCCTTAATATTAATCTAAGTATCCTTGGGCTTGGCCATCCCAAGAGCCTCAGAGCCCTGTTGTACAATTCCTTTATCTTCTTTGCATTTCTTATCCACTTACATCTCTTATTCTAGCATTTCCTATTTCTACCCTTAATATTCATGTTTCATTTGATGTAGGTTAGATTAGTTAAATGATTGAAGTAAGTTTTTTTGCATGTCATTTATATAGTTACAAATATGATGCATCCTTATAACAAATCTGCAAAGTCATATTCATCATTGAGTTACATGGATTGGTTAACTAGTTCACAATTCTCGGATTTTGGTTTTAGTAATAAATTTACATTGAATTTCAGCACGAGTTAATGGGTTTATTTCGATGTTATTCCACTTAAATTGAAGCATAAAAACATTAAACTTAATAACAAAATTTACCCCATAGCATTTTCACTCGATTAGGTTATGAATTTGGTTACTTAAATCAACTTACTAGTTCACTATTCTTAAATTTATGGTTTTTTAGCACTTGCTAATGAAGCTATTTTGAGTTGATTCCACTTGTATTCAATTCTTCAAAAAAATAAATTATTAACAAAATTTACCCAAATTTGTTTAATTTGATTATGTTGGGAATTTAGCATGTTAACTTGAGAAGCAGGCTTGCTAGAAGTTTCCTATGGAAATCTTATAACAACAGAGAGTTTCCTATAGCTGTCTATTTTCAATCTCTTTTCTTGCCCAGATTCGCTCCAAATACATGGTAGAAGTATATTTGTGTCTCAAAATAGCCCATGAATTCTTTTAGACTGCTTTGGTTGATTTGAGGCTTGGTTAGGTTTCCATTTAGCTTCTGCATTGCTTGCTTCTTGAATGTTTATTTTTGCAACTAGTCTAGATTTCCTTTCCCGCAATTTAATTTAAGAAAAGTATGATTTGTTTCCTATGAGCATAATCTATGGCTTTCCTTTCCTGCATAGTAAAATAGATTCCTTCACTGTCATTTCCTTTACATCGATATATATTAGATTTTCTTGTTTGTCAATAGATTATGTGTGCTTTCCTTTCTTGCAAATAGAATGGATTTCATTTATGTAATTTAATTTTCAACAAAATTAGAATAATTTTTTTTATTTTTATTTATCTCATTACAATTAGGACTAGAAGCTTACCTATATCTTTGCTCATTTAAAGTTATTCCCATGCCTTCTTTCACCTACATCAAAGGGAGTTAGACTAGGAAGAGGAAGGTTTCTGCAACACATATAGTGTCAACCCCTCTTAAGTTTGTACAAACCCCAGGTTGATAATTAAAGTTGGTAGCCTTGGGAGTTGCAACATTCTTGTTACAATACTGGGGCTAATCACCAACCTCTTAGATTACTTTCACTTAGGGTGGTCATCATCAGCCTGGAAATAGTTGCTACCCTTTATAGAACTCGTTCCTCTTGGACAAGCTATTGCACAAAAAATTGTCACCTTGACATTCTGCAATCTGTGTGAGTCCATTACCACTCATACTTTCCTCCTTTGCAAGTCTTAAGCCTCAGTTCTTCATATCAATCCTTGAAAATAAGAGAAAGTCCTCAAAAGTCTCTAGAACTCTGGTTCTGCACTTTCTCTTAGCATTACCTGCGGTCCCGCACCTGAGGCTCATGTCCCCTGCGCACCTGACCGCTCTATCTCTGTGTTATGGCTGTGGACCCCTGTAAAAGTTAAAAAGGCGCAAGTATATTCTTAAAAACTCACTTTGAGTGATTTCTAGAAGCTTCTGGAAGGAATCTTGAGGTGGCAAGTTCGCTTCCTTAAGGTTCATGCATCCCATACCTTAAGGAGCTAACCCCTTGATGTGAGGAGCTTATCCCTTTGAAGGAGGACTCTATCCCTTCATAGGTGGACCTGTAACCTCCTTCCTCTGCACTATAAAATGAAGCATTGGGCTGGTTACTTGGGAGGTTGAAAGCTGAATATTTTTGAGGTGAAATGCTGTTGGAAATTAGTCTTCCTAATTGAGCTTTTATGAGGAGAGATTACATACCTCTTTGATCTCATTTGGAAGAGTGTAAGGCTTGTCAAAGTAAAGGAGATTCATGTTCAGAACCTAGGAAGAGCTTGTTCAACACCAAGGCTGAAAAGGTTGTAAGTTTCTTCTACTTCAAAGTTAATACAAATAAGTTTTTTTTTCTCAATAAGCTGTGTTTTATGGTTTATTTTGTGGATTCCTTGATCACCATAATGAACATGATTTATGATATTAGCTATGCAGGTGTTATTTGATGTTTTCTTGCTTGTGATTACAGGTTCTCAAAAGGAAACTCTTTCGGATGGTTGAAGGATGACTGCTACAAACTAGCGTTGGACTTAGGGTCTAAACACCTCTATAGTTTTTATTTATGAATCGCATATGTTTAGAGAAAGATAGATTTATTTGTCTGCTTATTGCTAGATATCTTTTGATACTAGGGAGATCATCCTTGTCCGCAAGATTGATTTATCCGGCCAACAAATTGGCAACTCCACTGGGGAACTGAATTTGGTTTTTGGTTTTCCTTTGTCTTTGACGTGAGAAACTTGTTCTCGTTTCTGGTTTTTGCTTGATGTGTGTTGGATTGGGTAGTTTTAGGATCTGGATTATATTTTGTTTTTTCGAAGTTTTTAGGGGACCACACTTTTTCTTTAGTACACGGAGCGGTACCGCATCTGGTTCTTCTGGAAGCCTGCGGACCCTGTAATTTTTTTTGAAAAACCTAAAAATGTTTTCTTCTAGTTAAGTTTAGGTTTTATTTATAGCTTTTAGTGTCTACCCAGATCTGCATGTGTTCTGTCAAAAATATCTTGTGAGTGAGTTCCATTGGTATTTTTGTTTTAGATGATTTCTAGAAGTTTTGCATGCTTGGAGTGATTTTCACTTGGTCTTTGTAGTGACTC
This sequence comes from Pinus tabuliformis, assembly GCA_031772625.1. Taxonomy (NCBI): domain Eukaryota; kingdom Viridiplantae; phylum Streptophyta; class Pinopsida; order Pinales; family Pinaceae; genus Pinus; species Pinus tabuliformis. The sequence continues at coordinate 26,104,764 of CM062813.1, forward strand.
AAAGATCAGAAGCCTGAGAAACCTTAGATTACCCTAGTGTCTTTTCGTCTTCTTGATGAGTCTAACCTATTTGTGAAATCTGTCCTTTGTGAGAAATAGATTTACTTTTCTCTTTGCAAATATTTGAACAAGCTTTGTCATAAGTTTTGAATTTCATTTTTATAAAAGAAAACATATCTGGATGTTTTTTGATTGATTTGTTATTCTGAATGAATGAATCCTTAGTTTACTAAACAGCTAAGTAAAATGTCCTCAAAAAGAATTGAAGCTTTTATAAAATTAGGTTTTTGGAAGTTTTTAGATCTCAAGATTAGTTTTGTAGTTTTGAGTGTTTTCTAGAACTTGTAGTTCTCTTTTGAAAGAAATTGTTTTTTGTAGTTTTGAGTTTTGAAAAAGAAAGGGATTTATTGTGAGCATAATTAGTAGTCTCATTTTGAGTTCTTATTGAAAAACACAAAAAAGTTTTTCTTTTCATTTACATGTTGAAAGAAAGATTTGTTTCTCAAATAATTTCATTCTCGAACTCTTTCTTTTAGCTAGGAATTCATTGAAAGAAAACGAATTGTTTATCATTTTAGGTGAATTTTTTAGTGTTTTTCGAGTTGAGTCTTCACACCATCAAAGTTTCATTTCCGTACCTATTGACTTAAAGAAAAACCCATAAAAGTAACGCTTAATTAAAATTTATCTACCAATCCTTTTTATTTCTAGGGCTCTTATCACCAATATAGCTTAGGCTAGTATCTTGGAGTAGGGAGTAATTAACTCTCCAAGATAGTTAAAACAAACAAGTAGCTATATCTTGCAATAGGAAATAAGTCCAATTTTAATTGATACATTCTGGGAAGCTCCTCTTAAAGGATTCAATCACGAAATCATGTCCGAACCTTTGAGACAATCAAGTCTGTTTCATTGGGAAAGATAGAAGATTTGCATGTATTATATATGGAAAACCTCGGATTAACCGTTGTCAAGGAGCCTGGGGTCACTTGTTGGTAAACCTCAGATTGATCATGTCGAGGAGCCTTCAAGGGGATTAAGCTTTGTTACTCTGCCCTTGCGCATAGATCAGATCGTAGACTGTTCCCCCAGTTGTATTTGTTGTTGTTGGTAACCTTAGTGTCCATAAACTTAAGATTATTTCCTAAGGTGACGATGAAGGACGGGTCTCACTATACTTGGAGCAGACGTTGACTAGACTCACTTGGACTCTTTGGGGGGTTCTCTTCACTCGAGATGGTTTTGTGAAGAAACTTGTGCCAGTCTATTTCATTAAGCAGGTTGTCGGGGTAACTATTCCAACCGCCCTTTCTGTATTAAAATTCTACGATGTTGGATTTCATCACCAGCTAGTGTTTTTAGTATGGGAAGTTACTGTTTGTGTGTGGTTTGAACTCTTATATTTTTTAGGCGTGTGTTTCAATTGTTTGTTTCTTTAAAGACTTTAGGTGGTTTTATTGAAATTTTTCTTTGTTTGCATGTGAGTAATTAAATATTTAATTGTGGCTGAATTACCGAGACAATCTCGTAGACTCCAGGGGAAACCTCTTGAGTATACACGAAGCTAGCTTGAAGGGCTACGAGCTCTTGTATCACCTAGTGACAGTAGATTTGGGTCACCAAAAGCCGGAGAGTCATCTTTAATTGTTCATCCTAATTATCAAGTACAAACAACAAAGTATATTTCTGAGCCAATTTCATTTTCTGAAGTTGGTGGTAGTATTTCTCCTACCAGTGAATTAGCTAAAGAACTTGAAATTTCTGGCCTGAAACTGAACCTACTGCTACTCCATGTTCAGGATTTGCTTCTCCAACTTCTAGTGGTCCTGGTTCACCCAGGGTAGGAAATATCATTACCCAAAATATTCCTTCTGGCCTCATTTCTATTGAAGAACTTGTTAGTTCGGACGAAGGTATAATTCTTCCTGAAAATCAACCAACTATAGAACTTAGGGAGCATGAATCAATTTTCTACAGTCCTTTTGGGAGTGACGCTTGGTACGTATCATTGACAATTTTTTTAGAAAACTCGGGCCTTAGTTTTTCATCACCTCGAATTCCTTTTCATCCAAGACCCAGAGGTTATTATCCTCCGTTGAATATGTCAAGATAGTCATCTATGTTTTCCCAAACACCGGAAACATTTTTATATGGCGGTCCTTCTGTTCCTTCGGGGTACCAGTCACTCACTAGTACTTTTTCAGGAGCATCTCCTCAACCAATCGAACATGAGCTATAAACTGGTAATAATGGAACTCAAGCGTTGAGCGTAGAAGAAATTCTTATGATTTCTGGTAGTATTTCAAATCCTCAACCTCAAGGTAGTCAGTTGCCGCCTGGGGGGTAACCTCAAGGTAGTTAGTTACTGCCTGAGGGGCAACCTCAAGGTAGTCAGTTATCACCTGGGGGGCAACCTCAAGGTAGTCAGTTATCACTTGGGAGGAAACCTCACGGATAGTACATACCATCAAGACAGTACATACCTCAAGTTCAACCCCAGACTCAATACATACCTCAAGGTCAACCCCAGTATCAATATATACCTCAAGGTCAACCCCAGTTTCAATACGCACCTCAAGGTTATCAACCTCAAGGTCAGTACCCAACTCAAGGTTTCCAACCACCTTGTGGTCAACCATTTGTACAAGGAGCTAGAAATGTACCGCTTAATTATTAGCCCTAAATTCAACCCAATTATGGTCCTCCATATGCACAACCTTTTATGGGTCCATACCCCGGAATGAATATGGTGTGGGATCCATCTCAAACTCAACAAACTGTGCAACCTAATGTGCAGTTATCAAGTCAACCTAGACAACCTTTGGATTTTGGTCTAACCCAGCAACCTGTCCAACCTACTGTTCAAACTTCTGCACCGGGTTTAGTTCAGCAGCCTAGGCCTAGTTCGCCTCGAACTCCACCTCACACTGCTGCTGCAACTACTGCAGATTTTGTTCAACCTACCACACCTGTTTCTGGATTATCAGTAGCTCCAGTTTCTACTATTTCTGCATCAGTGCAAACTCCTCAAGCCCCTTTACCACAGTCAGGACCTACAATTCAGACTTCGGTCTAGATGCCTGCAGGACAAGCTGGTCCAAGTACGGTTGTCACAAGTCAACTGCAATTCACTTATCAACCATACCAGGGACATTATCAATTTGGTCCTACTGTACGAAATCTAGTTTATCCGTATCAACCGTCCCTTGGCTATACTTATCAATAGCCTCAACAACCCCAGTTTGGTCCGGTTAATCCTGGTTTTCCAGGAGGTTATAATATTCCTAATGCAAATCCAATTCCAGGTTATCGTGGATATCCTCCTCCTGGGGCTGGTCTTGTAACCCAAGGTTTTTGCGACCCTAACCATCAGTTACCTTTTACTGCAACTTTGGATTTACCTAATCTGTTGCGCCTTATGAATGATCCGATTTACTATCTTACGTATTGGCCACCAATGCCTAATAAGTTTCCCAATGATATCCCGAAGTTCGAGGGTAAGTCAGGAGAGGATGCATCAAATCATGTGATGACTTATCACCTCTGGTGTGCATCTAATTCCATCATTGATGATTCAATTTGCTTACGTCTTTTTCAATGAACTCTGATTGGTCTTGCTTCCAAATGGTACATTGAGATACCATGAGGCTCTTTTTATAATTTTAGTCAGTTAGCTACTTCTTTCTTAACTCATTTTCAATTCCCTGTCAGACATTACAATCGCATGGAATTGTTAAATTCACTAAAACAATCGACATCCACATATATTTCTGATCATATTCATGAATGGCGACGTAGAAGGCGTTTAGTGAAAGTTTTTATTTCGGATCAAATTTTAGCGGAATGGTTTGTTAAATCATTGTTACCTAAAATCACTGAAGATGTAGCTAAGGCATGAGTTGTTACTGAAGAGCAAGTCATTGCTCAAGCTCAGTACCTTGACCTCGTCTATACGCAGTCAGGTACTTTACATGAAAAAATCCCCGATCTTCTGAAACACAATCAAATAACTATAGCTCCTTCAAGGTCTCATGCCGCTGATGGTATGATCGGTTCAGTTAGTACTAAAAGCAAGAAGAAATCTTCAAAGAAATCTTCTCCTATTATAACTTTACCAGATTCCCTGACAGGAGACTCTTCCGCTGAAATTCCTGCTGATATCCATGTTGTAGAATCATCTACGTCCAAATCAAAATATGGTGGTAAAAAGAAGGGGAAGAAGAGAAACAAACAAAACTCAAAAGAGAAAACAGATAAAAATGAATCTACTGACTAGAAATGTAAACCTCGCTATCCTTGTCTCATTTGTGATGAGGATCATTTTAACAAAGACTGCCCACATCAAGCAGAGGTTTCGAAAATCGTCAATGGTTCTCAAACATCTGTTGTCTTCAAGGATCCTTTTCCTAATCAAGATAGTAAGATGATCGGTTCTTCCTCAAATGCCTCAAAAGAATCCATTATGATGATGTCTCATGTCAGGATTGTGATGCGATCGCAAGATTATGGTAGTAAAAATCCTATTGGTGGTAAAGAAGCAGAATGTTCTAATTCAAACCCATCAACTACAACTCCTCCTGGTTCTGATCCGCTACAGATCGAGAAACCTAACCCTGACTTAGTAATCAAACCACATGCTAAAGGTATAATTAAAAAATTAGCTTTCAATCCACATGTGAGAGCTGCTTAGAATTATAACATTGTTGTAGACTTAGTTATTTCCCCTTCAGCAATGTCAGCTTTGGAAGTGCTACAATCATGCCCAACATAGCGTAAATTACTATTGTCTGCTATAGGAGCTGTTGATATTCAAGATTCAAACCTAATAATATTCGATTTAGAGAATAGTAAACCTTGCCTACCTCATCAAATGGCTTTCCAGATTCCAGTGTTAGTGAAAAACAAACCTTGCTTTCGGACTGTGATTGATGAGGGAGCATCTATGTGTATTATGTCGATCTAGTGTTGGAGATCGCTTGGTTCTCATACACTCAATCAGTCTCTAATGATTCTAAAGGCTTTTGATGGCCGAGGGTTCCATCCTTTTGGCATTTTGCAGGATTTACCTATAGGGGTCGAAGGCAAAACTGTAAATCTAGATGTGGAAGTGGTTGATGCCCCTCTAGATTACAACCTTCTTTTGGGTCGCAGTTGGTCCTACGCCATGACTGCTATTGCTTCATCAGTATTTTGGGTTATCAAGTTTCCTCATAACGGAAATATCATTATGATAGACCAGTTGAATTATTTCTCATCCGACCTAGCCTCTTCAAATAGTATTCAGGATGTCAGTAAAACAACTATCCCTTACAAGCATGTTGGGGTAGGTTTGATTAAAGTTTTTGGTTTACTAGGAACTTTTTCCTTCCCTCCTCCTAACGTATCACCTTCTATTGCAACTATTCATATGATTTCATCGAACACTGTTGCTTTTGATGATCCTTGGATCGTACCTTTCGATTCTGAGGTGGATTCATTTAATGGTGCGATGCCTTTGAGTCCCTTTGAAATTGCATATCAGGCCGTACAGTTGTTTTTTGACTCTTGTTCAACCAAAACTGATCCAATGAATGTGGTCCATGGAGAATCACTTTTGATATCAACCTCAGCTTCAACAACATTTTCAAAGACTGTTCATATTGATGAGCAGATTCGTGAACTTTTGTCTGTTGATGATTTACCATGGGAAGATCTTCATCATCGATCTTCGTTTTTACTTGAGCTTGATCATTTTGAAAATGATTTTTCATCTATTTTTACCACTGATTATGTCAAAGAACCACAGAATCCATTGCAACATCCTGATTTTGAGTTAAATTTGGGAAATATCTCCCGAACGGTTCATATTGACATTTCAGTTAAACCTGGAATTATTGAAAACATTCATATAGGTGCTTCTTGTACGAATGATGAAATCCAAACTTATAAAGCCCTATTTCAAGAATTTCGTGATGTGTTTGCCTGGTCATATGAAGAAATTCTAGGAATCGATCCATCAATTATTTTCCATGAAATTAAAAATTACCCAGATGTTAAAACTGTCCGGTAACGTTTGCGTCAGATACATCTGAGAAAAGCTGCTGCTATTAAAGCTAAAGTTGAGAAATTACTTCGAGCATGTTTCATTTATCCAATTCCTTTAATGGATTGGGTATCCAATATTGTTCCTGTTAACAAAAAACAAGGAACGATAAGAATATGTATCGATTATAGGGATATTAATCGAGCTTGTCCTAAAGACAATTATCCAACCCCCTATATCGATCAAATTATTGATGATTGTGCCGGCAGTGAAATGTTCTCCTTTATGGATGGTTTTCCCAGTTACAATCAAATCAACATACTCCCCGCTGATCAATCTAAAATGGCTTTCATTTGTCCATGGGGGACTTTTTCTTATTGAAAATTACCTTTTGGATTGAAGAACACTAGAGCAACTTTTCAAAGGGCTATGTCTTATGCATTTCATGACATCAAGCACATTGTGCAGCCTTATCTTGATTATCTACCTGCCCATTCATTACGTAGAGCCGATCATCTCACTCATTTACAAGCTATCGTTATGAGATGTAGGCATTATCGAATTAGGCTGAATCCACACAAATGTGTATTCTGTATAGAAACAGGTGTTTACTGGGATTTTTCGTTTCAAAAGCTAGCATTCGTGTTGATCCCTAGAAGGTTGAAGCTATCCTCAAATTACCTCCTCCTTCGACTCTTCACCAACTCCAAAGTTTGCAAGGGAAAGAAATTTTTTTACATCGTTTCATTCCTAACTACGCCGAGATAACGAAAGGTTTTACCAGGTTTGAAACAGAATACTCCATTCTTTGGGATGAGATAGCTGACAAAGCTTTTGATGCACTTAAACACACGTTAACCCATGCATCGTTATTGCATCCTCCTAATTACAACCAGGATTAATTTTTGTACCTCGCTACTTCTCATTCTACCATTGGGATGGTTTTAGTTCAGGAAGATGAATTCAACATGAACATGTGATTTACTATCTTAGTCGAACTATGAATCTGACTGAGATTAAATATTCGCATGTGGAGAAATTGGCCTTGGCAGTTGTTCAAGTTGTCCAAAGATTTCGTCATTACATCATATTACGCAAAACCACGGTAATTTCTGACTGTAACCTATGATGTACATCTTGATGAAACAATTGCTAGGGGGCAAGTATTCCAAATGGATAGTTATCCTACAGGAATTTGACTTGGAATTTGAAAAATCCAAGGCTAAGAAATCTTTGGTTTTTGTGGAACTGATGTGTGATTTCCCGCGTACTGTTACTGAAACTGTGGCGAAAGAACCCGTTATGGATGAATCCTTGTTTCTTATCAGTACTCTTGATCCATGGTATGGAGATATTATTGTTTATCTCCAAACCATATCTTTTCAGCCTGAAATCTCACGATCTCAGTGACAGAAAATACGTTTCCAATCCCAACAATACAATATTATTGGAGATAAACTCTATCATTGTGGGGCGAATTCTGTTTTCCGACGTTGTCTAACTCATGAAGAAGCTGAAAAGGTTCTGAATGACTGTCAGTCTGGAGCATGTGGTGGTCATATGTCTGCGTATGCCACAACCCAAAAGATATTTCACGTTGGTTATTTATGGCCATCCTTATTCAAAGATTGTATCTATGCAGTACAGAAATGCCACTATTGTCAAATTTTTTATCGTAAGATGCGTGCTCCACCCACTCCTCTCCACCCTATAATCATTGTCGGTCCTTTCGCAAAGTGGGGTATTGACTTTATTACATGTAACCCTCACTTGGACAGGGGGCATGCGTATATCATCCTAGCGGTAGATTATTTTACTAAGTGGGCCGAGGCGATGCCTACATTTTTGGCAGACGGCAAAACTTCTGCAACTTTTGTATTCAATCATATAATTGCTAGATTCGGTGTTCCTCAGGCTATTATTACTGATCATGGAAGTCATTTTCGAAACATCATGATGACTGAACTGACAGATCAACTTGGTCTGCTTCACGATAGTTCTACTCCATATTACCCACAGGCTAATGGTATTGTTGAAGCTATCAATAAAGTTCTAGTCATTATGATCCAATGAATCATTGGTATTCATAGGTCAAATTGGCATAACATGTTATTTTCAGCACTTTGGGCATATTGAACCTCAGTGAAAACATCAATTGGTTTCACTCCTTTTCAACTGGTTTACGGTTTGGAAGCAGTGTTACCTATTGAATGCAAAATTCCGTCATTACAAATAGCCATAGAATTACTCCCACCCACTTCTGAAGAGGAGAAACGTTTGTTGTACTTAGCTCAGTTAGATGAGAATCGATGCACTGCTGCATTAGCAATCAAAACTCATGCGAAATGGATAAAAGCTTAGTACAACCGAAATGTTACACCTCATAATTTTTCAAAAGGAGACCTAGTTTTACTATATGATCAAGCAAACAATAAGCTAGGGGCTAGAAAATTTGTACCGATGTGGCGAAAGATGGCAAAAGGGGCCTATGAATTGGTAGATTTTGACGATGTCTCTTTGGGTAAACCTAGAAATGGGCTTTATCTGAGGAAATATTATGCTTAAATTTCAGTGTGGATATTTTTGTTAGATTAGTTTTTTTTATAGCTGGTGTGTTTTAGATTAGAAAAGTGTGCCTAGTTTAGAGAGTGTTTTTATCATTATTCCTGCTTATCTTGGTTTTACTTTTGATATTGCAGATGTCGATGTCTCTTCAAACATACATTGGTTTTGCTGATGGTGCTTGTCATAGTACACGGAACATTTCTTCCGCAGCTTGGGTTATCTATTCACCCTCTAATGAGTTAGTATCTATGCATGGGGTAAGCCTCAGTCAAACAACGAATAACATTGCAAAGTATAGTGCAGTGATTGAGTTATTATCTGAATCCATCTCATTTGGGATTCAGAGTTTGATTGTTAGGCTAGATTTTGAACTCGTTGTATTATAGCTTAATAGGGTTTATGCCATTAGAAATCCAATGTTATTAAGATTATTTTTGAGAGTTTGTCTCTTGGAACATGAATTTGATTACATTGAATATCAACATATTCCAAGACATTTAAATACATTAGCAGATGTAGTTGCTTCTCGTATGATAAATAGACATTTGCAATAATCAAAACCGTAAATTTAAAACATTCAATAACATGTTACACAAGATAGCTGGTAATAATGACATATCATAGCATAGAAGAAGTGTGTCAAATATACATCGTCTTCTATCATTGGTTGAAAAACACCTTATGATCGGCAAAAATGATAGTACAAAAAGGCAAAAATGTCATGTGAGTCGACAAAAGCGATCATCCTATCCCTAGTGATGATCACAATAAGAAACCATTGCTCGGGCCACCCTGCAAAGGAACCTCCTAAAAGGTTCTGGGACCCCGATCACATATCGTTGTAACCTAAGTGGAATATCATCTATGCCAGTCTCTCGAATATCTACTGTCAAACACTCTAGATGATTCTCCAAATCAGTCATGATCTCTGTAGATTGGTCCTGTGGGGCTAGTACTGTTGTAGCTAGGTGTCTCCGCTCATAAGGCTGGAGAGCGGCTGGTCATCGTGGACCCACATCTACATTTAAAACTTTTTATTTTCAGTTTTGGATGATTTAAACAACAACAAAAGAATTAGTTAAAACTTAGAAAGTGTTGAAAATGATCTTACCTGAATCATCCCACTGCTATCCTGGTGGAAGAATCATGTCAGGGTCACCGCGATAATCCATCTCAGCATATGGAAAATCCTGAATCACAAAAAGTTAGTTCCTCAACCAACGAAAATACTCAGTCGGAAATCGAACAAACTTTGAACCCTCCTCAGGATGACGGGCCATCACTGCAACCCAACGCATTATCCTAGGCTCTCGAGGAAGACCAACCTCAACAGAAAGTTGTTGTGGGACCAGCATAGGGACCCTTTCTAGACCAAGGCTCACAACCAGGAAACCGTATCCAAAGTTTTTTAGTTGTCCGTTCTTTTCTCTGGTTCGTTGGCCTTTTACATTCGCCAACACAGCCTTGCACCAATTGAATATGGTACCTCGATAACAGTCTACAGCCATTTGCATTTGGGATCCAATAGCTACATGCAATTATACACTCTCGCATAGTCTGGTGATAGTGAATGCAATAACCTTAAGTTTAGGACGGTTGATAGTTTTAATATCAATCCATTTGTCCTTTGCTTGATCATTGCAAAACTCCAATTAGAGACTAGCGACAGACTGGCCACCTGGCATAGTCCCGAAAAGAGATAATCATTCACCTCTCTTGGGAAAACTAGTCAAAAAATATATGTCCTCTAGCTCAATTTCGAGTTGGTGACCACCAATCATGAAGCACTGGTCCTATATGCTCCACCTGTCTACCAGCCATTACAAGAAGTCTACTTAGGCCCTCATGCCTGGTATGGCCCAAAAATTAAACAGTCTGCAGGCTCTCAATGCATTCAATGTGGGTGGATGATTTATTGCGGCAAGATTCACATCCTCATGCTCACGTTCCCACCAAATAAGCATTTTGTATGTCCTACAATGCAAAAAAGATGTATTAGAACAATTTAGTTCGAAAATTTTTGGGCGGAAATAGAGAAATTTGAATTTTAAAATCTATTTTGCGGGGTCCGCACCTGCTGGTTACAGACAGTGCGTAGGTCCACACGCATCGTAAGCAATAGGTGTGGACCCACAACTTTTTTCTTTGTAGAAAAAATTCGGGGTCTGCAGGGCCTGCATGTTACAGCTACGGACCCCCGTGAGCAATTCTCTAAACCAAATTCTCCTTTAGAAATCAATTTTAAAGCCTAAAAATGAAATGTAAATGGTTGAAATGCAAGATAAGGATGATGTGGATTACCTGGCGGTGACGGTTTTCGATTCCAATGGATGGATTTTCCGCAATCTTCACAAGAAGTTTTTTACCCAAAAGCTCTCACTTCTCACTCTGAAATCAAATGGTAAAAATGAATTTACAAAAGCCCTTTTTATAAGATTTTTTGAATAAATGAATTTTTAATTTATTTATTTTTCACTTTAAAAAGGTAACTTTTTGATACGTTTTTATTTATCTTAAAACATGTATGAGTAATGTTTTGAGTTTTTGTGCAGAATATTGGATTTTTCGGGGAAAATTGATCATTTTCAACAAAGAGTACTTTTATCACTTTTTCGGGCTCTTTCAAAAACTTATGAAAAAGCGAAACATTGGAGTCCTCTTTAAGCTCTCTTCTGACTCATAAAATATGAAAAGATTGCTGAGTTTTTTCCTTTTTAAACTTGTTAAACGGAATTAAAAAGGCGGTCCACTTACAGCTCTTTTATGACTGTATAAACATGAAAAGATTGCCGGACTTTTGTCGTTTCAAGTTTGATACTGGTTCTAAAATGACGTGTCTTCGATTGCTTTTTTACTTTTTCAGATCGAAGCCACTAATTATGAAAAGTACTCCTTGATCGTAATGGTCAAGCGGTTCTCTCAAGTATTATTTTATACTTTTTCAGGCTTGAGGGACACAAATTTACGAGAAAGGACACCCATGGAGTTTTATTAAGTTTTTCTTCTGACTCCCTAAAATTGAAAAACACTGAGTTTCTCCTATACTGGACTCGTTAAAATTTAACAGTAAAGGACCTGTTCAATTTTAAACAGGAACGAACCACTCCTTCTTAGGATTCAAATTTTAAACTAAGTTGGACTCATCTGAAGGATGAGCTTATAAACAAGCAAATGTTATCCTCCTCAAGCTTGTCAAAAATAAAGAGGTACTTGCTAGAAGTGGTGGGGGAAAAGAGAGAAAAATGAAATTGTTTGTTACACTTTGTGTTTTAAAAAAGCAGTTAACCACTCTTGAACATGACACTTTTTGTTCACATGGGTTGGGAAATCCTTTTCCTAATATTTAATCAAACCATATTGAAAGTCTTCAGCCGGTTTCTGGGTATTATCTTTGGTTCAACTATCACCAAACCATCTACAGTGTTGTTATGTGTTCAAGAGGTCAGTTCAAATAAACCATTCATCTGCAAAATATCTGTCATCCATTTTGACCATACCTAAGTTAGTCCTTGCCAAATATATTTCTTCAAAACTTGATCTATGATTTGGTGTTGTTGGCTTGCCTACGACAGATCGCTTTCTATTGACTTCAGCTCATTATCTAGAAATATGATCTAGAAATCATCAGTACCTTGGAATCTGCATGCCCTAATGGTAGGTTTCTCGCCTTCAATGATAGGTTGCATCATTGACCTTCGATCAAAGGACTCTATGACATGTTCAACATTAGCTCATTTATTCACATTTCATGGATTGTACTAAGTACTTTGAGAGCCATTGACATTACTGGTGGTTTCTCTCACACTTGTTAACAGTTCACATCATTGACTGGTAATCAATTGGTTTCTACCATGTTTGACTTCGACACATTCATTCACATGGATAAAATCGTACTAGTTTGGGAAGCAGAAATCAAGACCCTGGATCTAGTTTCTACCATCCAAGTTGCGAGGAATTTTGTTATTCATTATATAGTGGACTATTCATAAACAGATGGCTGTGCCCATACTGTGTCTACATGTGTCTATACTCTTAGTGTATTACAAAATCATTCCTGTATCAGAACAATTTAGTCAATTTTCTAGTCAGTTTTGATCTGAGTATGGGAATGCCTACCTCAACGATGATACGTTCACATATATATATTTTGCATTGAATGCTTTTACAAGTTTCGACTGGGGTGTCCACAGGATGATCCTTGAAATGATAAAGTACTTCACTCTTCATAGATGACAAACCCTATCTTCATCTATTACAGACTTCGCACTTTAGGGGGCAATCTGTTGCACAAAAAGTTGTCACCTTGACATTTTGCAATTTGTGTGAGTCCATTACCACTCATACTTTCCTCCTTTGCAAGTCTTAAGCCTCAGTTCTTCATATCAAGCCTTCAAAATAAGAGAAAGTCCTCAAAATTCTCTAAAACTCTAGTTCTGCACTTTCTCTTAGCATTACCTGCGGTCCCGCACCTGAGGCTCATGTCCCCTATGCACTGTTGGCATTATGGCATAGCTTTGGAGCTATGGCACATGTGTTGTCCTTGATGGCAACTCTCTTTGGTAACAGATCTCAGTTCAGGCTTTCAAAATGAAGTAAAAGACATATACGCAGGTTCATCTAGGCTAAGTCGCGTATACATGCGAGTTAGATGTTTCAAAGGCGCGTGTGCGTATACACGCACTTTCATGCAAGGAAAAGTGTGTATATGTTGGAGAACTTACCTTTGGTCCGTGGTAGTTAGTCCTTGGTACTTGAATCTATGATTTTGGACCATGATACCTCGTCAGACGTGTTGCTCTCAGGTATTGGGTCCTTGGGATTGGCTTATTATGGTTTTGGATCGTGGTATTGTGGAAGGCCTAAAACTATAAAAGGGGAAGGAGATCATGTGGCAAAGGATCATCTGATTTATTGAATATCTGATATTGTGCTAGATCTGGAATACTGGTGATTAGGTTATGGTGCAGATCTAGATCTGAACGAAGGAGGAACCTGAGCGCAAGAAGGATAAGGTCTATTGATGGATCAAAATCTCAAGGCTTGAACATTGATATTTCAGTATGATTTTGATCTGTTATATGTGGCGCACTCTTGATCTATAAATCTGATAATCTCGGTTAACTAATGACTGAATGTTTAAAAGAATGAATTATCCTTTATAGATCTGTACGCAGGTTCAAGGAAGTGCAGGTGCGTATACACGCTTTTTCTGTGAATGAAAGAAGCGTATACGCAGGTTGGTTGTGGTACAGAAGCGTATACATGCAGGTTGCTGAATAGTGAAGTAGCGTACATATATTGATTTATGTTCTAGCTGCTTCTGTTTTATTGCTGCAGTGTTCTGCGTTCAGAATTGGTGTTTGATTACAGTTACTGTGTTCTGGGTACAGCAGTCAGAAAAGTGTTTATTTGTTTCAGTTTTTGATTGGTGAAAAGGAGTTTGGTTGATGCAGAAATTCTTGATGTTTGATTGATGCTAGCTGTGGATCCAGTCTGAAAATTAATGAAACGAGGTCCTCGAAAGCAAAGAGAAGGTTGCAGCCTTCTGCAGGTAGAAGCCTGTGTACTAGTATCTCAAGCTAGTACAAGAACTAAGGGGGTTGGAGCTCCCTTCCAGGAAAGCTGGAGAATGAGAGAGAGTTGTAGCTCTCTACAGGTTGCAACCTGCATACTGGTAAAGACTGCACCAGTACAAAACATTGTAAAGAGAAGTTTCTAATTAAAAAGTAGATAGAGACGAAGTGCAGCAGGGGGTTTTCACCCACATTGGGTTTCCTCCTTATATCCTGTGTTCTTATGTGTGACTGTCTTCTACACTGTTTCACTGTTTCTAGTATTGTTTATTTACTTCTGATTCATAGATTAATAACTGACATCTGAAAGATATATCTAATTATAAGTCTGCTCTATATACGCGGGTTTCTTTATCTATAGCTGCGTATATATGCGGTTTTTTATTAACTGAAGTAGCGTATATTATCTGGAGTTGAAAAAGGAAATATTTGACTTGATAATACTGATTCACCCCCCCTCTCAGTATTATTTCCAACAATTGGTATCAGAGTAGGTCCTTCAGAAGAAGCTTGATCGCTTGAAGGAAGATCATTCATCATGAGCAACTACGAGAGGGAAGCATCAATTAGGCCACCAATTTTTGATGGGACAAACTTCATTTATTGGAAGGTAAGAGTTACTGTCTATCTTCAATCTCTTGGTACAGAAGTCTGGGATATCATAGATACAGGGTATACTTTTCCATCAGCAACTCCTACAGATCCGGTTGAGAAGAAGAAATATGAAACAAATGCAAAGGCGGTCAATGCTCTATTAGGATGCCTATCTCAATCAGAATTTGTCAAGGTAATGTAGTTTAAATCCGCAAAAGATATATGGGACAAGATTGTTCTGAGCTATGAAGGAGATGATCAGGTAAAATGAGCAAAACTTCAAACCCTCAGGATTCAGTATGAAAATCTCAGGATGTATAATGATGAAAGTGTGGCTAACTATTTTCTTCGTGTAGATGAGATTGTTAATTGTATGAAAAATTTGGGTGAAGAAATAAAAGAGGATGTTGTGGTTGAAAAAGTTCTAAGATCTTTGTCCCCTAGGTTTGAATCTAAAGTTTCTGCAATAGAAGAAAAAGAGAATCTACAAAGCCTTAAAATGTCACAGCTGCACGGAATTCTAACTGCTTATGAAATGAGGAAAGGAGGTCCATCAGACAGGAGAGAAGCTGCCTTCAAGGCTTCAGGCAAAGGCAAGTACTACGAGTCAGGACACATGTCAGAAGAAGAAGAAGAATCAAATTTTGTCAGAAATCTTCAACAGGGTACTGGACGGTTCCGAGGTAAGTTACCTTTCAAATGCTTTGCTTGTGGAAGAGTCGGTCACTATGCTACCAAATGTCCTCACAAGGATAAGATTGACAAAGGGAAGGAACCTGTTAGATGGAACAAGAAACAGAATGCAAATAAGAAAAGCTATTACACTCATGAAGATAGTGATGGACTTTCAAATAGTGACGAAGATGAACAAGGTAATGAGTATAAACTTTTAATGGCTTTTGAAGATGATGACTACATGGATGCTATAGATGTAGAAGGTTTTTATGAAGAGATGTCTAATCTCAAAATTTTCTTAGAAGAGAAAAATGCGATTATTGATTCTCTGCAATGTCAACTGGCTGAAAGGGAAAAACATCTTGAAAAATTGGAATGTGAAATTGTTGGTCTTAGAAAGGAGATTGAGAAAACAAAAGCTATTAATCTTAAATTTGTTAAATGATCTGAAACTCTAGATGAGATTATCAATGTGCAACGTTCTCCACTAATCAAGACAGGTTTGGGATATAATGGAGAAACATCTCAAGCATCCACCTCCAAAAGCTATCTTGATGCAGCAAGGAGGAGTGAGCAAAGGCCTAATAGAAATCATCAGGTAAATCAGGGACAGTTTACCTCAAGAACGAACAAAGACTATCAAGAAAATCGTGGGCAAGCTACCTTAAGGACAAATAGAAGCTACAATTAGCCACAGGTAAAATCTTCCCAATTTGCCTCAAGAATGGATGTCAGTAGAAACTACAATCGGTTGGATGATAGATTTGATAATCGCAAGAGTTTCTTCAATGGCCAATGCTTCTCTTGCCATAACTTTGGTCACAAAGCAGCCCAATGTGTTGCCTATAAGACAATCATGACTAGAGAAGCTCAAAAACAAAGGAATATGACTGGGATCACGAAAAGGACTTATAACAACTTTTCAGCCCTTGAAAATGAAGTTGAATGTTCTATTTGTAATAGCTTTGGTCATGAAGATTCTGAATGCAAGAGCAGGTTTTGGAAGACAACTCAAAAGGAACAAACCTCAAGTGCCAGAACATGGAGAATGAAGGAACCACAACCAGAAAGATGTGGGATAGCCTTTTATGCAGAAGAACAGGAAAATCTATGGTATATCAACAGCGTATGTTCGAAGCATATGACAGGTGATAAAGAAAAACTTGAATCATATACTACATTAGAAAAGGGAAAGAAGGTTTCGTTTGGAAACAATACCCCTGCAGCCATAAAAGGAAAAGGCACTGCTCAGTTGAAAGAAAAGGTCAAGGCTGGAAATGTTTTGTATGTTGATGGCTTGAAGCATAATCTACTGAGTGTTAGTCAGATGTGCGATCAAGGAACCGAGGTAATATTTCGATCAAATGGATGTAGTGTTCGTGATCTTGATACAGGAAAAACAGTGATCAAAGGCATAAGAACTCCAAATAATCTATACATATTTGAAGAAGGACAACAACAATGCTATTTGAGCAAGGATGATGAACACTGGTTATGGCACTGGAGGTTGGGGCATCTAAGATTTTCACAAATAAGGAAAGCATGCAAATACCAGGCAGTTCGTGGTCTTCCAGATATCAAAATTCCAGACAACACCATATGCAAATCATGTCAGTTTGGTAAGAAAACCAGAACTAACTTTCCTGAGAAGGAAGGATCAGCTAGCAGGCCTCTTGAGCTAGTCCATATAGATGTATGTGGTCCATTTAGGACAAGGTCACCTAGAGGAGAAGAATACCTTATATTATTCATTGACGACTTCTCCAGGTTTGTTTGGTTAGGACTTATGAAGCACAAAGATGAAGCAATCAAAAAATTCAAATCCTTCAAAGCCTTGGCTGAAAATGAATCAGATTAAAAAATTAAGTGCCTCAGGTCCGACAGAGGTGGGTAGTTTACCTCAAATGAATTTTTCGATTTCTGTGAAGAACATGGAATAAGAAGGGAATTCTCTACAGCTAGGACTCCTCAGCAAAATGGAGTGGTGGAAAGGATGAATAGAACAGTCCAACAAATGGCTCGTGCTATGCTTGATGAGTCTGGAACTCCCGCAACCTTCTGGGGTGAAGCTGCATATGTTGCGGTTGTTATTCTCAACAAAACAAATGTCCAAGTGAACAACACTCAAACTCCTCATGAGCTCTGGTATGGTGAGACTCCTTTGGTAAAGCATTTCAAAATTTTTGGGAGCAAATGCTATATTAAGAATACTGATGAGCAGCTTGGCAAACTTGAACCTAGAGCAGATGAAGGCATTCTCCTTGGTTATTCTCCCCACAACAAAGCATATAAGTGTTACAATAAAAGACTTGGAAGAATTGTTGACAGCATTGATGTAGTGGTTGATGAAAAAGGATACATCCCTAGGCAAGTAAATCATGAAAATATCGATGAGGATGAAGACTACTCTCCAAATCAGACAGATGATGAAGAAGAACCTCAAGAGGCACCAGAGGGACAGACAAGGATAGAAGAGAAGACTCCATCCAGGTACGTTCAGAAGAATCATCCAGAATCTCAGATTTTGGGGCAGAAAGAAGCAGGTGTACAAACTAGAAGAACAATTGTAGAAGCCTCAAGCTATTTGGCATTGCTCTCCTCCACTGAACCACAAAATGTAAAAGAGGTGTGCAAAGATGAATGCTGGGTCAAGGCAATGGATGAAGAACTTGAGCAGATCGAAAAGAACGACACTTGGGAGTTGGTTCCTAGACCAAAAGATAAGAATGTCATAGGAACAAAATGGATCTTCAAGAACAAGTTGAATGAAAATGGGGAAGTTATTAGAAACAAGGCCAGGCTTGTTTGTAAAGGGTATGCTCAACAAGAAGGAATAGACTTTGAAGAAACTTTTGCTCCCGTTGCTAGACTTGAAGCCATTCGAATGTTCCTTTCTCTCTCAAGCTTTAAGAAGTTCAAAGTATTTCAAATGGACGTGAAGTCAGCCTTTCTGAGTGGAGACTTAGAAGAAGTAGTATACATCGAGCAACCAGATGCTTTCATCCTTGGGAATGATCCAAATCTTGTATGCAGACTTAAAAATTCTCTCTATGGGCTTAAACAAGATCCAAGGGCTTGGTACTATCGTTTGGATAAATAACTTCATCATCAAGGTTTTTCAAAAGGATCAGCAGATAGCAATCTCTATATAAAAATTGAAAATAACAAATTGCTAATACTTGTTGTGTATGTAGATGATATTATCTTTGGAAGCAATGAAGAAGCTATGAGTCAAAGCTTTGCCTTGGTGATGCAGAAAGAATTCGAAATGTCCTTGCTTGGAGAACTGGCATACTTTCTTGGATTGCAAATCCAACAAAATGAAGGCGGAATCTACTTGTCTCAAACCAAGTACCTCAAGCAGATTCTGAAGAAGTATGGCATGGAAGATTCGAAACTAGTATGTACCCCCATGGTTACAGGATGCAGCCTCAGTGCAAATGATGAATCAGCAGCAGTGCATCAACCAACCTATAGATCTATGATTGGAAGTCTACTTTACTTGACAGGTACCCGACCAGACATCATGCATGCAGTGGGAATAGTTGGAAGATTTCAGGTAAATCCAAAGGAAACTCATCTTCAAGCAGTCAAGAAAATCTTCAAGTACCTTCAAGGAACTCAAAACTATGGCTTATGGTATCCTAGAGATACAGATCTCACACTTCATGCTTACACAGATGCAGATTGGGCCGGAAACATGGATGACAGGAAGAGCACAAGTGGTGGTGCATTCTTTATGGGTTCCAGATTAGTATCTTGGTTCAGCAAGAAACAGAGTTCGATTGCTTTATCTACAGCTGAAGCGGAATATGTGGCTGCTGCATCTTGTTTCACTCAAATTCTTTGGATGATGCAAACCTTGCAGGATTTTCAAATCACTTGTACTCCACCTGTCTCTATCTTATGTGATAATACGAGTGCAATAAGCATTTCAAAGAATCCTGTCATGCATTCAAAGACCAAGCACATACCTATCAAATATCACTTTCTTCAGGAACAAGTGCTTGAGGCAAAAGTCAATTTGGAGTATGTTCCTTCTAATGAACAAGTTGCTGATATACTCACCAAACCACTGCCCAGGGAAACTTTTGAATATCTCAGACAGAAGCTGGGAGTAGTTGATGCTTCATCCTGCTGTTGAAGCTTGTCTGTTTCAGAGAAAAGATGGTGTACGTGGGTTGGATGAGGGGCATCCGTGTACATACGCCGATTTATGCAAGTGCAGTTGCGTATATGGAGTTCTGAAGAAAATCAGTAAGGACAGACTCTGGTTGAAGAGAGTCTGATATGGGTCTGACAGAGACCATCTGGCACAGGTTCAGGGGGAGCAGATAATCTTCTAATAATGCATTGTTGGCATTACCTTAGAAGATCTTGGTTCATGTACTCAAGCTGTTGTTGGTTTTAGGTGGAACATAGGCAACGGGTGAACATAAGGAAATCTTGGTTGCTGATATGAATAATGATGGATAGATGCTACTGCCTGTGACTTTCATAAGTCTTGTTCTAGATAATTTGTCTCTATGTCATGCATCTCTTTTGTGGTATCTCTTTTATGGTGTCAAGGTCATATTTTGGTTTCCCCACTATGCCTGGGATGAACATGTAATGAACTTGGTTGTCATATGTAAATTTCTGATATATCCCCACTTGGTTGGGTGGATGATCCCCACTTGGTTGGGTGATGGATGTATGTATTGAGTCTTTTGGTGATAGGAAGGTCTTTCATAATGTATATGTCTTAGTTCTTCTTGAAGAACATCTTTTGCAGATCTTGCCTACAGTCAGGGGGAGCATGGTCAACACAGCAAGGCAGAACTTTCAGCATGTACTCAGGGGGAGCACAACCCTTTGCCCTTGATGACAAAGGGGGAGATTGACTTTGAGGATGTTGGGTTGCCATCAAGTCCAAAGGGGGAGATTGTTGGCATTATGGCACAGGTTTGGAGCTATGGCACAGGTGTTGTCCTTGATGGCAACTCTCTTTGGTAACAGATCTCAGTTCAGGCTTTCAGAATGAAGGAAAAGACATATACGCAGGTTCATCTAGGCTAAGTCGCGTATACACGCGGGTTAGACGTTTCAAAGGCGCGTGTGCGTATACACGCACTTTCATGCAAGGAAAAGCGCGTATATGTTGGAGAATTTACCTTTGGTCCGTGGTAGTTATTCCTTGGTACTTGAACCTATGATTTTGGACCATGATACCTCGTCAGACGTGTTGCTCCCAGGTATTGGTTCCTTGGTATTGGCTTATTATGGTTTTGGACCGTGGTATTGTGGAAGGCCTAAAACTATAAAAGGGGAAGGAGATCATGTGGAAAAGGATCATCTGATTTATTGAATATCTGATATTGTGCTAGATCTGGAATACTGGTGATTGGGTTATGGTGCAGATCTAGATCTGAATGAAGGAGGAACCTAAGCGCAAGAAGGATAAGGTCTATTGATGGATCAAAATCTCAAGGCTTGAACATTGATATTTCTATATGATTTTGATCTATTATATGTGGTGCACTCTTGATCTATAAATCTGATAATCTAGGTTAACTAATGACTGAATGTTTAAAAGAATGAATTATCCTTTATAGATCTGTACGCAGGTTCAGTGAAGTGCAGGTGCGTATACATGCTTTTTCTGTGAATGAAAGAAGCGTATACGTAGGTTGGTTGTGGTACAGAAGCGTATACACGCAGGTTGCTGAATAGTGAAGTAGCGTACATATCTTGATTTATGTTCTAGCTGCTTCTGTTTTATTGCTGCAGTGTTCTGCATTCAAAATTGGTGTTTGATTACAGTTACTGTGTTTTGGGTACAGCGGTCAGAAAAGTGTTTATTTGATTCAGTTTTTGATTGGTGAAAAGGAGTTTGGTTGATGCAGAAATTCTTGATGTTTGATTGATGCTATCTGTGAATCCAGTCTAAAAATTAATGAAACGAGGTCCCTGAAGGCAAAGAGAAGGTTGTAGCCTTCTACAGGTAGAAGCCTGTGTACTAGTATCTCAAGCTAGTACAAGAAATAAGGGGGTTGGAGATCCCTTCCAGGAAAGCTGGAGAACGAGAGAGAGTTGTAGCTCTCTACAGGTTGGAGCCTGCGTACTGGTAAAGACTGCACCAGTACAAAACATTGTAAAGAGAAGTTTCTAATTAAAAAGTAGATAGAGACGAAGTGCAGCAGGGGGTTTTCACCCACATTGGGTTTCCTCCTTATATCCTGTGTTCTTATGTGTGACTGTCTTCTGCACTGTTTCACTGTTTCTGGTACTGTTTATTTACTTCTGATTCATAGATTAATAACTGACATCTGAAAGATAAATCTAATTATAAGTCTGCTCTATATACACGGGTTTCTTTATCTATAGTTTTGTATATACGCGATTTTTTATTAACTGAAGTAGCGTATATTATCTGGAGTTGAAAAAGGAAATATTTGACTTGATAATACTGATTCACCCCCCCTCTCAGTATTATTTCTAACAAGCACCTGACTGCTCTGTCTCTGTGTTATGGGTGCAGACCCCTGTAAAAGTTTAAAAGGCACAAGTATATTCTTAAAAACTCACTTTGAGTCATTTCTAGAAGCTTCTGGAAGGAATCTTGAGGTGGCAAGTTTGCTACTTTAAGGTTCATGCATCCCATACCTTAAGGAGCTAACCCCTTGATGTGAGGAGCTTATCCCTTTGAAGGAGGAATCTATCCCTTCATAGGTGGACCTGTAACCTCCTTCCTCTACACTATAAAATGAAGCATTGGGCTGGTTACTTGGGAGGTTGAGAGCTGAATATTTTTTAGGTGAAATGCTGCTAGAACTTAGTCTTCCTAATTGAGATTTTATGAGGAGAGATTACATACCTCTTTGATCTCATTTGGAAGAGTGTAAGGTTTTCCAAAGTAAAGGAGATTCTTGTTTCTGACCCTAGGAAGAGCTTGTTCAACATCAAGGCTAAAAAGGTTGTAATTTTCTTCTACTTCAAAGTTAATACAAATAAGTTTGTTTTTCTCAATAAGCTGTGTTTTATGGTTTATTTTATGGATTCCTTGATCACCATAATGAACATGGTTTATGATATTAGCTATGCAAGTGTTATTTGATGTTTGCTTGTTTGTGATTGCAGGTTCTCAAAAGGAAACTCTTTCAGACGGTTGAAGGATGGCTGCTACAAACTAGCGTTGGACTTAAGGTAGGGTCTAAACACCTCTATAGTTTTTATTTATGAATCACATATGTTTAGAGAAAGATAGATTTATTTGTCTGCTTGTTGCTAGATATATTTTGATACTAGGGAGGTCGGCCTTGTCCGCAAGATCTTTTTATCCGGCCAGCACAAGCTTCCTTTGTGTCCTTCTCATGCTTGTTAAAAAATGAAGTATACTAGACATCATTTTATCTATTTTTTTGGATCATTAAAACTAAATAGAAAATAGATTGTCGAGCTTACTTGTATTCTCTATCATACTCATTAAATTATGAAGAAGATCAAAAAGAGAAAAGGAGAATGGTAATCACTTTTTCACTTTATCATTCAAAATTACAGGGTCATTTTGATGATGTTGGAAATCCGTCAACCAAGGGGGTCTTCCCGATGTGAATTCCCAATTAGACATTAGATTATTTGGAGTAGGAGCTTCATTTGAAGTATTATCCCAACCACCATAACTCTAATATTTTCCTTGGATGCAATGAATCACATAAGGGAGTATGAAATCAACCCTTGAAATCAGAAAGTAAGTTGACACTTTGAAACGCCAATTGTAATGTGTAAAAGGAGGCTTTCACGAGGAGGGTAGTAAGCGTGTGTCTCTAGAAGGAAATCAATGGTGATATCCTAGGAGAGACACATGAGAAAGAGGAAATATTTGTTAATTAACCTGCAAATTAGTTCATAAGATAATAATAATTCATGAAAGCAAATACAAAACACATTCAATAAGATAAATTCCAAAGCCATCAAAATAGTTCAATTTCTTTAGTACATATGAGCATAACACATACCACAAACATAAAAAGAATAGTATTATCATATTCATGATACATGCATGAAAATGTGTTGGCTAATCAAGCTTCAAATATTAGGTGAAATATCCAAGTACACATTTACAACTATGAGACACTAGCTCCAATAGTGCAACATTAAGTCACCTCTTGCTTCTCCAAAGAATGATCTTCTCTCCTATGCTAAGCTAGAGAATCAAAGGCTAACTCTCCATAGTCTATGAATCCAAAAGACCTTTGCTTGAGTTATGAGGGTATATTTATAACAAGAGGAATGACCTTTCAAATCCCAATGACTTTTAGACTTCTAATGTGACCTTTGCATTTCTATGACTTTTGGAATTTTCCTAAAGACACTTGTCCATATATGACTATGTGACATATTCCACATATGAATCTTGGACTTCCACACATTACATTTTGTCCTTTCCTTTTGATAATTACATCATTACATCCATAAATAATGTGGCAAGACACATGGACACACATGACATTGTGATGGCATTGGTATAAGTCATAACTTGACAATGATGACATGGACTTCATAATAAAGTGGAAATGCCAAGATTTTCCTCCTATTTCATTGTTTGTATTTCTTCATGAAATATGTTGCATAGTCTTCCTCTTATTCCTCTAAGAGGCTTGAAGTAAAATACTCTTCACTATGATCTTGGTATTCAAGCTTCTATCATAATTTAGTGTTCCTTATTCTTCTTGTTCAATGATCATCTTGTATTCACATCTTCCTAATTGTCTTCTAGCATGATCTCCTTATCATCAATCCTGAGTGTCATCCTGTCATGTCAAGATGTAATACCTGTAAGTGAAATCCACTCATGACAAGATGACATGAGTCCGAAAAATTCCTATTCTAACTTATATCATGAAATTTTTTGATTGAGCTATAATTGGGTACTAGAAAGGAGGGAAGACTCAGGTATTGTGTAGTGCACAATTCCAGAGGCTGGGAGTGAAGGATTGAGGCCTACAACTGCATAGTGTGTAGTTCTAGAAGCTTGAGAGATAGGATTACATAGTTGAGGGTCACAGTAAGGTAAGATTTCCCAATATAGCTTCACAACATTTAGTTCTGGAGGGAGACTAGGAAACAACATTGTGCAGTTATAGTTAAAGGAACTAGAGAGACAGGCTTCATACTAAGATTGTGCAAGGCATAAAAAATCACTGTCTAGGAGGAAATATTATGTAGTTTTGTCAGTCGGGAGGGCGAGTTTGAGAATTGTGATTGCACAACATGTAGTTTTGGGAGGTAGTGACTTCACATTGTATAATTCCAAGAGGTAGGGATGCAATTATGATGCTTTCCATTGCGTAATGCATAGTTCAGGAGGGAAGAGTGAGCTCAGGTTGGTCAGGGATGAAATTTTCCAGAATTTGACTAAGTGTGGGACTAGTGAGGTAGAGATGAAACCAAAGTAGGAATTGAACATGATCACACACTCAGAACTATTGAAAGCACAACATAGAACACTCAAAACTCAGAAACAACATGATCCCCTTGATGCGACAACAAAACACCAATCTTCTCCAAGTGCAACATTTAAGATACACTTTGTGAAGACAATGATGGCACTAGTACGAAACTGCATAAATCTTTGGGAATTAGTTTAATACATGTCTACATGATAGATAGGGCCCGTTGGTACCAAATTTTCCTCTTGACATGAACCATAACTCCACTTTTACAATGTGTGACACTTCCCATGCCAAAAGATGACACTTGTGAAAGTAAACGAAATTGTGAACAACACTTGAAAAGTTTTAAGGAAAATTAAAGAAACACATGTGAGAGTGAAGATAAAATGAAAATGAAAGTTATTAAAGTGAATTCAAGTAAAAAATATAATTTTTAATGTGAAAGTGACACTTGCAAAAACAAAGGTTCGCTAGAGAGATAGCTAAGAAAACTTACTGAAATGGAGGTACAATTGCAATCAAAGTGAGGAAGATTGTTAATGGAGAGTGTGCACTAATTGTCAACATGCATTGCACAATACACTATTCTTATGTATTGTGTAGTCACTGTCACTAATGATTGCACAGGCCTTACCTTCAAGAGTTGTGCAATGCCTATCTAAGCTTGCATAGAAAGAAGTGTGTTTGTGAATTCCTCGAAGACAGAACATGTGTGAGCAAGTGACTTTGGAACTTGGAATAAGACTTATTACCTTTCAAAATATTAGATGAGTATGAAGTGACCATAGAAAAAGAGATCGTAAGATCTTAAGTAGGATCTAAAATTCAAGTGTAAGAAAATTTTTGGAGGGTATTTGTTGTAGTGACAACACTTGGTGACACACTGGTAGAACTCCAGTTTCTCTGTTTAGGTATTATATTTAAGTGCAATGTCTCAATGTTTTAAGAAGTATTGATTCATTGTATGAATTACCTTGGCTATTTGACCCGATTATGGATATGGTCTCCTATATTCCTTTTCTTGGATAAACACATTTACAAATCTTGCCAAATCACAATTGTTTTGATCTAGGAGAGGGTAATATATAATTGCGAGTTTAAGATGATCAGAGTATTATTTTTTAGCTTTGGTGTTTCTCTACTACCAATAGGCCTAGACAGTACGCCAATAGAGTCACTACAAGAACACAAGAATTTCTTCACTGCCAACAAGCCTGAACAATACTTCGGTGAAGTTTCTTTCTTCACCTCTTTGCATAGGAAACCTTTCTCTTCTTTCACCCTTTATTTATTTTATTATAGAAATGTTCTTAGGCACTTATTTATTTATCGGGGCGGAAGAGGGACCCCAACTTATTGAGAGAAGAAAATGTTTTTCCTCCAGAGAAGGAGATATATACCTCTGATATTGGTTTTCTCACTATTTATTTTCCCCTTTCCCTTTTCTACTTGATTGGATCGGCATGAGGAACACAATTTAACTACAATCCCAATTTGAGGAATGAGGATCCTAGAATAGATATGGGCTTTATGGTTCGACCAAAGGTTTTCCATTCAAATAGATCATATTTTCCATTCTTACATCAGTGACTTTAAAGGTATGTAAGTCTAAGATAGAGAAGAGAATCACATATAAGCCAAGAATTGTTCATCGTCACAATTTCCCTCTTCAAAATCTTCCACATTGAATTTGAGCCAACAAGGGACATATTTCATGCAAAATCTTATTAATAAAAACATGTAAGAATATACATAACAAAACCAAAAACAAGAATAAATAACTAAGAAAATGGAGAGAGAACCATGCAAGAAAAAATAAGAAAATAAAATAAATGCGGAGACTAGATGGAGAGAAAATGCAAAAAGAGTGTGCAAGGGAAAACTAGGATGCAACTAGATCTACTCCTAACCTAACTGGCTAGAAGGTTAGGGATAAGTATAATTAAATTTCCATTGTATCCATCGTAACTGATCCCAACTTGCATATACAAATATATTAGTGATTAAAATAGGTTTAAAATAATGTGCAACATAAAATATCAAAACTTGAATAGCTTGCACAATATATTGAAGGTCCTTAATAAAGGTAAAATGATGTGTCATAACAACTAACCTTAACCATCCTAAAACCTAAGATTTTGGATTAAAACAAAATTCATACAGACCTCGAAGGCCTCTTGTGAATGTATCTTCATCGGTGTTGTCCTTCTTAGTAAGCATCAAGAAAGGTCGAAGCTTATTATTAGGAAACAAGCTTGCTAAGTAAGATTCTTCCAGCTAGTCATAAATTCAATCATGAAATTCAAAACAATCCTTTTGAAACTTTTGAAATTATTGAAAGAATGAACTTTCAATCAATTTACTCAAATTATAAGGAGAATCGATAATATCATCCGAAGTAGGACAACTTTCATCAAATGTGATAACAAGAAAATGACTCATTGAGTGACAATTGTTAGGACCAGTGTTAAGATCCAGTTCATGAATTAGCATACAAGATCCTTTATTCTCCATTGTTTCCCTTTGTATCTTACTATAAAACAGACCAATAATACGAAATCTTGGGAAATTAAAAGCAAGTGTTGACCTTGTAAATTCAGGGAACCAATTCAAACAACATACTAACAAAAGGTTATAAGGATATGAAAAATCAAATCCAAAATCCATGTCAGCATGGAGGTTTTGATCCAATGAATTATTCAAGACTTGAATGTTGATAAAAAGAATTGATTGGACCAGAAGAGAAAAATGATTATTTTAATAACAGTCACAATTTATATTAGGAGTTGATTTTTTACAAAAACACTTATCAGATTTGAATCCTTCAACTAATGATGATCTTTATTGTGATAATTAGAATGATAAGGTTCATAGCTCTGGGCATGCATGAAGGATATACATTCCAAACCCAAATTTGATATAAGAGAATTGCATGGGGATGTATCAACTAAAGAGGAATCTTGTATCTAATCAGCAACCAAATCTTGAAATTTAGAAAAACTATATTTGAAATACCAAAAATATTTCAAGAAAGAGTTTATATCTAGTGAAACAATATGAAGGAAAGAATTCTACATAGAAATACAGATCTGACATGGTTCAGGAATCTCACTAAGATTGCGAGAACCTAACATAACCATCAATGAAATTTTAAGTGCCTCGGCTCCCTGACAGGCTCTAAAACTTTGAAAAGTTTGTAAATACATTTTGAGAAGTGAGTCAAATCACAAATTGAATGTACACAACTACTATCAGTTAATTTAACAAGATCATTATTACCTAGATGACAGCTATCTATAGCACTGGTTTGATTAGATTCTACAACCTCAACAAACAGGTTACTCAAGTCATAATATCCTTCTAATCACAAATATATAGATGTATGAATTGGAGAAAACTCATGAGAAGATTGATTTGAAGAGTTGGCCTCATCAAAACAGGGGATGCTAAGGGATGGAATGGATGCACTATGATTTGATTTCTTTCTTCTTCATCATGGATATCTTGGCTAACTTATGTCGGCTCGAAATTTTTCTTATTGGGTGGGAGATCCATAGAGAAAGACATATAAGCAATATGACATGTGGAACAAGGAGTTGAAGAAGAATCTTCCATGAGAAAATCTTCTTACCAAAACAAAATCTTGATCTAAATATTTCAAATCAAATTTTTTTTGAAGGACTAAAAGATTGGTGGGTGAACATGGGAGTTCATCACCATGTACATCAACAGAATCAACTTCATCAAAATGATGGTTTCCCAAGAATTTACTTGATTGATTAGAAAAATTGAGTTTATTTGATTGATTATTGATATTAGTATATTCAATATCAACCAAGAATGAAGAAACATTATCTTGACATAGATGACTTTGGAAAAGAGTAGAAATATCAAGAGAGTCTTCACCTTTCTGCTTCTCTACATGTTAAATGTGATTTTGTTTCACCTTATCACTACTTTGTTGTGGAAGAGAATGATCAAGTAGATCAAGGGGCAAGGGGTCATGAGAAAGAGATGATAGAGGATGACAAGTATCCAAATAAGATTCAAGATTGAATTTATGAGTGTTAATATCTTCTTGCATAATGGAGGGGTTAGGATTCACCTTAGGCTCCATAAACCATTCCAATATTTCCTCCGTTATATCTGGATCATGATAAATGGATGAAGGTTGAAGAGATGGATCATCCATTTTATTTTCAAATTTCCCATCTTTAACATCATTATAAGGAGGCACCCACATCAGAATTGGAAAAGGAGTATAAGGAATAAAAGGAATAGTAGGTTCCTCATTTGAAATTATAGGTGTCTCATGATTTAAAAAAGATGTGGAAACAAAAACATCAGGTAGTTTGGGCTCACCATGTAAAGAGATATGAACCAAACACTCAAACTTTTGTTTAAATAAATCCAAATCCATATCCTCTCTAGGAAATTTATAGCATAGGTGAAGGAATCGATTATTAAAATCCTTAATTGATTCATCATAGCTCATTCTTAATTGATTAATCCTTTTAAGGATATGTCGGTAGTCATATTTATCGAATGCTAAATTAATCTCCTTGATGAAGTGCTCAAAAGAATGAATAGAAGTGAGTGGTAGGGTATAACACCATCAGTTAACTTGACCTTCAAAGTGTGCGGAAGAAAAGAACACAATCCACATATTCACAATTCATTTCATAATATTCACAGAACTTAACAAAAAGAGATGCATTATTGGCTATGGATGTATCACCCTCACCATAAAACTTGAATTGAGACACATCATCAATAGGTTCATTGGGGATAAATTTTTTACCATTGGATCTATTGGAAAAACACCCTGGGAGTATGATTTTTGAATGAGCCATCTATTGTAATTTGCTACACATTTTTTAAATTGTGTCAAATGATGTCAAATTTTAGCCAAAAATGGGAGCTGAAGTGAAAAGAGGCCAAAGAGGAGAAAAAATATTAGAGGCCGAAAGCATGAGGAGGAGGCCAAAACCAAAAGCCTAAGTTTCAAATCCAAAAGGAAAGTTGAGGTTTAAAGAGGAGTGATAAAATTCAAGACCCCATCACATCGGAGTCCAATATTGGGAAGACTGGTAGGAAGGCATATCGAAGGTCTGTGGCATCAGAACCATTTTAAATCTCTTTTCAAAAAATCTTCCAATGAGAGGGGCTTCGATATTTACTAGAATGCAATCATGGAAAACCAAAGGGAAAAAGGGCATAGAGTTGGTTAGAGCACCTAAGTGTTAAGAAGGAATAATGAAGGTTGAAAGCCTCAAAACGCTTTTGGAAAAGGTCCCGATGAAAAGGGCTTCTGATATAGACTGGTGCATGGTCATGAGAGATCCATAGAACTTGGAGCTAGGAGAAGATTTATCACCTAAGCGCTATGGGCTACATTAGGGATGAAAATATTGTAACTCTTGTATAAGTTCAATTTGGAAAATTTACGATGAAGAGGGGCTTTGATATGTGGCGGCACTTGTTCATGAAAGTATAAAGGAAACCAACGCAAAACCAAGGACCCTAAGGACCCTTTCTCTGTCTTTAAAACTAGACACATGGCAATAGATAGTTGGTCCCAAGAAGTTAACAGGATAGACTAAATCAACATGACATGGTGGCATAATGACACATGACAAGTGATTTCAACATTTTGGAGGGCCAAAGGGAGAAATCTGGGTGACACGTATCAGTACCTAGGAGGTGCCACATGTAGATGAGCACGTCAGTGTGATGTCATATAGAGGTCTTCATATCGGAGGTTGAAAGCATTATAACTCTTTAAGAAAAATTCTTGATGAAGAGGGCTTTGATATTTACATTCAATTGGTCACAAAGACCTAAAAGGACCAAGGGCACAGAGCTGGGTGGAACCCTTAAGTGCTAAGGTGGAATATCAGAGGATGGTGGCATCAGAACTCTTTTTAACTCCTTTTTTTGAAAAATTCCAATGAAGAGGGCTTCGATATTATATGGTTCCTAGTCAGGGGAACTCAAGTGAACCAAGGATGCATGGAAGATCTAGAACCTAAGAACTATTGGCCATATTGGGGATACACATATTGTAACTCTTGCATAAGTTCAAATTTGGAAAAGTTACGATGAATAGGAGCTCTGATATGTGGTGGCTCTTGGTCATGACCATCCATAGAACCAAAGATGAAGTACAAATTACAAAGGGAGATAGGCTCCCAACATGAGTCCAAAGGCTTTATCACCCAAGAGAAGAGCCTAAGGTCACAAGAAATGGTCCCACGGTTGAGAAACGATAAAGGAGTTTAAGCAAGAGGAGCCTAGGGTGAACGGCTTTCTATGTTTTTATAACAATATTTTATAAGAGTTACGAGATGTATTGGATTCCAATGGTATAGTATAAAGTGTATGCATATTGATGGGTCGACAACTATGTTATATATCTCCACTAATTCCACCATGGGTTATCTCTTCCAGCTCCAGAAAGTGTGTAATTCAAGTAGTTAAGGGGGAAACTGACAAGCATATCGGCCGATAACTATGGAGGAACACAATGGCAGAGACGTGGCTTGATCAGAGAAAATTAGAGGAAATGGCAAGGCCCATATTTTTCCATGGGCATCATTCTGTTTACCCATGTTATTTTATTTTATAGTTTCTGCATTTTAAAGAATAAATCAAATCTGTTGTAACCATTTGGGTAGCAAAACCTCCACATGTCAACATATCTAGTTGAGCATATAGTTGGGACATCACTGAGATATTTTGTAAATGTTGATTCAAGCTTCCCATCTCCTTATAAATAGAGCAAAGAAACTTATTTTAAAGGTTCCCAATTCTTGTTCCCACAGGTCCGAAATCTATTTTTACAGGTGTTCTGAGTTCTGTGTATAGAGAGAGGTTCCAACTCTTGGTTCAATGGTTTTTTCATGAGGATCTAATGCTTATACAAATTTCAAATGTGTTGGGCCTATGATATGGACTCCATTTTCAAAATATTAACGAAGCAAATTTGGTGTTTCTAAGCAGAGTAATGTATAGTATGTGTTCCCTTTTGTTTTTCCTTTCATGTATGTTTTTCTTCCTCTGAAATTGTGTAAAGAAGTTGTTGGTTTCACTCTCAAAATTTTGAATTTACTTATGTTATATGGTAGCAATGGTACTTGTACCCTTACATATTTACTAGTGTTATATTGTAGCCAATAGTACCTGTGAGATCACATATTGACCAATGGTATTTTGTGACTAGATGTACCCATGAAAATATAGACATAGAAACCTTAAAATGCACTCCACACTTTCTACATTTCATCTCCTTATTGTTCCATAGTTCTACTGGGATTCATTTCTTAGGATTCTATGTTATCCAGCCCTCTGCATTGAATTCCTTTCCTTACTTTCTCTCTCTCTCTCTCTCCATTTTTACTACAACAAAAATTATTAAGCTGCATTTTACTGTGTGTCGGCCATCAAATCAATGCATTTATCCTTGGGATGAGTGATATCTTCTTGCCTATACATATGTGTATGTTTAAGTCTACCTTAGTGAAGGGTGATTGAACCAAGTGTTGAATCAATCTATTTCCAATTATATTTAATATGGAATGCAACACAAATATCAACAAATCCTCAAAGCAATCCTCTAAGGTGTTCTAGGCACTAACCATTTTCTTAACCCGGAGGTTGTCTCTAGGAGCTACAACATCTTCTAGCGTCATTGCTCAGGAACGAATTATAATATTTTTCTTGGGTATGACATTTTTTACATTCCCTATGTTAAGTGAGCAAGAGAAGTGTGGGTTGAAGATCTCTCCTCTTGGTGACTCCACTTTCTGAATCTTAGTTTGAGCACCCTGGCTTCTCAGAGACCTCATACTTGCTCTGATACAAGAAAGCAAAAAAATCTTCCTGTATTCACCTGTGATAAAATCATATCCCAAAGGATTTGGAAAGTGTGGACCCCTGTTACTCCAGATTCCACAAGATATTCTCCAGAAATATTATCAATGAGCCCTTAAAAATCTATGATAAATTACCTTAAGTCTACCTCCAAAGTCTTCGAATATCCTGAAGAACAATGTGTATTGCTTGGATCATTTCCTTCTAGAGTAGAGAATAAAGAATCTTCTACCAATTCACCCTATTTCTCATTTCATCCCTCCCCTGAAACTGAAGAAGTTAAATACATCCATATAAACAATCCCATGCAAAGTGTGAATAACTTCCCAACCTAGATCCAGTCAGTTGTGACTCACATACCCCCTCAACAAGGACCTGTGATAAATATTCTACCACCTCCCCTAATCATTATGGTTGTCCCAGTCTTTCTGCTAAAAGAATATGCCCCACTGGACTTGCCACAACCCTTGAATGGTATGCCACAAGACTATCTCAAGCTCTTGCCAAGATTCACAGGGGAAGATGGCATTTCAACACAGAGGCATGTAGAAACTTTTTATGCATTTGCAAAAAAACTCAGTGTAGAACACCTAGATGTGCTGTTAAGACTTTTTGTTCAGTGTCTTAATGGGGAATCCAAGAAATGGCTCAAAGCCTTACCAAATGCTTCAGTCACTACATGTGAGGAGATGAAGAATTATTTCATGCAAAAATGGGGAGAGGAAAGGGACCATGGGTATATCCTTAGTGAATTCAATGATATGAAGAAAAAACATAATGTAGATGTGTCAAAATTCATAAAAAAATAACAAATTGTACAATAGTATCCCTTCTCAAATCAAACCTCCACATGCTACTGCTAAAGTGGTTTTTGTGGGGGCTTTTAAACCAAATTTTGATTTCACTCTCAAAAAAAGGAAGTCTCGCTCCTTGGACCAAATACAAATAGATGTTTTAGAAGTTGGGGAAATTTTTACCTCTACTGGAAAGTGGAAAGGTAGAACTGATCATGGCGATAAGAGAAGAGGAAAAGAGGAAGTTATTTCATCAAACTAGGGAAAGGAAACTCGGGAGTAGAAACTCAAGGAAATGAAAAAGCTGATAAGAAACCTGTCTAACAAGCTTGTGAAAGTGGAGTTAAAAAAAACCCTCCTCGACAAAACCAACCAGCTCCCAACTGAAATTTCAATCCTCAATATAGGAGACCTCCTTTGCAATTCTTACAAAGCGAGAGAAGGGAGAAACAATATCATATTCAGTCTCCAATGTATTTGGAAGATGATCAAGAGGATAATGCCAAAGAAACAATAGAAGTCCAAGAAAATCAATTTTCTTCTCTTTGAGAGGGAGAAAATGAAATAGAGGCCAATGAAATAGAAGGGGATGATTGGGAGGCCCCACTGGATGATGGTGAGATCTAAAACTATTGTAGAAAATTTGTTGACTTCATGCAAGTCCAGCTGCATAGGAAATATGATCTTAGATCTTCCAGGAAAGGATATAGCATGCAAGACCAAAATGAGGAGCCTTCTTTCCCAAATCCTCGAAAACCAATAGATAAAGGAAAGAAGCCTCTAGACCAAGCCTCACCCATAATGAAAGAGCCTCTATTTTCCTTTGTTCACAAACCCGAGGTCTCTAAAATAGAGAAATTGCCTTTACCATACAAACTAGTCAATAAGAAAGAGAAAGAGTCTGTTGATGTTGTCATAGTTGATAGAAACTATGTTGTTTTTAATCTTTAAAAGGATTTGGAGAAGGTCAAAATATATGCCCCTTTGACTGAGCTATTAAAAAAACCTAATTATAAATCCTAAGTGTCTTAGTTTATGTGTCCATCCACCATAACACCTCTTCAAGACAGCCTGAACCTCCAAGAAGAAAAACCCATGGTTGTATTTGGACCACATGTTGCAGAAAAATACCCTTCTATTCTCCCTTTCTATTTCACTTTGGTCATTCATGAACTTATCTTACATAACTGCATGCTTGACTCAGGAGCTTCTCACAATCTCATGCCATTGTCTGTTATGGAGCAATTAGGGCTACAAATAACAAGACCATATAAATATTTGTATCCTTTTGATGCCAAGAGAGTAAAATGTCTAGGGTTGATTAAAGACATGGTGGTCACTTTAGCTCAGATCCCTATGAAGAGTGTTGTAATGGATATCGTAGTGGTTGATATCCTTGCGAGATTTGGTATTCTCTTGTCTAGATCACGGGGATCGAAAATTGGAGTATCCATTAAAATGAATTTAACATACACTACCATTCCCATTTTTGGTGGAGAAGAGAATCGATTATATAGAGAAGAAATATTTGTGAAGACAGTTACAAGGACTGCCTTTTTTAGTAATCCCCCCATGTATGGTAAAGAGAAATATTTCTCTTGTTTTCTTCTAGAGGAAGATGATTAAATCATGGATGAGACACAGGTGGAATGTTTTGTCTACCTAGACCAAAAATCAATGGAGTGTGAAAAAGTATGGAAGCTATACTTTGATGGTTCTTATTCTAGGGAAAGAAATGGGGCAGGTGTGTTGTTGGTATCCCCAGAAGGCATCTTGATCCCTCTCTCTTCAAGTTGGATTTTGAAGCCACAAATAATGTTCTTGAATATGAAGCTTTGCTACTAGGTCTACAAGCTGCCATAAATCTCAACATTGGGCGCTTAGTAGTGTTTAGGGATTCAGAGTTGGTCATGCAAAAAATCTAAGGTCAATGCCAAAAAAAACATCCAAGATTGAAGGCCTACCGAAATGAGGTATGGGATCTAATTGAGAAATTTTTCTTAGCTTTTAACATCTAGTTTTTTCACAAAGTTGACAATCGAATGGAAGATTCCTTAGCGGTAACCGCTAGTAACTTCAAACCACCTCAAAACCATTGCTCATATATGAAATTGAAGTCATATAGAGGCC
Organism: Pinus tabuliformis; assembly: GCA_031772625.1. Classification (NCBI taxonomy): domain Eukaryota; kingdom Viridiplantae; phylum Streptophyta; class Pinopsida; order Pinales; family Pinaceae; genus Pinus; species Pinus tabuliformis. Next base: position 26,140,423 of record CM062813.1, read on the forward strand.
TTCAATACCATAAAATATTTATTATGGCAAGTGTTTAAAGATGAGTAATAGATCAAACACTTCATGGACGTTGTTGGAGAATTCTCGGGCTCTAAGATTGATCGGGAGGAAGAGAAAGTGGTAGATGAACAATAGACCAAGTTGGAAGAAACCATTGCAGGGCACAATATTTTACAATTGAAGGTAATACTATCCCTAGAGGTTTGGTTCCCTTGGAAACATTTGTCAACTCAAATGATATGGTTTCCAAGCCAACTGAGTAGGAATTTGAAGAACGGTAGGAAGACTACAATATTGGTTCAGGTCAGGATCCTTGGATAATTAAGTTGGCCAATGGAGTTCCCAAGGAATACAAAAAAAGGTACATGGAACTTTTTAAGCAGTATATGGATGTGTTTGCTTGGTATTATGATGATTTAAAAGCATTTGATACTAATATCATCCAACATAAACTTCATTTCAAGAGTGGGGCGAAACCATATAAACAAAATCTTAGGCAGATTAACCCTATGTTACTTCCATCAATTGAGAAATAGGTGAGGCAATTTCTCTAAGCTCAAATCATCGTACCTCTGATGTATTCAGATTAGGTGGAAAATATAGTTCTTATCAGGAAGAAGAATGGGGAAATAAGGTTGTGTATTGACTTTAGGAATTTGAACAAGGCCTCACTAAAGGATAATTACCCTCTTCCTAAAATGGAATACATTCTGCAAAAGGTGGTGGGTTCTACTCATGATTTATGGATTTTCTGGATACAATCAAGTAGTTGTGCATCCTGAGGATCAAAAGAAAACTACTTTCACCACATCTTGGGGAACATTTATGTATGCCAGAATTTTCTTCAGCCTCATTAATGCGGGATTCACTTTTAGGAGAGAAATGGATATAGCATTTGTGGAAGAACAATATAAGTTTGTGGTAATTTACCTAGATGAAATCATTGTTTTTCAAAAATAGATGAGGACCATATCGAACATCTAAGACTCACTTTTGCGAAATGCAGAAAATATGGTATGTCTTTAAATCCTGAGAAGTCTCAGTTTTCTCTAAGTGAGGGATAGCTTCTAGGACACATTGTGGAAAAAGAGGGAGGGTGGTTGGAATCCATCAAAAACATCCCATTACCAAGAAGAAAGAAAGAAATCTAGAATTTTTTAGGCAAAATCAACTTTTTGAGGAGGTTCATACCCAATTATGTTAATATAGTTAAAGAAATTATAGGGATGTTGAAGAAGGATAGGGAGGTAAAATGGACTGAAGAAGCTCGGGAATCATTCTCTAGGAAAAAAATAGCCTTTGCAGAAGATCCTGTATTAGTCAGCCCTAAATACCTAAAACCATTTTTCATTTTCTCCTTTACTTCTTCTCATACAATGGGCACTATCTTATTGTAGAAAAAAATGAAGGACATAAGAAACCAATAGCGTTTTTCAGCCAGGTGCTATGAGATGTTGAGCTAAAGTATAAAATTTCAAAGAAGCAGGCCTATGCCTTGGCCAAGTCCCTGAAGACCTTCAGAATATATGTCTTGTAATCAAGCATAACAACTTATGTTCCTACAACAGTTATGAAAGACATTTTGGTACAAGGGGACTGTGAGGGAAAAAGAGGTAAATGGATTGCTAAAATCCAAGAATAAAACCTAGAGATCAAACCCACGAAGTTGATCAAGGGACAAGGATTAGCTAAAATCTTATCTGTATCAAACTTGCAAGCCTTGGGTATAAATTTGATGACAGAGGAAGAAGAAATTCGAAGAGAAGAGTAGCAAAATAAGGTCAAGATTGCAATATAGAAAATTCAAATGAAGTACCTTGTGTCTCACTAGTATAAACATATAATCCATTATTTACTTTTTTTGAGTTGTCTAGTCAATTTTGATAAAGTTAAATACAAAGCTTTGAGGTTACAAGCCCATATTTTTTTCATTTTAAATGGCCAATGGTATTGGAAAGACCCAACAGGGATTTTGTTTTATGACTTGTTGAAGAAGACACCCATAAAGTGATGGATGAGTTCCATAATTGTGTGTGGGGGGGGCATTATAGTTGGAGAGCTACAACCCATAAAATTCTTAAAGAAGGTTTCTATTGGCCAAATTTGTTTGGTGAGGTACATGCATATGTTTTGGCCTGTGAGGAGTGCCAAATGTCTGTTGAAAGGAAGAAATTATCACCTTTTCCTTTAATCCCTATTTTTTTTGAAGAACATTTCAAACAATGGGGGTTAGACTTCATTGGGGAAATCACCCATCCACTAGTGGCCAACACAAATGGATTCTCACGTCCACTAATTACTTCACTACATGGGTCAAAGTTGTCCCAACTAGAAATGCAACTGATGGCATGGTTATCAAATGGATGGAGGATAATATCCTTGCTAGGTTCGGTTTCCCAAGGAAGATTATCATTGATAATGCTCAAGTTTTTAAATCTACCAAGTTTTAGAGCTTATTCTAGAAGTATAACATCATTGTGGGTCACTCCACTAGCTACTATCAAGGGAAATGGATTGGTTGAATCATCAAATGAAACCATGGTAAAGATTCTTAAGAAGACAATATCAGAAAATTAGAAAAATTGGGATTCACAACTTAAGTTTTCTTTATGGGAAAATAGAGCCACTTCCAAGAGGTCAACTAGAAAATTTCCTTTTGAATTAGTTTATGTGAAATCAACAATTTTCCTTATATAATTAGCAATTCCAGTGGCCAAAATTCTACATGATGTTTTATGAAGAACCAAATTATCTAACTAGAAGGATCAATCAGCTAGTGGAAATTCAAGAAATCAAGGGGGAGTTGACTTAGAATCTAATTCAATATTAGGAAACAATGAAGGCTTTGTTTGACAGAAAAGAAAAATACAGAACCTTACAGCTAGGGGATTTGGTGCACAGGTGGGATGTCAAATGAAAAGATAAAGAAAAACATTAAAAATTTGATCCCTTATGGTTTAGACCTTTCAATATTACTGAGGAAAAGGGGAACAATACTTTCTTGTTGGATACCTTGGATGGTGAAATGCTTGAGATGCTTGTGAATGGGTAGTCTCTCAAGCTTTACTTCCAGCAATAAAGAGGCCCACTTTCACCCACTATAAATACCAGTGAGCCATTGTAGATACTAGTAATTCTATAAGTTTTTGATGTTTTTGTTTTTGTTTTTATATACTTGAATAAAATGAATCGATGCCCAATGGATAGAAGGCCACTATTTTGTAGGTTCTCAACACCTTGCCAGCAAGGCACTATCACCAATTGGATCCAATGTTGTAACCTACTACACCTTTTTTGAATTGTGTCAAATGATGTCAAATGTTGGCTAAAAAGGGGAGATGAAATGCAAAAGGGCCAAAGAGGACAATAAATATCAGAGGCTGAAAGTAAGAGGAGGAGGCCAAAACCAAAAGCCTAAGTTTCAAAGCCAAAAGGAAAGCCGAGATTTAAAGAGGAGTGTTGAAATTTAGGACCCGATCACATCAAAGCCTGATATGGGGAAGACCAGCAAGAAGGCATATCAGATGACATTTTATTGGAGGTCGGTCGCATTGGAACCCTTTTAAATCTCTTTTCAAAAAATATTCTGATGAGTGGGGCTTCGATATTTACTAGCACCCGGTCATCGAAAATCAAAGGGACCAAGGGCATAGAGCTGGCCAGAGTACCTAATTGTTAAGAAGGAATAACATAGATTGAAAGCCTCAAAACTCTTTTGGAAAAGGTCCCAATGAAGAGGGCTTTCGATACAAACTGGCACATGATCGTGAGAGATTCACAGAACCTAGAGCTAAGAGAATATTTAGCACCTAAGTGTTATGGGCCATATCAGGGATGAAAATATCATAACTCCTGTGTAAGTTAAAATTTGGAAAATTTACGATGAAGAGGGCCTATGATATGTGGTGGTGCTTGTTCATGAAAGTATAGAGGAAACCAGCGCAAAACCAAGGACCCTAAGGACCCTTTCTCTCTCTTCAAAACTAGACACATGGTAGAAGATAGTTGGTCCTGAGAAGTTGACAGGGTAGATTATGTCAGCATGACATGGTGGGATAAGGAAACATGGCAAGCTATTTCACTGTTTTGGAACACTAAAGGAACAAATCTGGGTGACACGTGTCACTACCTAGGAGGTTCCACGTGGAGATGATCACATCAGCATGATGTCACTTAGGAGGTCTGCATATCAGAGGTGAAAGAATTATAACTCTTTTAGAAAAATTTCTAATTAAGAGGGCTTTGATATTTGTTTGCACTTGGTCACAAATACCTAAAAGTACCAAGGGTGTAGAGTTGAGTGGAACCCCTAAATGCTAAGGTGGAATCTCAAAGGATGGTGGCATCAAAATTGTTTTTAATTCCTTTGTTTGAAAACTATTGATGAAGGGGACGTCAACATTATATGGTGCCCAATCATGGGAACTCCAGTGAACCAAGGTTACAATGAATATCTAGAACCTAAGCGTTATGGGCCATATCGGGGATATAAATATCGTACCTCGTACATAAGTTCAAATTTGGAAAAGTTACGATGAAGAGGAGCTCTGATATGTGGTGGCGCTTGGTCATGACCATCCATAAAACCAAAGTGAAAGTAAAAATTATAAAGGGAGATAGGTCCTCAACAAGATCTCAAAGGCTTTAGCACCCAAGCGCGGAGCCTAAGGTCACAGGCAGTGGTCCCATGGTTGAGAAACGATAAAGGAATTTAAGAAAGAGGAGCTTGGGGCGATTGAATTTCTGTGTTTTTGTAACAATATTTTATAAGAGTTATGAGAAGTATTGGATTTCGATTGTATATTCTAAAGTGTATGCAGATTGATGGGTCAGTAACTATTTTATAGAGCACCACTAATGCCACCATGAGTGATCACTTCCAGCTCCAGAAAGTGGGGAATTCAAGTAGTTAAGGGGGGAAGTGATAGGTGTATCAATCGGTAACTATGGAGGAATGCCATGGTAAAGACATGGCCTGATCAAAGACAATCACATGAAATGGAAAGGAGATATTTTTCCATGGCCATCATTCATTTTTCCCATGTTTTTTTATTTTGTAGTTTCTTCATTTTAAAGAAGAAATCAAATATTTTGTAATCATTTGGCAGTAGAACCTCTGCATGCCGAGATAGCTATTCGATCAAACAATTGGGGCATGTTTGATATATTTTGTAACTATTGATTCAAGCTTATCCTCTCCTTATAAATAGGGGGCATAAACTTATTTTTAAGGTTCCCAATTATTCTTCCCAGAGGTCTAAGATATGTTTTTGCAAGTGTTTCGAGTTCTATGTAGAGAAATAGGTTCCAACTCATGGTTCAATGGTTTGTTCATGAGGAGCTAATGCCTATACAAATGTCAATTGTGTTGGGACTATGATATGGACTTCGTTTTCAAATATTAATGAATCGGATTTGGTGATTCCAAGCATGGTAATGTGAAGTATGTATTCCCCTCTATTTGTCATTTCATGTATGTTTGTCTTCCTCTAAAATTGTGTAAAGAAGCTACTGCTTTCACTCTCAAATTTTTGGATTTACTTATGTTATATGGTAGCAATGGTACCTGTGTGCTTAGAGATTTACTAGTGTTATATTGTAGCCAACAGTACTTATGAGATCGCAGATTTACCAATGTTATTTTGTGACAGGATGTACCCATGAAAATATAGAGCTAGAAACCTTAAAATGCACTCCACACTTTCTGCATTTCATCTCCTTATTCTTCCATAGTTCTGTTGGGATTCGTTGCTTAGGATTTTGTGTTATCCATCCCTCTGCATTGAATTCTTTTCCTTAATTTCTCTCTCTCCATTTTTACTACAACGACAATTATTAAGTTGCATTTTACTGTGTGTCAACCACCATATTAGGACATTTATCCTTGGGATGAGCGATATCTTCCTACATATACATATGTGTATGTTTAAGTCTACCTTGGTGAAGGGTGATTGAACCAAGTTTTGAATCAATCTATTTCCAATTATATTTAATATGGAGTGCAACAAAAATCTCAGTAAATCCTCAAAGCACTCCTCTAAGATGTCCTAGGCACTGACCCTTTCCTCAACCTGGGGGTTGTCTCTAGGAGCTACAACACCATCTAAGATAAGAAATTCAAAAAAGACTGAACGAGCATATCTTGTCATCTGCCCCTCCCTCTAGTACCAATTGTTGACAGTGTTGGAAATTTGTCAACCAAGGGAGTCTCCCCAATGTGAAGTTACAATTATACCTAACACTATTTGGAGTAGGAGCCCCATCTAAAGTATTGACCCGACCACCAAAAATATAATATTTCTTTGGCTGAAATGAATCAAAAAAGAGAGTATTCATATAACCCTTGAAATCAACAATTAATTTGACACTGTGAAACACCAATTGCAATGTGTAAAAGGAGGCTTTCATGAGGGGGGTAGTAAGAATGAGTCTCTAGAAGAAAATCAATAGTACTATCCTATGAGAGATACATGAGAGAAAGGAAATATTCAATTATTAAACTACAAATTATTTCATAAGATAATAACGATTCATGAAATAAAACACAACACACATTAAAAAAATAAATACCAAAGCCACCGAAATAGTTCAATTTCTTTAGTACATATGAGCATAACACATACTGCAAACATCAAAAGAATATTCATATCATATTCACGATACATGCCTGAAAATGTGTTGGCTCATCAAGCTTCAAATATTAGGTGAAAGATCCAAGTATACAGTGACAACAGTGAGACACTAGCTCCAATAGTGGAACATTAAGTCACTTCTTGCTTCTCCAAATAATGATCTTCTCTCCTATGCTAAGCTAGAGAAGCCAAGGCTAGCTCTCTAAAGTCTATGACTCCAAAGTCCCTTTTCTTGAGTTATGAGGGTGTATTTATAACAAGAAGAATGACCTTTCATATCCCCATGACACTTGAGTTTCCCTCATGACTCTTAGACTTCTAATGTGACCTTTGGACTTCTATATGACTTTTGTACCTTTCCTAAAGACTCTTTTGTCCATGTATGACTATGTGACTCTTCATATTCCACATATGAATCTTGAATTTCCACAAATTGAATTTTTTCCTTTCCTTTTGATAATTACATCATTACATCTACAAATGATGGGAGGATACACATGGACACAAATGACATTGTGATGGAACTGGTACAAGTCACAACTTGACAATGATGACATAGACTTCATAATAAAGTGGCAATGCCAAGTTGTTCCTTTTGTTTCTTTATCTTTGTGTATTCATGAAAAATGTTGAATGGTCTTCCTATTCTTCCTCCAAGAGGATTGAAGAAAAGGATTCTTCACTATGATCTTGATCTTCCGATTTTTTTCGTAATCTAGTTTTCCTTCTTCTTCTTATTCTATGATCATCTTGTCTTCACATCTTCCCAGTTGCTTTCTAGCACAATATCCTTATCATATTTCTTGAGTATCATCATATCATGTTAAGATGTAATACCCACATGTGAAATCAACTCATGATAAGATAACATTAATCCAAAAACCTCCTAGTCTAACTTGCATCATAAAGACTACTAATTAAGCTAGAACTGGGTACTAGACAGGGAGGAAGACTCAGGGATTATGCAATGCACAATTCTAGAGGCTGTGGAGTACTAAAGAAGGTATGTTTTTGGTAATTATTTCAGCATCTCTTCATTAAAACTTACAAACATTTTGCATCATGAACTAGGAAAATGATAAGGGATTGTAATAAAACTTGTGAGATTGATGTGCAAAATGAAAACACTGACAATTGTCATTTTATTATGCAGGAAGAAGGAAAAACGAAAAGCTTCCATTCCAAAGGAGAGGAAAAGGATGGGTTAACTGCTGTCCCTTTGACGGGGAACCTTATGCAAACAAGGCAAAACAAATCAAAGCGAATTAGCCCTGGAAAGGAACTGGAGATATCAGCTCGGCGCAAGAAAGAAAAGAGATAACTAAGGACTAACGGTTCGGCAAATCCCTCAGGATCCCTTGATCCTGAGGGATCGCTGCTTTAACTATTTTTTGCACCTAGACATCTCTGCCTTCACCATTATAAAAGGGGCAGCACTGTTAGCTCGGGGGGTCTGTCGAGTCCTTATGTTTTATGTAATTTATCTTAAGATTGAAACTTTGATCATCGAGTCTTATTGAGAGCTGATCTACTGTAATTCCGTCTTATGCATTAATACAAACTCGGTTGCTATTTCATATCTGAGTCTGGAATAACTTCAAGTGGTGTACCCCTGGAGGCTAAGGGCCCAGCCCTGGAGGACACTTGCTCCTGTACTATTACATTTGGTTTATGCGTGGTTTTCTTATCAGCGTTATTTGGTAATCTGATATGTTTTGTTAGTTTACATCACATGCTCTGTTATGTTTGATTTGTTAAAGTTTCTAAAGACAGAACTATTGCATTAACTTGGCAACGTATCACTATTCTTTTAAGTGTTGATATAATACCGTCGGTCTGTACAGAATATTGTTACTGTTCAGTTACAGAGCCTCTGTGCTGTGCACTTATTAATTGATATCACGGAATTCATCTTAGCGATTATGTTCTTTGCGATTGTTGGATCTATAGACATTGTTGTTCCATTCTGAAACACAGTTGTAATATTTTATAACTGAGATTGATAACTAGTCTACCAAGGTTAGGTTACTATTAAGGTGTGCCGTGTGCATATATGGTTTTCAAAGCGGTGCTCTATAATTCATCATTAATCAGTGCTGTTCCATTTTGGTGTGTTGTTCAATTCGTCCTTAAGAGTGAAGGATTGCCATTTGATTCCTGTAGGTCACGATTCATGCATTTGATCTTGTAGACTAAGTTGTTACTGCTTGTTAGACTTAGTTGCTGTTACAGTTTCTTGTTTGTTGTTCCATTTCAGATTTGTTGTTCTATTCCTTAATTGTTGTCCCATTTCTTATCTGTCGTTCCATTTCCTGTCATTTGTTATTTTGGTGTGAAGAACGATCCAAGGCTGTAGTGAGCACTGACATTTACTGTCTGGCTCCCAGATTCACGATCTTTTCTCTGATTTACTTTAGTTCCATCAATTTACAAAGGGATGAGTTAATGCTACTAAACCCTTGACTGATAAATTGCTTAGTTTTCTGAATGTGTGGTTTAATCTTTTGAAGTAGTTTGTTGTAAACAAGCATCCGTTTACTCTTGTATTTTTAAGCATTGTACTACTAGCATTACTTTGGCAAATGATAGCCTCAGACTGAGACACTCTTTGAAATAACAAAACGTTCCTGGATTGACAAACTAATGTGAGGTAATTAGAGGTGAAAGAGACCCTTTTTATAGCTTGACATTTTGGCGCCGTTTTTGGAGAAAGAGTGTAGCCATTTGTTTCTTTCCAGAGTAGTGTAAGAACTTGTTAGGGAAGAATTGGGTTTTAAAAATGGAAGGTAAGAACCTATGTGTGGAGCATGTAATAGCCCTGCTCCCCTGCCCGCTTTCCTATAGATTTGCTGCTATTTTGTTTGGGTAAAATCTAGCAGTTGATTTGTGTGCATGACTAAGTAGAAAAAGCCAGAAAAGAATTCCAAACCTCTACCCAAGCCAGAAAAAGCTAAGGGGTCGTTGACCCTTGGCCGATCAACCTTCATAGATGAAATCTTCAAGAAATATCAGGACTATTGCAGGTCTAGAGAACTGAAGGACGAAATATTCCAGATGGTAGCTAAACCAAATGAAACATTAGATGAGTATGTGGAACATTTTCAGTATAATCTTCAAAGATCTCCTTATGCATCACTACCTTTACCTGATAACATTGTGTTAAAAACAACATTAATTAGGGGCATGAAGGAACTATGGATTGAAACATTAAACATTATGGCAAAGGAGATATTTATCAGGAAAATTTTGTTGACATTATTGACTTATGTATCAGGAGCTCGAGAGGCAGCATAAGATTAAAACCGGAAGAACATGATCGGTTTGTAAGAGATAATAAAATTTCGACAGAAGGAGTAACGCGTGCAGAAATTGGAAATTTATTGGAAAATTTTAAAACTGATATACTAGGGACGCTAACTACACAACTTGATGTTATGCAGGCCAAATAGAAGCAAATGGAGGCAGAACAGAATTTGGCAATCTTCTGTCCCCGATGCAGGAAGAAACATAGCCATAAGGAGTTTCCACTATATGCAGTCCGAACATGCGCCATCTACACAAAATATCACCTTACGGAAAACTGTCGCTCACTTCCCAGATTAAAAGCAGTATATAAGGAAGCAGAAGAAGAGCCAGAATCGGTATATTTTCTCAACCAGCGTCGTCAGTGGCAGTCGCGACAATCTGTTATGTTTTCAAACCCAACCTATTCTTTTTAGTCTCCGTAGTATAATGCTCAACAATATAATATGTGGCAAAGTCAATCCCAACCCCCATTTCCAAACTGGTCACCACAAGCGTTTCCTTCATCAACCCCGTGGCTGAATCAGGCAAGCCAATATGGTTGGCCGAATCTTCCCTATACCCCTCCATATTGGCAAAGTAATGCATACCCACCACAATGGACTCCCCCTTCTTCACAAAGTTCAGCCTGGCAGACAAACTAGCAGAGACTGATGCATCAGCCAGTAGGAACCATGCCGCTCCCTCAACCTACACTGCTAGCCTTACAACAAAATCCCCAGTCTAATATGAGACCGCAACTTCCATCCCAACCCAACCCCAATCCAAATAACAAACCGGTACAATCTGTCCAAATAGTAGAAACATCATAAATAGGAGCTGATCTAAGGGAGTGTAATGATCTTTAGCTAAGATCTGGGCGTATTATTGAAACTGAACGAGATAAGACAACCCATGTTGAAAATTAGTTACCTAGAGAACATCTATCACAAGAAGAGGATGTGAACAAACAACAAACTCATAACTAAACAACCACATCCTCTCCCCCATTCCTAGAACGATTAATCATACCTCGACCTACACAATATCCTGATTTTGACATTCTGGGAGAATTACAAAATTTGTACATAAAAATTCCATTCCTCCAAGCCATTCAAGACATTCCGATATATGTAAAAACTATCAAAGAATTCTGTGTAAAGAAATCAAGGAGGAATATGGCAAATAATCCAAGAGTCCAAGTAGTTGGCACTCTATCTGACTTATTATCAGGAAAAGAAACACCCATTAAATACGAAGACCCAGGAAATCCAATAGTCACCGTACAAATTTATGGTCAAACCTTCCCTAATTCCTTAGTTGATCTAGGAGCTGCAATCAACATCTTAACAACTACTACTTGCCAGAAGCTAGGCATTACATCTGTAGAACCCACTTCTACCTTGCTAGAGCTGGCTGACCGATCTGTGGTTAGGCCAGAGGGCACACTACATGATGTCATGGTATCTGTTGACTCCTGGGAATATCCGACCAATTTTCTGATAATAAATCCCAAAAGCCGACTTGATGGACACCCATTGATTTTAGGTAGACCTTGGCTTGCAACTGTCGATGCCTATATTGGCTGCCGACAAGGCAATATGACCATAACGAGGGGAGTGAATATCAAGAACTTAGCCTTATATCCTCCAGCACAGCCAAGTGTCATAATGATCAAAACTAATAAGCACCCTGTATCATACCTTACTGACAACATTAGATCTCCATTAACTATACAAGAGGCACTTGATTTTAAAGATCAGATAGAGGACGATGCCATTAATAAATTTATTAGTCAAACTGAATTCAGATCCCGCACGCAGTGTCACATGATAGAGGCAACATTCAATAACGAATTAGAAGAAGATCCTCTTAAAGATACACATGATCAAACGATACCTGTTACCTCTATTCCAAATAGTTAAATTGTGGAAATCGAACCGGGAAAAACCTTAAACATTAATGCCAGCCTTACCTCTGAACAAGAAACTAAGCTCATCCATCTGTTGAGGAAATATAAAGAAGCATTTGCATGGGACTATCCTGATATGAAAGGAATTGACCCCCAATTATGTACCCACCACATTTATATAGAAAAAGATGCGAGACCTATTCGCCAGCCTCAGAGGAGACTTAATCCTCATCTAAAAGATGTGGTAAAAGCTGAACTTCAAAAACTTTTAGATGTCAATTTCATCTATCCTATCTCCAATAGTAAATGGGTCTCTCCTCTTATGGTGGTACCAAAAAGGAATGGAAAATGGATAATTTGTGTGGACTACAGAGAACTAAATAAAGCAACACAAAAAGACCATTTCCCCCTCCCTTCATCAACCAAGTATTAGACACTTTGGCAGGAAAGAAATTCTTTTCTTTCCTATGGATTCAGCGGATACAATCAGATTCAGATTGCTCTTGAAGACCAAGACAAAACCACTTTTACTTGTCCTTGGGGAACATTTTCCTACAGAGTTCTACCTTTTGGCTTATGCAATGCTCCTGCCACATTCCAAAGGGCTATCCTTAGCATTTTTGCAGACTTAATAAATGAAGGAATTGAAGTATACATGGATGACTTTACACCGTATGGAGACGATTTCGATCCAGCATTGGATACACTAGAAAAAGTCCTACAACGCTGCATTGCTACCAGGCTTTGTTTAAGCCATGAAAAATGCTATATGATGATGACTAAAGGACTTATTCTAGGACACTTTATTTCAGCAGCTGGCATTCAGGTAGACCCAGCCAAAATCCAAATAATTTTTCTTATTCCCACTCCTACCACTCAAACTGAGGTACACAATTTTCTTGGATTTTCTGGCTATTATAGGAGGTTTATAGAACATTTTTCGCATATTGTTGCACCTCTGTATGCACTAACTGGTAACATTGATTTTCTTTGGATAGAAAAAAGTGAATGTGCTTTCCAGGATCTGAAGAAGCTTGTGTCCATAGCCCCAGTACTTCGAGGACCAAATTGGGATTTTCCATTTCAGATATCATCTGATGCCTCAGATACATCCATTGGAGCAGTGCTTGGGCAGGAAGAGGATAAAAAACCATATGCAATTTATTATATTAGCAAAAATTTATCCCCTGCGGAATTAAATTACACTGTTACTGAGAAAGAATTTCTAGCTGTAATACATGTTGTCAATAAGTTTAGACATTACATTACTGGATATCCTGTTATCTTGTATACAGATCATTCTGCCATCAAATATTTAGCAGACAAGCCTATCACAAATGGTAGAATAACTAGATGGATGATTTTATTGCAGGAATTTGATATTACAATCAAGGATCGACCTGGAAAAGAAAATCCTGTAGCCGATTTTCTCTCAAGAATGCCAAAGCCAATCGATGCAGCAGCAATGGAAGATCAATTTCCAAATGAGCATCTATTTGTTGTGGCTGTTCAAACACCCTGGTATGCTGATGTTGCCAATTACCTAGCAGTAGGTAAACTACCGAAACATCTAACCCCTAATGAGCGGAAATAGATTGTTCAGAGGAGTGCTCGATTCTCGTGGGTTGGAGGATACCTATTCCACACAGGGGTAGATATGCATATCAGAAGATGCGTTTGAGAGGATGAAATCTTCGACATTTTAAAATCCTGCCATGATGAACCTTGTGGCGGACATTTCGCCGATTGCAAAACTAGACATAAGGTGCTACAAACAAGGTATTATTGGCCTACAATTTTCAAAGATGCAAAGAAATTCGTCCAAGCTTGTGACAGTTGACAGAGAGCAGGACGCCCTGGTCAGTCTGATGAGATGCCCTTGAACCCACAATTAGTTATTGAACCATTCGAACAATGGGCCCTTGATTTCATCGGGCCAATTAACCCATCTTTAAACCAGAAAACATATATTTTGGTGGCAAAATAATATGTCACCAAATGGGTTGAGGTAGAGGCATTACCGAGAGCTACAGAAGATTCTGTCATACAATTCTTGTTCCATATATTTGTGCGTTATGGCCTTCCAAGAGATATAATTACAGACGGTGGACCACAGTTTGTTGGGAACAAAATAGCTGCAACACTCAAAAACTATCATGTCCAGCATAAAATCACTACTCCATACCACCCACAGGCAAATGGCCAGGTAGAAAGCAGCAATAAAATAATATAAGCAATCCTAACAAAAAAAATTGCGTCACATAAAAGTGATTGGGCTGCCAGACTACCAGAGGCACTGTGGGCTTATAGAACAACATGAAGTACCAATGGTTACTCACCTTATCAATTGGCATTTGGCAAGCAACCCATTTTTCCCATAGAATTCGAAATCCAAACACTGCGAACAACACAGGAAGTTGGCTTAGATTTAACTGAGGCACAGATTAATTGATTACAGCAGATCAATGAGCTCGATGAAATCAGGCTCTCTGCACTCCAAAACACTGCACTTATCCAATAGCAGCGAGCTAAATGGCATGATGCTCTCATTAAAAATAAAGTCTTCCACGAAGGAGACTGGGCACTTTTGTACGATTCCAAGTTTCAGGACTTTCCCGGGATACTTCAGACTCGTTGGGTGGGAACATACGAAATCCAGAAGGTACATGACAATGGTACTCTTACTCTAATCACTATTGACAGTTCCGGATATGCCTTCAAGGCGAATTTCCACCGAGTTCATCTTTATCGCAAACCACTCACTCGGGAGTCCTTCTACCAGTAGCTACGTGAAGACTCTGATATGGAAATTTTGGGGGAGGGAGAGAAGTCTTCCTCACCTGTGATTCATTAAATAATTTACCTCTTTTCACAGTTTGTACATAATTTCTTTTGTTTTGTTTTTGTACATATTTTTGAATCAAACGCTTTGCCGTCACTTTTCGAAGCAGCAACAATGTTATTATTTTTGTTGTTCCTTTTCTCAAAGGGACAACATTTTCGTTCTGCTGTTCCTTTTTCAAAAGAACAACACCTTTTGGATCAGCCGTCATTTTGCTCTTTTTCTTTATTTTTTCTTTCTACTGTTCCTTTTCCAAAGGAACAACAATTTTTCTTTTTTCTGTTCCTTTTACAAAGGAACGACACTTGGGTGTCTTGCTGTTCCTTTTCCAAAGGAACAACATTTGTGTTTTTTTCTATTCCTTTTCCAAAGGAACAACGTTTTCGATTTTGCTATTCCTTTTCCAAAGGAACGACATTTGTGTGTTTTGTTGTTCCTTTTCCAAAGGAACATCTTTTCTGATTTTTGTTGTTCCTTTTCCAAAGGAACAACGTTTCCGATTTTTGTTGTTCCTTTTCCAAAGGAACGGCATTTGTGTTTTCTGTTGTTCCTCTTCCAAAGGAACAACATTTTTGATCTTTGTTGTTCCTTTTTCCAAAAGGAACACCACT
Organism: Pinus tabuliformis; assembly: GCA_031772625.1. Lineage (NCBI taxonomy): Eukaryota > Viridiplantae > Streptophyta > Pinopsida > Pinales > Pinaceae > Pinus > Pinus tabuliformis. Next base: position 26,155,702 of record CM062813.1, read on the forward strand.
TGTATTCTTTTGCTCTTCCTCTTTGAAGCAACAACATCCTCGTATTCCTTTTACTTATGCTTGCTCCCCTTGCTGTTTTAAATTAAGGATGCTTACTGTTCCTGTTCTTTCAAGTCTTTTGGAATACAACTATGCACTTATGAAATGGATACAAAATCACAACATACTGAAATCAGGTGAATTATAAAATAGTTATTTTTATAAGAAATTGCTCTGAATTGGTAAAAGGACAGAGGGAAGGACACACTTACCCATTATCTTTTGTTGTCATTGCTTCACTAACTCTGCTCTGATTGGTTATCTTTATCATGTTGGTTCCTTTTAAATCCTCTTTGATTATTATTCAGGAATAGGAGCAAAGGGTTTATATCTTCCTATTGAGATTTAAGAATTCTTCCACCATTCCTACTCTTAAGGAGTGTCGAACCACCCTTTGTGTATAAATGGGAAAGTACTTTATGAAAAAGAAAGAAAAAAAAAAGAAAAAAAAGAGCAAACTGACTTGTTTATATAAAGATGTCAAATGCAAGATAGGGGGTCTCATCAAGAGCCAGCCTACCATGATCATGAGGAAGAAAGTGAAGTGGCATTTCCACTATGGCCACCACACCAGGGATATGGTCCAAAAGGTATATCAAATAAAGAACCCTTGGAACAGGAGGTCTCATCACGAGCCGGCCTGCCCACCTTTCGCTCCTTCCTCATGAATGGCATTATGGCTAACTGGTCACCAAGTTAGCATAATGGCCTACATTTTGACATCACACAACACTTCCTAAGCATACACAAAGGATTATGGTTCCATGGGTGAAATAAACAACTCTGCCAAGGTTATGGACACCTGTCGGCAGTAGAGCACTATTAATGGTATTTAAGTCACATTATTTACACCAATGGGAAGTTATTAGCACCCTTCTATTTCTTATACCTTAGTAATCAATCACATAAGACAAATGTATATTATTTTCCGAACCGTACAACGCATGTAAATCTATTATCACCAATCATGATAGAACAATTGACAATGACTGCATGAGAATCGGTATGTACAGTAGATGTCCTATCCTCCCAGCCTCGCATCATATAACAGCAGTCTCTTACGTATTAAGCGATCCAACTTGACACCTCGATTTCGGTAATCTACTACTTTTGTAAACATGGCATATTGCCATACGTTGTTCCTTTATGACTCTGCTTCAGAATAGACTGGCACGCTGCTCCTTTATTTGATGGTCGGGACGGCCTATCACATTGTGGGGGGGAAGGTTAACCTCATCATTCCTTGGATGACGTGTCAGACCGCTATTCGGGAAACTGCGTACTTGGGAATAACACGGCTCAACGGTATACTATTTTTTTATTTTTTGCATGATTTGTTGTTCCTAAGCCATTTCCATTGTATATTCTGTAGCATTAGATTTTGAAGGAGTATTGTGTCTATCAGCCTCTCTATGTTTTAACAACGTGAACAACTTTCGTTCCATTGTAAAAATTCTGAGATTTTACAGCGAAACCATAAACATGGGAGGGATATCAATTCGGAGAAAACCTCAGGTGTTAACAGTCTCTGATGCTGCACAGGAAATCCTGGCAAGAGCCGGGTGGCTAACTTATCTCAATCGCTTACAGGAATCCAACGAGACTGTAGCAATTGAATTCTTGCAGAACTTGCAAGAGGATCACTCCACAGTTAGGGGGAGACACATAGCAGTCACCGATGACATAATTGCAGAGGTCTTGGGACCGCCAGCCACTGGACCTGTATGGACGCTAAAGAAGGAGAGATTGCAGAAGTTATAGAAACCTTCCAGGAGGAAGGCCAGAGCCTGACAATTAGAGGAAAGGGGGTTCTGCCAGCAGCATTAGGAGAACCGTGGGTGGAATTCGCAAAGACCATTCAAATCTACATCACCTGTGAATGAAGAAAAGACATGGTAAGACCACGACAGCTTAAACTTTTAGTTGTGCTAAAGCAAAAATGCTCTGTAAATTTACCTGCATTTTTGAATTCATTACTACATGATGTTGCACGGAGCATGAAAAAGGCACAGCATGTAGAATTAGTTGTTAGTCATCATGGGTTGATACGGTTAATAGTTAGCCATAGCCTTACCTAATTGCCATGATAGATGGAGGATTGACCACACCATCCCCAAAACGTAAACATGCCACCAGTACACCTGAGTGTCCAGAAAAACGAAGGAAATCATTCCGACTAGCACGGCTACAAGGGAGGCTGGAGAAGCCCCAAGGAAATACCAGCCAACCGGTAGAGATAGAAGATACAAGGATGAGAAACCCCCACGATTAGAAGGAGGAGACAATGAGAAAGTAATGCAGGAAAATGAGGAAGGAGAAATGGAGGAAGAAACTGAGCAATCTGAGCAAGAAGAGGAAACAGAACAGCAGGAAGGTAACCCAGTGTAGGATCCATTAAGAGAAGATGAATTGGCCAAAGTTTTGGCCAATATGGGTGAATATGGCCAATATTCCAGCCCATCAGATTTCCATGCTGAAGAGGAACCAAAAGAACACTCTGCTTAGGAGGGAAACGCACCTGAAGAATCACATGCAGAGGAGGTAGAAGAGGAGAGTCAGCCTGTTCATGATGAAAACATGACAGGAGATGTAGAACAGGAACAATCCGTTCCTAGCCAAACGACACCAGAGGAAACTCCAGAAGAAGGGGGGGTAGAAAAGGAAGTCACCTAAGAAATAACAGAACTAGCTAGGGTTCTTGCCCCAAAGCAGCCAGAGCAGAGCAACAAAGAAGCACCCCAGAGAGAAAATCAGGAAATTAATCCAGGTCATAGTCCAGGCTGCAGCAAACAGTCTTTTGTTCCCTCTAAGGAAATTGAGTAAATTAAGAAATTACGGAAAGAACAGCAAAGACTACTGAATGTAATAGTTCAGCTTCGACAGCAAATCAGGATTTTGAAAGCAAGGAAAAGGGTAAAAAGGAATTCGGGAAGGAAACATGAAATTACTCTAGAAAAACTTAAGACAAAGGATCGGAGGACCAGAGTCCACCCTGCTATTCAAAACCCTGTCAAAAAGCGGGCTGCTGTTCCAAATGTTGTTGAGAAGCAAACTGCTATTCAAATTAAAAAGGAACAGCATGATATATTGACCTGTGATAAGGAAATTCAGATAGAGGCACCACCCTCGGGAGTGATAAGGGCCATGAACGCAAGACAACGCAATAGGAAAATTCAGGTAAAACTCCCGGTCTCCACCGCCGCATGGGAAAGAGATCCGAGAACAGTAACCCTACGAGAGGGTTTGACGCAAGCTCAGCAAGCAGCAGAAAAGCTCATAGAGCAAACGGTCCCTCAAGAAAGGTATGAAGAGCTACAGCAACAGCTTAGGAATGTCAATCTATCCGAAAGCGAGGCCTTTGAAGGGTGGCGAAGGGAAGAAGAAAAAGTCGCGAAGGTAACTCGTAGGTTAGATATAGTTATCAAGCAGATGCATACCTTATGTTCTTTGTACAATGACGTCCTAGCATGTAGAGCCCCTGCTAGGAATTATGCCTTGTTTTTAATGGAATGATATTTGCAATTGAAAATAAAGGCTGTTAAAGCAGGTGCTCCCATACAAATTAATACCATCAATGATTTTATAAACTGTTGTAAGCACTACGGGGTAAAAGTTAAAAGACTACTATGTGAGTTTTATTTACATAACCTTGTATTAGACCGGAGACTGAGCTGAACCCTGGCCCATTTGTTGGGGATATACAATTACAGGCATTTATTTCATTTGGGGTTAATCAAATTAAATGGCTTAAAGCCTATAATGCTTTCCAAAGGCAAGAAAATGGATTAGATTTGTGGGTAAGAGTTGAGCCTAGGAATCCAGTACAATTGTGGAGAGAACATAGGAACCTCATGAAGACTCCAGGTGTAATTGAAGCATTAGGACCCATTCACACAGCAATCAATCAACAAGGAATAGAATACTTTTTCACTATTAAAGACCTTGCCATTGAGCAGCTAAATTTCGATATCAGATCTCTAATCTGAATATCCAACTTAGGGAGCCATTTAAGTATGAAAATTTTAAGTTAGCCGAGAACCGCTTGCACCTCTATGGCAAAGTCATTTTGAGGGCAGGGCCATCTTGGTTAGGATATAGGTTCCGGAGTCCAATTATTTGGCACCCTGCACCTGAGTACCAAGCCCTGTATGAGATGCCTGAGGGTCAGACAGGCCATTTCTTTGAACACCTAGTTATGCATCATGGCTGTAGACCTCCACATGAGATTCCATCTCCAGCCTACTCTCTCCCTGCCTTACATGTCAACTACAATGTTTTCATGAGGGCATGAAAAAGGGTAAGCAGGGGGGTGTGTGGAGTACTAAAGAAGGTATGTTTTTGGTAATTATTTCAGCATCTTTTCATTAGAACTTACAAACCTTTTGCATCATGAACTAGGAAAATGATAAGGGATTGTAATAAAACTTGTGAGATTAATGTGCAAAACGAAAACACTGACAATTGTCATTTTCTTATGCAGGAAGAAGGAAAAATGAAAAGTTGTCATTCCAAAGGAGAGGACAAGGACGGGTTAACTGTTGTCCCTTTGATGGGGAACCGTATGCAAACAAGGCAAAACAAATCAAAGTGAATCAGCCTTGGAAAGGAAGTGGAGATATCGGCTCGGTGCAAGAAAGAAAAGAGATAACTAAGGACTAACGGTTCATCGAATCCCTCAGGATCCCTTGATCCTGAGGGATCGCTGCTTTAACTATTTTTTGCACCTAGACATCTCCGCCTTCACCATTATAAAAGGGGTAGCACTGTTAGCTCGGGGGGTCTGTCGAGTCCTTATGTTTTATGTAATTTCTCTTAAGATTGAAACTTTGATCATCGAGTCTCGTTGAGAGATGATCTACTGTAATTCCATCTTATGCATTAATACAAACTTGGTTGCTATTTCATCTCTGAGTCTGGAATAACTTCAAGCAGTGTACCCCTGGAGGCTAAGGGCCCGGCCCTGGAGGACACTTGCTCCTGTACTATTACATTTGGCTTATGCATGGTTTTCTTATCATCATTATTTGGTAATCTGATATGTTTTGTTAATTTACATCACATGCTCTGTTACGTTTGATTTGTTAAAGTTTCTAAAGACAGAACTATTGCATTAACGTGGCAACGTATCACTGTTCATTTAAGTGTTGATATAATACTATCGGTCTTTACAGAATATTGTTACTATTCAATTACAGAGCCTCTGTGCTGTGCACTTATTCATTGATATTACGGAATTCATCTTAGCGATTATGTTCTTTGCGATTGTTGGATCTATAGAAATTTTTGTTCCATTCTGAAACACGGTTGTAATCTTTTATAACTGAGATTGATAACTAGTCTACCAAGGTCAGGTTACTATTAAGGTGTGTCGTGTGCATATATGGTTTTCAAAGCGTTGTTCTATAATTCATCATTAATCAGTGCTGTTCCATTTTGGTGTGTTGTTCAATTCGTCCTTAAGAGTGAAGGATTGCCATTTGATTCCTATAGGTCACGATTCATGCATTTGATCTTGTAGACTAAGGTGTTACTGCTTGTTAGACTTAGTTGCTGTTATAGTTTCTTGTTTGTTGTTCCATTTCATATTTGCTATTCTATTCCTTAATTGTTGTCCCATTTCTTATTTTCCATTCCATTTCCTATCATTTGTTATTTTGGTGTGAAGAACGATCCAAGGCTGTAGTGAGCACTAACATTTACTGTCCGGCTCCTAGATTCACGATCTGTTCTCTGATTTACTTTAGTTCCATCAGTTTACAAAGGGATGAGTTGCTACTCCTGAACCCTTGACTGATAAATTGCTTAGTTTTCTGAATGTATGGTTTAATCTTTTGAAGTAGTTTGCTGTAAACAAGCATCTGTTTACTCTTGTATTTTTAAGCACTGTACTACTAGCATTACTCTGGCAAATGATAGCCTCAGACTAAGACACTCTTTGAAATAACAAAATGTTCCTGGATTGACAAACTAATGTGAGGTAATTAGAGGTGAAAGAGACCGTTTTTATAGCTCGACAGAGGCCAAGATTAAGGGATTGAGGCTTACAACCATGCAATGTGCATTTCTAGAGGCCTAAGAGGCAAGATTATGTAGTTGAGGGCCACAGTGAGGAACGCTTACCATTGTAACTATGCAATGCACAGTTCTGGAGGGAGACTGGGTAGTAGGATTGCATAGTTGCACAGTTCAAGGAGCCAGGGAGATAGGTTGCATATTAGGGTTGCGCAATGTGCAAAAAAGGACTGGTTGGGAGGAAATATTGTGTAGTTATGGTGGTCATGATTTCAGGATTGAGCACTATAACTACACAATGGAAAATTCTAGGAGGTGATGATTGCACATTATGAAGTTCCGTGAGGCAAGGATGTAGTGTTGATGCTTGCCAGTATGCAATGCAAAGTTCAGGAGGGTAGAGTGAGCTCATTTTGGTCGCACATGAAACTTTCCATAATTTGACTAAGTGTGGGACCAGTGAGGCAGAGATGAAACCAAGGTAGGACTTGAACATGATCACACACTCATAACCATCAATGACACAAGATAGAACTCTCAATACTCAGAAACAACATGATCCCCTTGATGTGACAACAAAACAATAATCTCATCCAAGTGTGACACTTAAGATACACTTTACGACGATTGTGAAGACACTAGTACGACAGTGCATAAAACTTCAAGAATTAGTATAATACATGTCTACATGATAAATAGGAGCCATTGGTACCAAATTTTCCTCTTGAAATGAACCGTAAGTCCAGTTTTATAACATGCGACACTTCCCATGCCAAAAGACAACACTTGTGAAAGAAAGTGAAAGTGAAAACGACACTTGGAAAGGTTTAAATAAAATAAAGGTGACACATGCCAAAGCAACGATAACATGAAAATGAAAATTATTAAATTGAATGTAAGAAAAAAATATAGTTCCAAACATGAAAGTGACACTTCCGAAAATAAAGGTGCGCCAGAGAAACAGTTGAGAAAACTCATCAAAATGGAAGTACAATTGCAATTAAAGTGAGGAAGATTGTCAATGGATAGTGCACACTAATTGTTGACATGCATTTTGTAGTAAATTGTGCTTATGGATTGCATAATCACTATCATTAGTGATTGCACAAGCCTTACCTTTAAGAGTTTTGTAATTCATATCTAAGCTTGAATAGAAAGAAGTTGTTGGTAAATTCCTTGAAAACAGAACATGTGTGAGCAAGTGGGTATGGCACCTGGAAGAAGACTTAATAATTTACAAAAAATTAGACGATTATGAAGTAACCATAGAATGAAAAATTGCAAGATCCTCAGTAAGTTCAAAAATTCAAGTTTAAGCAAAAATTTGGAGGGTGTTTGTCACAATGAAAACATGTCCATTGCATTTCCCTTGAACATGGAACCTATTTGCATCATTTCCTCATAATTGGGTTTTACCTTTCCTAGGATTCATACCATACATATGAGCCTATGCACTTTTTCGGTTGGTTACTCTTCGAATCATTATGGAGCATGCCTCAAAGCCTCCTATATTTTTACATAGTAGCACATGGAGCTCATTAATCAATGTTTCCAAGTCACTTTTGTGTCATGAAACTATATATTCAAAGGAAGTGTTAACCTTAGTCGGCCATTTGCAGTCATATCTCAATCTATTCTATGTTTATTAATGGGAGATACATTAAGTACCTCCTTCAATGGGTATTCTCCAATCAACTACAGCTCAAAATCTAAGAGTTTGATCTAGAAAATAGTATTACCTTGGATCTTGCAAACCTCAGTGGCAAGATTCATTGCAATCAACAGTGGTTTTACCTCATTGATTCCTAATCATTCGATTTCATGAGTATTCAATATCATCTCATTTATTCACACTTAGTGGACTATGTTAGGTATCTGTTGTAGTGTCTACAACCACCCTCCAAAATTTTTCCATAGCTTTATTTTGGAGCCTCCCTTCCAACCTTCACAACCGCTTGCCTTGCTTCATCAATCTCACAAGCTTCATTGTTTTTCTTGCACAAAGGTAGCTTGTCGATCACAGCTTGATGAATTCCCCTCACAGGTTGTTCACCAGGACTTGGTCCAACTGTAGGCTGAGTAGCTTCCCCAAGCAATGTGCGCATTTCTGGAGGGAAAACAACCTTCCCTCCAGAAATTGCACAATCCTATCTGGCAGCCTGTTGGGGTCAAGAATTGTGCAATTCTGTCAGTCAGCACTCATAGTGGAAATTGCGCAATTTTTCCTAGCAGGGCTGCTTAGCTCAAAATTTGTTCAAATCTAGGTAGCAGTCAACTGCTCTGCCCAAAAATTGTGCAAATATTCTGGGCAGTCAACCCAGCTCCCAGCCAGAAATATGCATTTCCTTCAAGTAGTCAAACAGCCTCTTGCATGTGCAATTGAGTTGACTGGTTCCCTCCAGGAGCAAGAAAAACAAACTTGCATGCATGGGCTTCTTCTCTAGAGGTAGCATGCAAAAGAATCCATTGTTTCAGGGATCTACTTTTAGCAGTTGGAGGTTACATGAAAGGATCATTTCAGAAAACTCCCTCCAAGTGTCGCTTTCCCTAGATTTGTGGCATGCGTATCACAACCTCGATGTTATCAAAACTCATCAACCAGATGCCACAGATCTCATTCCTCACATCAACCTTGCAGCTCTGACATCCCACATCACATCCAGGAGTAGTCGGCATATTCAACTCAGTTGTTTTGGGGTAAGCCCACTTTCCATGGCTTGTGTTGCATTTCTGTCGCTTTTTTTTTTCTCTTGTATGAGTATTGTTTGCTTGTTTTCTTTGAACGATTGTTGCCATTTGCATATATATTAGCTTTTCCTAGCAGTGTTTCAGTTTTCATTGCTATCTCACTGTTGTTGCAGGCATGAAATTGTTTTTCACGAACGGTCGTCGATTCAGCGACTCACCTCACCCACATGCATGTTGTTCCCTTTTTTGAATCTATAATTCTTTGCTTGCATGCATGATCATTCACTTATGCTTACACTCAGTATCACCATGAATTCACACTCACATTCACTTTCAGTTGCCTATCGATGGACTTGGGCAGCCTTGGCCCGGACTCTGCCTCACCAAGACAGCATTACACAATCCTGAGAGGGAAGGCTCTATCTTCCTCTCAGGAAATGTGCATTTTTTCCCACTTAATGTCCCCCGTGACTGTTTTGTGCATTTCTGAGGGACAGTGACTGCTGGCCTAGAAAATTGTGCAATGCAGACACTAAGCCTGCAACCATTGTCAGCTAAGCTTGTGCATTGCGCAATTCCAGCAGTCAATAGCCAAATTGGACTGTGCATTACGCAGTTCCAGAAGTCAGTCAGTCTCCTAGCAGCCCAGACTGTGCCTTGTGGAACAAAGTTGCAAGCTCAAGCAGATCCTCTGATGATGAAAGCAACTTTGGAGACTCAAGCTATGAGGTGACGACGTGACATGGAGATCTCGCAAAGACAGAGAATGGAACAAAGAAGGAGTTGCATGTGTTGAAGAAACAACTCAAGTAAGAACATGAAGATGCATAGAGAGAGGAATGAGTTGCATCAGGAACAGGAACAGCAGTGAGCGAAACATGCACTCACGGATGAAACTGCACCCTTAAAAGTTAAAGATCCATCCTAGAAGCTTGCACATAGAAGACATACTGAGCAGTGTTGATGATTGCATGCAAGGAATTCAACAACATGCATGTCATTGCACACACACATGCAATCCAACCCATTCGTCACACTCACCAAGGCGAATACAAGAAGCAATTCCAACTAGAGTTGAACATGTACTTAGGCAAGTTGATGTGCATGACCACCAGCACACACTTAAAGATCAACACAGACACTATGCATCAATGTGTTACCAATTCAGCCACACCCAAGAATACCATGCGCATGTTAACATATGATTTGGATGAAGGAGTCAAACCAATGCACCGGATGCAACAAAGGCAAGAGTTCGCTTCAGCAAGATGGCACCATGGGGTGCATGCACACCATCGCAGATGACCAAGCTTGTCATCAACTCAATACCTTCACCATCACAAGCATGTCAAAGAGTTGGTCTCATCACAACAGACTGAGTGTTAGTGATGTCTTGCATGGCTTGCTCAAGCCATTTTGTCTCACATGAGTACATTTGCATTATAATGTTGAGTCATGTCAAGTGTAAGTCAATTGTCAATAGTTGGATGTAATAGTCATAGAGTAGGTGAAGTGTCATGAGGGTAGTTGAATTATCACAAAGGGGAATGTCAAGGGTCACCCAACCCTTTTCTATAAATAGTCCCTCATAACTCATTGTATAGGCTTTTTGGTCATCCAAGCTTCTGATAAGACTATCTTGGAGAAATCTTGGATAGTATTCTAATGCGCCTTGGCTTCTCCACTACACAAAGCTAGTACATCTCTTTGGAGGAGCAGGCGGATGTGGCTGTAACGTTTCATTATTGGGGCTAGCAGGTTTACATGGATGTATTGTATGATTGGGACTTACACTTCTTTATATAATAAGAGCCAGCACATTTTCATGCATATGTTTTTATTGTAGTTGGACTGCTCCGGTTGCTTAGCAATATATGTTGTTTAACTGACGTAGTTGTGTATGAACTGCTTCGCATGCGATTATATGAATCTTGTTTCAGATGTGATGTTGGTTTAACCATCAATTTGGATTTCCGATCGATCTTATTTCCAGCTTGTGATGCATCTTCTCTCGTGTGTTCCCTTCTCAGCTGAGTACTGCTACAGGTTTCCAAAGGGCGTATTCATCATACCCCCCATGTGTTAGAATCTCTCATTCACCTTCCTTGACTCACTATAGCAGTCACACCCTTGCTTCTGACAGATTTATCTTACTTTCCTTTGTGTGACATCAAGGTCAATGCATTACCTTATGACCCACTGCTGGGACTCCTACACCAAACGGTCTGAGGTCTAACTGGGACTTCTTACCATGGAGATCCCCTTGACATGTTGGTGGGTCTAGTACCACCAACATTTTGGCACTAGAAGGAGGGCCAGATGACATGATGAGTCCTCACATCCATTTTGAATCTCTACACATCTATCATGACTCACTTCCAAGATGCTCTTCCAGAATTTATATCTTATGGAAACGATTTCATCATCCTGAAAAAGCTCTCGGATAACTTGTCTTATAAAACATTTGATGGTGGAGGCTACATAGCCTTGGTTAAGCACGTGGTTAGCATTGTAGGCTCATGCAAAAGACATGGATTCTTTTAAGAATACATGAGCTGCACGTTGTTCATCTACACGCTTCGAGGGCACCCAATGCACTGGTGTGCCACGCTGCCCAAAAAATCTATTCATTCTCTTTCTCATCTGGTCACAGAGATAGATCGTGCTTTCAATCACTTTAACTATAAAGCACTCAACAAAGAAATTATGGAATTAAAAAAAGCACTTGATGAATCCATTGAATATTTTCACACACGCTTTTGTAATCTTGCATACCAATTCCCGAAAGATGATATTGATTGGGAATTTCTCGATGGAAGATTTGAGTATCTTCTTCACGTATGTGAACCCCACTCAGCACACTTCAGTGGTGGAGTTGCGTAATCATAGGCAGGCATAGTTTTTGTCACAAGTGACTGTCCACCCTCACCTCATCAAACACCTCCACCATCGCAGAGTGGTGTGGGAGATCATACACACACCTCGGTTGAACTGTCACATCCTCCCACCCCACTTGCTCTTGATATTTACACAGATTTGGCTTGTAAGCCTGCTAGTTGTCACATGGAATCGTTCCCTTGACCTTCGTCCTTGCATTCTGTTGATCCTCCGGATTGTATTGTCTTGTGTTCTTCCATGTCAGACTCCTCACCTACTATGAACAAGGATCAAGTTGTTGATGGAGTTGGTGTTATGCAACCAACCTGCACCATCATTCATGATGAGTGTGTGTTGGAATCTAAACAAGAGCATGCGGTGAAGGGTGACTCCCTTCTAGTCATGCCTCATCTGCTTCATCCTGACATCCCTTGTGATTCTGCCATTGCTGATTTCCCCTCTTAAAACCCATTTCCGGATGTTTCTATTTCCGATCATTCACAAGACATTTCAAATGTGAGTTTGTCATTTCAGTACAGAGAGGACACATCTTCCTCCAAAAATCCATCAAATATGTCATATGTCATTTTTGAAAACACAGAGGGTGAACATCTTTTCTTCCCATCTACCCCTCTTCCTGATTCATCAAATCATGAGGATGCCGACAAACAACTTGAATTTTCTAATCTTGGTTGTCGTGATCTATCCACTTCCTCATCCGATCATGATGTTGATTCAATCAGTGTTAATCTATCGAAGACATTTTTCTACAATTATCTATCTTTCAACGAAGCTGAAACCCCCTAGACTCTCAAGGAACTTCAGCCTGAGCTGATGGTTATGTCAGGTCCTCCCTATCCTGAGGTTGGCTTCCCTTCTGATTAGGAAATTTTCGAAACACTCAAGGCTCCTCATGACTCGCTTCTTTGCAGTAAAGATAAACCAAACACCCAGATTTCACTTCCTCCACTCAAACTACACAATCCCATCACTCATGCATTAGAGGAATCTTACACAACAAGCACACATGCACAACACAAGTGGTCTACCTTTCTTACATCCACTTGCATGCCACAGTCAAGAGAATGCATACACTCAACATTTGCACACAGTTTTACACAACATCATGGCAGCACCACAAAATGCATGTCATGCACTATGACTCATCTTTGTTCTGTGGTCACTTGTAAGCTCAAAGTGTGTTTATCTTCATTGTCACATCTTTCTTGTTTGCTAGTTCACACAGTTGTCTTGTTCGCAAAACTTTCTTTCACCAACAGGGTCAACCAATACGTCGGTGCCTACGTTGGAAGTATCACTTCATATGAGATAACCCATGCACTGTTAGATTAGGAGTAGGAGTAGTGTTTGCTTTTGAGTTGTTTGCTTGCATGCTTGTTTTCTTACTTGCTTCGTTTGCTTGTTTTTCTTCTTGCTTGTTTTATTACTTGCTTTGCTTTCACTTTTGCTTCTGCTCTTGCTCTGCTTTGTTGTTTGTTAGTTCACTTGTTTCATTTTGTAGTATAGTTTCACATGAAACCATGTATGACTCTTGAAGGAAGCCGGGTAAAGTACAAGAGGCTATGTACCGCTATCACTACTTGGTTATCTGTCACCCTCCCTCTGTATGAAGAAATTTTTACTTTTAGTCCATGAAACGTCGATGGAAAATATGTATTGTTTGAAACCTTGGTGAAAACACAATGCTTGCGCACTAACTAGTGTCACTTACTCTAGTCGTTTGTTTTTGGGTTAACCCTTGTCAGCTCAGTAAAGTAGAGTAAGGTGAGGGGGAAAACCTTAATAGGCACGTCAAAGCTATTATAAACTACTTCTTTGCGGGAACAACCTCTTATGCTCTCAATAAGTTGGGATCCCTCTTCTGCCTTTGAAATGAATAAGTGTTATGCACAATTACAAAATGAAAAAAGTGAAAAAAGTTTGAAGAAACGAAAAATGAATAAGGAGAAAGAAGAGAAAGGATTCCTACACAGAGACATGATGTAAGTAACTTCGTCAGGGTACTAAGCAGGTTTGCTAGTAGCAAAGCCATGCTTGTGTTCCTATGTGACTCTGTCAGGGTATTGTCCAGGCCTACTGGCAGTGGAGAAACACCATATATGAAACTAAGACTCTGACGACTATACTCCTTGTGCACCAATATACCCCTCAACCCCAATCAAAACAACTGTGTTGCCTTGACTTGGAATGTGTATCAACTGACCAAGGGCTTGGTAGATGCTACATCTTATAGTCAAGCAAGTGTTGTTGTGTGTGGAACATGATTGTTCAGAGGTCTTTGTTTCAGCCGGATGTATACCCCAAGAAGTTTGTACACCCCTCCATGCGGGGGGGACTTGTCCCCCCCACGGTGATCCGAGGGGGCCGATCCCCCCCAGCTGGGGGGTCCGGGGGCCAGCGGTCCCCCGACAGGGGCTCGGGGGCAGTGCCCCCGAAGATAAAAACATATGTAAAATTTCCTTGTAAAAGTATAGTAATTTCTAGTCAATCTGGGCCATTCATTAGGCGGATGATCTGACAGTAGAACTTATGTTTAGTTTAGGGTTTTTTGCCCTAGAAGGCACCCCCTCTCTTTATATGAGGGCATTGTATTTGAGGCTGAGATATAGATCTGTATTCTGTGAGCAAGAAACAGAGAGGTGAGACTGTGAGAGAAAACATAGGATATTACAACGGATCTGCTGTAGGTTGTGTCTATTCATTTTACTGAATAATAGAAAGGAAGGACTGGCTATTCGGGGAGGATGTAGCCCAAACTGGGTGAACCACGTATATCTGTGTCTCTCTTGTTTTATGCATTTTCTGTGTTTATATTTCTGCAATATTTTATGTGTTCCATTGCTCCGTAATATATAATTTTATAACAACTGGTATCAAAGCCGAAGGTCTATTTCGCTGATAAACTCGCAGGAAAGAAGGGTTCCTCGTTTGAGTGGGAGAAATGGCGGAAGATGGTAATTTTAGGGTCGAGAAATTTAATGGCCAAAAATTCTCATTATGGAAGATGCAGATGGGAGATTATCTATATAAAAAAGATCTGTACCTACCATTGAGCGGAAAAACAAAGAAGTCGACGTCTATGACAGATGAAGAATGGAACCTTATTGATAGAAAGGCACTCTGAACAATACGGTTGTGCCTCGCTGCATCAGTCGCCTTCAACATTTCGAAGAAAACAATGACAGAGGGTTTGATTCAGGCGTTGTCAAAACTATATGAAAAACCCTCGGCCTCAAATAAGGTATTTCTTATGAAACGGTTATTTAATATGAAGATGTCGGAAGGTGGATTTGTTGCAGATCATTGTAAATGATTTTAATACAGTTACAAGTCAGTTAAGTTATGTAGGGGTAAGCTTTGAAGATGAAGTTAGAGCTTTGTTATTCTTGTGCTCATTGCCAGAAAGTTGGAATGGTTTAGTAATGGCCATTAGTAACTCTGTCTCTGGATCTAGTACTTTAAAGTTTGATGATGTTTTCGGTGCTATCCTTAGCGAGGAAATGTGACGGAAAAGCTCCGGTGAGACATCGGGTAATGCTTTGAGTGCAAAGTCTAGGGGAGAAAAATGGAAAGAGGAAAGAGCTTAGGATATCATAGTAAATCAAGGAAAAGCAGATCCAAGTCCAGATCAGGGATAGTGTGCTGGAAATGCGGAAAGAAAGGACACCTAAAGAAAGACTGTAGATCTCGGAAGGGAAAAGAAGGAGATGCACAACAAGATAACAATCATGAAGCAAATGTGACAGGTGAGGTGTTACAAGATTCTTTGATTCTTTCTTTCGAAAATATTACTGATTCCTAGGTGGTAGATTCAGGGGCCTCATTCCATGCCACACCTGATAAGAAACACTTTCATGACTATGTTCAAGGATATTTTGGACAAGTTCGTTTGGGTGATGATAAACCCTGTAAAATTGTTGGAATGGGTAAGGTGCTTGTAAAACAGTAGAATGGAAACCAATGGTTACTAAAGGAGGTAAGGCATGTTCTATATCTAAGGAAAAATTTGATTTCAACAGGGCAGTTAGGTAGTGAAGGTTGTGTGACAATTGTCACAGATAAAGCTTGGAAGGTCACCAAAGGAGCCCTGGTAATAGCAAAAGGCGAAAAGGTTGGTACATTGTATTTATGCAATGGTATTTCTAACTCTGTAAATGTGATAACTTCCAAAGGAGCAGATGCAGCATTATGGCATCATAGGCTCGGACACATGAGTGAAAAGGGGATAAAGATTCTTCACTCAAGGAGTTTGTTGCCAGGTTTGAAGAATGTTGATTTGGACTTCTGTGAGAATTGCATTTATGGAAAACAGAAGAGAGTCAGATTTCTCAGAGTTGGGAAAGAAAAGAAGAGCAAAAAATTAGAGCTTGTGCATACATATGTATGGGGACCTGCTCAAGTATCATCTCTCGGTGGCTCTCGTTATTATGTTACTTTTATTGATGATGCAACTAGAAAAACTTGGATTTATTGTATTAAGAATAAATCTGATGTATTCGATACTTTCAAGAAATGGAAATCTTTGGTTGAGATTGAGACAGGAAAGAAATTGAAGTCTCTTAGATCAGACAATGGAGGTGAATATTGCAGCAAAGAGTTTGATAGGTACTATTCAGAGCATGTAATTCGCAAAGAGAAGACAGTTCCAAGAGCACCACAAGAAAATGGTGTGTCAGAAAGGATGAACAGAACAATCATGGAGCGTGCAAGGTGCATGAGATTGCATGTAGGATTGCCTTTACAGTTTTAGGCAGATGTTGTAGATACTGTCGTTTATCTAATAAACAGAGGGCCTTCAAGTTCCTTGAACGGTGGTGTTCCAGAGGAAGCATGGATAGGAAAAAAGGTAAACTACTCTTTTTTAAAGCCTTTTGGTTGTGAGGTCTTTGTCCATATTGATAAAGAAAATAGAACAAAGCTTGAGGCAAAGTCAAAGAAATGTACCTTTATTGGATATGGTGTTAATGATTTTGGTTATCACTTATATGATTACGAAAATCACAAAATCATATGGAGCAGAGATGTAATATTCAATGAAAAGGTCTTGTATAAAAATCAGTTGCAGGAAAAGAAACAGGAAAAAGAAAACAAGGAATACGCAGTTCTTGATGAAATCACTGAAAAAGTAAAGGTGCCTGAAAATAATAATAATCAACAACAACAACCACCACAACAGCAACAGGCACCCCAAACACCTAAAAGTGGTGTTAGAAGATCTACTAGGATAAGTAGACCCCCTGAACGATACTCTCCTTCATTATATTATTTATTTTTGACTGATTCTGGTGAACCCGAATGTTATGAAGAAGCAATGCAGGTTGAAAGCAGGAAGAAGTGGGAGGTATCCATGGAAGAAGAGATGGACTCCTTAATGCATAACCAAACTTGGGACTTAGTCAGGTTGCTTGCAGGAAAAACTACATTGAAGAATAAATGGGTTTACAGGCTGAAGGAAGAAGATGGAGGAAAACAGAGGTACAAAGCTAGAATTATGGTGAAGGGGTTTGCACAGAAGAAAGGTATTGATTTTGATGAAATATTTTCTCCTGTTGTTAAAATGACTTCAATCAGAACTATTTTAAGTCTAGTAGCAGCTAAAGATTTGCATCTTGAGCAATTAGATGTAAAGATAGCCTTTCTCCATGTGGATTTGGAGGAAGAGATATATATGCAGCAGCCACAAGGATATGAGGTGAAAGGGAAGGAGAAACTAGTGTGCAGGTTGAAGAAGAGCTTGTATGGCTTAAAATAGGCTCCAAGACAGTGGTATCTAAAATTTGACAAGTTTATGTCTGAACAAGGTTATACTAGATGCCACTCTGATCATTGTGTTTATCTGAAAAAGAAAAATGATGGCAGCTATATTATATTGTTATTTTATGTAGATGACATGCTTGTTGCAGGGTCTAACATGCAGGAAATAAATGTGCTCAAAAGAAAATTGGCAAATTCATTTGCAATGAAGGATTTGGGAGCTGCAAAACAAATCCTTGGTATGAGAATCACTAGAGACAGGAAAAATCTCTAATTAACATTGTCTCAGAATGAGTACATACAAAAGGTGTTGAAAAGATTTAATATGCACAATGCAAAACCAGTTAGTACACCTTTTTCTAGCCATTTCAAACTTAGTAAGGAAATGTGCCCAAAGACCCAAGAAGACATGGCTTATATGTCTAAAGTTCCATATGCATCAGCAGTTGGAAGCTTAATGTATGCAATGGTCTGCACAAGGTCTGATATTGCACATGTAGTGGGAGTTGTAAGCAGGTACATGAACAATGCAGGAAAAGAACATTGGATGGCAGTGAAATGGATTCTCAGATATTTGAAAGGTACTAAAAATCAAGCATTATGCTTTGGTGGTGCAAACATGTCTCTACAAGGATATGTTGATGCAGATATGGTAGGTGACCGAGATAACAGGAGGAGCACTACAGGATATGTATTTATTGTTGGTGGAACAGCTGTCAGTTGGGTTTCAAAAATCCAAATTTTTTTTGCACTTTCAACAACAGAAGCAGAGTATGTTGCTGCTACAAAGGCTAGTAAAGAAATGATTTGGTTACAAAGGTTTATGGGTGAATTGGGTAAGGAGAATGATATGGGCACGTTATACAGTGATAGCCAAAGTGCCATTCATCTTGCAACGAACTCAGCATTTCATTCTAGGACTAAACACATACAGCTCAAGTACCATTTCATACGATCAGTGTTGGAAGATGGAGAGTTGAAGCTGGAAAAGATACACACTAGCCAGAATCCTGCAGATATGCTAACAAAAGTTGTAACCAGGGAGAAACTGAGAATATGCTCAGTTTCAATTGGTCTTCAAGGATGACAATGAAGATGAGAAACAACCAGGTCCAAAGAGGAGTCATTGTCCAGCAAATGAAGTAGCAGTGGAGTTGCTACAATCATTCTCCAAGTGGGAGATTGTTGTGTGTGGAGCATGATTTTTCAGAGGTCTTTGTTTCAGCCGGATGTATACCCCAAGAATTTTGTACACCCCTCCACGCGGGGGGGGGGGGGGGGTACGGAGGGGACTTGTCCCCCCCGCGGGGGTCCGAGGGGGCTGATTCCCCCCCGGTTGGGGGGTCTGGGGGCTAGCGGTCCCCCGGAGGGGGCTCGAGGGCGGTGCCCCCGAAGCTAAAAACAGATGTAAAATTGCCTTGTAAAAGTATAGTAATTTCTAGTCAATCTGGGCCATTCATTAGGCGAATGATCTAATGGTAGAACTTATGTTTAGTTTAGGTTTTTTTTCCCTAGAAGGCAACCCCTCTCTTTGTATGAGGGAATTGTATTTGAGGCTGAGATATAGATGTGTATTCTGTGAGCGAGAAATGGAGAGGTGAGACTGTGAGAGAAAACAAAGGATATTACAGCGGATCTACTGTAGGTTGTGTCTATTCATTTTGCTGGATAACAGAAATGAAGGACTGGCTATTCGAGGTGGATGTAGCCCAAACTAGGTGAACCACGTATATCTGTGTCTCTCTTGTTTTATGCATTTTCTGTGTTTATATTTCTACAATATTTTATGTGTTCCATTGCTCCGTAATATATAATTTTATAACAAGTGTAAATCCAAGACGAGCTGAGATTTGAACAATAATTCTGGAGGTGTTAGACTTTATTTTCACGAACAAGGTCCATTCAGAGAGTTGGAGTTCTACCAGTGTGTCACCAAGTGTTGTAGTGGCTACAACCACCCTCCAAAACTTTTCCTTAGCTTCATTTTGGATCCTCCCTTCCAACCTTCACTAGCTTCTTTTTAGAGCCTCCCTTCCAACCTTCACTAGCTTCTTTTTGGAGCCTCCCTTCCAACCTTCACAATAGCCTGCCTTGCTTCATCAAGTTCATAAGCTTTAGTGTTTTTATTACACGAAGGTAGTCTGTCGATCATATCTTGATGCATTCCCCTCACAGGTTGTTCACCCAGACTTGGTCCAGCTGCAAGTTGAGAAACTTACCCATGAAAATTGTGCATTTTTGGAGGGAAACCAACCTTCCCTCCAGAAATTGCGCAATCCTATCTAGCAACTTGCTAGGGTCCAGAATTACGCAATTCTGTCAGTTAGCACTCACAGTGGAAATTGTGCAATTCCCCCCAGCAGGGCTGCTCAGCCCAGAATTTGCACAAATTTGGGCAGTAGTCAACTTCTCTTCCTAGAAATTGTGCAAATCTCCTGGGTAGTCAGCCCAGCTCCTAGCCATAAATGTGCATTTCCTTCAAGTAGTCAAACAACCTCTTGCATGTGCAGCTGAGTTGATCGGTTCCCTCTAGGACCAAGAAAAACAGACTTGCATACATGGGCTTCTTCTCCCAAGGAAGCATGCAAAGGCATCCCTTGTTTCAAGGATTTTTTTTAGCAATTAGAGGTTACATGCAAGGATAATTTTAGAAACCTCCCACCAAGTGTCGCTTTCCCTAGATTTGTGGCATGCGTGTCACAACCTCGATGTTATCAAAACTCATCAACTAGATGCTGCAGAGCCCACTACTCACATCAACCTTGTAGCACTGACATCCCACATTACATCCAAGAGCAGTCGCCACATTCAGATCAGTTGTTTTGGGGTAAGCCTGCTTTCCATGGCTTGTGTTTCATTTCTATATCTTTTTGTGTTTTCACTTGTATGAGTACTTTTTCCTTGTTTTCCTTGAATGCTTGCTATCGTTTACATGTATATTAGCTTGTACTAGCACTGTTTCAGTTTTCGTTGCTATCTCACTACTATTGTAGGCATGAAACTGTTTTTCATGAATGATCGCTGATTCGACGACTCGTCTCACCCACATGCATGTTCTTCCCTTTTCTAAATCTGTCATTTGTCGTTTGAATGCATGATTATTCACTTATGCTTACACTCAATATCACCATGCATTCACACTCACATTCACTTTCAGTTGCCCATTGGCGAGTTTAGGCAGCCTTGGCCCGGACTCTACCTCACTAAGAGCCTCACCAAGATAGAATTGCACAATCCTTAGAGGAAAGGCTCAGTCTTCCTCTCAAGAAATGCACATTTATGCCTGGTGACTATCCCCCAGGACTTTTTTGTGCATTTTTGAGGGACAATGACTGTTGGCCCAAAAAATTGCGCAATACATTCACTGAGCCTGTAGCCATTTCTAGCTGAGAATGCACATTGTGCAATTCTAGCAGTCAGTCAGTCTCCCAATAGCCTAGACTGCGCCTTGCGCAATCCTGGTAGTCAGTATCCTGACCTCCTGGAAGCAATTGTACAACCTTCATGATTAATCACACAAGTATGTTACAAGTCAGTTCCAAGTTCATTTTGGTTTTCGACTGACAGATTGCTTTACATGAGTATTGCCATGTCTCCAGGGATTGCAGGATTTCATCTTCCTCTCAGCAGTGTAGGTACAATGGTTTCCAAGAGGGCAGAGTCAAAGACACCGTTTAGAGCACACTTGGGGATGTAGTCGATCAAGTGTCTATGAGCTTGCATACTCATGAAGACATCAAGTTGTTCGTAGACAAGGGCATCAAGATATGACAGCAACAACATCACAACGAGTAGCATCACGAACAACAGCTGAAGGTAGAATACCAAATGAAATGAATGCAAGAGGAAGGTTGTTGACAACAAAAAGGTGGAACAAAGTTTCATGCTCAAGCAGATCCTCTCATGACGAAAGTAACTTTGGAGACTCAGGCTATGAGGTGATGGCGTGACATGAAGATCACATGAAGGCAGAGAATGGAACAAAGAAGGAGTTACATGTGCTGAAGAAGCAACTCAAGGAATAACATGAAGCTACACAGATAGATGAATGAGTTGTAGTAGGAATAGGAATAGCAGTGGGTGCAACATGAAACCACGGATGAAACTGCACTTATACAAGTTAAAGGTCCATCCCAACAGCTGACACGGAGCAGACATGGTGAGTAGTGTTGTTGATCGAATGGAAGGGATTCAACGGCATGCATGTCATTGTGCACACGCATGCAATCCAACCCTTTCAGTACACTCACCAAGGCGAAGACAAGAAGCAAGTCCAACTGTAGTTGAACATGTACTTTATCAAGTTGATGTGCATGACCACCATCACACACTTGAATATCATCACTCACACTATGCATCAGTGTGTTACAGATTTAGCCGCACCTAAGAAGACCATGCGCATGTTAACAAACAAGTTGGATGAAGGAGTCGCACCAATGCACCGGATGCAACAGAGGCAAGAGTTCACTTCAACAAGATGTCACCATGGGGTGCATGCACACCATCATGGAAGACCAAGCTTGGCATCAACTCACCACCTTCATCATCACAAGCATGTCAAAGAGTTGGCCTCATCACAATAGACCGAGTGTCAGTGATGTCTTTCATGGCTTTCTCAAGCCATTTTGTCTCACATGAGTACATGTGCATTGTAATTTTGAGTCATGTCAAGTTTAATTCAAGTGTCAATAGTTGGATGTAATAGTCATAGAGTAGGTGAAGAGTCATGAGGGTAGTTGAACTATCACAAAGGGGAATGTGAAGGGTCACCCCACCCTTTGCTATAAGCAATCCCTCATAACTCATTGTATAGGATTTTTGGTCATCCAAGCTTCTGATAAGACTATCTTGGAGAAAGCTTGGACAGTATTGTAACGCGCCTTGGCTTCTCCACTGCACGGAGCTAGAGGAGCACGTGGATGTGGCTGTAATGTTCCACTATTGGGGCTAGTAGGTTTACATGGATGTATTATATGATTGGGACTTACACTTCTTTATATAATAAGAACTGACACATTTTCATGCATATGTTTTTATTGTAGTTTGACTGCTCTGGTTTCTTAGCAATATATGTTGTTTAACTTACATATTTGTGTATGAACTGCTTCGTATGTGATTATATGAATGTTGTTGCAGATGTGCTGTTGGTTTAACCATCAATTTGGATTGTCGACTGATCTACTTTCCAGCTTGTGATGCATCTTCGCTCATGTGTTCCCTTCTCAACTCAGTACTGCTATAGGCTGCCAAGGGATGCACTCATCTCACCCCCCATGTGTTAAAACCTCTCAGTCACCTTCCTTGACACACTGTAGTGGTCACACCCTTACTACTGACATAGTTATCTTACTTGCCTCTGTGCGACATCGTGGTCAAGGCAATACCTTATGACCCATTGCTGGGACTCCTACACCAAACGGTCTGAGGTATAATTGGGACTTCTTACTGGGAAGATGCCCTTGACATGTTGGTGGGTCCAGCACCATCAACAGTAACTTAGGATTCATTTTCATTATTGGTGGTTTTCCTCACGTATATTAATGATATACCTTATCAACTAGTAATAAGGCAATTTCTACCATGCTCGACATCAAATCATATATTTCCATGATGTAGATTTTCACCATCGAGGTTGTGTATAAAACCTTGGGCTAGGGACATATCACTCTTATATGTCACCCTTCCGAAGAATCAATGGAGTTATATATTATCTAATGTACTTTGAGTATTACTCTGGGGAACTTCTCTTTTATGTGTCCATAGTCCCACTGACATATACTGTGACATAGATCCACAATGGATTTGGTGGTGGCTATAATATTTATCTTGTCACATGGATCCATTGTATATCTCTTCTGGCCATGTCCTAGCATTTCATGTCATGGATATATAAAGTATAGTTGGCAGCCATGTTCAATTTCTCTTTATGTCGAGCATGGGTATACCTAACTCAAATATGATCATATTCTTATGGTTGAGACTTGAGTATCCATGTTTCTCTGATACAATCCTTTAGTCCTGGCTCCTTCCTTTCATTTTGAGCTCCATATGTTTGTAATTCATTTTGGCCATCAATTTCTCTTTCGACTGCATGCATGAATGTTGGGACCCTAGAGTCACATTGTGTTGTGTTACAATGCAGACCCTCGGAACATCTAATGTTTCTCAATTTCAGGGTTTGTTATTTTTAATATTTTAGGAAATTATGCAAGAGGGACATAAACCTTTTGGAAAAATACATCTAGGTTTATTCTTCCACATATTTTTAGACTAGGGAATTCATACACTTTGTGTTAGACATACAATTTATGGGTATATTTTGGAAATTGAGAAAGTAAATGACAATACAAGAATATGTTTGGGAACTTAAGAATCTATCCACTTAACATAGAAATACAATGAATTTTCACCTAAAACTATAAACCCATATGGTATGTCATCATGATATATATGAATACTCCATATGACCTTTATTAATATCACAAAATAAGATGAAAATCAAATTCAAACAACATATAATCATTCCATTCAGACAACAAGTTGTATCACCAATAGATGCCATGAAACAATTGTACTTGTATTAAATTCAAATTGGAAATTCAGATTATATAAGAGGTACAGACTTGTATAATAACATGATGATACTACTAACAACCCATCATGTACTGTAGAATCCTAGTCTTTACAATAGCTTTGGATTACAAACCCAATAGTTTTTACCAAAATCTAGCATAGTTTCTATACACATAATCCTCCTCTATTCCATAAAAATGGGCTCTATATATAGGACACAACACCCTAGGACCCTAACCCTAAACCTCTAGTGGTGTCAAGAAACCACTAGAATTTTTACAACTAAAAAATGGTAGTGTGTAATTGTCTACTTCTCAACGTTTCCAGTGTCAAGGAAGGCCTTGGCCTCCTACTCACTCCTCCTCTTGTTGTATGGGTGGTTACTCTATTTGTGTAGGAGAGGGTGACTCAACAAATGGTAGTGTGGATTGTTAAGGTCTATGTTGTGTTCCTATTTTTTATGTTGGTGATGTCTTTTGAGTTGAAGTGGATGTTTCTAGTGATATCGGCTTCTTCAATTCCTTCTAATACCACTTTTATGATGTTGTTATATATTGTGATATGAGGCTCCGATCCTTGTTCAAGGGACACTTGCAATATTGATTCATTTTTATTGTAACTTCCAAATCACTGATAGAGTTGTATTTAATAGGGTGTAGGCCCTTTAATATCTCCTTTACTTTGAACATTATATAAAAGGAGGGTTGTAGGTTCTTGATGATATCTCTTGGTACCACTGCATCTCATTCCTTTTCAAACACTATGGGGTCATTTTTTACTAATTCCAAAAAAAATTGCTAGTCCTCCTTTTGCATGACTATCCCACTTTTTTTTATAAACCTAGTTAAGCCTCCCTTGAATAATGAATCAAATTCTCCCATGATCCCCATCACCATATCTGATATTTCCTTTTCCTTATTCTCCATTAATTCTATAAGTTTAACTTTTTGAAAGACCATATTATATTGTTGGACAATAAAATACCTATCATTGAGTGATAGACTTTTCCTTATTCTCATATGGATATTTTGAATTAACAACTTACATTTTTTTGGATTTTCCTCCAGTTTCATATTCAATCTTTTCACTTTTATTTTGGATTCTAGAACTAATGCCCATTTTTCTTATAACATATAGATTCATTCCAAATTTTCATAATTCAACATATCCTCAATAATCTTATCCTATATGATATGATAAGTCACTTTCAAGTTGGGCCTAAAGGTTTTCTTCCTTCAGATGGCATCCAACTCCCATTTAATTTGATCATATGGCCTCTCATATTCTTTAGTCCCTTTATTCAATTATTCAATTATTTAATTTCCTTTTTATTTTTTCTCCAAATCTTCATCCCTATTATCTAACAAGGCCCTCATCCCGATCATTGCATCATTCATTGACATAATTTCTACATCTCTTACTAGATTCTCTATCAGAGTTTGTATGATGGCAACCTATCCTTTGCTTCTAGTTTTCATATTTTCTACTTCTGATTTTGACAATAGAACATGTTCTTTTTACTATTGGGATTCTTGGGTGGCCATGTACAATTTCTTGACCATTTATTATTATTTTTTTTCAACTTTCATCGGCTCCATTACATGTATTGGATATGCCTCCCATTTTCCCTTCCTTCTTAGGAACTTGATCTCTGTTTTTCTCGTCCAATGCCTTCTTAAATTCTTGGAATTGGTTTTCAGCTACAACCATTTCCATAATTAGTTTTCCAAGGTTTCAATTTTCAGCATCCTGGCCTTCATTTCCACTTTCTCCTTTCTCATATTCTTCGCTACATTGTTGTAGTCTCCCCTCAATATTTTAAGTGATGAGTGAGATTTTTAAGCCTCATTATAGATGACATAATTTGAGGCCTTGGACAAACTATATGTGTCAAGAAAAGGTATCTATGATAGATCCAAGGTGATTTGAGTAGCTTCGTAATCCTCAGTAGAGTTGAATTCTTTTCCTTTAGCTTTCAACACTACTAGGTCAATTTATCTCCCTTATGATCCAAAACTTTTAGAAGTCCAGTGTCTGCCATTTTTCCTATCTCTGTAAGTTGAATTTCTCTCTTTCTCTCTTAACTAGAATTTATGGACATATCTTCAAATTATGAAATGAGAAAGGATGGCTCCCAGACAGTCTGGATGTTAGAAGTGTCCATTTCCTCTTAGGATGTCAAGGTTATTGATGTATGTTGCATCATTATTGGTGTACCTTTAGGTTTTACATGCTTGCTTGATGGGCCTATTATAATACCTACAATTAGTGCCAGAGCTTTATCTAAATCATCTTCTTCCTCATCATCTCCTTCTATCTCCTCTATTTTGGGCCTCTTAGAGCTAGACTCTCCATCCTAGTTTGTCTCCATGTCATTGGTACCAGTGATTTTTGTGCCAAACACCTATAAGTTTGTGGGTATGTCAGGAGGATTACTTCTCTTACTTCTTCAATTTCATTTTGTTGGTTGCTTGCTCTAAGATATGTCTTGGTTGGTGCCTATGTGCAACTTTGTCCTTATCTTTTCTCTAGTTAAAAATCTTATCCAGGGGATCGTATACACATTTTACACCTTATGTGAAGTGCAATACTTCTACTATCTTTTGCACTTTACCTTGAGCTTTCCTAGTTTTGGCTATGAATGGCCCAAACTCTTGTGTTAGATGGAATGTGATTGCCACATTTCTTGATGCAAAGTGAAACTAGTTACTAATAAACCTAGGTTTGATAAGCTCCATTGCAAATATTATGGGTGTGAGGAAACTCAACAGTAAATATGGATTCTCCTCAAAACTATAGACTAACTACTATGAAGTCTTATATGAGGTACCAATCTCCTATTTTCCATATCTCAGTCATCTCTTTCATTTATGTGATGACTCTAGGTAGGGGCTACTCATGGACAAGTTGGTAAAATACTCATATAAAAGATTTAATATAGTATAGGATTCCCATGTTGTTTAGAGTCCTCCTCACGAAAGATATAAATTCAATAGTGGAAAGCATGACATTAGATGAATCAACTAATCTAGGGGTCAAGTGTTCTATGGAATTGTATTTTTGGCAAATGAAGAGGTAGATAATATATGATTGATATCAAAATACATTGGTGGACTGGAAATTCACAAAATCATGGTGGATGGAATCTAATATGTACCCTGGGTAATCCAATAAGGAATAGTTTTTGGTGTCAAGGTGGCATTAATATACTAAGAAACCCAACATAGTTTCATCAATTTATGTGCCTTACTCCATTCCCAAGATGTGATAAATCATGAAAAGAGTCATTTTGGACCGTTAAGAGAAATTTATTATGGAGTAGGGTGGAGCACCTGTCGAAACCACTACTCTGGTCTTGCTTTCAAAATTATAGTGTGGTGGAATTCATAAAGATAATGTATCGTTTCTTTCATGAAATTACTTCTAAACAAGTTTTCTAAGTCTAGGTCTACTTGTACATCTGAATATACTTGGTGGATTTCAACGTACATGTATGCTGTGCTCAAATTCAGATCAAGAATATTATCTTGGGCATCCATGAGTTCTTCATGTGGCTTCTCCATTACTACGGAAGTTACTAACGCTGATTGTGTGACATGCTGGCTTGACTCTAGGATTAGAGAACATGAGATAAGATTATTAAAGGTACAACTGGCTCATCAAATGGACTTGGTAGGGGGTGAAAGATAAAAATCGATATTTGGGACACAATTAGGAATACCATACTCAAGGCTCAAGTTACCGAAGAACTCCTACCAAATTATGTGAAGGTCACAACTGAGTTTGAATTAGTGGGTTCATTTGAGGGTGTGAATATGGGTTTGTTAAAACCTTTGGTGCACATGGTGGTGGTGGTCAATTAGTGAAATGGGTCATTGTTGGTTTTGGGAAATTATGTCTCAGGTGACGGGTCATGATGGTTTTTATTCTGCATGGGCCACCCTAGTTTCTCATGATCGAGGTGTATAAATTTTGAATAATAAACACTTATTCATAGAGATTATCCCGATTATACACTATTGTGGAATACATGCATAATACATAACCTCCTCTACGTTGATCATCAATTTAGTAGCATTAAAAACAATGAAACATCAATCGCATGCACACATTAACATAGTATGTAACCTGGGGAAAGCATACAGCTGAAAACCCCACACTATTTGTATATTATAATGATTGAGAACATGTAACAATACATAGTACAATACTCCTCACAAGTAATCAGTACTATCTCCACCTGTTACACACAAAACTAGCTCAGATCCGAACAAGTCACAGGTTCAAATCTCCTCCGCTGCTTTGCCTGCCTCCACTGCACAATGCCTTGTGAAAATCATGTGAGCACAGGCTATAATTGCCTTGATATTGGCCCACACTACGCAATCCTCATTGGCATAACTCAATCCCATGCATGTGAAAATCTCATGCACAACTTATAGTCACAACTCACCCTTTCACTTACCTCTAACACCTGTCTCTATTGAACTGTCCATGCACTGAGTTAACTGATGTATTCTTTAGTTTCTTTATGAGTTAATAATTAGTGAATTAATTAATAACTCATCACTAGTGTATTCTGCAGTTAGAGTAAATACAACTAGTTCAACCAAGTCAAACTGAACACAACTCCATCAACTCCACATCCAACTCCACAGAACTCACATGCATGATTTCTAACTGAAGTCCTCCATGCAATAGCTCAACTAACACATAAGAAACCACGTGATTCCTGTTGTCAGTTGCATGTGCCACATCCGTAGCTCAAACTAAAGTGCTCCAAGAGAATAAGATAATGTTTAGAGTCCAAATATTACTAAGGGCTAATAATATTTGACTGTTTCTATTTTTAGCCTGGTAGTCTAAAAATAGACTCTGATCACTCCACTGTGAACCAAAAATAGAAGTCCATCTATTTTTCCCAACATGACCAATCATCCATAAACAACATCTTGCAACTCATAGACCATGATCCATATGTCTAAAAATAGACATAGTCTAAAAATAGACTTTGCACCAAAAATAGCCTCCGGGCCCACTTAGTGAAGGTGACTTCTTTCCACTAATATCCATCATCTTATTGCATTCTCAACACTCGCTCTCAAAAAGATATGGATTATCTTCAACCCCTATTCTACAACTCTGGAATGTTCTGCATGCAACACATTTGCCCGGTTCACTTGCTCCAACAACACTTGGAACAAAAACACTCCCAACTGACCACTCTGTTGGGCTAGGAACATACTCTGATGCTGAAGCTCTACCTGCTGCTGACAAGTGCTCCCTCTTTGACATCTGCGCTACTGCAACATCTCCATGCATCTCACACCATTGCACACTTCTCTGTGCCACCTAGCACTGTGCAAAACACTTGTGCCTCTCGCATTGCTGCAGCCTGCGAGCTATGCGTTGTCCTAGGATTCCCTACACTGTCACTCACTATGCCGCTCCATCCGCATCTGTCTCTACCCAATCAGTCAGATCCTGCTACTCCACATCGGGACTCCTGTAGCAAGGTCTCATCCAAGAGGTTGGGTACCTCAAGGATCCTGCCCCTCCTCCTTGGGACGATCAATCCACATCGCCCCACCTCCTACCTAGAGGTATGGCTGCATGCGATCCCTCTGCACACCTGGCTCAAATTTTCACCCTACTGGAGGTCTCTACATGAGTATATGTCTCTAATCGATCTCCTCTCAGCTTCCCTTGTTGTGGCTGCTCCACAACCTCCTGAAATTGTTGCACCAATTGTGGCTCCTCCACAATCGTCTGAGACTTCTTCTGGCTCTACATGTTGAGAGGTAATATACGCTCCCTCTCAACCACCAAGTCTCCATCAGTTGCCTGGATGCTCAAGGCTTTTCATGCATCTTGAACCTCAAGAGCATACAGGTTCTTGACCCGTGAACCAATCTGCTTCACCTGTCTAGTGGTGATGTGTCTAAGGAAAACCTTTCCCTTATTCAAGACTATATCACAGCCTCCATCTTCTAGCATCATGATCGACACCAAGTTTCTCTTCAGTCCTGGTACATACTTGACATCGGTTAAGGTAAGGTGAGCTCCATGCTCCTTTTGAAAAATAACCATGCCTACACCTGAGACACTATACTTCTCATCATTACCCATCGCTATGAGTATCTGGAGATCTTTCTCCTCCAAAGTACTGAACAAACTCTTGTCACCGGTCATGTGTAAAGAAGCTCCACTGTCAAGAAACCAACCACTTCCCACCATGGATGAAACCATGCATGCGAAGAGTGTGAAATCCAACTCAAACTGTGAAGCAAGTGCCTCACCTTCAAATCCTTCCCCAGATCCCTTCTTGGATTTATTCTTTGGGAAATTAGTAGCATAATGGCCCAACTCATGACAACAAAAGCATCTCACTTTTGATTTGTCAACCTTCTTCCCATCATTGGAAGAACTGGATTCGGAAAGAGAACCCTTCCCCTTCCCCTTCTTCACCTTACTCGCTAAGGCACAGTTCTCCTCATCATGCATGGATGAAGAACTGCCTCTGGTGCTCCGTCCGATCTCCTCTTGCACAAGATCTGACCAAAGTCTCTCCCATCCTGGCAATTTCTCCTGACCATTAACAGAGTCCTGATAGGAATGCCAACTCTTCGGAAGACCAAGGAGAGCCAAGCTCACCAAGTCCTCATCATCAACAATAACCCCCACACTTCCCAGCTCATCCCGGCATTGGGTGAACTTCTTGAGATACTGGGGCATACTGTCTCCATTCTCACACTTAATGTTTCCGAGTTTTATCCTTGAGCACCATTCCACCAGCTCAAAACTCAACCGCCTCTGATCTAGAAATTGTGAGAACAAAGTATTTCTCGTACAGAGATTGACTGTATGGGCTTTTACCAGATATCTCACCTTCCAAAGGAAGGATGAATCCAGAGGCTACCTGGCCCAATTACAGACTCTGCCTGAAGAAATAAAATGTAAACACTTTCTGAATAATAGATCCAGGGAAAATTTTAAGAACCCCCCAAATTTATATGTATAATAAATGGGTGAATCTCCATGGTATATAGGAAAAATGGAAGGTGATTTTATCAATAATATAATATGTATATATAATTTTTTGTCGAATCTCTCACCAGGCATGGCGAATATTTTACTCAATTATAAAATCTTGTAAGATCTTGGTGAGTCTTTCACTAAATAATAAAACTTTGTAAGGTCCTAGTGAATCTTAGCATTGTGAACTCTTAGAGAATTTTTTGAAAAGTATAAAACCATATATGACAAGAGCCACATGGTGGCAATATCAATGTTTTTTTTCACATTTCCACGAAATGGAACTTGTTTATAAAATTATAAAAAAGCCAACCAAGTCCCTTATAATATGCAGGTAAGCTTATAACAGAGTCTGATACATTGATCCGGATCTTGAGGGGAGGCCCCTAAGATCTAAAAGATTGAAATGGATCTTGGGGGGAGAGACCCTCAAGATCTGAAATATTGAAATGGATCTTGGGGGAAAGGCCCCAAGATCTGAAAACTTGAATTGCCAGAAAAAAAAAATAGGAGAATTCCCAATAAACAAAACCACAAAGAAACTTTTATTTAAAATAGTAATGGAAATAAACCAGCTAGGGCGATGGTAGCTTATCTCTGAGAAGAATCTTGGGGGGAGGCCCGCAAGATCTAAGAGATTGAAATGGATCTTGGGAGGAGAGACCCCCAAGATCTGAAAACTTGAATTGCCAGAAGAAAAATAAGAAGAATGCCAATAAACAAAACCACAAAGAAACTTTTATTTAAAATAGTAATGGAAATAAACCAGCTAGGGTGATGGTAGGTTATCTCTGAGAAGAGATGTGGCAGCTACATGCCTCTGAACTATAAAGGCTACATTGTGGCGGACAAACTGTCCTTTTGCAAAATGTGACTTGTTACTTATAGTATTTTTCAGTTACAATACCACGGGTCAATTCCATGGATGAATGAATACCATGGGTGGATTTTACAATACCACAGGTAGATGCCATTTACAATACCATGGGTGAATGAATACCATGGGTGGATTTTACAATACCATGGGCAGATGCCATTTACAATACCATGGGTAAATTCCATGGGTCAATGAATAATATGGGTGGATGAGTACCATAGGTTGATGCCATTTTCCATTTGGATCATTCCTCCCTCCTTAAGAAGCAATGGTCCCCATTGCGTAAAGTTCTCTCCTGCGAAGCCTTTGTTGAATATGAAGAGCCACTGAAGATAAGAGTTTGATGTGGTTAACCCAAAACCCTGATAAATGAAGATCCGAGGATAGAGATACCCTGTAATGCTTGTGACTAACTGTGATTCTGATAGTGTGTGGCCTAGCAAATGGACTTCAATGACAAGGATTTTATGCGGTTGACCCATAACCATGATCTTGGTTGCTGATGAAGTAGCAGGTGCCTACATAGCCTGGGGTGGGAGGGCTGTTGTTGGGAAAAGTATCCAATACGGAATGACCCTATCCCACTCTAAGGGTGATAGTACCTCAGCAACAATCGAAGCAAAGCTATCTAAGATTTCTTCTTTATGAAAGTAAAATAGGGGAGAAAGGGATCCACTAACCGATGTCTTTCGCTAATGGTTGATCCAATCTTCTCTCCTTGCTGCTTGCTCCCAGCTCCTTGCTCTTTCACTGGCCCAGCTACACCAAGATCCTGCAAAATGACAAGAGAGGGAAACTATAAGAAGCATACATTCATAATTGATTCAAGGATTAGAATAAATCAAATACACAAGTATAACAATACACCATTGAGACACATGCATATAGAAGAACCTCAAATGCTTTATTAATGGAAGAAGTAAAGTTCAGGAAGTGATACAACCATAAAAGGCCCAATCCAGCATCACCTCCCAGTAGAAAGAAATCTCCTCTTCACCTCCTTCAAAGCAAATCACCCAATAGTTCTAAACTCAAACCAACAACACTTCCTTACATTCACCAAATTCCAGCCTCCCTAGACCTCATGAGAGAGCTCTATATATAGGATTTTTGGAGAAAGGATGAGTCAGCTTGAAGCTGGCATGAAGCTGACTAGTGTCCTCTCCCACTTCAGTTATTCTTCAGTTCTTGAGTCCACTTGGAGGTTCTTGCTTCCACTTGGAGATCTAGACCCTCTTACTCATCACCAGTCGAATTCCTTGATCCAAGTGTCATTTTGGAAGCTTCCTGGGCATTGACACCTTGAGGAATGACTGTGCCACATGTCCCAACTCGCCCAACGCAGGTAGCCCTCTTTGCAGTTGACATTCAGCGCAGGTAGACAGTGGAGCAGTTGACATTCAGCGCAGATGCTCAGTGGAGCAGTTGACATGATCCAGAATTAGCTTGTTTTTGAGTGTTTTCAGGTGGAGAACTGCTATTCAGTGCTGTGGTTTGCTGACCTTGTTCCTCTAGGGGTAGGAACAACATGTTTAGGGACTTTGGATCCCTTAGATTATGGACATTTCATGCTTCATGCTGTAAGGCACAAAAATGTCTATAACAGTTTCCCCCTAAAGTATGAGGTCGTTTATCGGGTGAAATGATTTATCAGGAGGATCCGAAGTTCATTCAATCGCTGAGAGGTGACCTGTAATAAAATACAATACAATACATTATTTTTCATTCTCCTTTCATGATCTAGCTGAGGCGGGCATTCCCATGCTCAGCTTTATAAATTCATTTTGGTACATAGAACAGACGATCGTCTGATGATAGACTGATAATTCTCTGCTGAAATTATCATCCTTTGAGTAGGATGATCATCTGCTGCAATGATGTACATATCAAATGTCTTTATATTTCCTGAATATATATCGCAGCCCGAATGGATGAAACTAGATCCGGGGTCTTCAAACTCGTTCGATCTTCACTCTAAGTACAAGTCGATCCATGTGATAATTGCGCTGAAGTCGAACATGGAAAGACATCGCTTGATTACCGGTCAATGATGTAAACCGTTAACAAGCGCGAGAGGAATCACCGATAATGATAATGACCCTCAAGGTACTGTAGTACAATTCACGTGGTGTGAATAAAGGACTTGGCGTCGAACACCACGCAAAATCTTTTGGTCGAAGGTCATTGATGTATACCTGTCGCCGGAAGTGAGAAACTTGCCATTGAGGCATGCAAGCTTCAAAGTACTGAGGGGGTTGTTCCTAGATCAACTTCTTGGATAATGAGCTGAAGTCGACAAGAAGCGATCCGTCAAAGGAGGGCCTTGATGAATCCCACATCAGTGACACGGAACGGAGCTAATGATTTTAGTGGAGGTGAAAACAATCTGTGACATATGATTCAGGGTGGCGGTCATGGGTGGATGAAGGATAATGTATGGCAGTGGATGGGACACGGTTGACTCTTTCTGAACAACATCTCTTGAACATATAACGACACTGATGCGATGGATCGGTAGCATTACCCCAAATACGGATGGTTTGGCGAGACCATGGTGATGAGACCGGTGAATGAAACAACCCAACCCGATGTGATACGGAGGAAAAGTGTC
The DNA here is from genome assembly GCA_031772625.1 of Pinus tabuliformis. Lineage (NCBI taxonomy): Eukaryota > Viridiplantae > Streptophyta > Pinopsida > Pinales > Pinaceae > Pinus > Pinus tabuliformis. The sequence continues at coordinate 26,190,189 of CM062813.1, forward strand.
ATGTTCAAGAGCGACTTGCTACCATTAAAGCTTTGAGGTTCTCCCAATTTTTCCCCAGTCATTTCTGACCAGTACCTCTTTATTTTTGTCAAGCTTGAGGAGGATAACATATGCTTGTTCTATAACCTGCCCTTCGGGCAAGCCTATCGCTATGTTTTAACAAGCCTAGCGATAGGGAAACTTGTTCTCGTCTAAAGACAAGTTTGTCGCTATTTAATCATTTTAACGAGTCTAACGACAAGGAAAACTCGGTCCTTTTCATTTTTAGAGAGTCTGAAAAGGTACAGAAAGTTAACTCCAAAATTCCTTTTTCGTCATCTAATCCCTTAAGTCCGAAAAAGTATAAAACAATACAGAAGGGATGAGTTTTCGATAACTTTAACGAGCCGAATAAAACAAGCGCTCGACCTTTTTGTGCAATAATCCCTCAGGTCCAAAAAGATTAAAATCTAGAGGAGGGATAGCTCTTCCGGTCACTTTAACGAGCTGGAAGGCCAAAAATCGGCAAACTTTTCATATTTTACGAGTCAGATGAAAAGAGCTCAAAGAAGACTTGTCTTTTGAGGAACGAGTGATAAACAGGGATAGCAACTGATTCCAGGTACAGGTTGGAATTTTCCAATCACGGCAGTGTCACAAGGATGGCTAGGTGAAATCACTCTTCGCAGCTGTTCCTCAAAATGGGTAAACAATCATATGGAGGTGAACGATCGGCCAAATGACGGTGGAGGTGGCAGGTGCAAACACGACCAAGGCTTTTATGGCTGATAAATTTACGATCACAAAGGTTATTTACCGAAATAGGTTCATTTTTTATTTAAAAATGAGCTTAAACTCTGGGGGAAACATTGCTCACTGCTTTTATTTATTTTTTAACGAGCATGAAGACCGCATTAAAACTGCTCGGATCTTGCGTTTATTTTTTAACGAGCATGAAATTTATGCTAAAACTGCTTGATATACCAGTCATAAGATAAGAAATGTCCCCTGTGAGATCTCTATTTTTTAAGGAGTTTCATCTTCACTAAGCTTTACTCCATATCCTTTCTTTATGCAAGTTCGGAAACGACTAATCCAAAAAACAGATAAATAACCGCTCTTTGCTTGCACTCCAAAAGGTTTTCATGCCCCCAGGTATAAAGTACAATTTCAAGGCTGCCCCTACTTATCCATCAAAACATCTGTTTTAAAGGGTGAGGCTTGCCTCTTCCTGGTTCCCCAAAGATTGTTTCGTTAATCTTTCAAACAAAACATTTCCTCGACACTGTCTACCGAAATAGACAAGGGTGAATGACTGTTGTCAAACACGTAACCTTGACAAAAGAATCCTATTCCAGAACAACCCCTCTTCCATCCACGGACGGGGTACGGACTAGTCATACTCTCTCGCGGAAATTCTACCTTATACACAAGGTTTTCTCTGCCCGAAGCAGACCAGGATGCATGCCCCCTGGGTTCCAGTCCCATCTTTCCGAATCACTCGCACTCATCGGGAAGGAGGAATGGGGGTGGAGACATTTCTTGATTGAATAGACCATTCAGGGTTGGTATATGACTATTTGCGATGCGTGATCCCGGAAATGAAAGTTGGTCTACGAGCTTGACCATTCTTCCCTCGTGTGGAAAACACATTACTCTAAAGAGTGAGGAGACTATTGCTCCCATGCAATATATATAGTCTCGTCCAAGGAGTAGGTTATAATCCAAGGGTCCTTGAACGACCATCACGTTCATTTGAACGGTCTTCCCTTTCAATGTAACAGGCACATTGGGGAGGATCCCTAATGGTCGACTGGTTCCTTTATCGAAACCCGAGAGATTTCTTATCTCAGGCAAAAGCGCCGGGGAACCCAGTGCTTTCCAAGCAATAGAGGAAAGGATACTCACAGATGCCCCTTCATCAATTATAGTTCCAGCCATTACCATTCTGTATATTTGGACGATGATTCTGAATGGTATACTGGCTGGCAACCGAGGTCTGCCTAGTTGATTCCAATCAAAGGATACAACCAGGTTGCTTGGTGGTGGGACCGAATACACGGCCGGATATGACCCTGACGATGTTCCTTCCTGCGATAAAGGAATGGGAGCATTGCCCTGATGCTCATCAGAATCTGTGTTGATGAAAAGAATCTGGATGGTGTCATCCTTATTCTCTTCAGTGAGGGTGTCATTTGAAGATGAATCTTTAGTGACGGTGTCATTTGAAGATGAAACTTCTGAAGGAAGAACCGGGTCAACTGCCGTTTCGACCTTTGGACTTTCGTCCGGTCTGGATTCAGTAGGTTCATTTTCAATGACTGACACTTCAGCTGACCACTTGAGTGGGCCAGCTGTATTTTCAACCAACGAAGGACTTGGCACGAGTTTTTTGTATCCAGGAGGAAGTCTCAACGGTGAAACCGGACGATCTTCCAAAACTCTCTTCACTTCATCTAAGAAGGGACAACGGTGGATGGCGTGATCGCCTTCGCACAGTTTGCAGGGGGATCTTACTCCCCCTCTTTGTCTTGAACCTTCACTTTCGCTGGTTGACGGTAAGCATTCAACATGGCTATCAGAGGTTGATGCTCCCGAATTGTGAAAATGAGGGGACCAGTCCCTTAGTATCCGGGGAATATAGGGACAATCTCTATGGAAGTGGTCTCCTTTACATATGACACATGGTGATTTAGGCCCGGTCTGTGCTGTGTGTGGATTTTTGTCAGATGTCTTTTGCTTGCCCCCAGTCGCCTTAGGCTCCTTCTTCTTCTTCTCTCTCTTCTTCTTCTCCTTCTTCTCCATGGGAGCTTGGCTTTTGCCGGCTCTACCTTGCGAAGATGAAGGATTGGAGGAAGAGTTATAGGAAGTAGAAGGCTGGTGGGCAGCTCTAGACTGATCTAACTGTTGACTCGACTGTTCAGGAACCATGGTGTTCTGAACTACATTGGTTGAGAATAGCCAAATTGGCAAGCCAATTGTCAGTCCTGGAAGCGAAAATGTGGCCATGTGGGGCGCACCAACTTCTCCCCAAGAGGAGAAAGGACTAGGATTTCCATCATGTGGAATTCCTTGGTTGAGGCGTTCCATGTTCTCAACCTACAGATCAACGCAGGAATAGGAGGTGATTATGTTCCGTTTAAAATAAATTTTATAACGACGCTTTAGACACAACTTGCTTTTTCACTTTTTAAGAGTCGAGAAAAAGCTAAAGATGACTCTAGTCTCCTTCGATGTTTTAACGAGCCCGAAGTGACAAATGCTCGGATGGACTTTTTCAGTTATAGAGTTTGAAAAAGGCCAAAAGAAACTGCTCTGGAGTTCTAGGCAGAGGGTGTGCCAAACTTTTCGCAAAACCACAGAATACGTTTTACGGTACGGGTGGTCGATCTTCGTGAATGCTGTGTTCACTGCATTTCGATCAGTAGGGCGGCCGACACGGCTTCCTATGGATAAAGGCTTTTTTCCTATAGGGGTCTCCCAATATATACGCGACGGTACGTGGGAGCACAAGTCCGTATTGATACTTATCGCTTCACCGTGGAGGAATCACCCAACCACTCAACGCTAAGATATCACGTTTAACGACGCCGGAACACGTCTCTAGCTTAGACCTCTATGTGTTTGCGTTATGTTTCAATGCGTTGTTATGTAAATTCAATTTATTTTAAGGTTGATCTTGTTTAGCAGTTTTCCTTTATGGATCACCACGAGATGTATAATACAACTTCCTAAATGCAGTCTAAGATGATAAGCAAGCTTTTCAATCTTTCAACTTTGAAAATCTTAACTACTGAGGGAAAAGAAAGACATCATATTTTCACACAGATCATAGAGCACACACTAATGCACTTTTTCCCTAAATCAACATGCAAGCTGTCAAAATGCACATGCACAATGCAGGTATTTCTTTTCTCTTTCTTAATGTTGGTGCAATACAGAAAGAAAGCTGTTGTATAACTTTGAATTCAATTTCAAGTGAAAGCAAACAAGCTTTGTCCAAAATCAAAAGACACCTTAAGATTTACTTGTTTCGACACTAGAAATACATAAATTCAAACCATATGACGAAAGCAAAAGCTCAATCAGCTATGAACAGCAAACAAACTAACTCTTAAGATCAAAATGACACTTATCACAGGTCTAGATCTAAGAGGTCACAGCAAGACTAGTTCACTTTCGTTATGGGAAACTGCAAATGATATAAGAAATACACAAAGAACAAATACAATTTCTTTATACAACCGAGGCGGAATAGTGGCAAGGAAAGTTGGTTTCAGATAGGTACATTGACTGATAACAGGCTGCAAAAACAGGGGTGAAAACAGGGCAACAAATAGGAGGGAACCCCAGTAGCACTAGGCAAAACTGGTTCAGCGCAGGTAGTACACTGGCAGTTTGACCTTCAGCGCAGGTAGCCCCTTCGGGACCTGCGATGAAATGCAGACTGCCTTCACAGTGCCTGCAATGAAGAGATAAACTTTCGTTTTTCTCAGTTTCCGGGTCACAGATTGCTCAAAAATTCACAGTTTTTGGCCAAATCAGAAGCTATCAATCAAGTACACACTAAAGGGTAATTAGGAGGATGAAAAGCTATCACTAAGAGCTATTCAGAGTCCTTGTGGATCAGCTCTTCAAATCATAAACTTGCCCAGAAACTGAGCTAGAGTAGCTGCCCTCTACTTTGCATTTGAAAGATTCAAATGCAGTTCGATTCGGTACTCCCTTTGTTTAGGAAATGAATAGCAAAAACACAAACAACCAACAAGATACGATCCCCAGTGGAGTCGCCAATTTGTTGTTGGGAAAAGTATCCAATACAGAATGACCCTATCCCACTCTAAGGGTGATAGTACCTCAGCAACAATCGAAGCAAAGCTATCTAAGATTTCTTCTTTATGAAAGTAAAATAGGGGAGAAAGGGATCCACTAACCGATGTCTTTCGCTAATGGTTGATCCAATCTTCTCTCCTTGCTGCTTGCTCCCAGCTCCTTGCTCTTTCACTGGCCCAGCTACACCAAGATCCTGCAAAATGACAAGAGAGGGAAACTACAAGAAGCATACATTCATAATTGATTCAAGGATTAGAATAAATCAAATACACAAGTATAACAATACACCATTGAGACACATGCATATAGAAGAACCTCAAATGCTTTATTAATGGAAGAAGTAAAGTTCAGGAAGTGATACAACCATAAAAGGCCCAATCCAGCATCACCTCCCAGCAGAAAGAAATCTCCTCTTCACCTCCTTCAAAGAAAATCACCCAATAGTTCTAAACTCAAACCAACAGCACTTCCTTACATTCACCAAATTCTAGCCTCCCTAGACCTCATGAGAGAGCTCTATATATAGGATTTTTGGAGAAAGGATGAGTCAGCTTGAAGCTGGCATGAAGCTGACTAGTGTCCTCTCCCACTTCAGTTATTCTTCAGTTCTTGAGTCCACTTGGAGGTTCTTGCTTCCACTTGGAGATCTAGACCCTCTTACTCATCACCAGTCGAATTCCTTGATCCAAGTGTCATTTTGGAAGCTTCCTGGGCATTGACACCTTGAGGAATGACTGTGCCACATGTCCCAACTCGCCCAGTGTAGGTAGCCCTCTTTGCAGTTGACATTCAGCACAGGTAGACAGTGGAGCAGTTGACATTCAGCGCAGATGCTCAGTGGAGCAGTTGAAATGATCCAGAATTAGCTTGTTTTTGAGTGTTTTCAGGTGGAGAACTGCTATTCAGTGCTGTGGTTTGCTGACCTTGTTCCTCTAGGGGTAGGAACAACATGTTTAGGGACTTTGGATCCCTTAGATTATGGACATTTCATGCTTCATGCTGTAAGGCACAAAAATGTCTATAACAAGGGCACGTCTCCAAATAACCCAAGTCGAATGTTGCTATGTTGAAACTGATGAATGTGAAGTAGGTGCCTACTAAAGTGGGGTGGGAGGGCACGTCTCCAATGGAAACTCACTCCGAATGCTGCTCCAAAGTTAAAATGGACATAACTCGGCCAATATAACTCAGAATATTTATTATAACCTATTTTTAGAAGCAGAAGGATTATTTTGCATCTTCCCATGAGTTGGAAATCCCTATCTGGACACTCTGAGATCTCAGATTCGCGCTGCAATAGTTCCGCCGTCACAAAAATTCTCATAAAATAGCTGATTTTAAATCAGCGATATCTCCCACATCTGAACTCCGATTCGACCCATTTCTTTTTTGAAATTGGGTGATTTTTCGAGAGGAATCTAGATTTGGTATTTGTTTTTGTAAATTTTGTACCAAATGTTTCAGATCTGATCTGCAAAGTCGCCGCGCAAAAAAAAATTCCTGCAAAAAAATTGAAAAAGAAAAATTCTTCCTGCTTGACCCAAGAAAGTGCTCTGTGGAGGTCACAACATGTGCCTGAAGTATGTTGAATATTGCTGCCAAAAAACTAAAATATGTATGAAACCCTCATTCCCATGGAATCATAACCTGCTCTGATACCACTGATCCAGATCTTGGGGGGAGGCCCGCAAGATCTAAGAGATTGAAATGGATCTTGGGAGGAGAGACCCCCAAGATCTGAAAACTTGAATTGCCAGAAGAAAAATAAGGAGAATGCCCAATAAACAAAACCACAATGAAACTTTTATTTAAAATAGTAATGGAAATAAACCAGCTAGGGTGATGGTAGCTTATCTCTGAGAAGAGATGTGGCAGCTACATGCCTCTAAACTATAAAGGCTAGATTGTGGCGGACAATCTGTCCTTTTGCAAAATGTGACTTGTTATAGTATTTTTCAGTTACAATACCACAAGTCAAATTCCATGGGTGAATGAATACCATGGGTGGATTTTACAATACCGCGGGCAGATGCCATTTACAATACCATGGGTAAATTCCATGGGTGAATGAATACCATGGGTGGATTTTACAATACCATGGGCAGATGCCATTTACAATACCATGGGTAAATTCCATGGGTAAATGAATAATATGGGTGGATGAGTACCATGGGTTGATTCCATTTTCCATTTGGATCATCTACTATGCTTGTCTTCATTCAAGTGTCATAGCTGCTATACTTAACACTGTGAATCACAACTCTCTCAGAACTCAACTCTATAGTGTAATTAAAACCTTTGGAAATTGAATCTGACAACTCTATAAAAAGGATTAGTGAAATAGAAGCTTTTGTGAATGAGCCCACTAATTATCACTGCTAAACAATCAATCCAGACTATGAAGTCTTCCATCTTGATCAAAATCGTGCTCACAATCAAGGGAGTGCGACCACCTAGCCTGACATAATGGCCATCATAGGTTCCAATAATCAACAACCACCTTGCAAGGACATCCTAGCTCATGTCTCATGAATTTTATTCATCAACCTTAACTAATATAAATCTTATAAAGATAATATTAGAATCCTCTCCGCATTCACTGTTAATACAAGGGTAAAGGAATTTTTCTAGCTCAAGGCACTAGTCAATACCAACTTTGGTATTTATGACCTCTTTGTGGGGATGAACCTACCCTGCCCCGTTGGGTTTCTGCCTTGTAACATAGTTCAAGGATCACAAGACTTTCCAATCTTCCTACTCCATTAGACACACTTTATATGCTATATATAGTGAATGGAAAAGAAGCATTATAAAACACACAATTTCACAGAAGGAAGAAAAAGCTTAGCCAGTTCAATATTAAAATCTTAACCACTGATTAATAAAGAATAAAAAGTAGTGTAAGGAATTGTTCTGAGTTATTTATTTACAAGTTGTAAAGAACGTAGTGGAATGAAAAATATTACTTAGGCAACCCTTCAATATTTTCTACTAATATGTCTGTGCATGTACATATGAAATTAAGAGCATTGTTGAATACAAAGTTTCCTTTTCTCTTGCCTCCATTTTGACAAATCAGTGTGAAATCAGTGTCACTTTGAATCTCTTTTCCTGTGTGGATGTTTTGACAAATCAATGTGAAATCAAAGTCACTTTGAATTTCCTTTCCTGCGAGGGATCACATCCATAGTTGATTAGTAAAATATATTCTACTATGTATTATGTTCAAGAAACTGATTGCAATCTACAGTGGAAACAAGACCAGAATTAAGATGGATCTAAGATGATAGAATTCCCCCTTTAAATAGTCTATGCTCACATGAATACCATGGTATTACCATGGGTCAACACCATGGGTTATCATAAACCTGGAGCTTAAAAATTACTATTAGTAATTTATAAACATTAATAAAATTAATATTTGAATTTTATTTTATTTTTTATTTTAACCAAGCTAAAATGTTTAACATACATTAAATTACAACATCCATTTTTACTCCCCGAGAGGGATCAAATATTTTGTCACTCTATGCTAGTTTGCATATCACAATATTTGATACCTCTCGGGGGTTAGTAGATCTAGAGTAAAGATGGATCTATGCTGGTTTAATTCCCCCATTTAAATAGGCTACATTCCAGGTGAATACCATGGGTCAATACCATGTGCCATTTTGGTGAATATCATGGGTCAATACCATTGTTGTTGGGAAAAGTATCTATTCAGAATGCCCCTATCCCACTCTAAGGTGTGATAGTGCCTTAGCAACAAACAAGGAAAACTACTTGAGTATTCTTCTATATGAAATGTAAATGAAGAGGAAGGATGTAACTAACCTGTGTCTTTCGCTAGTTTGTTGATCCAATCGCTCCTCTCTTCAATAGCTCCCAGCTCCCTGCTCCCTTACCGGCCCAGCTTCACCGAATTCCTGCAAGATCACAAGAGAGAGAAAATACAAGAAGATATAGATATACATTCATAAAAAGCTCAGGATCAGATTAAGCTAAACATGCAAATATAACAAAACATCATTGATACACAACATGTAGGAGAAACTCAAATAATTTTATTGATATGATAAGAAAGTCCAAGAGGAGATACAACCAAGTGAGTTCCGATCCAGCATCTACCTCCCAGCAAAGGAATCGCTTCCTCTCCTCCAACAAAGCATAAATCACCCAATGTACTAATCTCAATCTCAAACCAACAACAATTCTCTGCAAAGTACAAAATTCCAGCCTCCTGGATCTTTGGGATGAGGGATCCATATATAGATGTAAGCAGAGAGGATGAGTCAGCTTATGTTTTGACTTGTGGCTTCTCTCTGTCAGTTCTTTCTTCCACTTGGAGATTGAGAGCCTCTTACTCATCACTTGGTCGAATTCAGTGAGGCAAGTGTCATTGGAGAAGATTCTGGAAGCTCCCATGGTCTTTCCACCTCGTTGAATGACTCTGCCACTTGTCATTTCCCACTCAACGCACCTGGGTAGTGCATTCAAGTGCGTTAAAACGCACCTAGCTAGTGTATTTGGGTGCTTTGCAACGCAGGCAGCTAGTGGAGCTTCTGAATTGATCCTGATTTGACTAGTTCTGAGTGGTTTTTGGTGGAGAACTTCTGGGAGAAGCTGTCATTGGTTGACCTTGTTCCTTTAGGAGCTGTAACAACATCTTTAGGGACTTTGGATCCCTTGGATTATGGAAATTTCATGCTCAAAGCTGTAAGGCACAAAAATGTCTATAACAGTTGCCCCCTAAAGTATGAGGCCGTTTATCGGGTGAAATGCTTTATTAGGAGGATCCGAAGTTCATTCAATGCTGGGAGGAGACCTGTAATAAGATACAATACAATACATTATTTTTCATACTATTTTCACGATCTAGCTGAGGCGGGCATTCCCATGCTCAGCTTTATAAATTCATTTTTATGTACATAGGACAGACAATCGTCTGATGGTAAACTGATGATTCTGATGAAATCATCATCCTTTTGGTAGGATGATCATCTATTCTGCAATGCTGTACATGTCAATGTCTTTATTTTTCCTGAATATATATCGCAGCCTGGATGGATGAAACTAGATCCGGGGTCTTCAATCTCATCCGATCTTCACTCTAAGTACAAGTCGATCCATGCGAGAAATGTTTTGAAGTCGAACATGGAAAGACATTGCTTGATTACCAGTCAATGATGTAAACTGTTAACAAGCGCGAGAGGAATCACCGATAATGATAATGACCCTCAAGGTACTGCAGTACAATTCACGTGGTGTGAATAAAGGACTTGGCGTCGAACACCACGCAAAATCTTTCGGTCAAAGGTCATTGATGTATACCTGTCGCCGGAAGTGAGAAACTTGCCATTGAGGCATGCAAGCTTCAAAGTACTGAAGGGGGTGTTCCTAGATCAAATTCTTGGATAATGAGCTGATGTCGACAAGAAGTGATCCGTCAAAGGAGGGCCTTTATGTATCCCACATCAGTGACATGGAACGGAGCAAATGATTTTGATGGAGGTGAAAACGATCTGATGATATATGGTTCAGGGTGGCAGTCATGAAAGAATGAAGTATAATGTATGGTAGTGGATGGGACACGGTTGACTTCTCTGGATGACTTCTCTTGAACATATCGGCGACACTTATATGATGGATTGGTAGCATTTACCCCAAAGGTGGATGGTATGGCGAGACCATGGTGATGTGACCGGTGAATGAAACAACCCAACCCGACTCAGGCACGGAGTGGAAGTGTCATGTTCAAGAGCGACTTGCTACCAATAAAGGTTCTTTGAGTTTCTTCCCAATTTTTCCCCAGTCATTGCTGACCAATACCTCTTTATTTTTGTCAATCTTGAGGAGGATAACATATGCGTGTTCTATAATTTGCCCTTCGGGCAAACCCATCGCTATGTTTTAACGAGCCTAGCGATAGTGAAACTCGTTCTCGTCTAAAGAAAAGTTTGTCGCTATTAATATTTTTAACGAGTCTAACGACAAAGATAACTCGGTCCTTTTCATTTTTAGAGAGTCTAAAAAGGTACGTAAAGTTAACTCCAAAATTCCTTTTTCGTCATCTAATCCCTTAAGTCCGAAAAAGTATAAAACAATACAGAAGGGATGAATTTTCGATAGTTTTAACGAGCCGAACAAAACAAGCGCTCGATCTTTTTGTGCAATAATCCCTCAGGTCCAAAAATATTAAAATCCAGAGGAGGGATAGCACTTCCGGTCGCTTTAACGAGCTGGAAGGTAAAAAATCGGCAATCTTTTCATATTTTACGAGTCAGATGAAAAGAGCTTAAAGAAGACTCGTCTTTTGAGGAACGAGTGATAAAATGGGTAGCAGCTGATTCCAGGTAAGGGTTGGAATTTTCCAATCAAAGCAGTGTCACAAGGATGGCTAGTGAAATCACTCTTCGCAGTTGTTCCTCAAAATGGGTAAACAATCAAATGGAGGTGAATGATCGGCCAATGGAAAAGTGGAGGTGACGGTGCAAACACGACCAAGGCTTTAATGGCTGATAATGTTACATTCACGGTGGTTATTTACCGGAGGATAGTTCATTTTTTAATGAGCTTAAACGTGGGTTGAAACACTTGCTCGATTTTATGTTTATTTTTTAACGAGCATGAACTATGCGCTAAAACTGCTCGATCTTATGTTTATTTTTTAATGAGCATGAACTATGTGCTAAAATTGCTCGATCTTATGTTTATTTTTTAACGATCATGAACTATGTGCTAAAACTGCTCGATTAATCCAGTCATATGATAAGAATGTCTCATGTAAGATGCCATTTTTTATGGAGCTTGCGCCCTACAAAGCTATGCCCCGCATCCTTTCGTTATGCAAGTTCGGAAATGATTAATCCTAAGAGTTTAAAGGGTTAGACCTACGGGTTTAAAGGGAGGACCTAAAAATTTAAAAAATAAATAGCCGCCCCCTGCTTGCATTCCAAAAGGTTTGCATGCCCCCAGGTATAAAATAGAGTTTCAAGGTTACCCCTCAATTTGCAGGAAAAACATTTGTTTAACCGGGAGAGGCCTACCTATTTCAGGTCACCCAAAGATTGTTTTATTAATCTTTCAAACAAAACACTTCTTCGGTGATGTCTACCGAGATAAACAAAGGTGAGTGACAACAAGCGCCACACACATAACTTTATCAAGAGAATCTTATTCTAGAACAACCCCTCTTCCAATCATGGACGGGGTACGGACTAGTCATATTCTCCCGCGGAAACCTACCCTATACCCAAAGTTTTCCTGCTGAAGTAGACCAGGTTGCATGCCCCCTGGGTTCCAGTCATATCCCTCCGAATTACTCGCGCTCATCGGGAGGACGGACCGTGGGTTGAGACATTTCTTGCATGAAGAGACCATTTAGGGACGATATATGACTATTTGCGATGCGTGATCCAGGAAATGAAAGCTGGTCCACGAGCTTGACCACTCTTCCTTCGTGCGGAAAACACATTACTCTAAAGAGTGAGGAGACGATTGCTCCCATGCAATATATATAGTCTCGTCCAAGGAGTAGGTTATAATCCAAGGGTCCTTGAACGACCATCATGTTCATTTGAACAGTCTTCCCTTTCAATGTTATGGGCACATTGGGGAGGATCCCTAAAGGTCGACTGGTTCCTTTATCAAAGCCTGTCAGATTTCTCATCTCAGGCAAAAGCGATGGCGAACCAAGCGCTTTCCAAGTAGTAGAGGAAAGGATACTCACAGAAGCCCCCTCATCTATGATGGTACTAGCCATGACCATTCTATATATTTGGATGATAATTCTGAATGGTATGCTTGCTGGTAAACAGGGTCTGCCTAGTTGATTTCAGTCGAAGGAGACAACTAGGTTGCTTGGTGGTGGGACCGAGTAGACGGTCGAGTACGGATCTGACGAACTTCCTTCCTACGATAAAGGAATGGGTAGGTTGCCCCCGTGTTCGTCGGACTCTGTGTTGATGAAGAGAATTTGGATGGTGTCATCTTTGTTCTCTTCAGTGACTGTGTCATTCGAAGATAAATCCTCTGAAGGCAAGACCGGGTCAACTGCCGCCTCGACCTTTTGACTTTCGTCGGGTATGGATTCAGCTGGTTCATCTTCAATGACCGGCGCTTCAGCTGACCACTTGAGTGGGCCAGCTGGATTCTCAACTAACGAAGGACTCGGCAAGAGTTTTTTATATCCAGGAGAGAGTCGTAACGGTGAAACCGGACGATCATCCAAGACTCTTTTAGCCTCGTCTAAGAAGGGACAACGGTGGAGGGCATGGTTGTCTTCGCACAGTCTACAGGGAGATCTCGCTCTCCCTTTTTGTCCTGGGACTTCACTTTCGCTAGTTGATGGTGTGCTTTCAACATGGCTATCAGAGGTTGACGCCACCGAATTGTGCAAACGGGGAGACCAATCCCTTAGTATCCGAGGGATGCAGGGACAGTCTCTATGAAAGTGGTCTCCCTTGCAAATGACACATGGCAATTTAGGCCTGGTCAGTGCGGTGTGTGGATTTTCTTTAGACGACACTTGTTTTCCCTTATTTGCCTTTGGCTCCTTCTTCTTTTTCTCTTTCTTCTTCTTTTCCTTCTTCTCCTTAGGAACTTGGTTTTTAGCTTTACCAGTCCCGTCAAGCGAAGAGGAAGGAAGAGAGGAAGAATTAGAGGAAGTAGAAGGTTGGTGGGAAACTCTGGACTGGTCTAATTGCTGATTCGACTGTTCAGGAATAATGGTGTTCTGAACGACATTGGTTGAGAAGAGCCAGACTGGCAAGCCAATTGTCAGTCCTGGAAGTGACAATGTGGCCATATGGGGTGCACCAACATCTCCCCAAGAGGAGAAGGGACTAGGATTTCCACCAAGGGGAATTCCTTGGTTGGTAGGCTCCATTTTCTCAACCTAAAGATCAACGCAGGAAAAAGGGTATGAATATTCCGTTTAAAATAAATTTTAACGATGCTTGGACACAACTTGCTTTTTCAATTTTAAAGAGTCGAGAAAAAGCAAAAGATGACTCTAGTCTCCTTCGATTTTTAATGAGCCTGAAGTGACAAGTGCTCAGATGGACCTTTTCCGTTAAGGAGTCTGAAAAGGAACGAAAGGGACTGCTTTGGAGTTCTAGGTAGAGGGTGTGCCAAACCAATCGCAAAACCGCAGAATACTTTTTAGGGTACGGGCGGTCAATCTTCCTGAATGCTGTGTTCAGTGCATTGCGATCAATAGGGCGGCCGACACAGCTTCCTATGGATAAAGGTTTTATGCCTATAGGGGTCTCCCAATATATACTCGACGGTACGTGGGAGCACAATCCGTACTGGCACTTATCGTCTCTCAGGAGGAATCACCCAACCATCAGTGAGGCCGACAGTCACCAGGTTTTACGACGCCGGAACACGTCTCTAGCCTAGACCTCTATGTTGTGTGTTAAGTTCCAATGCGTTGTTAAGTTCATTCAATTTATTTTAGGTTGATCTTTCTTAGAAGTTTGCCTTTTTGGATCACCACGAGATGTAGATACAATTCCTAAATGCAGTCTAAAGATGATAAGCAAGCTTTTATCTCTTTTCAACAATGAAAATCCTAGCTACAAGGGGAAAAGAAAGACACAATCTTTCCTCAAAGAGCATAGAGCACACTGTAAATGCACTTTTCCTAAATCAAACCATACAAACTATCAATATGCAAATGCACAAATGCATGTATTTGTTTTCACTTTCTTAATATTGATGCCTAAAAAGAAAGTTGTTGTACAAATTTGAATTCGATTTCAAGTGAAAAACACAAACAAGCTTCTTTTCGAAATCAAAAAGACGATTACGACACTTTGTGATTTTGAAGTAAACACTTGTTTCGACACTAGAAATTCACAAATTCAAACCAAAAGACAAAAGTAAAAGCGCAATCAACTGTCAACAGCAAACAAACTTACTCCTAAGATCAAAACGACACTTACGACAGGTCTAGATCTAAGGGCGACAGTATGACTAGTTTACTTTTGTAATGGGAAACTGCAAATGATGTAACAAATACACAAAAACAAATACAGTTTCTTTTATACAACTGAGGTGGAATTAAGGCAGAGAAAAGGGGTTTTCAGATAGGTACACACACTGATAACAGGCTGCAAAAAACAGAGATAAAACTGAACAAAATGAAGCAAAGAACCACAGTTGCACAGGGCAAAGGCTGATCAGCGCACCTGTTGTACAGAGAAACTGAATTGCAGCGCAGGTAGCCCTCTCGGGACTTGCATTGAAATGCAGAACCTCTTCATAGAGCCTGCGCTGAAGCAGAAACGGGAGTTTCCTCTGGGTTCTGGGTCACGGTTTGCAGTTTAATCTATGGTTTTTGGCCAGATAAAAGCTATCAATGAGGTACAGTTAGGAGGATGATTTAAAGGAGGACTAAGAGCTATCACAAAGGGCAGTTAGAGAATTTGTGGATCAGCTTGTTCAGATCATAAACAGGCCCAGTGAATGGACTAGAGTAGCAGATCTCTACTTTGCATTTGTAAATGGCAAATGCAGTTCGATTCGCCACTCCTAAGTTTATGAGAAGAACAACAATAGAAACACAAATAAACTAACTAGATATGGTCCCCAGTGGAGTCGCCATTTTTTTTTGGGAAAAGTATCTATTCAGAATGCCCCTATCCCACTCTAAGGTGTGATAGTGCCTTAGCAACAAACAAGGAAAACTACTTGAGTATTCTTCTTTATGAAATGTAAATGAAGAGGAAGGATGTAACTAACCGGTGTCTTTCGCTAGTTTGTTGATCCAATCGCTCCTCTCTTCAATAGCTCCCAGCTCCCTGCTCCCTTACCGGCCCAGCTTCACCGAATTCCTGCAAGATCATAAGAGAGAGAAACTACACGAAGATATAGATATACATTCATAAAAAACTCAGGATCGGATTAAGCTAAACATGCAAATATAACAAAACATCATTGATACACAGCATGTAGGAGAAACTCAAATAATTTTATTGATATGATAAGAAAGTCCAAGAGGAGATAAAACCAAGTGAGTCCCGTTCCAGCATCTACCTCCCAGCAAAGGAATCCCTTCCTCTCCTCCAACAAAGCATAAATCACCCAATGTACTAATCTCAATCTCAAACCAACATCAATTCTCTGCAAAGTACAAAATTCCAGCCTCCTGGATCTCTGGGATGAGGGATCCATATATAGATGTAAGCAGAGAGGATGAGTCAGCTTATGTTTTGACTTGTGGCTTCTCTCTATCAGTTCTTGCTTCCACTTGGAGACTGAGAGCCTCTTACTCATCACTTGGTCGAATTCCGTGAGGCAAGTGTCATTGGAGAAGATTCTGGAAGCTTCCATGGTCTTTCCACCTCGTTTAATGACTCTGCCACTTGTCATTTCCCGCTCAACGCACCTGGGTAGTGCATTCAAGTGCGTTGCAACGCACCTAGCTAGCGTATTTGGGTGCTTTTCAACGCAGGCAGCTAGTGGAGCTTCTGAATTGATCCTGATTTGACTAGTTCTGAGTGGTTTTTGGTGGAGAACTTCTAGGAGAAGCTGTCATTGGTTGACCTTGTTCCTTTAGGAGCTGTAACAACATCTTTAGGGACTTTGGATCCCTTGGATTATGGACATTTCATGCTCAAAGCTGTAAGGCACAAAAATGTCTATAACAACCATGTGCCATTTTTATTTTTATTAATGCTAATATTAGGGTTAATAATGTTTTTTTCATGGTATTAATAACAGTCTAGTCCATGGTATTTGTCCCATAGTATTTTGCCCATAGGTTTCACCTAAATATAACGCATTTTTTTAGTGTTCGTAAATATAAGGTGACTTATGGAGTAAATATAAAAAATGTTTTATTTGTTTGCCATACCTCTCGTTTATTTATATTTTTATTAATTTACCATACCTCTTTTACAAATATGGTATTTGGCCCATAGGATTCACTTTAATAAAACCTCTTTTTTGAGCCTTCATAAATAGAACGAGGGTTATGGACTAAATATAAAAAGAGGTTTTATTTATTTACCATACGTCTAGTTTATTTATATTTTTATTTATTTACCATACCTTTTGAGTAAGTATAAAAAGACGTTTTATTTATTTACCATACCTCAACTTTACTTATATTTTTATTTGTTTACACCCTTGCATGTACATAAGGTGACTTATGGAGTAAATATAAAAAATGTTTTATTTATTTACCATACCTCTCATTTATTTATATTTTTATTAATTTACCATACCTCTATTATAAATATGGTATTTGGCCCATAGGATTCACTTAAATAAAACCTATCCTTGAAAATGGGCGAATGGATTCACTTAAATAAAACCTATTCTTGAAAATGGGCCAATGGAAGGTTGTAACTCCTAGTTTCAAGGGTTAAATTTACCTTTTTTACCCTCTCCCTTAAAATAAGGTGGGCTATTTTAGGTGATTTGTAAAAATGTGCTATGACACAAAATATTTGCCCACTAAAAATTTAAAACCCCTTAATTTCCCCAAAGGGCGAACATTCGCCCCTAAAATTTTCTATGAATAGATCTGATGATCAACAGCTCCGATACCATGTACAAATTTTGAATAATAAAGACTTATTCACATAGATTATCCCGATTATACACTATTGTGGAATACATGCATAGTACATAACCTCCTCTACGTTGATCATCAATTTAGCAGCATTAAAAACAATGAAACATCAATCGCATGCACACATTAACACAGTATGTAACCCAGGGAAAGCATATAGCTAAAAACCCCACAGTATTTGTATATTATAATGATTGAGAACATGTAACAATACATAGTACAATACTCCTCACAAGTACTCAGTACTATCTCCACCTGTTACACACAAAACTAGCTCAAATCCGAACAAGTCACAGGCTCAAATCTCCTCCGCTGCTTTGCCTACCTCCACTGCACAATGCCCTGTGAAAATCATGTGAGCATAGGCTACAATTGCCTTGATATTGGCCCACACTGCGCAATCCTCATTGGCATAACTCAATCCCATGCATGTGCAAATCTCATGCACAACTTATAGTCACAACTCACCCTTTCACTTACCTCTAACACCTGTCTCTGTTGAACTGTCCATGCACTGAGTTAACTGATGTATTCTTTAGTTTCTTTATGAGTTAATAATTAGTGAATTAATTAATAATTAATTCACATCACTCATCACTAGTGTGTTCTACAGTTATACTAAATACAACTAGTTCAACCAAGTCAAACTAAACACAACTCCATCAACTCCACATCCAACTCCACAGAACTCACATGCATGAGTTCTAACTGAAGTCCTCCATGCAATAGCTCAACTAACACATAAGAAACCACGTGATTCCTTTTGTCAGCTGCATGTGCCACATCTGTAGCTCGAACTGAAGTGCTCCAAGAGAATAAGATAATGTTTAGAGTCCAAATATTACTAAGGGCTAATAATATTTGATTGTTTCTATTTTTAGCCTGGCAGTCTAAAAATAGACTCTGATCACTCTGCTGTGAACCAAAAATAGAAGTCCATCTATTTTTCCCAACATGACCAATCATCCATAAACAGCATCCTGCAACTCATAGACCATGATCCATATGTCTAAAAATAGACATAGTCTAAAAATAAACTTTGCACAAAAAATAGCCTACGGGCCCACTTAGTGAAGGTGACTTCTTTCCACTAAGATCCATCAACTTGTTGCATTCTCAACACAAGGCAAGACCTTATGAAGAATGACATGGACTTGGCACAATTGTCATCGTGAGGGTATCTAAGAGAAGGAAGTCTTCACTTTAGGTAGATAATTGGATAGAAGGGTGCATTGGGGAGTTCACTGGGCCTAGTTGTCTTCGTGCTCCATCAACTCTTGCTAATGAAAATAACCAAAACGACACCCTCTGTAAGCTTTTATAAAAAAAGATCTACCACATGTCATTTTATGATTAGTTGGGATGACATCATGTTGACTTACCTGAATGGGGATGTTGACATCATTATATGGAGATGGTTGGGTGGCATGGCATGCTAATAGTGTGCATGCTGACAACAGTGCAATTGGACAATGATGTGGTAGGCCCCACCACTGACAAGGAAGTTCCATATACCCCCTCCCCCCACAAGTAGTTTTCACATGGTGGGGAGGGTAGTTTTGTGCATCACGCTAGGGGATTTTTGGCCACTGGTGGCCTACCACATGTCCCCGAGTGGTTTTGGCCACACTACTATCGAGCGTTAAACACTACGTAGGTTGGAGGTACAATGAGATCTCTATCATCAATGGTCATCTGCTCTAAGCCGTTTAATCTCATGTAACTACAGCTTCCTCCTACTTGTATCATGTTAACATTCACTTGTTGGTTTGGTGGCATCAACATTCAAATGGAATAGGAGAACCTTCCGATGAGGGGAGGGTAGATTTGTGCATTGTGCTAGGGGATGTATGGCCAATGGTGGCTTACCACGTGTCCCTGAATGGTTTTGGTCACACTTCCCTTAGCTGGTAAATACCACATAGGTTAGCAATGCGGTGAGGTCTCTATCATCAGTGGTCGATTGATCCAAGTTGTCAAATCTCATGCAACTACAACTTCTTCCTGCTTGTATCACACTGACATGCACTTTTCAATTTGGTGGCACTTGCATTCAAATGACATAGGTGAACCTTCTGATGACATTCAACTAAATTCATCTAACACAAAGCATCATGATGATGTCATATGTCCCAAATTGTTTTATGACATCATGCTAACATCATCCAAATAAAATGCATAATTTAGCCTAGAAATTGAATTCTTCTCTACTTTATCTTGGTCTTCTGCGGGTTCCCTTGAAGTTCCTTTGGGCCTATGACATTTCAGGCTATTTTTGGCACCAACATTCAGCTCCATGGGGGACAATAGGTCCTTGTGGACTGTTGAGAATTGTGCAGCTTTAGTGCCTTTGATGTTGGGTTGTGGAGTCTTCTACCTTGTGATTTGATGAGTTCATGAACCTACCATTAATAGGGATCCCTAGTAAATATACATATAGAGTCTCTAATTGGTATGTAGTATTATCTTGGGCTTCCTACACTCAAAATGGGATGATTGATATACTGTCAAATTTTCCATGCTTCCCTTTGTAAGTGTGAATCAAATCCCATTTCAGCATAAGATCTTCAACTTATAAATTTCTCTCTTTTTCTCTTTTATCAAATATGGCCTTCATTTTTTTCAGGTAGGATTTTTCCTTTCCTATGACATATTCCCTAATTTTTGGACCTTTACCATCTGATAAATCCTTTTCTACATTGGAACAGTCACACATTTATCTTCCTCTTACAACAATCTCATCACTAGTAAAGTTAGATTCATAGGAAATATCATATTTGTACCATACACCAGTTGATAAGGGGAGGTGCTTATGGCCCTTTTAGTGCTTATTCTATTTTCCTAGAATGCATATTTGAGATTTTCATCCTAGGATCTCTTGTTTCTTTCTAACATCCTCTTAATTACCCTTATGAGGTTCTTGTTATAGGACTCTTCCAATCCATTTCCTTGTGGGTAATAGGTTATACAATGCACCAACTCTATGCCATAAACTTAACAAAATTATATCATTTTGAATGATTTGAAGGCTTTAGAATTTTCTGTCACAAGCTTCCCTAGACATAGAAATCTAGAGAGAACGTGGTTCTCCAAAAATTATATGATTAAATTTTCATCAACCTTTCGAGTTGGAATTACTTCCACCCATTTTTGGAAGTAGTCGTTGGCTATGAGGATGTATCTATGTTTACCACTATATTTTGGATGTCTTCTTGAAATGAAATTTAATCCAGGTTACTGGAATGGAGCTTGGAATTCAATGGGATTTAATGGTAGATACCTCATCTTCTGCTTGCTTGCAAACAACTAACATTTTTGGCATAATCTGATAGAAACATTGGCATCCTTCAATAATGAAGGTTGGTGGTACCCAACTCTCAAAATTTGATATTGCCATGGCTTTCCATGCTTGATGTTATTATCACTCAGGTTGTTCCCTTTGACTCCAAAGGGAATACGGCCGAGGTAACCACAAACCAATATTTGGACTGCAAGTCCTAGCCTACCTGCAATCAGAGAGGGCTCTCTCTTTATGATTTAGCTTTGTTTTGTGAGTTTTAGACTAGTTATGATGTACAGAATTTTGTTTTGAGTTTTGGTTTGGTTGGGTGATGTCTTCTAGCATAGGTGGTACGTAATCTTCAGAATGTCGTAGTCCACTGGGCAGTGGAGTCAATGATTATATGCTGCTGAAAATGTTTGTTGAGAATAGAGATACTATAGAGCCAGATAGGCATCCATGAAACAATTTTTCAAATCTGAAAGGTGATGGAATGAAACCAAGCAGTGGAAGGTAGCTAAGGATCTTCCACTAAGCTGACAGAGGCAAAATATGAGAATATTATCTAGGAGCAATTTAAGAATTCCTAGCCATCATTCACAATGGAAGAATCAGTGCAAACATGAGCAATGAAGAAATTCATATTCATGACTAATTCTGAAGAAAACATAATTAGTACCAGAGATTGAGCTTAGGGTGTACTTAAACAAATCCTGAGCTATTCATTTTCTCTACTATTAAAATTTTGTAACATATGCGAGTTCTGTAAATGAAGAAAGGAAAAAACATGGTTTAAGAAAACCTATTGTTGCATGAAACGACACAGGAATTCTATAGCAGCAAGCAATTCATCAATTTTACATCCAGGCAATCAGAAATCAGGAACTCCACCAGCTCTTTGCATTAAAGTTTGAAAGTTTACAACACAACTCTTCAGAGAGAAAATCACAAACCAACCCCAATTACATTCTATGGGGAGGTATATATGCAAAAAGGAGATATAAAATATCTGGATGACGAGTTACTAGCTCATAACTTCTTTTACCAACTCCTAAGGAGCGGCTGATGAAAAATTAAATGTTGTAGTAAAGATGAATATAACAACTGTTCATTCTGTAAGATAAATTTGACTTTTGAGCCCAATTGAGTCTGCTGGGGCTGCGCTTTTTTAAAAATTGCGGTCTTTTGGGCTTTCTGTCCCAGCTCTTTGCTTTTTCATTGATTTGACATGCTCCACCTGTTGCTTAACCGCTCTGTCCGGTGCTTTTGTGCCTCATTTTTCTGACTCATAGCTAACCGAAATTTGAAATAAAAAAAGGGGCAAAAACTGAAATTACCTGGGTAAAATGGCCAGCATTGCCTGCCACCAATCCTCTGGAGGTAACTGATGCCTTTTTATTTTGATGAGTGTTTCATTAGCCTCTGTATACCTATAATAGTTGGGTGGCATCTCAAACAAATGATTAATTTCATGTTCAATAAAAAATAAGTTTTCCAACTTATCATAAAGATTTTGCCCAGAAGGTGGTCCTGCCTCTGCTGGAGAACTTGAGGATGCAGTAAGTTGATTTGTGACATAGTTGTTCAATCTGGTGGCATATTTATCATGTGTTAACAGTCTCCCAACATTGGTCAATAAGCTGGGAAATCCTTTGCTCTATAGTGCTGCAAGTTTTAACTCGAAATTATCTATGTCCTTCTGCATTTCTTGACATTTTCTTTCCAGAGTCTGTACAAAACCTCTCAAAGTCAACACCTTCTTTGCTGTGAGTATGGCATCTGTCCTATTCATAATTTGCATTTCTGCTAGCTCTTCCTTAGTTTGATAGTTCAAAAAATTAATCATTCTATTGGCCTGTTCAGGCATGGTTCCCAATGCTGCTCTGGCTCTCTGATTTTCAAACTGAGCTAGGCCAATTAACTCTATCTGATCATATATGGCCTGAATTGACCACCATTGGCCAGTTATTGATTGATTGATCTTGGCCCACAGAATCTTTTTTATTTCAGCTAGTGTCATTTTGGACTTATCATATTTTCCTTCTAGATTGGCCAACTTTTCTTTGGCCTCTTTTATCTCTGTTGCCTGAAGCTCCAGTTCCTTGACAGCTTTCATCACTTCATCCATGCTCATGCTTGATTCAGGTGTTGTTGTTGTTGCTACTGTAGCATCTGTAGCTGTTATAGTTGCTGGAATAATAGGAGGGGTCACCACTGCTTGTGTAGATGGAATAGGAGCAATAGTTGGAGCGGTTTGAGGTGGCTGGGAGGTCGACTCTCCCTACTTGCCTTACAGTGCCCTCTCCAACTCTCCCTCCGTCTGAATTATTCTCTGGTTCATTTGCAGTAGCAGGTCCATTGTATCCTTAGCTTC
Source organism: Pinus tabuliformis (assembly GCA_031772625.1). Classification (NCBI taxonomy): domain Eukaryota; kingdom Viridiplantae; phylum Streptophyta; class Pinopsida; order Pinales; family Pinaceae; genus Pinus; species Pinus tabuliformis. The sequence goes on from CM062813.1 coordinate 26,213,241, forward strand.
TTTCTCTTGCACAAGTTTTGCTGTTTGTGGGTGCATAGTTGAGGACAACCTCATTTGCTTTTTCAGTGCAGCAATATCATCCTCCTTTTTCTTCATTAGGGCCTTGATGGCTTTGGGATTCTTAGGATCATGTCCTAGGTCCACAATAATGTCCTCCAATGTTTTTATTCTGTTGTCTTTGGCTGAGGAGGACATTATTTCCAAATCCAGCTGAGTATTTGTGTTCTTCAAAGATTCCTTCAATTCATGGGCCACTGTGGCCTTGTCTGCCAGTGTGGCATAAACCATTTCCCCTGTTTGCTTGTGCAACTCTATCTGATCCATCGAGTGTATATCCTTAGAGAGGACCTCTAAGCTTGTCTTGACATAATCTGCAGCTGACTGTGGCTGCTGAACCTTGGGCTTGAGGTGGCTGAGAATCATCTTTTCTTCTTTGATTTCATATGCTGCCATCAACCTTTCCTGCTTGGCAAGTGTTGCCTTAAGAAATTTGTCATACAATTGTACTCTTAATATCTCATTTTTAGCCTTAATTTCTTTAAAGGGGGTTTTGATGCTAGATGGCCTCTTACTTTGCTATGTAGAGGAAGACACCTCCATGCCATGCTGTCTGTCTTGCTCTTGTAGGAAAGAGCTTGTAGGTGTTTGTTGACTCCCTTCTCTGTCTCTCCTTGGACTTCCAAGGATTTTGTCACTGACTTCCTCCTCAAATGAAGGATCAACTCTTTGCCTTTTAGCTTCAGGCTGCTGTGTAGACCCACTTGCAGGTGTGGAGTCTTCTCGGTCTCATTTTCTACCACTTTCCTCATGGGCAGGAGTCTGTAAAGCTGGCACTTGTGGTGCCTCCGTTTCCTGTGGAGGAGCGTGTCCTTGAGATTGTTCCATTGAAGTAGCAGGCTACTCCGCGATCACTTCTTGCTCTGCATCCATTACCTCTTTCCCTTTTGTTGTACCTGTTGTGGATGTAGATGGTCCCTAGGCAGCTTGTGTGGCTGCAGCAGCAGATGTGCCTTCTCCAATTTGATGTGGCAACTTGAATGTTACCTGCTGCAAAGAATCCAAGTCAAGAGTTTTTTCTAAATCCTTGACATTTTTCTCCATTATTTCCTCTTGGGTCAATTCCTCAACTAATGTGTCTTGCAGCCACTCATCTTGGTTGGCATATTGTTCAATTTGTGGAAATTTACAATGGTCATAGGCTAGCAGCCTGTATTTAACTCTTCTGGCACTGATAAAACCCTCCAGGTCATAAGGGACCCACCAGAAGCTCCTCTTTAACTTATATTTATCCCTCAATATTTGATCAACATCTTGCCAACCTTCTTTCTTGTTCATAATGAAGGGGCCTAGATGGTCTTTGAATTTCAGGTGAGCTTTCTTTTTGGCACTATGAAAATGAGTGAGATCAGAATTAATGAGTTGCCTATAGTACTCCAAGGCAAACAGTCTCATTGGTACATATCTTGGGAGCCTGTAAGGACAGAGCTCACAGCCATAGATTCTAATGACAGTGTGATTTTGATAGAGATACCAATCACCTATTTTATAACTCTTGGACAGTTGCAAGATCTTCTATATGTCATATGATAATCTAGGAGGAGGGGATCTCATTAGGAGACAAGAGACTGGGTATACAAATTGGTCAATGAACTCACAGTAGGAAAATGGAGAGTTTTGAACCTCATGGAAAACTGATGACCAAAAGATAACAGACTGTCTTTCACCCTTTGAATCCAACTTCTTGATGGGACATTGGAAGCTTTCAGACTAGTAATACATGAACAAATGATAGATATATGATGAATATTTAAAGACTCCCTCCCTATCCAATTTTACTAGTTGGTCATGTATTTTGTTGGCTATGAACTTGGCATAATTATACTTGACAGCAGGGGGCTGTCCTGGGCTGTATGCAGACAGTAGAACCAGCACTGTTTCATCAACGTGCTCACTTGTTTTGAAGCCCAGCACATAGGAGATCATGTCAACTAGCAGTTTACCTACCTTATTGAAATGAACATAGAGGAATGGAGGTGGTCCTATAGGTTGGCGGTTTGCCCTCATGAATGTCTTCGCAATTCTTGCAATTTCAGAGCTGGAGAGCTTGGAGCCTTCATCAAGCAAGTAGTTCATAGAGAAAGGGAACAATAGCTGAGTCTGTTTGAAGTTAAGCATCTGGTTGATGGAGTCAGGAATATATGAAAAAGTATGCTCCCAGATGGAGACTTGACAGCCCTCTGGTTTGGTTCATAGTTCTCAACAAACAAATGGATGATCTCAGGAAAAATGTAAACAGAGGGAAGGAAATAATAAGGCAAATTGGACTCCCATATGCCATACATGTCACAGTTGTTTAAGAAACTATTTCTTAATTGGAAAAAGGTCTGTAAGTGATTTTTGTCCCCAACTAAATCTTGAATGAGGTAATCCTTATCAACAAGAGGCATGGCTTCAAGCTCTCTGTTTGGTGGATTCATAGGAGTGATACTAAGAGCTGTTGGAGTGGCCATTATAAAAACTTGGATGTTATACATGAAATGAAGTTTTACAGCAGTACCAGATTGATTATAAATGACTCTGAGGATTTGCAAAGGAGTTACAAAATGAGTTCAACTGAGGGAATGGCCTTCAATATCTGTAATTATGATGGAAAAGGAAAACTTTACAGAGTTTGGATAAGGCTTTAGTCTCTTTGGCAAATTCTTTGGATAGAAGACTGTGAGGGCAAATTTCTACAAGGGAACGGGGAGTATTATAGTGAAATTACATATGTTTATGAGTGGAATGTGGCAGAAAAGGATAATGCCAAGCTATTGCAGAATTTTGACGGAAACCTGAGCTTAAAAGCAGTTTCCTACAGTGAATTCGCGAATTGCCGGGGATTGGCAGGGTTTTCTTTTAACAGTGGGGAGTGGTGAGCGAATCTGTGTAGGTTTGTTAGGCATATGAGTGATTTCAATTCAACAATTTGCAGGTTTCAGCATGAAAATAGAGAAAAATGGTAAGAATAGGGTGAAACTGGTGAAATTGGGCAAATACCTGGTAAGAATGGCGCCGAGGACAAGTGGACCAGTACAATGGTGAACAATGTCAACGAATTTGCAGGTAGCAACAACGCAACTGGTTGAATTTCGAATTTTGACACCAACGAGCGAAAAAAAGGCAAAAACAGCTCCCGCACACAACCAATGAAAATGAAACAAAATGGTCGAAATGGCGTGTTTTTATGAAAATTTTGGCATATTTGCGCTTTTGGCGCTTTTTTGGGATGACGTCAGCATGATGTCATTGGCGGGTCCCAGGTACGGACGGGTGACGTGGCAGCTGACTGGGCGGTGAGGTGGCACAAGACACGGTGGCAAGGTGTGGAGGCAAATGGGTGAGGTGGCGGTGACGTGGAGCAACGGCGGGGATACGAAAGTGACGTCACGAGGACGTGGCGGTGACGTCACAGGCGGGGGAGCGGTATCCGGTTTTCTATCGCACTGCTTTTTAGCACAAGAGGTATCCACCAAGGGGGCTCCGAACCACCGGGAAGGCGACACGTGATGGGGGTTACGGCAGGGAAACCGCCCATCCCCCGGACGTTAACCTTCGTTGGATTGGGGCGCAAGAATGACCGCCCACCGTTGATCTGGGGCGCACGAAATCGGAAGGTTGGCGACACAGGTAAGGTGACGGGGGGTTAGGGATGGGACCCACCCGTATTATTAAAACAAAAAATGTGCCATGGGGTTTGAAAACCTTAGGTTAATGCGGGTTTTGGGGTTTTATGTGCGGGGGCAGAACCATAGTTTAACAAATAAATAAAACTTTATATATTAAACCATGTAGAATGAGAGGGGAGGGGCAAAACAGAAGAATTTTCAAGGGAAGAAGGACAAACATAGGTTATTAACCTAACCAGAGGTTAGATCAATTCCAGAGTTAGGACACGGATGGGTTGATAATGGTCCCAGGTGGACTATTATTTCCCAGAACAATATTTACATAGCTATAGTGTTATAGGGTGGGATATGTAATATTTTTGGGATTTTATATAGTTTTTGTAACAATAGGGATGGGAAAATTTAGTTAGGGAGCTATATAATAGGATTAGAAGTTAATATGATTTTTGTGAAATGGAAATGTAAGGGGAATGATGCCAAGTTTATGATCTGAAACTTAGACATGGGATTCAAATGGGATATGGAGAAATGATTTTACACAAGAAATGTGGCTTCTTTTCATTGAGAAAGCCAAACTTGACTCAATGTTTTACAAAAATGAAATGAAAACAGGACTTGTCGAGCAGATCCCAAGGCCCTCAAGGGGAGTTAGTAAGAAAGTTTTGAAGGGGAGTGAACGGGGGTTAGACATGCTTCCAAAGTTTTGTAATTAGATAACTGCTTTGATACTTTCATCATTGATGAGATGAGCTCTCCTTGATAGTACCATAAGTGATCATATTTTTGTTTTTGCAACCTCAAATTACCTACCCAGCCTATCAGACCTAGCATTTTTTCTTCCTCTTGAATGGGTGCACTTAGACTTACAAACCCTGATTGTTCTCTTTTCTTTTGACTGCCCTCCTACCTAAATCTACCCTTATTTCTTCCAAGGGCCCAGATTAAACAGTTGGGCTCCTTAAGTTCTCTACCTAGCTACTGATCTACCAAGCTTAAACTGTTTGGACAGATACTCTTTCTCTATTCTACAACAACAATTTAAACATGGCATGGTCCAGATTGAACTGTTGGGCCACCCATCAATACGAAGAACAATATTTTCCATATTTACACATGTATCTGTACACAAAATATGGAACCTTTGCAGTATCAAAGCTGAACATATTTGGAACTTCCATGTCAATCATGAAATATGAAACCTATTGGTATAGGAGGCTAACAGTGGCTCCACTTGGGGATGGCCTTTCCTTGTGAAAGGCCAAGAACAACAGGTCAAACTGCCTTATTTTTCAATTTTTCCTGCAATCTAAAACTTCTTTGTTTTGGAAACCATTGATCTGATTCTTTGTAACCTGTATGCAGTACCTTTTGAGCTAATCTGTGCAAAATTACAGCTCTGTCTTTACTGGTTTGTCTGAGTATTGATCATCACATGTATACCTCCCAAGTTTTCTTCTTGATATGCTTTGTTAATTTCAAAATATACATCAAAAGTGATGCAGTCCCCTGATTTTCCTCAAAATTTGCTGCATTTGCTGGCTCTCTAGTTGTTGTATATGAAACTGCTGGAAATACAAATATTTATGTACAATATACAGTGGTGTTATGTTGATTACAGGGAATCAAAATAGTGCTTGAGAATTCACCCATCGACAGGGCCTTCCTCAGTATTTGTTCCATCCAAACTCTTCAGAAAATAGGTGTTATAACCTTGAACAGCATAAATAACATATGTTCCTTTCCAAAGAAAATCAAATTTGCCATGCTTCCCTTTGTCCTCCCTCCTAGAATCCCATCTCAACACTTTGTTTCCTATGAATAAATCTTCAGCTTTTGTCCTTTTGTCGAACATCTTCTTCAGCTTCTCTTGTAAAACTTGAGTTCTCTGATATACTTCCTCCCTTGTTTGATGCAGATGAATGGTTTGATTTATCCTTCTTTGTATATCATTTGGCTCTGCTTGAATTTCTTGTAGCAGCTTGATCACTGGGATTCCCAAAGAAGAAGGGAACTTGGCCTCCATGCCATAGACTAATTCATATGGGCTCATCCCAATGGATCTCTTGGTTGTCAATCTATCTGCCCATAGGGCGTTCACAAGCTTTTTGTGCCAGTTCTTTTTGTTCTCCTCCAGCAGTTTCTTAATGATGTTAATGAGGCTCTTATTTGACCTAAGGTGATGTGAAATTTATGGCAAAAAATGATCATTTTCTTGGATTTGAAGGCAGCAGCATTGTCTGTAATGATCTTTTCAGGGCAGCCAAATCTGGACAGAATGTTGGTTTCAAGGAATTGGATAATGGTGGAGTCATTGGCCTGCCTGCATGGGATAGCCTCAATCCACTTGGTAAAGTAATCTGTGGCTGTTAGAATCCATTTGTGCTGGCTAGAAGAGGATGGATGTATTTCTCCAATGAAGTCTAGATCCCATTGTTGAAAAGGTTTCTCGGTTGAAATGGGCTTAAGGGGCAAGGGCAGCGGCTTTCTTTTGCCTTCAAATATTTGGCATTTGTGGCAAGAAATAGCAAACTTTTTGAAATCTACAAACAAAGAGGGCCAATAGAAACCAGCCCTTAATATCTTATCAGCAGTGGACTTCCAATACAAATGTCCTCCACAGTCCCCTGCATGAAACTCTTTCATAACACTGTCAGTTTCACTCATTGTTAAACAATTAAGCAATATTCCTTCATGATTTTTCCAAAACAGGGTACTATCTAAGACACAAAACTTTGAAGCTTTCATCTTTAAAAATCTCTTTTTAGTTTTGGACAACCCTGGAGGAGCATGCAGGTTTAACAATGTGAAACAAATGTCAGCATACCAAGGTGATTGCAAGAAGGCTTCGTTGATCTGTGGAGTCGCCAGCTCTTGTTCATTGTCCAGTTCATTAATGTCTAAGGCTTGAAAATTGGTTTCGGACATCAGTTTGGCTAAACCCTGTCCCTTTATCAGCTTAGTGGGCTTTATCTCAATGTCATACTCAAGGATATTGGCAATCCACTTGCCTCTTTTGCCTTCTATCCCTTCTTGAGTTAATATGTCTTTTACAACAACACTTGGCACATAAGCAATCACATGGGAATATAAAATGTAAATTCTGAAGTCTTTGATTGCTTTAACAAGGGCATAGGCTTGCTTTTCCATGATTTGATACTTCAAGGGTGCATCTCTAAGGGCCCGGCTGAAAAAAGCAATAGGATTTTCATTTCCTTGGTCATCTTTTTGCAAAAGGACAGCAGCTATGGTGTGATCAGATGCAAAGAAAAAAATGATAAAATCCTTATCAAATTGCGGACTTGTGAGGACTGGCGCTTGGGTTAAGGCAGATTTTATGCCCTCAAAGGCTTGCTTGGCTTCTAAAGTCCATTTTACCTTGGAATCCTTCTTGAGCATATTGCTTAACAATCTTATTAGCTCAGCCAAGTTTGGGATAAATCTCCTTAGGAAGTTGATCTTTCCTAAGAAAGCCTGCAACTCTTTGATGTTTCTTGGATAAGGGATTTGAAGAATGGCTTGGATTCTGTCCAGATCGATTCTAATACCATCTTTTGAGATGATATGGCCAAGAAGTTTGCCGTCCTCTAGGCCAAAGAGGGATTTCTTAGGATTTAAGGAAATTCCATATTTCCTACAAGTCATGAACACTTGCCTTAGGTGTTTTAGATGCTCTTGATCAGATTTTGAAAATGGGGTAAGGTCATCAAGGTAGACCACTAGGAAATCATGGATTTCCTTGGCAAAAGCAATGTCCATGGCCCTTTGAAAAGTAGCACCTGCATTCTTAAGTCCGAAAGGCATTTTTACATACTTAAAGGTTCCCCACGGTGTTGTAAAGGCTGTCTTGTCTTGGTCATCCGGGTGAACTAATATCTGATTGAAACCTGAGAAGCCATCAAGCAATGAAATTCTTGAAGACCCCACTACTCTTTGTAGAATGTGGTCCATCTTGGGCAATGGGTAGTGGTCTTTTAGGGAGACTTGGTTCAAATTTCTCAAATCAACACAAAGTCTAATTTCACCTGTTTTCTTTCTTGTGGGAACAAGATTAGATACCCATTCTGAAAATCTAATGGGTGCTATGATACCAGCCTCAAACATTCTCTTCACTTCTTTTTCAATCAAGGGGAGAAGCACAGGATTGATTCTCCTCAATTTCTGTTTGAAAGGCTTTTGATTTGGTTTTAAGGGAATGGTATGTTGAATCACTGAAGTGTCATAGGATTTGAGGTCCTCATAACTCCATGCAAATAAATCTTGGAACTCTTTAAACAGGTCAACATACTTTGGTTTTTGATCGGGAGGCAAAGACTTGGACAGTTTAATCATTTTGGGCTTTTCTGTTGTCCCAATATTGCAGTCTTCTACAGCAGCGTTTAAGGGCTGCATTTTTGGTTTTTTGGGGATATCGTTTGCATCAAAAATTTCCTCCAATGGAGTCAGGCCAGCAGGCAGAAATTTATCTTTTAACTCAATAACTTCAGCCTCTACTTCAGTTATTTCATCAAGGTTCATTTGTTTGAGCTCTTGTACATTTTTGTTGTCAAAAGTTGTTGGGTGTAACATTTGTTTAGCTGCTTCAACTGATATGGTCTACTGATTATCGTTTATTGCTTGCTGTAGTTTATCTATGTTATTCTCATCAATGTTTAGGCCTGAAAATTCTTCCTGTAAAGTCAAGAAATTATTTATCTGTGTATCATTTTCAAACACTTGCTAGTCTTTGATATTGTTTGGGACTGCAAGCCTATGCTTTATTTGGGCAGTAAAATGGTGATTTGGCTCAAAGGGCAGCTTGCAAGTGCTGGCAAAGGTTGCCAAGCTGTGTGCATGGAGATTATGGCTTCTAGAAATTTTGGTAAGCTGGGAATCTGTGAAAGAATTGAGTATTTCGGTGGCAGCAGTCCTATAAGCCCTTAATCTCTGATCATTAGTGACAAAATTGCCTCTCATTTGCTGTATGATTAGGTCAGAGTCTCCTAGAATTGAGACTTTGGTTGCACCTATAACTTTGATCAGTTTAAGTCCTAAGAGCAGGGCTTCGTACTCGACCATATTGTTTGTACATCTAAAATTTAACCTATAAGCATGGCCTTCTGCATGGTTATTCTGCATATTATGTACCCAAACCCCTGCCCCTGCTCCTAATTTGTTTACAGAGCCATCAAACTCCAAGTACCATAGGCTTTCATGGCCAAGACCAGCATTGAGAGTTTTAGAAAGTTGCACCATGGGCAGATTGGGTTCTTGTAAGTCATTTGTTATGTTATTTTCATTTGTTGCATCAACCATATCAGGGATTTTTTGATATTGGCCACTAGGTTGTTCATCTATGCCTTGTGTTTGTGCTGCTTCTAAGAGTTTGACCTCGGTTGTGGAACACATATCAGCATTATATAAAATAAATGAGTCCATATCAGAATGCATATAGTAGATGGGGAAGTTTTGGGGCTTATCTTGACTGCTAACCACATATTTCATTAATGTTTCACGGTATAATCTCTTTGGTTGTCCAAAGACTGAAATAGTGGCATAGGACATGTCTAATTGCAAAGATCCTTGGAGTTTGCCCCCCCATGATCTTGATAAAAGCATACCATACTGGGGTGGAATGTCTGCTACCACAACATCCATCAGAATTGTTTTGTTTGGGTATTGGACTAAAGAGACACACAAATCTTTGATTAGGCCTAAACACTTGACCTGGCTGGAATCAAATGAGAATAAGTCTTTATATGGTCTTGTGATATCCAAGTTTAATTTCTCCATTATAGATTTGGGCATTAGGTTGTGTGAAGCTCCTGAATCAAACATTGCATTGTGTAACACTTTATCATGGATATGTAGACTAACATAAAAGGGTAGAACACCTCCATTTACTATTTTTCCATCGACTTCTGGACCAAAAAGTAACTCAGGTGTATCATCTAAGACATTAACATCATCCCTATTCTCTGGCATTTGCAGTGACCTTTTGATTTGCTGTTTATACACATCATGTTTAGCAAGCTCAGAGAGAGGAATAGATATCTTTAACTTGGCTATTTCTGTTTCCAAGTTAAAAGGTTTTTCTATCTGAATCTTTGTGCTAGGGACAACAAATTTTTCCTTTTCATCTGAATTTTCGGTGACCTTTTCTTCATCACGAGTACGGTTTTGAACTAGGTCTGTTTTGAACTTATTTTTAGGAGTGCTATTTGAATTTTCCTTTGAGGGTACAGATGAGAATGTCTGATCTTTAGAGGGTTGTACATCTGATATGTCTTCCACAGTAACTTCTCTTGGGTTTGGGTCTATTTTATCAGAGAACTCTGTGAGAACAACTTTATCTTTTGCTTTCTTTCGTTGTTTAGCATCCTTTGGTTTGATAGTTTCAGGCACATCTATGGTTCTGCTCCTCAACTTGTACTGTTTATGGACTTCATAGACTGCTGCATCATAGCCTTCTCTAAAATCAAATGACTCTCCTAATTTGGTTTGAAATTGGTTGCAATTATGGGCCTCTTGATCCTCTTGTGTTAAAAAGACTGGATGTTCACTGTCCAAACCCATCAAGTTGATGTGAGAGTCCTCTGTTGGTTCACTAGATGTTGAGGCATCTGCATAATTTTCTTGAAAAGGAGGTCTGATGTTTTGGTCGGGACCAGCCCTTCCAACATTTGGATTTTGATTCTTTCTAAAATTTGGGTTTCTTGCAGTACTTGGTTGACCTTCCCGTGATGACTTTATTTCGATGGTTTCCACCCCATCCCCAAGTCTGTCCATACCTTTGATGATAGCATCCAATTTTTGTTCAAATGCTGAAGGTTCTTCCTTGAAAGTAGTTCTTCTTTCAGCTCTTGCCCTATTTCTTTTAGCTATTAGATTTTCCTCTACACTAACAGCTATATTCTGCATGTCTGCGAAGGTCGGAGGGGCTCTTTCCCTTAGTTTATATGCCATGTCAAAATCAAATCCATCAGGGAATTTGATTAAGGTGAAATCAGGTAGAGGTCTAAGGTTTTGAGGAATGGCATTGTAGACATTGTTGAATCTGGCACAATAGTCTAGGACAGTTTCTTGTGGGCCTCTTTTTATAGTGTCATACCCAGATAGAATGTGTAGTGGATATTTTTTCTTTTCCCATCTGTTGAGAAATGTATGGTAAAGAACATCTGGATTAGCTATGGAATTTGCAGCAAGTGCTCTAAACCAAGTTCTTACCTCACCTGTTAAACTTTGGACAAAAATTTTCGTTCTTACATCATCATCGTCAATTTCATAATTCTCAAAGTAGTCTTGCATTTTCTTTGTATGCTGTAGGGAAATATATGTACCTGTACCATCAAAATAAGTGATTTTACTTTGATAATCTTGAGGAATAGCCCCAGGATTTCTGGGTAGCTGTAAAGGGGCATATTTGTTTGCCATATTGACAGGGATAAACGGAACAACAGGAAGGAATGGAACAGCTGGGACAGCAAGGATAGTAGCAGAAATATGTGTAGTGGATGGAGGTGCAGAGAAAGTGCTTTGAGAGGTGGATGAGGAAGAAGGAGAAGAAGGAGAAATGTGAGGACAGACTAAAGGTTTAACAGGGGTTGGAATATGACTTTGCTGAATTGCTTCAGGGCTAGAATCAGCAAACTCTTCTTGTTTTTCCTGTTTCCTAAGGATCTTAGGGATCACGTTGGGATTTTCAAAAACAGCTGGAGGATCCATGTCAGGATTTGACCTGGTATACCTAGTTTTCTTCTTTGGAGCCAGCTTCTAAACCAATTGTGGTATCTTTGTGGGAATGTTTCTAGTTTAGGAAGGAATTGATCAAATTTTTGGAACAACTGTTTAGAACTTAAAACTAGAATGAAGATTGACTGAAGCAACTTTTATTTAATCCTGTAAATGCAAAGCAAGAACAGTTTCAAAGGCTTTCTAGCTGACATTCAGGCTTCATCTGTAGTTTTAAGCAATAGACAGCAATTAGAAAAACTCGTTCGGTCCCCAGTGGAGTCGCCGATGATGTTATCACTCAGGTTGTTCCCTTTGACTCCTAAAGGAATACGACCGAGGTAAGCACAAACCAATCTTTAGACTGCAGGTCCTAGCCTACCTGCAATCAGAGAGGGCTCTCTCTTTACGATTTAGCTTTGTTTTGTGAGTTTTAGGCTAGTTATGATGTACAGAATTTTGTTTTGAGCTTTGGTTTGGTTGGGTGATGTCTTCTAGCATAGGTGGTACGTAATCTTCAGAATGTCGTAGTTCATTGGGCAGTGGAGTCAATGATTATATGCTGCTGAAAATGTTTGTTGAGAATAGAGATACTATAGAGCCAGATAGGCATCCATGAAACAATTTTTCATATCTGAAAGGTGATGGAATGAAACCAAGCAGTGGAAGGAAGCTAAGGATCTTCCACTATGCTGACAGAGGGAAAATATGAGAATATTATATAGGAGCAATTTAAGAATTCCTAAACATCATTCACAATGGAAGAATCAGTGCAAACATGAGCAATGAAGAAATTCATATTCATGACTAATTCTAAAGAAAACATAATTAGTACCAGAGATTGAGCTTAGGGTGTACTTAAACAAATCCCGAGCTATCCATTTTCTCTACTATTAAAATCGTGTAACATATGTGAGTTCTGTAAATGAAGAAAGGAAAAAACATGGTTTAAGAAAACTTATTGTTGCATGAAACGACACAAGAATTCTATAGCAGCAAGAAATTCATCAATTTTACATCTAGGCAATCAGAAATCAGGAACTCCACCAGCTCTTTGCATTAAAGTCTGAAAGTTTACAACACAACTCTTCAGAGAGAAAATCACCAACCAACCCCAATTACATTCTATGGGGAGGTATATATACAAAAAGGAGATATAAAATATCTAGATGATGAGTTACTAGCTCATAACTTCTTTTACCAACTCCTAAGGAGCGGCTGATGAAAAAGTAAATGCTATAGTAAAGATGAATATAATAGCTATTCATTCTGTAAGAGAAATTTGACTTTTGAGCCCAATTGAGTCGGCTGGGGCTGCGCTTTTTTAAAAATTGCGGTATTTTGGGCTTGTTGTCCCAGCTCTTTGCTTGTCATTGATTTGATCTACTCCACCTATTGCTTAACCGCTCTGCCCGGTGCTTTTGTGCCTCATTTTGCTGACTCATAGCTGACCGAAATTTGAAATAACAAAAGGGGCAAAAACTGAAATTACCTAGGTAAAATGGCTAGGATTGCCTGCCACCAATCCTCGGGAGGTAACTGATGCCTTTGTATTTTGATGAGTGTTTCATAGGCCTCTGTATACCTATAATAGTTGGGTGGAATCTCAAACAAATGATTAATTCCATGTTCAATAAAACATAATTTTTCCAACTTATCATAAAGATTCTACCCAGAAGGTGGTCCTGCCTCTGCTGGAGAACTTGAGGATGCAGTAAGTTGATTTGTGACATAGTTGTTCAATCTGGTGGCATATTGCTCACGTGTTAACAGTCTCCCAGCATCGGTCAATAAGCTGGGAAATCCTTTGCTCTGTAGTGCTGCAAGCTTTAACTCGAAATTATCTATGTCCTTCTGCATTTCTTGACATTTTCTTTCCAGAGTCTGTACAAAACCTCTCAAAGTTAGCACCTTCTTTGTTGTGAGTATGGCATCTGTCCTATTCATAATTTTCATTGTTTCCAGCTCTTCCTTAGTTTGATGGTTCAAAAAATTAATCATTCTATTGGCCTGTTCAGGCATGGTTCCCAATGCTGCTCTGGCTCTCTGATTTTCAAACTGAGCTAGGAAAATTAACTCTATCTGTTCATATATGGCCTGAATTGACCGCCATTGGCCAGTTATTGATTGATTGATCTTGGCCCACATAATCTTTTTTATTTCAGCTAGTGTCATTTTGGACTTATCATATTTTCCTTCTAGATTGGCCAACTTTTCTTTGGCCTCTTTTATCTCTGTTGCCTGAAGCTCTAATTCCTTGACAGCTTTCATCACTTCATCCATGCTCATGCTTGATTCAGGCGCTGTTGTTGTTGCTATTGTAGCATCTGTAGCTGTTATAGTTGTTGGAATAATAGGAGGGGTCACCGCTGCTTGTGTAGATGGAATAGTAGCAACAGTTGGAGTGGTTTGAGGTGGCTGGGAGGTCGACTCTCCCTGCTTGCCTTACAGTGCCCTCTCCAACTCTCCCTCCATCTGAATTATTCTCTGGTTCATTTGTAGCAGCAGGTCCATTGTATCCTCAGCTTCTTTCTCTTGCACAAGTTCTGTTGTTTGTCGGTGCATAGTTGAGGACAACCTCATTTGCTTTTTCAGTGCAACAATATCATCCTCCTTTTTCTTCATTAGGGCCTTCATGGCTTTGGGATTCTTAGGATCATGTCCTAGGTCCACAATAATGTCCTCCAATGTTTTTATTCTATTGTCTTTAGATGAGGAGGACATTCTTTCCAAATCCAGCTGAGTATTTGTGTTCTTCAAAGATTCCTTCAATTCATGGGCCAGTGTGGCCTTGTCTGCCAGTGTGGCATAGACCATTTCCCCTGTTTGCTTGTGCAGCTCTATCTGATCCATCGGGTGTATATCCTTAGAGAGGACCTCTAATCTTGTCTTGACATAATCTGCAGCTGACTGTGGTTGCTAAACCTTGGGCTTGAAGTGGCTGAGAATCATCTTTTCTTCTTTGATGTCATATGCTACCATCAACCTTTCCTGCTTGGCAGGTGTTGCCTTAAGAAATTGGTCATACAATTGTACTCTTAATAGCTCATTTTGAGCCTTAATTTCTTTAAAGGGGGCTTTGATGCTAGCTGGCCTCTTACTTTGTTGTGTAGAGGAAGACACCTCCATGCCATGCTGTTTGTCTTGCTCTTGTAGGAAAGAGCTTGTAGGTGTTTGTTGACTCCCTTCTCTGTCTCTCCTTGGACTTCCAAGGATTTCCACATTGACTTCCTCCTCAAATGGAGGATCAACTCTTTGCCTTTTAGCTTGAGGCTGCTGTGTAGACCCACTAGCAGGTGTGGAGTCTTCTCAGTCTCATTTTCTGCCTCTTTCCTCATGGCCAGGAGTCTGTAAAGCTGGCACTTGTGGTGCCTCTGTTTGCTGTGGAGGAGCCTGTCCTTGAGATTGTTCCATTGAAGTAGCAGGCTGCTCTGCGATCACTTCTTGCTCTGCATCCATTACCTCTTTCCCTTTTGCTGTACCTGTTGCTGATGTAGATGGTCCCTGGGCGGCTTGTGTGGCTGCAGCAGCAGATGTGCCTTCTCCAATTTGATGTGGCAACTTGAATGTTACCTACTGCAAAGAATCCAAGTCAAGAGTTTTTTCTAAATCCTTGACATTTTTCTCCATTATTTCCTCTTGGGTCAATTCCTCAACTAATGTGTCTTGCAGCCACTCATCTTGGTTGGCATATTGTTCAATTTGTGGAAATTTACAATGGTCATAGGACAACAGCCTGTATTTAACTCTTTTGGCACTGATAAAACCCTCCGGGTCATAAGGGACCCACCAGAAGCTCCTATTTAACTTATATTTATCCCTCAATATTTGATCAGCATCTTTCCAACCTTCTTTCTTGTTCATAATGAAGGGGCCTAGATGGTCTTTGAATTTTAGGTGAGATTTCTTTTTCGCACTATGAAAATGAGTGAGATCAGAATTAATGAGTTTCCTATAGTACTCCAAGGCAAACAGTCTCATTGGGACATATCTTGGGAGCCTGTAAGGACAGAGCTCACAGCCATAGAGTCTAATGACAGTGTGATTTTGATAGACATACCAATCACCTATTTTATAACTCTTGGACAGCTGCAAGATCTTCTATATGTCATATGATAATCTAGGAGGAGGGGATCTCATTAGGAGACAAGAGACTGGGTATACAAATTGGTCAATGAACTCATAGTAGGAAAATGGAGAGTTTTGAACCTCATGGAAAACTGATGACCAAAAGATAACGGACCGTCTTTCACCCTTTGAATCCAACTTCTTGATGGGACATTGGAAGCTTTCAGACTGGTAATACATGAACAAATGATAGATATATGATGAATATTTAAAGACTCCCTCCCTATCCAGTTTTACTAGCTGGTCATGTATTTTGTTAGCTATGAACTTGGCATAATTATACTTGATAGCAGGGGGCTGTCCTGGGCTATATGCAGACAATAGAACCAACACTGTTTCATCAATGTGCTCACTTGTTTTAAGCCTAGCACATAGGAGATCATGTCAACTAGCAGTTTGCCCACCTCATTGAAATGAACATAGAGGAATTGAGGTGGTCCTGTAGGTTGGCGGTCTGCCCTCATGAATGTCTTGGCAATTATTGCAATTTTAGAGCTGGAGAGCTTGGAGCGTTCATCAAGCAAGTAGTTCATAGAGAAAGGGAACAATAGCTGAGTCTGTTTGGAGTTAAGCATCTGGTTGATGGAGTCAGGAGTAATATGAAAAAGTATGCTCCCAGATGGAGACTTGACAGCCCTCTGATTTGGTTCATAGTTCTTAGCACACAAATGGATGATCTCAGGAAAAATGTTAACAGAGGGAAGGAAATAATAAGGCAAATTGGACTCCCATATGCCATACATGTCACAGTTGTTTAAGAAACTATTTCTTAATTGGTAGAAGGTCTGTAAGTGATTTCTATCCCCAACTAAATCTTGAATGAGGTAATCCTTATTAGCAAGAGGCATGGCTTCAAGCTCTCTTTTTGGTGGATTCATAGGATTGATACTAAGAGCTGTTGGAGTGGCCATTATAAAACCTTTGATGTTATACTTGAAATGAAGTTTTACAGTAGTACCAGATTGATGATAACTGACTTTAAGGATTTGCAAAGGAGTTGCAAAATGAGTTCAATTGAGGGAATGGCCTTCAATATCTGTAATTATGATGGAAAATGAAAACTTTGCAGAGTTCGGATAAGGATTTAGTCTCTTTGGAAAATTCTTTGGATAGAAGACTGTGAGGGAAAATTTCTACAAGGGAACGGGGAGTATTACAGTGAAATTACAGAGGTTTATGAGTGGAATGTGGCAGAAAAGGATAATGCCGAGCTATTGCAGAATTTTGATAGAAACCTGAGCTTAAAAATAGTCTCCTACGGTGAATTCGCGAATTGCTGGGGATTGGTAGGGTTTTCTTTTAACAGTGGGGAGTGGTGAGTGAATCTGGGTAGGTTTGTTAGGCGTATCAGTGATTTCAATTCAGCAATTTGCAGGTTTCAGCATGAAAATGGAGAAAAATGGTAAGAACAGGGTGAAACTGGTGAAATTGGGCAAATACCTGGTAAGAATGGTGACGAGGACAAGTGGACCGGTGCAATGGTGAACAATGTCAACAAATTTGCAGGTAGCAACAGCGCAACTGGTTGAATTTCAAATTTTGACACCAATGGATGAAAAAACGGCACAAACAGCTCCCACACACAACCAATGAAAATGAAACAAAACGATCGAAATGTTGTGTTTTTATGAAAATTTTGGCATATTGGCGCTTTTGGTGCTTTTTCGGGATGATGTCAGCATGACATCATCGGCGGGTCCCAGGTACAGACGGGTGATGTGGCAGCTGACTGGGCGGTGAGGTGTCACAGGACACGGTGGCAAGTTGCGGAGGCAAACGGGTGAGGTGGCGGTGATGTGGAGCAACGGTGGGGATATGAAAGTGACATCACGAGGACGTGGCGGTGACATCACAGGCGGGGGAGCGGTATCCGGTTTTCTATCCCACCGCCTTTTAGCACAAGTGGTATCGGCCGAGGGGGCCCCAAACACGCCGGGAAGGTGACACGTGGCGAGGGTACAGCAGGGAAACTGCCCATCCCCCCGACATTAACCTTTGGTGGATTGGCGTGCAAGAATGATTGCCCACTATTGATCTGGGGCGCGCGAAATCGGACGGTCGGCGACACAGGTAAGGTGACGAGGGGTTAGGGACAGGACCCGCCTGTATTATTAAAACAAAAATTCCGCCATGGGGTTTGAAAACCTTAGGTTAATGTGGGTTTGGGGGTTTTATGTGCGGGGGCAGAACCATAGTTTAACATTTAAATAAAACTTTAGATATTAAACCATGTAGAATGAGAGGGGAGGGGCAAAACAGAAGAATTTTCAAGGGAAGAAGGGAAAACATAGGTTATTAACCTAACCAGAGGTTAGATCAATTCTAGAGTTAGGACGCGGATGGGTTGATAATGGTCCCAGGTGGACTATTATTTCCCAGAACAATATTTACATAGTTATAGTGCTATAGGGTGGGATATGTAATATTTTTGGGATTTTATATAGTTTTTGTAACAATAGGGATGGGAAAATTTAGTTAGGGACCTATATAATAGGATTAGAAGTTAATATGATTTTGTGAAATGGAAATGTAAGGGGAATGATGCCAAGTTTATGATCTAAAACTTAGACATGGGATTTGAATGGGATATGGAGAAATGATTTTACACAAGAAATTTGGCTTCTTTTCATTGAGAAAGCCAAACTTGACTCAATGTTTTACAAAAATGAAATGAAAACAGGACTTGTCAGGCAGATCCAAAGGTCCTCAAGGGGAGTTAGTAAGAAATTTTTGAAGGGGAGTGAACGGGGGTTAGACATGCTTCCAAATTTCTGTCATTAAACAACTGCTTTGATACTTTCGTCATTGAAGAGATGAGCTCTCCTTGATAGTACCATAAGTGATCATATTTTTGTTTCTGCAACCTCAAATTACCTACCCAGCCTATCAGACCTAGCATTTTTTCTTCCTTTTGAATGGGTGCGCTTAGACTTGCAAACCCTGATTGTTCTCTTTTCTTTTGACTACCCTCCTACCTAGATTTACCCTTATTTCTTCCAAGGGTCTAGATTAAATAGTTGGGCTCCTTAAGTTCTCTACCTAGCTACTGATCTGCCAAGCTTAAGCTGTTTGGACAGATACTCTTTCTCTATTCTACAACAGCAATTTAAACATGGCATGGTCCAGATTGAACTGTTGGGCCACCCATCAATATGAAGAACAATATTTTCCATATTTACACATGTATCTGTACACAAAATATGGAACCTTTGCAGTATCAAAGCTGAACATATTTGGAACTTCCATGTCAATCATGAAATATGAAACCTATTGGTATAGGAGGCTAATAGATGGCATCCAAAACTTCCATGGTGAAAATCTACAATGATCTATTGGGTCTGATATTTTGTAACATAAGTAATCAGAACACCAGCAGGCTCTTTCTAGCGCAAATTTTCTCGAACAATGAAAAACTTGAAAGCCTTTAGCTTGAGGGATCTACATTTGGCTCTTGGCATATTAGGTGGGAATTGAAAATGTTGTAGGAAGAATATTACATCTATGTACCAGCTAAAACTTTGGAACCTGGAAAGACCCTTCAGAAATGTTTCTTGTGGATTCTTTTCCTCTGGTGGGGAAAGTTATAATGCATCCTCCTCTTCCATTGTAGTGAAAATTGATCCAGTTGTGTACATTTCCAATGCCACATGGTTTTCCTTAGTAAGTATATTTTCTAGTCCTTGACCTTTCATAATATTTGTACGTTTTATCTCCATGTCATATTCCTAAAGCTTGTAAATCCAATTCACTCATCTACCATCGTTGTCGGGCAGGGTGAGGATTTCTTTTACTATTCATGATAGTACATATGCTTTTACTTTTGAGTGCAACACATATTAGCTGAAAACTTTTAAATCCTTCACCATTGCATATGCTTGTGTTGTTTAGATGGGACCTGACCTAGGTTCAACTTTAACTATGCCAACAAACAAAACCCTAACTTTTGGCCCTTTTGGCAACAACTTACATAGAGCAGGTTGTAGTCTCACCAGAAGCAGTATTGGAGGATTCTAGAACCATATTTCTATAGCCAAAGGCCTGTGTAATGGTTTCTTGATACCCTTACGTCTTGGATATGCCTTCACGCAGCTCTAATCCTTCTGAACAAACAACTACTACAAATTTATCTAAACAACTTCCAGACCTTTACGAAGGTCTTTAATTGTACTTATCATGCATAAATATTACAGATCCACCTGTTTCGTTCAATAGATAAGCATTAATTCATATATAACATATCACAGAGAGAAGATACATAAACTTTAGCAGGATTAAATAACAAGGATCATATGCATCAGAATCATCTCCAAATGGTCTTTATTAACTAGAAATGTTCAATTGCAGACTTCATATCCCTGGGCACTTAGCTGCAGGGGCCCTTGCACTCAGCCTGCAGACTTACCAATGTCTCCATGCACTCAGTTGTAGGAGCCTTCCCCTTTCACCTAAGTATAGGAAACTAACCTTTCCTTCCTTAGCACCTTACCCTTACAATGATTCTTCACTAAAAGTTAACATCTAAGACTCGCTATGACTCAAATTTATATAGCATTTACTTTATAATACAATGGTTTGCGGACCATGGGCGAGTCACAAAACAGCTATATTACCTACCCAACTAAGGGACTAAACCCCCTTTTACTTCTACTAGCTTCATTATCCGCTTCCATATTTCATGGAGACTTTGGACTTGTTACAAAAAGATATTACAAAAATTTCCCAAAACTTAACAAAATTGACCCCAGGGACCCCATCCCAACAGGCCACCAACACAAATTGGGTTATTCACCCTCGAGTCACTCAACTAGTGCATCTATCTTGTTGTGAAGGTCACTAAACTCCACCTTCAACACATGCATGTTAGTATTACCCTACAATGCAGCCTACTGCACTTCCTCTACCAGATTTTCTATAACCAGGCCTTCCATCGCGAGACACATAGTTCTTTGTGTCTGTTGGACTATATTTAACTTCTCTTATACTAATAAAATAAGATGGCTAGCTTCCTATGTCCATGGTTGTATTTGGGCCTTTAAGATGACCTCTTTTCTCTACAGCTCTTCAATTTGTGCTTGCATCTGTTTTCCTTCTTGCAATCGAGGCACTGGACTAGCGCCAAAGTGTGTGTAGTCACCGTGAGTTCATCAAACTTTTGTTGCATCTCCTAGATATTTATGCCAATTTTCTGCAGGTTTGGGTCCTCCTGCAAAGTCATCCATAGATCCATAGCTTGTTTGAACATGAGTGTGCATCCTATGACTATTGCATCCAAAGTGGCCATGCTCTCCCTAATGGCTGCTTAATGTTGCTCCTAGAATTTTTTCGGAGTGGTTCACTGCAATTTCAATTCGAGCTCTGAGATCTTCATCTGGAACTCAAATGTTACTCAGCTGACCTAATCCTTTGATTCTCTGACTAAAGCAGCCAAATTCCAATTTTTTGCTGCTTCGACTGCATCTTCTAGAATGTGAGGTTCTGTCTGTTGGGTGTGGAGCCTGATTATCTTCTATATTCAAAGGTATCGCCACATAGGACCCCAGTTCGAAATGGGGGCGGCAACGCCGCCCGTAAAATATTCGCTGCAGGGGGGGTCCAAGGGGGGGTTTCGGGGGCAGCGCCCCCGAAGCTAAAAACAGCTGTAAAATTGCCTTGTAAAAGTATAGTAATTTCTAGTCAATCTGGGCCGTTCATTAGGTGGATGATCTGACGGTAGAACTTATGTTTAGTTTAGGGTTTTTTGCCCTAGAAGGCAACCCCTCTCTTTGTATGAGGGTATTGTATTTGAGGCTGCGAGATAGATGTGTATTCTGTGAACGAGAAACAGAGAGGTGAGACTGTGAGAGAAAACAAAGGATATTACAACGGATTTGTTGTAGGTTGTGTCTCTTCATTTTGCTGGATAATAAAAAGGAAGGACTGGCTGTTCGGGGTGGACGTAGCCCAAACTGGGTGAACCACGTATATCTGTGTCTCTCTTGTTTTGTGCGTTTTCTGTGTTTATATTTCTGCAATATTTTATGTGTTCCATTTCTCCGTAATATATAATTTTCTAACACTGTCAACATTTGACATGGCTGTGTATTTGTTGCCTCCAAGTTCTAGCTTTGCGCAAACAGTTCTTCCTTCTCCTTCAGAGCCTAAGCCTTTTCGGCAAAGATATGCTCATTTTTCATCTTTACCTCACTAATAACTGATAGCATGTGCTGCTCCATGATCCTAAGCTCATCTAATACCCCTCGATGAAGCGTGTGGAGGGTTTGAATGGGCAATGTGGCTAAGTTTATACCCACATCCTTGATCTATCCGAGTTGGGCGTTTGCTTCATCTGCTTCTGCACGCAATGATCCCTCTGGTAATGGAATGACTTTAAGGTCCTATTTGTGTCCAACACGTTCGTGCTCGCTTGCTATAGGCTCGCTTGAATCTCACTCATCTGTCCCACGCTCGCCTGAATTCGAAATGTTTGAATCTGCAACTTGCGTAGATCCTTTTGCATGCTCCACAACATCTACATGTATTGTTGCTTGAACTACATCCACATGTATGTTGTTTTGTTGCGGACCTTGTCTTTAATCTCATCCAAGTCCCCCTCAATGAGGACCATTAGATCCACATGTGCATTCTTATCATTTTTTTTTTCTTTCTAAGCCCAGAAGTGGTCTCCCTGGTCCGCTTTTGCAATTTAAATGGAATGCTCTTCTCCTTGCCACCACCTCCTTCCTCCTCGGATACTTCCTCATTTTTAGTATGTTGAGAAGAAGACTCCTCAACCTCCAGTGTGGCCTCCTTCTTGGCACGCTCCTTGTCAGCCACTTCCTTCTTTTTCTATGCTACTTTTTCTTGAGTTGTTGCCTTCTTAGCCTCTTTATTTTTCTACGTTTCCTTCTCTCAAGTGCTATCCTGCTCAACTTCCTTTTTCTTTTGCACTTGGGTGGTCTGCACGGAGGAAATTTCCCCAACCTTGCTTATTCCTGTACTGAGATTTGATGGCTACTGCCACTCACCTAACCATTTTTCCACCACTTCTTGTACATCTGTGTCAACGACTAGGTATGGAAACTTGTACCATACTTTCTTAGGATTTCACCTTGCTCGAATGGATACATTGTGAAAATCTACTTTAAACTTCGCGTAGGCCTCCAACTGCTCAAACAGGGTAGGTGACAGCCTTAACCTCTGGTTGATCACCATGCAAAGGTCCATCTCAACCAGCACCCAGAATATTTTCATCTCCATGACCCTCTTCGATCCTTTGTTGCCCACAATGAAGCAAACTTCACGGCCTCTAGTAAATCAGCATCCTATGGAGGGAACTAACTGTCTTTTGGCAGTCTCCACATAGCTAGGGCAATTAGAAATAGTAGCTAGGCATAGTGGAATGCCTTTTCGTCGTCCTATGCTTTGCGACAATTCAACAGAAACTCTTTGCATAGATACTGCACCCAGTTGTATTGCACGCACTTCGCGCATTGTGCAACCAATTAAATGACTAACATCAGCACCTCATCTGCGCGGCACTTGCACATAACCTTGCAAGCCAAAATCTAGGTGGAAAACTGCATCGCCTTGTTTGTGATGTAACAAATAGAGTATTCGCGCGACTTCTTCACTAAGTCAAACTCATTCTTCATTATATCTACAAGTTGTGTTTCTTTACTCTTGCCACCAAACTCCTCATCGGGGTCCACCCCTTGGTAAGGCAACCTGGTGATACAGTGGATTAGCATATCTGTGATGGGGATGGACTCTCTGAACCAAGGACACCCATCATGAACTAGTGTAAGAAATTTGCGTATGAACACCGTGTTGATAATAGTTCTGCTAAAATATGAAACACATAGAAAATTTAGCAACCCAACATTTTCAACCCCCGCGACCCACTTCATGGGCTCTAGTCATGTGACTCTAGTCTCCTCATAGTATATCTTCGCCAAATATTTGTTTGTCACTAAATGCGGGAATTTATCATGATCAACGAGATCCCAATCCTCCATCTTGAGTGTGGGAATGCATCCTAAGAGCGCACCTTTAAATGGCACTTTCTTTGGCAATAGTGGTGTAGAGACCATAAAATTTCCAAAGTTGGGATCTTTCGAGATCTTCGCTTTACCCTTTCACGCTAGTGAAAGGCTGTCCCTCCTTAGCATCCAAGCCTTCAACCCTTTCGTGAAGCTCCTCTGCATCAAGATCCAAGGGTTCATATGGTTGTTTTGACTTGTCCATCTTCCCTTTCTGCTAAACCTCCATAGGGTTCTTCCTCGGTGACTGCCTCACTGGTACAACCTGTGGTTTCTTCTGTTTCTCCTTAGCAGTGGATGGTTCAGGCCTAGGCAACCTTGACATTGTAGGCACAGACGTTGTAGCTTCCATTGCCAACACAATCTCAGGTGTTGCAGCTTAAGAGATAGTAGCTTTAGAGATGGAAACTTTGAAGACAACGACTTTTGTAGGATTAGTCATTTCTTCAAGGATGACCTTACGGCTCCAATCAGGAAAGTTTGCGCACTCTGGTCATGAAAGAAGTTCCTCCCAAGATTCTCAGTTCATAGACTTAAGGCAAGAAAATTAACAAGAGATTTTAATAAGGCAAAGTGTTCTACTACATGCCAGCATGCCAGATTTATAAGCAATTTCAAATTCAAATCCGATCATTCCCTCCAATTTATGATCATAAATGCATATTTGGTGGCATATTTCCAAATATTTGTGCCATAAATGCAGCCTACCCGCTCCTCCTAGTGGGATTTCACCATCCATATAGCTACAATGTATGCAACAACTATTTGTGGACCCTACTACATGGCACCATCCACCATGGCGCAGCCCTCCTAGCGTAGCTCCTTCTGGCGCACTTCTTACTTCCCTTGCAATCCCCCTTACATTATTTTTCCAATCTTCGAGCAGTGTATTTTATAAT
Organism: Pinus tabuliformis; assembly: GCA_031772625.1. Lineage (NCBI taxonomy): Eukaryota > Viridiplantae > Streptophyta > Pinopsida > Pinales > Pinaceae > Pinus > Pinus tabuliformis. The sequence continues at coordinate 26,237,661 of CM062813.1, forward strand.
CCCGCACTCCCTTGTAGCTACCTGGAGTACTAAGATTGTCCTGCCATCATGTAGTCATTACATAGGGTCAGGATCCCCTTGATATAGATTTAGTCGACTCCCATTGACTTTTCCCAGAAATAATTCCCATTTAGCTTCACAAGCTGAGCTGCACCACCATCTGTAATTTCCTTTCTTACATAGGTTACCAACCAGTGCATTTGAAACTTCCAAGGGAACTTCATGAACTTCCATAGTCTCATGGTCTGACATATCCTTCAATGTTGCAATCCGCAAACTCGGAACAATATATTCCATGGGCATCACAGCCTCTATCCCATAGATGATTAGCCTGAACAGGGTTTGTCCTGTTAATTTCTTGCACGTCATCCTATAACCCAGGGGATCGCTGGTATGAGCACATCCCAATCGTTCCTCAACACATTGTAGACCTTTGTCAATGTGTTTTCCAAAATTTTATTGAACGCTTCAACCGTACCATTTGCCTAAGGATGATAAGGCATACTCATTTGATGATAAACCTAAAATTCTTCTAGCATCGCGGCAATAGTGTCATTTAGAAAGTGGGTACCCCTATCGCTCATCAGTATCTTAGGACACCCAAACCTTGTCAAGACATATTCAAACAGGAACTTCATGGTTGTAGAAGTGCTATAGTCATTCACCGGTTGTGCTTCTGCCCATCTTGTCAAATACTCTGTCACAGTAATAATGAATCGTGCACCCATCTTTTTCCTCGGCGGTTGTATTGAACCCACAAAGTCAATCATCCATTTGTCAAACCTCTGTAATGAAATCTAAGGATTTAAGGGAAATTTGTCCCTTCGTGATGGCTTTCCTGTCATTTGACATGCATCACATTCCCTACACTACACCTTAGAATCCTTATGTAGCGTCGGCCACCATAATACTACGCACAGAATCTTCTGCATAGTTGCTCTGCTTGCATAGTGTCCTCCCTCCACTCCCTCATGTGCTTCGGCGAGGATGTCAGAGCATTCAAACTCTAAAACATATTGATGTAGAATTTCATTAGTGCCCATATTATGTAAGTGTCCCACAATCATAGAAAAGTTGGCTGCGCAGACCACCAACTCCCTTTTTTGTTGTGTAGAGTATCCTTCCAGGGTTGTTCCAGTATTCAAAAACTAGATTGTATTAGAAAAATGATCATATGTGACATGTACAGTGAAGAAATGCGCATCTGGCAACCCTTCCTCCAAATTAGTAGGTTCTTCACCTATCTCAATTATGGATAGATGATGCAGTCCCGCATTCAATCACCTCAAAATCATATTCTTGAAATAGCAATAACCACCTACAGATCTTCTCCCCCCCCCCAACACAGGCTTGTTGACTAGGTACTTCAGAGTGGAGTGACCTGTATACATTTTGAAATGTGTGCCTAATAGGTAATGTCAAAACTTCTACATGACATAAACCATCACTAATCCTTTGCGCTATGTAGTGGAATAGTTCTTTTCCTCCTTTGATAATTTCTGACTTGCAAAAGCTATCGGGTGATCTATCTCTCCATCACCTAGTTGGGTCAATACCGCCCCCAATGCAATACATGAGGCATTCACATGTACATGAAACTCTTTCCTCCAATCTAGAAACACTAAAATGGGTGCAACACATTTTCCTTTAAAACATCTAGACTATGCTGACACTCCTTATCCCAACATAAAGTGGCATCCTTTTTCAATAACTTCTCCATTGGCATAATTATTTGAGCATAGGCCTTGATAAAATTTCTATAGTAGCCAGTGTGGCCCGACATTGCGCACAGTTGCTTTAAATTCTTTGGAGCTTCTAAATTGACAATCACTACTATCTTCACAGGGTCTACCATTAGTCCTTGCTTACATACCACATGGCCTAGCAATATCCCATAGGGCACGCAAAAGATACATTTCTTCAAGTTTAGTGCAATTTGGTATCTTCAACAAGTATCCAACATAAGACGCAGACTTGCAATGTGGTAGTTTACCAATCCAAACATAGTCCAGTCATCAAAATATAATTCTAAGAATTTATGGATGAATTATTTGAACGATGCAATTATAAACCTTAAAAATATCACGAGTGCATACTTTAGTTTGAATGGCATCACTGTGTACTGCAAGCATCCCCACTCCATCGCAAAGGTCATCTTGCTATGATCCTCCAACACAATCTTAATCTGATGGTACCTTGAGAACCCATCAGTGAATGAATAAGATTCCTGTCCTCCCACATTCTCCAAAAATTCATCTGTAAATGGGGTTGCAAAAGGGTCATGAATCCACACATCGTTAAGCTTCCTCAAATATACACATATCGTGATTTCACCTTGCTAGTTCTTCTCTTTAACAACCATAGGGCTCACCCAATCATATTCTTCTACTAGCTCAATAATTCCAGCTTCCAACATTTTGTCTAGCTATTTGCACACCTTTTCCTTATACTTCGCATTTAGTCAATAAGGTTGTTGTTTCATAGGCTTCGCATTGAGCTTTAAGGTGATCTTCATTATGCCTAGATCCCCTATTATTCCTTTTAGATGTGATAACTTGGTAGGAAACAAGTCCTGGTATTTGAGTAGCAGCTTTGCAACCTTATCAACTATATCTTCATCCCAATAATCACCTATCTTTGCAAACTTAGGCTGGGTGTCGGACCCAATGTTTACTTGCCTGGTCTTCAAAGGTTCTAATATATCAGGGTTCACTGATTTAGGATCTTCAACCTCGCGATGTCCTTTGGTCTCTGAAGGGTTGATTTTTCGCGGATCTTCCTCTTCTTCTTCTGCAGTCACATTGAAGCACTCCATTACATGGCACAGTTGGGTACTCCAGTCCAGTTGAACCCATTTTACTAGCTCCTTAGGCGTTCTAAAGATAGCGACCTTAATTTCTAGGAGTGCTTCATCAATGCACTCAAACCCATCCTCAATCTGAAAGTTAACAAAAAAAATTCTCTCACAATATCCCATTTGGTTGTCTCATGGCGTAGCTTTGTTTCCAAGTACCAATTCATTGGAATAGTATCTAAGGTCTGATAGAAGATATGCATCCATTCTTGTTGTGGCTCTTCACCCCATGCTTTAGTCCACTGCACCAAGTGTTCATGCGGATCATCCTTTCCACTGTATTTTTTAGTCATACGGGTATTAGTGTATCCAAACCTTAGCTTCATCATTCGCTTGTATTCCTTCTAATCAGCGAATCTATCCTTATGCGTACCCCACCAATGGGTAGGTGTAGCGCACAGTGCCAACTCGAGCACCTGGAAATGATGCTCTTCGGGTACCTCCCTTTCAAATTCATCCAAAAATAAATTAACATCATTTAAGCCATCATAATGTGGGAGATTCCTTACCTCTATAGATACACACCACAACGATTTTGTCATCATCTTGCAACGCAGTGTAGAGACTTCATGCAACCTATTATGCCAGTGTTCAAGCTCTTCATCTAAGCCTGAGCTACAAGAGCTATCTCTACCCCACATGATCCACCCATCTGCAATGGGATTGATCCAATCTTCATTGCACGCATTTATCTTGTATATTTGATCCAAGTCATCGTCCTCCACATAGTCGTGGACTAGTTCAGTGTAGTGCGCTCCTTCAGCAGGATCTAATGGCACAATAACCCTAAGTGACTTCTTCTCAAATTTCATCCTTCGCTTATTCATATTAATTACTGCATCCATGTCAAAGTCCCAATCAATTCCTAGTAGCGCAAGGTAAGGATTGTTTTCATCCACTATTTAAATTACTTCAAAATTGGTCAAAGCACTTGATCCTTCAATGTCTACTATTAGCCCATACAGGTGCCCCATACGAATGATATTCTACTGATTGGCCATGCATAGCTATATAGGATACCATTGTAGCGCAAGCCTCCCCATCCTCTCCCATGTCTTTTTAGGTAGTACATTCACATCAAGACCCAAATCCAGGATGAATTGATCCATTTCATATTCTCCAATCTGCATGGTCAGCCTCATCTCATGCCCTGTTCACTTCTTATGTTTACCTAGTTTCCTCACAGCGCGCTATTATGAAGGAATCTTAATTTTTCTTGTACAATTTTCGATTGGCTCATGGAGCCCTTCCACTACCTTCTTATCTCTTAACAACTTCATACAATTTTTCAAAAAGGTGGCTAATAGTGACGAATCCACATCCTGTACTTCATTGTTTCCAGCTGATTTCTCTTGACTTTCTGATGTAGAAGCTTCAATAAAATTCTTCTTGGCTCCATCAAATTTTATTTAGCTCAATTGAGGTCAAACCCGACTTCCTTTTCAGCAGCCTTGTGTACCCATCCTTTGGTTTCTAGGTGCTATCCCTTATCTTCTCCTGTGGCCATACCACTGAGCATTACGATATTGATGTTATGATCCTCTTCATGAGGCTCCACCCTCATCATTTGGATGTTTTGTGTAGGCTGTTGCGCCTTTTTCTCCTACATCTTAGTTATCATCACTGGGCAATCTTTTATCGCATGATCAAACTGTTTGCAATATTGACAAGATGGATGCGTTGGGTTTTGACAGTCGTGTGCAAAATGTACAACTTCACCATAGTTATAACAAATAACTTGTCTACCACCTCTACCAGCCCCTACTCCTCTTCCTCTTCCACGACCTTGAAATCCTTCACAAGCTGCACCCACGCCTTAATCCTGAGGCTGATATTACAGTGGACCTACTGTAGTTTGTGTCTATTCATTTTACTGGATAATAGAAAGGAAGGACTGGCTGTTCGGGGTGGATGTAGCCCAAACTGAGTGAACCACGTATATCTATCTCTCTCTTGTTTTATGAGTTTTCTGTGTTTATATTTCTGCAATATTTTATGTGTTCCGTTGCTCCGTAATATATAATTTTATAACAACTGGTATCAGAGCCGAAGGTCTATTTGGCTGATAAACTCGCAGGAAAGAAGGGTTCCTCGTTTGAGTGGGAGCAATGGCGGAAGATGGTAATTTTAGGTTCGAGAAATTTAATGGCAAAAACTTCTCGTTATGGAAGATGCAGATGGAAGATTATCTATATCAAAAAGATTTGTACCTACCATTGAGCGGAAAAACAAAGAAGCCGACGACTATAACAGACGAAGAACGGAACCTTCTTGATAGAAAGGCACTCGGAACAATACGTTTGTGCCTCGCTGCGTCAGTCGCCTTCAACATTTCGAAGAAAACAACGACAGAGGGTTTGATTCAGGCGTTGTCGAAACTATATGAAAAACCCTCGGCCTCAAACAAGGTATTTCTTATGAAACGGTTATTTAATATGAAGATGTCGGAAGGTGGATCTGTTGCAGATCATTGTAAATGATTTTAATATAGTTACAAGTTAGTTAAGTTCTGTAGGGGTAAGCTTTGAAGATGAAGTTAGAGCTTTGTTATTCTTGTGCTCATTGCCAGAAAGTTGGAATGATTTAGTAATGGCCATTAGTAACTCTGTCTCTAGTACTTTAAAGTTTGATGATGTTGTCGGTGCTATCCTTAGCGAGGAAATGTGACGGAAAAGCTCCGGTGAGACATCAGGTAATGCTTTGAGTGCAAATTCTAGGGGAGAAAAATGGAAAGAGGAAAGAGCTCAGGATATCGTAGTAAATCAAGGAAAAGTAGATCCAAGTCCAAATCGGGGATAGTGTGCTGGAAATGCGGAAAGAAAGGACACCTAAAGAAAGACTGTAGATCTCAGAAGGGAAAAGAAGGAGATGCATAGCAAGATAACAATCATGAAGCAAATGTGACAGGTGAGGTGTTACAAGATGCTTTGATTCTTTCTTTCGAAAATATTATTGATTCCTAGGTGGTAGATTCAGGGGCCTCATTCCATGCCACACCTGATAAGAAATACTTTCATGACTATGTTCAAGGATATTTTGGACAAGTTCGTTTGGATGATGATAAAACCTGTAAAATTGTTGGAATGGGTAAGGTGCTTGTAAAATAGCAGAATGGAAACCAATGGCTACTAAAGGAGGTAAGGCATGTTCTAGATCTAAGGAAAAATTTGATTTCAACAGGGCAATTAGGTAGTGAAGGTTGTGTGACAAATTTCACAGATAAAGCTTGGAAGGTCACCAAAGGAGCCCTGGTAAGAGCAAAGTGCGAAAAGGTTGGTACATTGTATTTATGCAATGGTATTTCTAACTCTGTTAATGCTTTAACTTCCAAAGGAGAAGATGCAGCATTATGGCATCATAGGCTCAGACACATGAGTGAAAAGGGGATAAATATTCTTCACTCAAGGAATTTGTTGCCAGGTTTGAAGAATGTTGATTTGGACTTTTGTGAGAATTGCATTTATGGAAAACAGAAGAGAGTCAGATTTCTCAGAGTTGAGAAAGAAAAGAAGAGCAAAAAATTAGAGCTTGTGCATACAGATGTATGGGGACCTACTCAGGTATCATCTCTCGGTGGCTCTCATTATTATGTTACTTTTATTGATGATGCAACTAGAAAAACTTGGATTTATTTTATTTAGAATAAATCTGATGTATTTGATACTTTCAAGAAATGGAAAGCTTTGGTTGAGATTGAGACAGGAAAGAAATTGAAGTGTCTTAGATCAAACAATGGAGGCGAATATTGCAGCAAAGAGTTTGATAGGTACTATTCAGAGCATGGAATTCGCAGAGAGAAGACAGTTCCAAGAGCACCACAAGAAAATGGTGTGTCAGAAAGGATGAACAGAACAATCATGGAGTGTGCAAGGTGCATGAGATTGCATGCAGGATTGCCTTTACAGTTTTAGGCAGATGCTGTAGATACTGTCGTTTATCTAATAAACAGAGGGCCTTCAAGTTTCTTGGATGGTGGTGTTCCAGAGGAAGCATGGACAGGAAAAAAGGTAAACTACTCTTTTTTAAAGCCTTTTGGTTGTGAGGCCTTTGTCCATATTGATAAAGAAAATAGAACAAAGCTTGAGGAAAAGTCAAAGAAATGTACCTTTATTGGATATGGTGTTAATGATTTTGGTTATCACTTATATGATTACGAAAATCACAAAATCATTAGGAGCAAAGATGTAATATTCAATGAAAATGTCTTGTATAAAAATCAGTTGCAGGAAAAGAAACAGGAAAAAGAAAACAAGGAATACGCAGTTCTTGATGAAATCACTGAAAAAGTAAAGGTGCCTGAAAATAATATTAATCAACAACAGCAACCACCACAATAGCAACAGGCACCCCAAACACCTGAAACTGGTGTTAGAAGATCTACTAGGATAAGTAGACCCCCTGAACGATACTCCCCTTCATTATATTATTTATTTTTGACTGATTCTGGTGAACCCGAATGTTATGAAGAAGCAATGCAGGTTGAAAGAAGGAAGAAGTGGGAGGTAGCCATTGAAGAAGAGATGGACTCCTTAATGCATAACCAGACTTGGGACTTAGTCAAGTTGCTTGCAGGAAAAACTACATTGAAGAATAAATGGGTTTACAGGCTGAAGGAAGAAGATGGAGGAAAATAGAGGTACAAAGCTAGAATTGTGGTGAAGGGGTTTGCACAGAAGAAAGGTATTGATTTTGATGAAATATTTTCTCCTGTTATTAAAATGAATTCAATCAAAACTATTTTAAGTCTAGTAGCAGCTGAAGTTTTGCATCTTGAGTAGTTAGATGTAAAGACAGCCTTTCTCCATGGGGATTTGGAGGAAGAGATATATATGCAGCAGCCACAAGGATATGAGGTGAAAGGGAAGGAGAAACTAGTGTGCAGGTTGAAGAAGAGCTTGTATGGCTTAAAACAGGCTCCAAGACAGTGGTATCTAAAATTTGACAAGTCATTATCTTAACAAGGTTATACTAGATGCCACTCTGATCATTGTGTTTATCTGAAAAATAAAAATGATGGCAGCTATATTATATTGTTATTGTATGTAGATGACATGCTTGTTGCAGGGTCTAACATGCAGGAAATAAATGTGCTCAAAAGAAAATTGGAAAATTCATTTGCAATGAAGGATTTGGGAGTTGCAAAACAAATCCTTGGTACGAGAATCACTAGAGACAGGAAAAATCGCAAATTAACATTGTCTCAGAATGAGTACATACAAAAGGTGTTGAAAAGATTTAATATGCACAATGCAAAACCAGTTAGTACACCTTTTTCTAGCCATTTCAAACTTAGTAAGGAAATGTGCCCAAAGACCCAAGAAGACATGGCTTATATGTCTAAAGTTCCATATGCATCAGCAGTTGGAAGCTTAATGCATGCAATGATCTGCACAAGGCCTGATATTGCACATGCAGTGGGAGTTGTAAGCAGGTACATGAACAATGCAGGAAAAGAACATTGGATGGAAGTGAAATGGATTCTCAGATATTTGAAAGGTACCAAAAAGCAAGCATTATGCTTTGGTGGTGCAAACATGTCTCTACAAGGATATGTTGATGCAGATATGGTAGGTGACAGAGATAACAGGAGGAGTACTACAAGATATGTATTTATTGTTGGTGGAACAACTGTCAGTTGGGTTTCAAAAATCCAAAGTGTTGTTTCACTTTCAACAACAGAAGCAGAGTATGTTGCTGCTACAGAGGCTAGTAAAGAAATGATTTGGTTACAAAGGTTTATGGGTGAATTGGGTTAGAAGCATGACATGGGCACGTTATACAGTGATAGCCAAAGTGCCTTTCATCTTGCAAAGAACTCAGCATTTAATTCTAGGACTAATGTTATATACCTAGGGGGGATAATATGGGGTACCAAGGGAGGTACCCAAGGTAATAATGTAATAATGGGATGGGCCATAGTAATAAATAAGGTGGTTAACCCATATCATGTAAGGGACCACGAGTAATTAATAATAATGTAATGGGTCCATGGTATTAGTGGATGGTATGAGAGAACCATGGTAATGACCCATGGTACTGTATGTATGAGACCTATATAGAGGCTAGAGACTCCACATGGAGAGAGAGTCAAGGATTATTGTATGAACAGGCATATGGCTTGTGGAGTGTTCTCCTTCCTTAAGGAGTGAATGTATGGTGTTGCCCTACCTTAAGGGTTTGATCAATAAAGAAGCATTTCTATCTATTTCTATCTTGTTATTCTTGGGTTAGATCTACAAAAAGTGGTATCAGAGCTACAACAAGTGGTATCGGAGCTACAACTAGTGGTATCAGAGCACTTTCTTGGGCACAAAAGTGGAGAATTTTTTTTTTTTTTTGCAGGGATTTTTGGGTGGCGAGTTTTCAGATCAGATCTGTATGTTTTGGTGAAATATCTACAAAATCTAATTGTAGATCTGTATTCTTTGTGGAAAAATAGCCGATTTCAAAAAAAAAATCGGTTGAATCAGAGTCCGGATGAAGGAGATATCGCTGATCCAAAAATCAGTGGTGTTGTAGATAATTTTTCGGGGCAGCGAGTTTGCGGCTCATATCTGGACATCCTGGTTAGAAATCTGAAAAATCTAATTATATATCTATATTCTTTGTGAAAAAATAGCCGATTTCAAAAAAAAATCAGTTGAATTGGAGTCCGGATGAAGGAGATATCGTTGATCTAAAAATCAGTGGGGTTGCAGACAATTTTTCAGGGCAGCGCGTTTGCGGCGCAGGTCTGGATGTCCTGGTGCAAGATCTGCAAAATCTAATTGTAGATCTGGATTTTTTGAGAAAAATTACCCAATTTAAAAAAAAAATCAGTCGAATCGGAGTCCGGATGAGGGAGATATCGCTGATTTAAAATCAGCGCTTTTTTGCAGAAATTTTGGTGACGGCGGGAGAGTTGCAGCGCAGATCTGGATTTCTAGTGCCTGGATCAGGATTTCTATCACATGGGCAGATGCAGAATGGTCATTCCATTTCCGAAAACAGGTCATAATAAAGATTCTGAGCAATATTGACTAAACTGTGGCCACTTTAAATTTTCGCCAAGTGAGTGAATTTTTTCAAAACCCTTTTCATGGCTTCTAGCAAGCAATATTTTACAGGGAAAGATAATGGTCTTACTATTGAAGAATACATAAAACAACAAAAGTTAGTATGGACAAAAAATTGGAGGGATTCAGTGTGGTTTGGTTTCAAAGATGAGGCTTACAAATGGTATTTCTCACTTGATGACAAACAGTTGACCAAACTCTCAGATGCAGAATTTGAAAAAGTCCTTTTAGACAAATGGTCTCATGCTAGAAAAAGAGAGAATGAGCCACGTAAGGGGTTATCTTCTACTGGTGTCTCCTTATTGCAGGTTCATGGATTGATTCAAAAGGAGAAGATCATTGTGTCTATAAATCCTAGTTGCAAGCATAATTTTATCAATGTTAATTTGGAAAAAAAATTGCCAATTCTAGCAAAACACATTGAAAACACACAGGTGAATGATAAGGATGTTCAAGTGTATAAGGATTTGAAGATTTCTATGGATAAGTATGTGTTGCATGGTGGTTTTTATACTTTAGAGATGGATAATATGGATGTTGTTTTGGGATATCCTTGGATGGAATCTGCGGGTACTATCAATATTAATGTGCAAAAGAATTTCCTGAAGCTATGGTATAAAAAGAAGGAAATTAAATTACAGGATATCTCCATCCATAAACAGGTAGAGCACATGGAGGCTGAAGCAGAAGATGTTCCAGGGGCTGACATATCAAATGATGAGACTTTGATGATCAACAATCAAACACAAATAGAGGCTGAAGAAGAAAAGGTTACAGGTGATGATACATCAGAGGAGGGCTCAGTGGTTGAAGTCATATTGAAAAAGAAGACACCACAACAGCCACCATAGCAGGGTGAAGTAAAGAAAAAACCATCATGGGTTAAAACTTCAACATATCATCACCCACATCACCCCGCAAGACAACCATCAAGATGGCAACCAATTAGCCACATGGACAACAACCCCCGCATGACAGATCGAGAGGAGCGAAGATCCACCTACTACACATCCACACAGAAGAGCTACCATGGTCAACTTCCATCTCAAGCGAGCGAGGCACCAGCGAGATCGAGGGTTCACCTTTCTCTTGGATGGCTAGATGCACGTGCATGGTACCAGTGGACTACTCTTTTGAGTAGATCTTATTATTTGTGTTCTTCCCATGTTTCGGGGACGAAATATGCTTAGGGGGGTGGAATGTTATATACCTAGGGGGGATAATATGGGGTACCAAGGGAGGTACCCAAGGTAATAATGTAATAATGGGATGGGCCATAGTAATAAATAAGGTGGTTAACCCATATCATGTAAGGGACCACAAGTAGTTAATAATAATGTAATGGGCCCATGGTATTAGTGGATGGTATGAGGGAACCATGGTAATGACCCATGGTATTGTATGTATGAGGCCTATATAGAGGCTAGAGACTCCACATGGAGAGAGAGTCAAGGATTATTGTATGAACAGGCATATGGCTTGTGGAGTGTTCTCCTTCCTTAAGGAGTGAATGTATGGTGTTGCCCTACCTTAAGGGTTTGATCAATAAAGAAGCATTTCTATCTATTTCTATCTTGTTATTCTTGGGTTAGATCTACAAAAAGTGGTATCAGAGCTACAACAAGTGGTATCGGAGCTACAACAACTAAACACATACAGCTCAAGTACCATTTCATACGATCAGTGTTGGAAGATGGAGAGTTGAAGCTGGAAAAGATACACACTAGCCAGAATCCTGCAAATATGCTAACAAAAGTTGTAACCAGGGAGAAACTGAGAACATGCTCAGTTTCAATTGGTCTTCAAGGATGACAATGAAGATGAGAAACAGCCAGGTCCAAAGAGGAGTCATTTTCCAGCAAATGAAGTAGCAGTGGAGTTGCTACAATCATTCTCCAAGTGGCAGATTGTTGTGTGTGGAGCATGATTGTTTAGAGGTCTTTGTTTCAGCCGGATGTATACCCCAAGAATTTTGTACACCCCTCCACGCGGGGGGGTGCAAAGGGGACTTGTCCCCCTCGCAGGGGTATGAGGGGGCCGATCCCCCCTGGTTGGGGGGTCTGGGGGCTAGCGATCCCCCGGCGGGGGCTCGAGGGCGGCGCCCCCGAAGCTAAAAACAGATGTAAAATTGCCTTGTAAAAGTATAGTAATTTCTAGTCAATCTGGGCCATTCATTAGGCGAATGATATGACGGTAGAACTTATGTTTAGTTTAGGTTTTTTTTCCCTAGAAGGCAACCCCTCTCTTTGTATGAGGGCATTGTATTTGAGGCTAAGATATAGATGTGTATTCTGTGAGCGAGAAATGGAGAGGTGAGACTGTGAGAGGAAACAGAGGATATTACAGTGGATCTGTTGTAGGTTGTGTCTATTCATTTTGCTGGATAATTGAAGGACTAGCTATTCGGGGTGGATGTAGCCCAAACTGGGTGAACCATGTATATCTGTGTCTCTCTTGTTTTATGCATTTTCTGTGTTTATGTTTCTACAATATTTTATGTGTTCCATTGCTCCGTAATGTATAATTTTATAACAAGTGTAAAGCCAAGACGAGCTGAGATCTAAACAATAATTCTGGAGGTGTTAGACTTGATTTTCACGAACAACGTCCATTCAGAGAGTTGGAGTTCTACCAGTGTGTCACCAAGTGTTATAGTGGCTACAACCACCCTCCAACACTTTTCCTTAGCTTCATTTTGGAGCCTCCCTTCCAACCTTCACTAGCTTATTTTTGGAGCCTCCCTTCTAACCTTCACAATAGCTTGCCTTGCTTCATCAAGTTCATAAGCTTTAGTGTTTTTCTTACACAAAGGTAGTCTGTCGATCATATCTTGATGCATTCCCCTCATGGGTTGTTCACCCAGACTTGGTCCAACTGCAAGTTGAGAAACTTACCCATGAAAATTGTGCATTTTTGGAGGGAAACCAGCCTTCCCTCCAGAAATTGCGCAATCCTATCTGGCAACCTGCTGGGGTCCAGAATTGCACAATTCTGTCAGTCAGCACTCAGCGGAAATTGTGCAATTTCCCCCAACAGGGCTGCTCAGCCCAGAATTTGCACAAATCTGGGCAGTAGTCAGCTTCTCTTCCTAGAAATTGTGGAAATCTCCTGGGCAGTCAGCCCAACTCCTAGCCAGAAATGTGCATTTCCTTCAAGTAGTCAAACAACCTCTTGCATGTGCAGCTGAGTTGATCGGTTCCCTCTAGGACCGAGAAAAATAGACTTGCATACATGGGCTTCTTCTCCCAAGGAAGCATGCAAAGGCATCCCTTGTTTCAAGGATTTTTTTTTAGAAATTAGAGGTTACATGCAAGGATCATTTCAGAAACCTCCCACCAAGTGTCGCTTTCCCTAGATTTGTGGCATGCATGTCACAACATCGATGTTATCAAAACTCATCAACTAGACGCTACAGAGCCCATTACTCACATCAACCTTGTAGCACTGACATCCCACATTACATCCAAGAGCAGTCGGCACATTCAGATCAGTTGTTTTGGGGTAAGCCTGCTTTCCATGGCTTGTGTTGCATTTCTATCTCTTTTTGTGTTTTCACTTGTATGAGTACTTTTTTCTTGTTTTCCTTGAATGCTTGCTATCGTTTACATGTATATTAGCTTGTACCAGCATTGTTTTAGTTTTCGTTGCTATCTCACTATTGTCGTAGGCATGAAACTGTTTTTCATGAATGATCACTGATTCGACGACTCGTCTCACCCGCATGCATGTTCTTCCCTTTTCTAAATCTGTCATTTTCTGTTTGAATGCATGATCATTCACTTATGCTTACACTCAGTATCACCATGCATTCACACTCACATTCAATTTCAGTTACCCATCGGTGAGTTTAGGCAGCCTTGGCCCGGATTCTACCTCACCAAGAGCCTCACCAAGATAGAATTACACAATCCTGAGAGGGAAGGCTCAGTCTTCCTCTCAAGAAATGCACATTTATGCCCAGTGACTATCCCCCAGGACTTTTTTGTGCATTTCTGAGGGATAATAACTTTTGGCCCAAAAAATTGCGCAATACATTCACTGAGCCTGTAGCCATTTCTAGCTGAGAATGTGCATTGTGCAATTCTAGCAGTCAGTCAGTCTCCCAATAGCCTAGACTGCGCCTTACGCAATCCTGGTAGTCAGTATCCTGACCTCCTGGAAGAAATTGCACAACCTTCATGATTAATCACACAAGTATGTTGCAAGTCAGTTCCAAGTTCATTTTGGTTTTCGACTAACATATTGCTTTACATGAGTGTTGCCATGTCTCCAGGGATTGCAGGATTTCATCTACCTCTCAGCAGTGTAGGTACAATGGTTTCTAAGAGGGCAGAGTCAAAGAAACCGTTCATAGCACACTTGGGGATGCAGTCGATCAAGTGTCTATGAGTTTTCATACTCACGAAGACATCAAGTTGTTCGTAGACAAGGGCATCAAGATATGACAGCAACAACATCACAGCGAGTAGCATCACGAACAACAGCTGAAGGTAGAATACCAAATGCAATGAATGCAAGAGGAAGGTTGTTGACAACACAAAGGTGGAACAAAGTTTCGTGCTCAAGCAGATCCTCTCATGACGAAAGTAACTTTGGAGACTCAGGCTATGAGGTGATGGCGTGACATGAAGATCACATGAAGGCAGAGAATGGAACAAAGAAGGAGTTACATGTGTTGAAGAAGCAACTCAAGGAAGAACATGAAGCTACACAGACAGATGAATGAGTTGTAGCAGGAACAGGAATAGCAGTGGGTGCAACATGCACCCACGGATGAAACTGCACTTGTACAAGTTAAAGGTCCATCCCAACAGCTGACACGGAGCAGACATGGTGAGTAGTGTTGTTGATCGCATGGAAGGGATTCAACGACATGCATGTCATTGTGCACATGCATGCAATCCAACCCTTTCAGCACACTCATCAAGGCGAAGACAAGAAGCAAGTCCAACTGTAGTTGAACATGTACTTTAGCAAGTTGATGTGCATGACCACCATCACACACTTGAATATCATCACTCACGCTATGCATTAGTGTGTTACAGATTCAGCCACACCTAAGAAGACCATTCGCATGTTAACAAACAAGTTGGATGAAGGATTCGCACCAATGCACTGGATGCAACAGAGGCAAGAGTTCACTTCAACAAGATGTCACCATGGGGTGCATGCACACCATCATGGAAGACCAAGCTTGGAATCAACTCACCATCTTCACCATCACAAGCATGTCAAAGAGTTGGCCTCATCACAATAGACCGAGTGTTAGTGATGTCTTTCATGGCTTTCTCAAGCGATTTTGTCTCACATGAGTACATGTGCATTGTAATTTTGAGTCATGTCAAGTGTAAGTCAAGTGTCAATAGTTGGATGTAATAGTCATAGAGTAGGTGAAGAGTCAAGAGGGTAGTTGAACTATCACAAAGGGGAATGTGAAGGTTCACCCCACCCTTTGCTATAAGCAGTCCCTCTTAACTCATTGTATAGGATTTTTGGTCATCCAAGCTTCTGATAAGACTATCTTGGAGAAATCTTGGACAGTATTGTAACACGCCTTGGCTTCTCCACTGCACGGAGCTAGTACATCTCTTTGCAAGAGCAGGTGGATGTGGTTGTAATGTTCCACTATTGGGGCTAGTAGGTTTACATGGATGTATTATATGATTGGGACTTACACTTCTTTATATAATAAGAACCGACACATTTTCATGCATATGTTTTTATTGTAGTTGGACTGCTCTGGTTTCTTAGCAATATATGTTGTTTAACTTACATAGTTGTGTATGAACTGCTTCGTATGTGATTATATGAATGTTGTTGCAGATGTGTTGTTGGTTTAACCATCACTTTGGATTGTCGACTGATCTACTTTCCAGCTTGTGATGCATCTTCGCTCATGTGTTCCCTTCTCAACTCAGTACTGCTATAGGCTGCCAAGGGACGCACTCATCTCACCCCCCATGTGTTAAAACCTCTCAGTCACCTTCCTTGACACACTGCAGTGGTCACACCCTTACTACTTACAGAGTTATCTTACTTGCCTCTGTGCGACATCATGGTCAAGGCAATACCTTATGACCCATTGCTGGGATTCCTACACCAAACGGTCTGAGGTATAATTGGGACTTCTTACTGGGAAGATGCCCTTGACATGTTGGCGGGTCCAGCACCATCAACAATAACATAGGATTCATTTTCATTATTAGTGGTTTTCCTCACGTATATTAATGATATACCTTATCAACTAGTAATAAGGAAATTTCTACCATGCTCGACATCAAATCATATATTTCCATGATGTAGATTTTCACCATCGAGGTTGTGTATAAAACCTTGGGCTAGGGACATATCACTCTTATATGTCACCCTTCCGAAGAAGCAATGGAGTTATATATTATCTAATGTACTTTAAGTATTACTCCGGGGAACTTCTCTTTTATGTGTCCATAGTCCCACTAACATATACTGTGACATAGATCCACAATGGATTTGGTGGTGGCTATAATATTTATCTTGTCACATGGATCCATTGTATATCTCTTATGGCCATGTCCTAGCATTTCATGTCATGGATATATAGAGTATAGTTGGCAGCCATGTTCAATTTCTCTTTATGTCGAGCATGGGTATACCTAACTCAGATATGATCATATTCTTATGGTTGAGACTTGAGTATCCATGTTTCTCTGATACAATCCTTTAATCCTGGCTCCTTCCTTTCATTTTGAGCTCCATATGTTTGTAATTCATTTTGGCCATCAATTTCTCTTTCGACTGCATGCATGAATGTTGGGACCCTAGAGTCACATTGTGTTGTGTTACAATGTAGACCCTCGGAACATCTAATGTTTCTCAATTTCAGGGTTTGTTATTTTTAATATTTTCGGAAATTATGCAAGAGGGACATAAACCTTTTGGAAAAATACATCTAGGATTTTATTCTTCCACATATTTTTAGACTAGGGAATTCATACACTTTGTGTTAGACATACAATTTATGGGTATATTTTGGAAATTGAGAAAGTAAATGACAATACAAGAATATGTTTGGGAACTTAAGAATCTATCCACTTAACATAGAAATACAATGAATTTTCACCTAAAACTATAAACCCATATGATATTTCATCATGATATATATGAATACTCCATATGACCTTTATTCATATCACAAAATAAGATGAAAATCAAATTCAAACAACATATAATCATTCCATTCAGGCAACAAGTTGTATCACCAATATATGCCATGAAACAATTGTACTTGTATTAAATTCAAATTGGAAATTTAGATTATATAAGAGGTACATACTTGCATAATAACATGATGATACTACTAACAACCCATCATGTACCGCAGAATCCTAGTCTTTATAATAGCTTTGGATTACAAACCCAATAGTTTTTACCAAAATCTAGCATAGTTTCTATACACATAATCCTCATCTATTCCATAAAAATGGGCTCTATATATAGGACACAACACCCTAGGACCCTAACCCTAAACCTCTAGTGGTGTCAAGAAACCACTAGACTTTTTACAACTAAAAAATGGTAGTGTGTAATTGTCTACTTCTCAACATTTCCAGTGTCAAGGAAGGCCTTGGCCTCCTACTCACTCCTCCTCTTGTTGTATGGGTGGTTACTCTAATTGTGTAGGAGAGGGTGACTCAACAAATGGTAGTGTGGATTGTTAAGGTCTATGTTGTGTTCCTATTTTTTATGTTGGTGATGTCTTTTGAGTTGAAGTGGATGTTTCTAGTGATGTCGACTTCTTCAGTTCCTTCTAATACCACTTTTATGATGTTGTTATATATTGTCATATGAGGCTCCAATCCTTGTTCAAGGGACACTTGCAATATTGATTCATTTTTATTGTAACTTCCAAATCACTGATAGAGTTGTATTTAATAGGGTGTAGGCCCTTGAATATCTCCTTTACTTTGAACATTATATAAAAGGAGGGTTGTAGGTTCTTGATGATATCTCTTGGTACCACTGCATCTCCTTCCTTTTCAAACACTATGGGGTCATTTTTTACTAATTCCAAAAAAAAATGCTAGTCCTCCTTTTGCATGACTATCCCACTTTTTTTAATAAACCTAGTTAAGCCTCTCTTGAATAATGAATCGAATTCTCCCATGATCCCCATCACCATATCTGATATTTCCTTTTCCTTATTCTCCATTAATTCTATAAGTTTAACTTTTTGAAAGACCATATTTTATTGTTGGACAATAAAATACCTATCATTGAGTGATAGACCTTTCCTTATTCTCATATGGATATTTTGAATTAACAACTTACATTTTTTTGGATTTTCCTCCAGTTTCTTCAATCTTTTCACTTTTATTTTGGCTTCTAGAACTAATGCCCATTTTTCTTATAACATATAGATTCATTCCAAATTTTCATAATTCAACATATCCTCAATAATCTTATCCTATATGATATGATAAGTCACTTTCAAGTTGGGCCTAGAGGCTTGCTTCTTTCAGATGGCATCCAACTCCCATTTAATTTGATCATATGGCCTCTCCTATTCTTTAGTCCCTTTATTCAATTATTTAATTTCCTTTTTACTTTTTCTCCAAATCTTCATCCCTATTATCTAACAAGGCCCTCATCCTGATCATTGCATCATTCATTGACATAATTTCTACATCTCTTACTAGATTCTCTATCAGAGTTTGTATGATGGCAACCTATCCTTTGCTTCTAGTTTTCATATTTTCTACTTCTGATTTTGACAATATAACCTATTCTTTTTACTATTGGGATTCTTGGGTGGCCATGTACAATTTCTTGACCATTTATTATTTATTTTTTTCAACTTTCATCGGCTCCATTACATGTACTGGATATGCCTCCCATTTTCCCTTCCTTCTTAGGAGCTTGATCTTTGTTTTTCTCGTCCAATGCCTTCTTAAATTCTTGGAATTGGTTTTCAGCTACAACCATTTTCATAATTAGTTTTTCCAAGGTTTCAATTTTCAGCATCCTGGCCTTCATTTCCACTTTCTCCTTTCTCATATTCTTCGCTACACTGTTGTAGTCTCCCCTCAATATTTTAATTGATGAGTGAGATTTTTAAGCCTCATTATAGATGACATAATTTGAGGCCTTGGAAAAACTATATGTGTCAAGAAAATGTATCTATGACAGATCCAAGGTTATTTGAGTAGCTTCATAATCCTCAGTAGAGTTGACTTCTTTGCCTTTAGCTTTCAACACTACTAGGTCAATTTATCTCCCTTATGATCCAAAACTTTGAGAAGTCCAGTGTCTACCATTTTTCTTATCTCTGTAAGTTGAATTTCTCTCTTTCTCTCTTAACTAGAATTTTTGGACATATCTTCAAATTATGAAATGAGAAAGGATGGCTCCCAGACGGTCTGGATGTTAGAAGTGTCCATTTCCTCTTAGGATGTCAAGGTTATTGATGTATGTTGCATCATTATTCGTGTACCTTTAGGTTTTACATGCTTGCTTGATGGGCCTATTATAATACCTACAATTAGTGCCAGAGCTTTATCTAAACCATCTTCTTCCTCATCATCTCCTTCTATCTCCTCTATTTTGGGCCTCTTAGAGCTAGACTCTCCATCCTAGTTTGTCTCCATGTCATTGGTACCAGTGATTTTTGTGCCAAACACCTATAAGTTTGTGGGTATGTCAGGAGGATTACTTCTCTTACTTCTTCAATGTCATTTTGTTGGTTGCTTGCTCTAAGATATGTCTTGGTTGGTTCCTATGTGCAAATTTGTCCTTATCTTTTCTCTAGTTAAAAATCTTATCCAAGGGATCGTATACACATTTTACACCTTATGTGAAGTGCAATACTTCTACTATCTTTTGAACTTTACCTTGAGCTTTCCTAGTTTTGGCTATGAATGGCCCAAACTCTTGTGTTAGATGGAATGTGATTGCCCACATTTCTTGATGCAAAGTGAAACTAGTTACTAATAAACCTAGGTTTGATAAGCTCCATTGCAAATATTATGGGTGTGAGGAAACTCAACAGTAAATATGGATTCTCCTCAAAACTATAGAATAACTACTATGAAGTCTTATATGAGGTACCAATCTCCTATTTTCCATATCTCAGTCATCTCTTTCATTTATGTGATGACTCTAGGTAGGGGCTACTCATGGACAAGTTGGTAAAATACTCATATAAAAGATTTAATATAGTATAGGATTCCCATTTTGTTTAGAGTCCTCCTCACGAAAGATATAAATTCAATAGTGGAAAGCATGACATTAGATGAATCAACTAATCTAGGGGTCAAGTGTTCTATGGAATTGTATTTTTGGCACATGAAGAGGTAGATAATATATGATTGATATCAAAATACATTGGTGGACTAGAAATTCACAAAATCATGGTGGATGGAATCTGATATGTACCCTGGGTAATCCAATAAGGAATAGTTTTTGGTGTCAAGGTGGCATTAATCTACTAAGAAACCCAATATAGTTTCATCAATTTATGTGCCTTACTCCATTCCCAAGATGTGATAAATCATGAAAAGAGTCATTTTGGACCGTTAAGAGAAATTTATTATGGAGTAGGGTGGAGCACCTGCCGAAACCACTACTATGGTCTTGCTTTCAAAATTATAGTGTGGTGGAATTCATAAAGATAATGTATCGTTTCTTTCATGAAATTACTTCTAAACAAGTTGTCTAAGTCTAGGTCTACTTGTACATCTGAATATACTTGGTGGATTTCAACGTACATGTATGTTTTGCTCAAATTCAGATCAGGAATATTATCTTGGGCATCCATGAGTTCTTCATGTGGCTTCTCCATTACTACGGAAGTTACTAACGTTGATTGTGTGACATGCTGGCTTGACTCTAGGATTAGAGAACATGAGATAAGATTATTAAAGGTACAACTGGCTCATCAAATGGACTTGGTAGGGGGTGAAAGATAAAAATTGATATTTGGGACACAATTAGGAATACCATACTCAAGGCTCAAGTTACCGAAGAACTCCTACCAAATTATGTGAAGGTCACAATTGAGTTCGAATCATTGGGTGCATTTGAGGGTGTGAATATGGGTTTGTTAAAACATTTGGTGCACATGGTGGTGGTGGTCAATTAGTGAAATGGGTCATTTTTGGTTTTGGGAAATTATGTCTCAGGTGACGAGTTATGATGGTTTTTATTCTGCATGAGCCACCCTAGTTTCTCATGATCGAGGTGTAGAAATTTTGAATAATAAACACTTATTCACAGAGATTATCCTGATTATACACTATTGTGGAATACATGCATAATACATAACCTCCTCTACGTTGATCATCAATGTAGCAGCATTAAAAACAATGAAACATCAATCGCATGCACACATTAACATAGTATGTAACCCGGGGAAAGCATACAGCTGGAAACCCCACACTATCTATATATTATAATGACTGAGAACATGTAACAATACATAGTACAATACTCCTCACAAGTACTCAGTACTATCTCCACATGTTACACACAAAACTAGTTCAGATCCGAACAAGTCACAGGTTCAAATCTCCTCCGCTGCTTTGCCTGCCTCCACTGCACAATGCCCTTTGAAAATCACGTGAGCACAGGCTATAATTGCCTTGATATTGGCCCACACTGTGAAATCCTCATTGGCATAACTCAATCCCATGCATGTGCAAATCTCATGCACAACTTATAGTCACAACTCACCCTTTCACTTACCTCTAACACCTGTCTCCGTTGAACTGTCCATGCACTGAGTTAACTGATGTACTCTTTAGTTTCTTTATGAGTTAATAATTAGTGAATTAATTTATAATTAATTCACATCACTCATCACTAGTGTATTCTGCAGTTAGAGTAAATACAGCTAGTTCAACCAAGTCAAACTGAACACAACTCCATCAACTCCACATCCAACTCCACAAAACTCACATGCATGAGTTCTAACTGAAGTCCTCCATGCAATAGCTCAACTAACACATAAGAAACCACGTGATTCCTATTGTCAGCTGCATGTGCCACATCCGTAGCTTGAACTGAAGTGCTCCAAGAGAATAAGATAATGTTTAGAGTCCAAATATTACTAAGGGCTAATAATATTTGTCTGTTTCTATTTTTAGCCTGGCAGTCTAAAAATAGACTCTGATGACTCCGATGTGAACCAAAAATAGAAGTCCATCTATTTTTCCCAACATGACCAATCATCCATAAACAACATCCTGCAACTCATAGACCATGATCCATATGTCTAAAAATAGACATAGTCTAAAAGTAGACTTTGCACCAAAAATAGCCTCCGGGTCCACTTAGTGAAGGTGACTTCTTTCCACTAAGATCCATCATCTTGTTGCATTCTCAACACTCCCTCTCAACAAGATATGGGTTATCTGCAACCCCTATCCTACAACTCTAGAATGTTCTGCATGCAACACATTTGCCCGGTTCACTTGCTCTAACAACAGTTGGAACAAAAACACTCCCAACTGACCACTCTATTGGGCTAGGATCATACTTTGATGCTGAAGCTCTACCTACTGCTGACAAGTGCTTCCTCTTTGACATCTGCGCTACTGCAACATCTCCATGCATCTCTTACCATTGCACACTTATCTGTGCCACCTAGCACTGTGCAAAACACTTGTGCCTCTCGCATTGCTGCAGCCTGCGAGCTATGCGTTGTCCTAGGATTCCCTACACTGTCGCTCTCTCTGCCGCTCCATCCGCATCTGTCTCTACCCAATTAGTTAGTTCCTGCTACTCCACATCGGGGCTCCCGTAGCAAGGTCTCATCCAAGAGGTTGGGTACCTCAAGGATCCTGCCCCTCCTCCTTGGGACGATCAATCCACATCACCCCACCTCCTACCTAGAGGTATGGCTGCATGCAATCCCTCTGCCCACCTGGCTCGAAGTTTCCCCCTACTGGAGGTCTCTCCATGAGTAGATGTCTCTACTCAATCTCCTCTCAGCTTCCCTTGTTGTGGCTGCTCCACAACCTCCTGAAACTGTTGCACCAATTGTGGCTCCTCCACAATCGTCTGAGACTTCTTCTGGCTCTGCATGTTGAGAGGTAATATACGCTCCCTCTCAGCCACCAAGTCTCCATCAATTGCCTAGATGCTCAAGGCTTTTCATGCATCTTGAACCTCAAGAGCATACAGGTTCTTGACCCGTGAACCAATCTGCTTCACCTGTCTAGTGATGATGTGTCTAAGGAAAACCTTTCCCTTATTGAAGACTACATCACAGCCTCCATCTTCCAGCATCATGATCGACACCAAGTTTCTCTTCTGTCCTGGTACATACTTGACATTGGTCAAGGTAAGGTGAGCTCCATGCTCCCTCTGAAAAATAACCATGCCTACACCCGAGACACTATACTTCTCATCATTACCCATCGCTATGAGTATCTGGAGATCTTTCTCCTCCAAAGTACTGAACAAACTCTTGTCACCGGTCATGTGTAAAGAAGCTCCACTGTCAAGAAACCAACCACTTCCCACCATGGATGAAACCATGCATGCGAAGAGTGTGAAATCCAACTCAAACTGTGAAGCAAGTGCCTCACCTTCAGATCCTTCCCCGGATCCCTTCTTGGATTTCTTCTTTGGGAAATTAGTAGCATAATGGCCCAACTCATGACAACAAAAGCATCTCACTTTTGATTTGTCAACCTTCTTCCCATCATTGGAAGAACTGGATTCGGAAAGAGAACCCTTCCCCTTCCCCTTCTTCACCTTACTCGCTAAGGCACAGTTCTCCTCATCATGCATGGATGAAGAACTGCCTCTGGTGCTCCGTCTAATCTCCTCTTGCATAAGATCCGACCAAAGTCTCTCCCATCCTGGCAATTTCTCCCGACCATTGACAGAGTCCTGATAGGAATGCCAACTCTTCGGAAGACCAAGGAGAGCCAATTTCACCAATTCCTCATCATCAACAGTAACCCCCACACTTCCCAGCTCATCCCGGAATTGGGTGAACTTCGTGAGATACTGGGGCATATTGTCTCCATTCTCACACTTAATGTTTCCGAGTTTTATCCTTGAGCACCATTCCACCAGCTCAAAACTCAATCGCCTCTGATCTAGAATTTGTGAGAACAAAGTATTTCTTGTACAGAGATTGACTGTATG
This sequence comes from Pinus tabuliformis, assembly GCA_031772625.1. Taxonomy (NCBI): domain Eukaryota; kingdom Viridiplantae; phylum Streptophyta; class Pinopsida; order Pinales; family Pinaceae; genus Pinus; species Pinus tabuliformis. The sequence continues at coordinate 26,261,703 of CM062813.1, forward strand.
GGCTTTTACTAGATATCTCACCTTCCAAAGAAAGGATGAATCCAGAGGCTACCTGGCCCAATTACAGACTCTACGTGAAGAAATAAAATGTAAACACTTTCTGAATAATAGATCCAGGGAAAATTTTAAGAACCCCCCCTAAATTTATATGTATAATAAATGGGTGAATCTCCATGGTATATAGGAAAAATGGAAGGCGACTTTATCTATAATATAATATGTATATATAATTTTTTGTCGAATCTCTCATCGGGCATGGTGAATATTTTACTCAATTATAAAATCTTGTAAGATCTTGGTGAGTCTTTCACTAAATAATAAAACTTTGTAAGGTCCTAGTGAATCTTAGCATTGTGAACTCTTAGAGAATTTTTTGAAAAGTATAAAACCATATATGACAAGAGCCACATGGTGGCAATATCAATGTTTTTTTTCACATTTCCACGAAATGGAACTTGTTTATAAAATTATAAAAAAGCCAACCAAGTCCCTTATAATATGCAGGTAATCTTATAATAGAGTCTGATACATTGATCCGGATCTTGAGGGGAGGCCCCTAAGATCTAAAAGATTGAAATGGATCTTGGGGGGAGAGACCCTCAAGATCTGAAAGATTGAAATGGATCTTGGGGGAAAGGCCCCAAGATCTGAAAACTTGAATTGCCAGAAAAAAATAGGAGAATGCCCAATAAACAAAACCACAAAGAAACTTTTATTTAAAATAGTAATGGAAATAAACCATCTAGGGCAATGGTAGCTTATCTCTGAGAAGAATCTTGGGGGAGGCCCGCAAGATCTAAGAGATTGAAATGGATCTTGGGAGGAGAGACCCCCAAGATCTGAAAACTTGAATTGCCAGAAGAAAAATAAGAAGAATACCCAATAAACAAAACCACAAAGAAACTTTTATTTAAAATAGTAATGGAAATAAACCAGCTAGGGCGATGGTAGCTTATCTCTGAGAAGAGATGTGGCAGCTACATGCCTCTGATCTATAAAGGCTACATTGTGGTGGACAATCTGTCCTTTTGCAAAATGTGACTTGTTACTTATAGTATTTTTTAATTACAATACCACGGGTCAATTCCATGGATGAATGAATACCATGGGTGGATTTTACAATACCACGGGCAGATGCCATTTACAATACCATGGGTAAATTCCATGGGTGAATGAATACCATGGGTGGATTTTACAATACCATGGGCAGATTCCATTTACAATACCATGGGTCAATAAATAATATGGGTGGATGAGTACCATGGGTTGATGCCATTTTCCATTTGGATCATTCCTCCCTCCTTAAGAAGCAATGGTCCCCATTACGTAAAGTTCTCTCTTGTGAAGCCTTTGTTGAATATGAAGAGCCACTGAAGATAAGGGTTTGATGTGGTTAACCCAAAACCCTGATAAACGAAGATCCAAGGATAGAGATACCCTGTAATGCTTGTGACCAACTGTGATTCTGATAGTGTGCGGCCTAGCAAATGGACTTCGATGACAAGGATTTTATGCGGTTGACCCATAACCATGATGTTGGTTGCTGATGAAGTAGCAAGTGACTACATAGCCTGGGGTGGGAGGGCACGTCTCCAAATAACCCATGTCGAATACTGCTATGTTGAAACTGATGAATGTGAAGTAGGTGCCTACTAAAGTGGGGTGGGAGGGCACGTCTCCAATGGAAACTCACTCCGAATGCTGCTCCAAAGTTAAAATGGACGTTAACCTTCGGCGAATTGGGGTGCAAGAATGACTACCCACCGTTGATCTGGGGCGCGCGAAATCGAACGGTCGGCGGCACAGGTAAGGTGACGGGGGGTTAGGGACGGGACCTGCCCGTATTATTAAAACAAAAAATGCGCCATGGGGTTTGAAAACCTTAGGTTAATGCGGGTTTGGGGGTTTTATGTGCGGGGCCAGAACCATAGTTTAACATTTAAATAAAACTTTAGATATTAAACCATGTAGAATGGGAGGGGAGGGGCAAAACAGAAGAATTTTCAAGGGAAGAAGGGCAAACATAGGTTATTAACCTAACTAGAGGTTAGATCAATTCCAGAGTTAGGACGCGGATGGGTTGATAATGGTCCCAGGTGGACTATTATTTCCCAGAACAATATTTACATAGCTATAGTGCTATAGGGTGGGATATGTAATATTTTTGGGATTTTATATAGTTTTTGTAACAATAGGGATGGGAAAATTTAGTTAGGGAGCTATATAATAGGATTTGAAGTTAATATGATTTTGCGAAATGGAAATGTAAGGGGAATGATGATCTGAAACTTAGACATGGGATTTGAATGGGATATGGAGAAATGATTTTACACAAGAAATTTGGCTTCTTTTCATTGAGAAAGCCAAACTTGACTCAATGTTTTACAAAAATGAAATGAAAACAGGACTTGTCAGGCAGATCCCAAGGTCCTCAAGGGGAGTTAGTAAGAAAGTTTTGAAGGGGAGTGAACGGGGGTTAGACATGCTTCCAAAGTTCTGTCATTAAACAACTGCTTTGATACTTTCATCATTGATGAGATGAGCTCTCCTTGATAGTACCATAAGTGATCATATTTTTGCTTCTGCAACCTCAAATTACCTACCCAGCCTATCAGACCTAGCATTTTTTCTTCCTCTTGAATGGGTGCGCTTAGACTTGCAAACCCTGATTGTTCTCTTTTCTTTTGACTTCCCTCCTACCTAGATCTACCCTTATTTCTTCCAAGGGCCCAGATTAAACAGTTGGGCTCCTTAAGTTCTCTACCTAGCTACTGATCTGCCAAGCTTAAACTGTTTGGACAGATACTCTTTCTCTATTCTACAACAACAATTTAAACATGGCATGGTCCAGATTGAACTGTTGGGCCACCCATCAATATGAAGAACAATATTTTCCATATTTACACATGTATCTGTACACAAAATATGGAACCTTTGCAGTATCAAAGCTGAACATAGTTAGAACTTCCATGTCAATCATGAAATATGAAAACTATTGGGATAGGAGGCTAACAGATGACATCCAAAACATCCATGGTGAAAATCTACAATGATCTATTGGGTCTGATATTTTGTAACATAAGTAATCAGAACACCAGCAGGCTCTTTCTAGCACAAATTTTATCCTACAATGAAAAACTTGAAAGCCTTAAGCTTGATGGATCTACATTTGGCTCTTGGCATATTAGGTGGGAATTGAAAATGTTGTAGGAAGAATATTACATCTATGTACCAGCTAAAACTTTGGAACCTGGAAAGGCCCTTCAGAAATGTTTCTTGTGGATTCTTTTCCTCTGGTGGGGAAAGTTCTAATGCATCCTCCTCTTCCATTCTAGTGCAAATTGATCCAGTTGTGTACATTTCCAATGCCACATGGTTTTCCTTAGTAAGTATATTTTCTCGTCATTGACCTTTCACAATATTTGTATGTTTTATCTCCATGTCATATTCCTAAAGCTTGTAAATCCAATTCAGTCATCTACCATCGTTGTCGGGCAGGGTGAGGATTTCTTTTACTATTCATGATAGTACATATGCTTTTACTTTTGAGTGCAACACATATTAGCTGAAAACTTTTAAATCCTTCACCATCGCATATGCTTGTGTTGTTTAGATGGGACCTGACCTAGGTTCAACTTTAACTACGCCAACAAACAAAACCCTAACTTTTGGCCCTTTTGGCAACAACTTGCATAGAGCAGGTTGTAGTCTCACCAGAAGCAGTATTGGAGGATTCTAGAACCAGATTTCTATAGCCAAAGGCCTGTGTGATGGTTTCTTGATACCCTTACGGCTTGGATATGCCTTCACGCAACTCTAATCCTTCTGAACAAACAACTACTACAAATTTATCTAAACAACTTCCAGACCTTTACGAAGGTCTTTAATTGTACTTATCATGCATAAAGATTATAGATCCACCTGTTTCGTGCAGTAGATAAGCATTAATTCATATAAAACATATCACAGAGAGAAGATACATAAACTTTAGCAGAAGTAAATAACAAGGATCATATGCATCAGAATCATCTCCAAATGGTCTTTATTAACTAGAAATGTTCAATTGCAGACTTTATATCCCTGGGCACTCAGCTGCAGGGGCCCGTGCACTTAGCTTGCAGACTTACCAATGTCTCCATGCACTCAGTTGTAGGAGCCTTCCCCTTTCACCTAAGTATAGGAAACTAACCTTTCCTTCCTTAGCACCTTACCCTTACAATGATTCTTCACTAAAAGTTAACTTCTAAGACTCGCTATGACTAAAATTTATATAGCATTTACTTTATAATACAATGGTTTGCGGACCATGGGCGGGTCACAAAACAACTATACTACCTACCCAACTAAGGGACTAAACCCCCTTTTACTTCTACTAGCTTCATTATCTGCTTCCATATTTCACGGAGACTTTGGACTTGTTACAAAAAGATATTACAAAAATTTCCCAAAACTTAACAAAATTGACCCCAGGGACCCCATCCCAACAGGCCACCAACACAAATTGGGTGATTCACCCTCGAGTCACTCAACTAGTGCATCTATCTTGTTGTGAAGGTCACTAAACTCCACCTTCAACACATGCATGTCAGTATTACCCTGCACTGTAGCCTACTGCACTTCCTCTACCAAATTTTCTATAGTCAGGCCTTCCATTGCGAGACACATAGTTCTTTGTGTCTGTTGGACTGTCTTTAACTTCTCTTATACTGACAAAGTAAGATGGCTAGCTTCCTATGTCCATGGTTGTATTTGGGCCTTTAAGATGACCTCTTTTCTCTACAGCTCTTCAATTTGTGCTTGCATCTATTTTCCTTCTTGCAATCAAGTGAGGCACTGGACTAGCGCCAAAGTTTGTGTAGTCACCCTGAGTTCATCAAACTTTTGTTGCATCTCCTAGATATATATGCCAATTTTCTGCAGGTTTGGGTCCTCCTGCAAAGTCATCCATAGATCCATAGCTTGTTTGAACATCAGTGTGCATCCTATGACTATTGCATCCAAAGTGGCCATGCTCTCCCTAATGGCTGCTTAGTGTTGCTCCTAGAATTTTTTCGGAGTGGTTCGCTGCAATTTCAATTCGAGCTCTGAGATCTTCATTTGGAACTCAAATGTTACTCAGCTGAACTAATCCTTTGATTCTCTGACTAAAGCAGCCAAATTCCAATTTTTTGCTACTTCGACTGCATCTTCTAGAATGTGAAGTTCTGGCAACATTTGACATGGCTGTGTATTTGTTGCCTCCAAGCTCTAGCTTTGCGCAACCAGTTCTTCCTTCTCCTTCAGTGCCTGAGCCTTTTTGGCAAAGATATGCTCATTTTTCATCTTTACCTCACTAATAACTGAGAGCATGTGCTGCTCCATGATCCTAAGCTCATCTGATACCCCCCGATGAAGCGTGTGGAGGGTTTGAATGGGCAATGCGGCTAAGTTTATACCCACATCCTTGATCTATCCGAGTTGGGTGTTTGCTTCATTTGTTTCTGCACACAATGATCCCTCTGGTAATGGAATGACTTTAAGGTCCTATTTGTGTCCAGAACGTTCATGCTCGCTTGTTATAGGCTCGCTTGAATCTCACTCATCTGTCCCACGCTCGCCTGAATTCAAAATGTTTGAATCTGCAACTTGCGTAGATCCTTCTGCATGCTCCACAACATCTACATGTATTGTTGCTTGAACTACATCCACAGGTATGTTGCTGTGTTGCGGACCTTGTCTTTAATATCATCCAAGTCCCCCTCAATGAGGACCATTAGATCCACATGTGCATTCTTATCATATTTTTTTTTTCTTTCTAGGCCCAGAAGTGGTCTCCCTGGTCCGCTTCTGTAATTTCAATGGAATGCTCTTCTCCTTGCCACCACCTCCTTCCTCCTCGGAAACTTCCTCATTTGTAGTATGTTGAGAAGAAGACTCCTCAACCTCCAGTGTGGCCTCCTTCTTGTCACGCTCCTTGTCAGCAACTTCCTTCTTTTTCTGTGCTACTTTTTCTTGAGTTGCTACCTTCTTAGCCTCTTTATTTTTCTACGTTTCCTTCTCTCAAGTGCTATCCTGCTCAACTTCCTTTTTCTTTTGCACTCGGGTGGTCTGCACGGAGGAACTTTCCCCGACCTTGCTTATTCCTGCACTGAGATTTGATGGCTACTGCCACTCACCTAACCATTTTCCCACGACTTCTTGTACATCTGTGTCAGTGACTAGGTATGGAAGCTTGTACCATACTTTCTTAGGATTTCACCTTGCTCGGATGGATACATTGTGAAAATATGCTTTAAACTTCGCGTAGGCCTCCAACTGCTCAAACATGGTAGGTGATAGCCTTAACCTTTGGTTGATCACCATGCAAAGGTCCATCTCAACCAGAACCCAAAATATTTTCATCTCCATGACCCTCTTCGATCCTTTGTTTCCCACAATGAAGCAAACTTCACGGCCTCTAGTAAATCAACATCCTATGGAGGGAACTAACTGTCTTTTGGCAGTCTCCACATAGCTAGGGCAATTAGAAATAGTAGCTAGGCATAGTGGAATGCATTTTCATCGTCCTATGCTTTGCGACAATTCAACAGAAACTCTTTGCATAGATACTGTACCCAGTTGTATTTTCACCCACTTCGCGCATTGTGCAGCAAATTAAATGACTAACATCAGCACCTCATCTGCGCGGCACTTGTGCATAACCTTGCAAGCCAAAATCTAGGTGGAAAACTACATCACCTTGTTTGTGATGGAACAAATAGAGTATTTGCGCGACTTCTTCACTAAGTCAAACTCATTCTTCATTCTATCTACGAGTTGTGTTTCTTTACTCTTGCCACCAAACTCCTCAGCGGGATCCCCCCCCCTTGGTAAGGCAACTTGGTGATACAGTGGATCAGCATATCTGTGATGAGGATGGACTTTCTGAACCAAGGACACCCATCATGAACCAGTGTAAGAAATTTACGTATGAACACCGTGTTGATAGTAGTTCTGCTAAAATACGAAACACATAGAAAATTTAGCAACCCAGCATTTTCAACCCCCGCGACCCACTTCATGGGCTCTAGTCGTGTGACTCTAGTCTCCTCATAGTATATCTTCGCCAAATATTTGTTTGTCACTAAATGCGGGAATTTATCATGATCAGCGAGATCCCAATCCTCCATCTTGAGTGTGGGAATGCATCCTAAGAGCGCGCCTTTAAATGGCACTTTCTTCGACAATAGTGGTGTAGAGACCATAAAATTTCCAAAATTGGGATCTTTCGAGACCTTCGCTTTGCCCTTTCACGCTAGTGATAGGCTGTCCCTCCTTAGCATCCAAGCCTTCAACCCTTTCGTGAAGCTCCTCTGCATCAATATCCAAGGGTTCATATGGTTGTTTCGACTTGTCCATCTTCCCTTTCTGCCAAACCTCCATAGGGTTCTTCCTCGGTGACTACCTCACTGGTACAACCTGTGGTTTCTTCTGTTTCTCCTTAGCAGTGGATGGTTCAGGCCTAGGCAACCTCGACATTGTAGGCACAAATGTTGTAGCTTCCATTGCCAACACAATCTCAGGTGTTGCAGCTTAAGAGATAGTAGCTTTAGAAATGGCAACTTTGAAGACAACGACTTTTGCGGGATTAGTCATTTCTTCAAGGATGACCTTACGGCTCCAATTAGGCAAGTTTGCGCACTCCGGTCATGAAAGAAGTTCCTCCAAAGATTCTCAGTTCATAGACTTAAGGCAAGAAAATTAACAAGATATTTTCAAAAGGCAAAGTGTTCTACTACAGGCCAACATGCCAGATTTATAAGCAATTTCAAATTCAAATCTGATCGTTCCCTCCAATTTATCATCATAAATGCATATTTGGTGGCATATTTCCAAATATTTGTGCCATAAATGCAGCCTACCCGCTCCTCCTAGTGGGATTTCACCATCCATATAGCTACAATGCATGCAACAACTATTTGTGGACCCTACTACATGGCACCATCCTCCATGGCGCAGCCCTCCTAGCGTAGCTCCTTCTGGCGCACTTCTTGCTTCCCTTGCACATCCCCCTTACATTATTTTCCCAATCTTTGAGCAATGTATTTTATAATCCCGCACTCCCTTGTAGCTACCTGGAGTACTAAGATTGTTCTGCCATCATGTAGTCATTGCATAGGGTTAGGATCCCCTTGATATAGCTTTAGTCGACTCCCATTGACTTTTCCCAGAAATAATTCCCATTTAGCTTCACAAGCTGAGTTGCACCACCATCTGTAATTTCCTTTATTCCATAGGTTCCCAACCAGTGCATTTGAAACTTCCAAGGGAACTTCATGAAATTCCATAGTCTCGTGGTCTGACATATCCTTCAATGTTGCAATCCGCAAACTCGGAACAATATATTCCATGGGCATCACAGCCTCTATCCCATAGATGATTAGCCTGAACAAGGTTTGTCCTATTAATTTCTTGCACGTCATCCTATAACCCAGAGGACCGCTGGTATGAGCACATCCCAATCGTTCCTCGACACATTGTAGACCTTTGTCAATGTGTTTTCAAAAATTTTATTGAACGCTTCAATCGTACCATTTGCCTAAGGATGATAAGGCATACTCATTTGATGATAAATCTAAAATTCTTCCAGCATCGCGTCAATAGTGTCATTTAGAAAGTGGGTACCCCTATCACTCATCAGTATCCTAGGACACCCAAACCTTGTCAAGACATATTCAAACAGGAACTTCATGGCTGTAGAAGTGCTATAGTCATTCACCGGTTGTGCTTCTGCCCATCTTGTCAAATACTTTGTCGCAGTAATAATGAACCGCGCACCCATCTTTTTCCTCGGTGGTTGTATTGGACCCACAAAGTCAATCATCCATTTTTCAAACCCCTGTAATGAAATCTAAGGATTTAAGGGAAATTTGTCCCTTTGTGATGGCTTTCTTGTCATTTGACATGCATCACATTCCCTACACTACACCTTAGAATCCTTATGTAACGTCGACCACCATAATACTACACACAGAATCTTCTGCATAGTTGCTTTGCTTGCATAGTGTCCTCCCGCCACTCCCTCATGTGCTTCGGCGAGGATGTCAGAGCATTCAAACTCTAAAACATATTGATGTAGAATTTCATTAGTGCCCATCTTATGTAAGTGTCCCACAATCATAGAAAAGTTGGCTGCGTAGACCACTAACTCCCTTTTTTGTTGTGTAGAGTATCCTTCCAGGGTTGTTCCAGTATTCAAAAACTAGATTGTATTATAAAAATGATCATATGTGACGTGTATAGTGAAGAAATGCGCATCCGACAACCCTTCCTCCAAATTAGTAGGTTCTTCACCTATCTCAATTATGGATAGATGATGCAGTCCCACATTCAACCACCCAGGCTTCACAATCACCTCAAAATCATATTCTTGAAATAGCAATAACCACCTACAGATCTCCCCCCCCCAACACAGGCTTGTTGACTAGGTACTTCAGAGTGGAGTGACCTGTATACATTTTGAAATGTGTGCCTAACAGGTAATGTCGAAACTTCTACATGACATAAACCATCACCAATCCTTTGCGCTATGTAGTGGAATAGTTCTTTTCCTCCTTTGATAAATTTTGACTTGCAAAATCTATCGGGTGATCTATCTCTCAATCACCTAGTTGGGTCAATACCACCCCTAATGCAATACACGAGGCATCCACATGTACATGAAACTCTTTCCTCCAATCTAGAAACACTAAAATGGGTGCAACACATTTTCCTTTAAAACATCTAGACTATGTTGACACTCCTTATCCCAGCATAAATTCGCATCCTTTTTCAATAACTTCTCCATTGGCACAATTATTTGAGCATAGGCCTTGATAAAATTTCTATAGTAGCCAGTGTGGCCTGACATTGTGCGCAGTTGCTTTAAATTCTTTGGAGCTTCTAAATTGACAATCACTACTATCTTCACAGGGTCTACCATTAGTCCTTGCTTACATACCACATGGCCTAGAAATATCCCATAGGGCACGCAAAAGATACATTTCTTCAAGTTTAATGCAATTTGGTATCTTCAACAAGTATCCAACATAAGACGCAGACTTGCAATGTGGTAGTTTACCAATCCAAACATAGTCCAGTCATCAAAATATAATTCTAAGAATTTATGGATGAATTATTTGAACGATGCAATTACAAACCTTAAAATATCACGAGTGCATACTTTAGTTTGAATGGCATCACTGTGTACTGCAAGCATCCCCACTCCATTGCAAAGGTCATCTTGCTATGATCCTCCAACACAATCTTAATCTGATGGTACCTTGAGAACCCATCAGTGAATGAATAAGATTCCTGTCCTCCCACATTCTCCAAAAATTCATCTGTAAATGGGGTTGCAAAAGGGTCATGAATCCACACATCGTTAAGCTTCCTCAAATCTACACATATCCTGATTTCACCTTGCTAGTTCTTCTCTTTAACAACCATAGGGCTCACCCAATCATATTCTTCTTCTAGCTCAATAATTCCAGCTTCCAACATTTTGTCTAGCTATTTGCACACCTTTTCCTTATACTTCACATTTAGTCAGTAAGGTTGTTGTTTCATAGGCTTCGCATTGAGCTTTAAGGTGATCTTCATTATTCTTAGATCCCCTATTATTCCTTTTAGATGTGATAACTTGGTAGGAAACAAGTCCTGGTATTTGAGTAGCAGCTCTGCAACCTTATCAACTATATCTTCATCCCAATAATCACCTATCTTTGCAAACTTAGGCTGGGTTTCGGACCCAATGTTTACTTGCCTGGTCTTCAAAGGTTCTAATATATCAGGGTTCATTGATTTAGGATCTTCAACCTCGCATTGTCCTTTGGTCTCTGAAGGGTTGATTTTTCATGGATCTTCCTCTTCTTCTTCTGCAATCACATTGAAGCACTCCAGTGCATGGCACAGTTGGGTACTCCAGTCCAGGCTAACCCATTTTATCAGCTCCTTAGGCATTCTAAAGATAGCGGCCTTAATTTCTAGGAGCGCTTCATCAATGCACTCAAACCCATCCTCAATCTGAAAGTTAACAAAAAAAATTCTCTCACAATATCCCATTTGGTTGTCTCATGGCGTAGCTTTGTTTCCAAGTACCAATTCATTGGAATAGTATCTAAGGTCTGATAGAAGATATGCATCCATTCTTGTTGTGGCTCTTCACCCCATGCTTTAGTCCACTGCACCAAGTGTTCATGCAGATCATCCTTTCCACTGTATTTTTTAGTCATACGGGTATTAGTGTATCCAAACCTTAGCTTCATCATTCTCTTGTATTCCTTCTAATCAGCGAAGCTATCCTTATGCGTACCCCACCAACGGGTAGATGTAGCGCACAGTGCCAACTCGAGCACCTGGAAATGATGCTCTTTGGGTACCTCCCTTTCAAATTCATCCAAAAATAAATTAACATCATTTAAGCCATCATAATGTGGGAGATTCCTTACCTCTGTAGATACGCACCACAACGATTTTGTCATCATATTGCAACGCAGTGTAGAGACTTCATGCAACATATTATGCCAGTGTTCAATCTCTTCATCTAAGTCTGAGTTACAAGAGCTATCTCTACCCCACATGATCCACCCATCTGCAGTGGGATTGATCCAATCTTCATTGCACGCATTTATTTTGTATATTTGATCCAAGTCATCGTCCTCCACATAGTCGCAGACTAGTTCAGTGTAGTGCGCTCCTTCAGCAGGATCTAATGGCACAATAACCCTAAGTGCCTTCTTCTCAAATGTCATCCTTCGCTTCTTCATATTAATTACTGCATCCATGTCAAAGTCGCAATCAATTCCTAGTAGTGCAAGGTAAGGATTGTTTTCATCCACTATTTAAATTACTTCAAAATTGGTCAAAGCACTTGCTCCTTCAATGTCTACTATTAGCCCATACAGGCACCCCATACGAATGATCTTCTACTTATTGGCCATGCATAGCTATATAGGATACCATTGTAGCGCAAGCCTCCCCATCCTCTCCCATGTCTTTTTAGGTAGTACATTCACATCAAAACCCAAATCCAGGATGACTTGATCCATTTCATATTCTCCAATCTGCATGGTCAGCCTCATCTCATGCCCTGTTCACTTCTTATGTTTACCCAATTTCCTCACAACATGCTATTCTGAAGGAATCTTAATTTTTCTTGTACAGTTGTCGATTAGCTCATGGAGCCCTTCCACTACCTTCTTATCTCTTAACAACTTCATACAATTTTTCAAAAAGGTGTCTAATAGCGAGGGATCCACATCCTGTACTTCACTGTTTCCAGCTGATTTCTCTTGACTTTCTGATGTAGAAGCTTCAACAAAATTCTTCTTGGCTCCATCAAATTTTCTTTAGCTCAATTGAGGTTAAACCCGACTTCCTTTTCAGCAGCCTTGTGTACCCATCCTTTGGTTTCTAGGTGCTTTCCCTTATCTTCTCCTGTGGCCATACCACTGAGCATTACGATATTGATGTTATGATCCTCTTCACGAGGCTCCACCCTCATCATTTGGATGTTTTGTGTAGGCTGTTGCGCCCTTTTCTCGTGCATCTTAGTTATCGTCACTGGGCAATCTTTTATCGCATGATCAAACTGTTTGCAATATTGACAAGATGGATGCGTTGGGTTTTGACAGTCATGTGCAAAATGTCCAACTTCGCCACTGTTATAACAAATAACTTGTCTACCACCTCTGCCAGCCCCTACTCCTCTTCCTCTTCCACGACCTTGAAATCCTTCACAAGCTACACCCACGCCCTGATCCTGAGGCTAATTTTCTACCTACATTCAATGCGTAGGAGTCCTCTCCATCATCAATTCATAGCTTCGGCAGTTTCTCTCATCATGTCCAACCGATTTACAAAAAATACAAAACAACTTTTGTGGTGTCTAGACAAAATTTTGCAAGAGGTGACAATTATCAGTTGTGTGCTTCCCAGTTATCTGGAAGATATCACACCATAATAGCACTCCCGCGCTTGGTCTTGCAGTGTTATCAGGTTTTAGAGGCACAAGGCCTCCTCCAATTAGGTAATTCTGATAAACATGGTAGTGATCATTATCATGTCCCTTGTCTTTGCATTTTATACACTAGACATCAGCGCGCACCTCTGGTTGAGATTCCTTCCCTGTCTTTAAGCTATGCAACTCCATGTGCAGAATTTCCAGCTGCGACTGAATATGTTGTACTCCAACATTTGTATCTTTTATTGGCAAGGTTTCCAACCTCATCGTGATCTCCACAACCTCTACTTGTGTTCCTATCTTCTACTACGATAACGGTAATCTTAGATGAGGCAACAATGAAGCAACGTACCAGTCCCTGTGTTGATCATCCATGATGGTCATATTAGCATGTCGGATCAGGAATTTTAGACTCTGATCAAAATCCCACGAGGACTCATTTACCTTTTGATGTATCTCCTTAAACTCTGTTACACATTGCGCCTGAGATTTAGGCTTCTTAAACTCACTGCTCAATGCTTGCTAAGTCTCTACCAACATTGCGCCAGGTTTATCTTGATAGAATTTAATATACCAAGTCAGGGCCCTATCCTACAATGTTGTGACCAGCTGCACTTTCTTTATATTATCACTAGTAATCTTCTATGCAGTCCACACAACATTTGGAAGTAACCAAAATTGTTCGGGGTCTTTGCTTCCTACCCATTTAAAGAGAGGCATCTTCATTGTGTTCACCATGTTGAATGGTTGATGTGGAGGTGGAGGTGAAGGTGTAGGTGTATAGGGTGGAGGTGGAGGTGGAGGTGGCGTGGATGAGTGAGGTATCCTCGAGATACCTTGACTTACAATCTACAGTGTGCTTCATGGTGTATTTAGAATAGTCCCTTCATCATCGCTAGAAGAGGATCCTAATGGTGGAATGTATTTAGAGCATGATTCTGCTTTCCTTCTGAAGGGTTTTCCACTTCGTGTAGTCCCAAAAATCAAGGTAATGGCATAACCTGTTTTTCACACAATCTAATTTAAACATCCACTCATGCAATTCGCAATGAAAGAAATAGAAAAAGGCTTCGGTTTCGTCTGTGTACAGGTATCTATTTAACCATTGTTCCTTGGATAACTATGGGTTTCTATTCTCCTGAGCTACAAATTCGTGAAACTTCCGATTGATCCACTTTTATATTTCCTTCTTAGTAGGGAACCACTTGTTCGACATCACACATTCCTTAAATAAATCTCGGTCCTCACAACAAAACCATTTGTTGGCTTGATCGGGCCTGACCTAGGTTTAGCTTTAACTGTGCCAACCAACAAAACCCTAACTGCTAGCCCTTTCGGCAACAATCTGCATAGTGCAGGTTTAAGTCTCACCCCAATCAGTATTTGGGGATGCTAGAACCAGGTTTTTGCATCCAGAGGCCTGTGTGATGGTTTCCTTATACCCTTAGGGATTGGATCTGCCTTCGCGCATCTCTAATCCTCTCAAACACACAACTACGACAAATCTATCTAAACGACTTCCATACCTTCGCGAAGGTAGTTAATTGTACTTAACACACATAAATATTACAGATCTGCCTATTTTGCACAGTAGATAAGCATTAATTAATATAAAACATATCACAGAGCGAAGATACATAAACTTTAGCATAAGTAAATAACAAGGAACAGATGCATCAGAATCATCTCCAAACAATCTTTATTAAGTAGAAACGTTCAATTACAAACTTCTTATCCCTACACACTCAGCTACAAGGGCCCACACACTCAACCTATGCACTTACCAAGGTCTTCGTGCACTCAGTTGCAAGAGCATTTCCCTTTCGCCTAAGTACAGGAAACAAACCTTCCCTGCCTTAGCACCTTACCCTTACAATGATTCTTCACTAAAAGTCAACTTCTAAGACTCACTATGAATCAAATTTATATAGCATTTTCTTTACAATACCATGGTCTGCAAACCATGGGTGGGTCTCAAAACAACTCTATTACCTACCCAACTAAGGGACTAAAGCCCCTTTTACTTCTACTAGCTTCACGCTCTGCTTCCATATTTCATGGAGACTTTACATTTGCTACAAAAAGATATTACAAAATTTTCCCAAAACTTAACACAATTGACCCTAGGGACCCCATCCCAACAGCTTGTTTCCCCAAGATGATGTACTTTAATTTTGCATCTCTTAATGTATGGCTGAAAAATGATATAGGTTTTTCATAATATTCTTGATTCTTCTGTAAGAGCACAACTAATGGATGTTCAGATGAGAAAGAGAATATTTAAAAATCCTTCAAGATTTATAGACTTGTTAGGACCAAAGCTTCTATGATGGGCTTTTCTATCTGCTCAAATGATGTTTTGGCTTCAGGTATCCATTTCATAACATTATCCTTCTTGATCATTCTTGTCAAGTGTTTGAGAAGTTTGGCAAAATTTGAAACAAACCTACATAGGAAATTTATCTTTCCCAAGAAAAACTAAACCTCCTTTTTATTTTTGGGTAAGCTTATCCTTAATATGGTTTCTACCCTCTTAGGGTCAATCTTCACACCCTCTTTGGATACTATGTGCCCCAACATTTTTCCTTCCTGTGTGGCGACGAATGACTTCTTTGGATTCAAAGATAAACCATTTTTTTACACTTTAGAAATACTTGTTTCAAGTGTTTCAAGTGTTCCAAATGTTTCTTGTCAAATTTAGAGAACACATTCATGTCATCCAAGGATATAATTATGAATTTTTCCCTTTCTCCCACAAAAGAAATGTCCATGGCTCTTTGAAAATTGGCTCCATCATTCATTAGCTTGAATAACATCTTATCATACATAAACATTACCGACAACATAGTGAATGTTATACTTTTATTATTGTCTTCATGCATGGCTATATGATTGTACCTAGAAAATATCTCCATCGTGGATATTTGGGATGCACCTACTACTTCTGCTATAGATGATCCATCCTCAGTAGTGGATAATTTTATTTTAGTGAACATCTATTCATATTTCTAAACTATACATATAACCTTCTATCTTTCTTTTTCTTCCAAACAGGGACCCATTTGGCCACCCATTCTTAGTATCTCATAGGCATAATTATTTTTCCATCCAAAAACTTCCTAATCTCTTTCTTTATTATCATAAGTAGGATGGGATTGAATCTTCTTATTTTCTACACAAATGGCTTGGAACCTTTCTTCAAAGGTATTCCATGTTGTATTATAGAAATTCCATATGCCTTCAAATTTTCATAGCTCCATGTGAATCCATATTTAAAGTTTTGAAACAATTCTACATATCTTTATTTGCATTATGGCTCCAAGCATTTGGTTAGCTTGATCTTTTCGGGATTTTCTTCTGTGCCAAGGTTGTTCTCCCTTAAATTTTTAATCATAAGCTAGAAAATAGGCATAGTGGATACATCATTATGATCGAAGATCTATTCTAGCAGGAATAGTCCTTTTATAATTAATTTGTTCTTTATTTGTATCACCTTATGGCTTCTAATTTGATTCAAGAAGCCTAAATATTCTCCCTATGGTTCCATCTCCTGTTGATCTACTTCAAGAGATTGGATCTCATGACCTATATTGATGTTTGACAACTTTTCTACTAGCTCCAAAAACCTTCTTAGTTGTTCATCGTCTTCGAACACTTAATAGTGTTTGATATTTCCAGGGTTATAAGGCTTATACCTCATTTCTACTTCATGACTTAGATTTGGCTCCAGAGGTAGCTTAAAATTACTAGCAGTTGTCGCTAACACATCTTCCTACTGGTTCTCTTCCTTGGTCACAACTACAATGTTAAATGCATCAAAATAGTTTTCAATAATATACCACACTACATTACAGTATGACTACATCTTGGGTTGTTTGATATTATATGTGTTCCTTATCTACAACATTATCAATTCAGGATCACCAAACACTATTTCATTCTTTTCTCCCATATTATTCATAGTTTCCAATCCTATAATTAATGTCTCATATTCAACAACATTGCTTATGGCTCAAATTCTAGTTTGAATGACAGTGATGTCATTTCACCTATGGGAGGGACTAATATCATTCATACTCTTGTTCCTTCGAGCATGCTCCATCAAATTATAATCTCCATAATGCATGTGGATCATGTGCTTGTTCAATCTTTGCTGGGAGTTCATCAACTTCTGCTATAATCTCCATATTCATGATCAAGTTGTAACAACACATGGATTTTTATATTGCATACATAGGTTTATTCTCAAACATTTTAGAATTACTCACAACATACTAGAATTTAGACTCCTTATACAACCTCCTCTCTTGACCTCCTCAAAAAGGTATGGTTTCATATGATAGGTCCATCTGCAAGGTTCTGCCCATCTTCCTGGCACAAGATATAGAATGTAACATGAAATAAGTGGTTGGAATATCATCTACAATGATATACATGAATATACTTTTGGTGATGATTTGGGTGAGTGATATGTATTTTATGAGACCTACACACTTGAATCTTCTAGAATCAAATGAATAGAAATTGTGGTGAGGTTTAGTGATTTCTAGGCCTAGCTCCAACATGACTAACTTGGGCATGAGGTTGTGAGATGCCCCTAAATCAAGCATATGACTGTGAAAAAAAAAATCATGGATGTTTAGGGTAATATATAATGGTGGGTTGTTGTCTTATTGCTCTTTTACATGTGGGACACATATCATAGTAGGAAAATATACTTGAATATTCAAGGTATCACTATAAGATGATGGATCAGTGGGATTTATGAACTTATTTCTACAAGAATGATACATTGAGTTTTGAGTTATTTCTGACAAGGGGACTATAACTTTTTTTTTTTTTAGCTCATGTTCTATGTTGAACAAAGGAATTATGGTTTTTTCATTTTTCTTATTGTTCAAGTCATGAAATAGGCAATAAGGGTTTTAGTGGGTTCCTTACTACCTTATTAGGTTTAGGATTATTCCTCTTATATGAAGGTTGTTGTGGATTCATCATATCATTGGAAGGGTGTTGGTTGGTATGACGAGATGGTTCATACTACCCTAAGGTGCAGCAGCTTTAGCCTCACATTCTCCTCCACCTGATCTGCCCAATCTAGGAAGCAGATCATATTTCCTCTAGAGTTCTACCATTACCACATATGTGACTTTTAGTATTGAGAAGTGAGGTTCCATATTCATCTTACAGATCACAAGCCTCATGTAATGTTAGGGAATTTACATAATTGACTTCTGTGATATGGAATGTAGGATAGTGATTTTCCACGCAATTTATTTCCTTGTCCTAATTTAAATCATCAAAGGATTCATCCATTTGTAGGTTCAACTCCCTTTTGTCTGGAGGTTATGACTGGATAAACATCAAGAATCATTTTTCTCTACATCAAATCTAGGTTGAAAGGCTTATGGAAAAAATTAGGATTATGAGGTGGTGGCATATGATTCCTGCTAGGTCCCTCCATCTCCAATTTGGCCACCTTATTGGATAATTTCCTTATTAGCCTAGTCATTTCCTCAACCTTTTATTCTACTGCATCTTTATCATATGAGTAATTCTTAGGTTCATCCTTCACTTTCTTCTTGCCTTTTTCCTTTTCATTACTCCTTTATTTCTCCATGCAATGACCCTCATCTCCTTTCTCAATTCTCATTAATTTCCCAACAGTTATAAGGTTCCCTTCTATCTCTATTGCATCAGATCACATTTCTATTAGGATCATGTTTTTCTTTCCGTCAACATGATGGAGAATTTATCTCAAAGACCATGGAATAATCTACCATGGTAGTAGTGGGCGTAGGCTTTATTTCATTTAGGATTTTATTGCACACTTTGTTAAATCTCCTAGTGAATTCCTATACATTCTCTGAGGGTTTCTTCTTAACTACTAAAAATTATATGAGGTAATATTGAAAATATTTATTCTCACCCCACTGTGTATGAAATTATCTTTCCAAAGTGCCCCATGCATTTATAGAATAAGGAGTAATGGTATGGAACAATTTCCACACATATCCTTCCAGGATCTGCATGAAAAGTCTCATGAGCACATCTTCTTCTTCCACCATAAAATTATCAGTAAAATCTTGAAAAGTATTGATATGCTCATCAATAATCCTTTTTAGTTCCCCATCAAATTTGGGCAAGAGTTTTAGGCAGTGCTAAGAATATCATGCAAAACCTGAGGCAAGGAAATAGGTACATATTGGGCTGCCACCTAGACTAACGACTGATTAGTGAGGTTTTGTGGATTGTCGTGTAGACCTTTTCCTGTCATGATATGTTGTAGAAGTACATTTCTACTATCATATGATATTAGGGTTCTTGTTGGAGCTATTGTTCTAGGATTTTATCTAGGAATAGATAAAAGTTTAGTTCTCAGTGTAGGAGGAGGGCTATGTGACTCGGGTTGTCCCTATGTTGGGTGCAAGAAAGTTGAGATGACCTGAGGTGTTTCTAGGTGATGAGATGGAGGGGTTATTCTAGAAAGAAAATGAGGGAATGAGTTAGGTATATTATCTTCAAAGGGTTTTTTTATAAAAATTATTATTACTTTGATTATACTGGTAGAAAAAATGTTAAGGGTTAGGAACCAAAGGTGGTATTTCAAGATCTAGGTTGCTCCAGGTGTGTCTCCTTGCAAAATCCAAAATGTGTAGGTGAAAAATATAGTCTCAAATTGGGGAAATATGGAAGGTGTTAATATGAAGAATGGGTTTGATGTCACTATGTAATGTGGGGAGGTTGAAAGTGGAGTCGCCAATGGGAAAACACAACTGATGGACTCATATTTTTTCCACCCTCAAAATTTAAGTGAATTATCATTATGCCCAAGGAATTCCTTTAAATTACGATACCCGATAATGATGCCATGAGATGTTGGGACCCTAAAGTTGCATTGTGTTGTGTTACAGTGCAGAGCCTAAGAACATCTAATGTTTCTCAATTTCATGGTTTTTTATTTTTATCTTTTTAGGAAATTATGTAGAAGAGACATAAACCTTTTGGAAAAGGACTCTGGAGTATTAGGATAATATTCCAATTTTGGACACTGCTAGATGGATGCCTTGCTTATAGAAGTTTTAAGGGTTCAATTAAGGGATTACAAGAACTTTTACAGATAAATTTGATGGTGAGATGGAAACTGTCAGAACCCTAATTTTTAGAGTTTTTGAAAAAACTATTGCATGAGCAACTGAACTTCCTTGTGGGGGAGAAAATTGGTTGAAGAATTTAGAGATAGATAAGGGAGCCTAGAAGCAGTATATTTTGGACCCAAGCTACAAGGTTAATTGGAAATTTAGGATACAAATAAGTTTTATGGTTGATAAATGGAAAATTTTGTTGTATATTTTGCATAAATTCTTGACATGCAAAGGATGATAATTTGTCACCTTTCTCTATCACATCCAACTTTTGATACATTTTGAAGCAAGTTAGCGTATTAATTTTCCTTATTTTCTCTTAAAAATCTTAACCAAGATGTCATGAAATGTTCAAAAAAGTCTTGTTGATCCAGTTGGTTACAAGTTATATCATTATGAGATTATCAAAGTATTGGTTTCTAAGGAGTTGATCCAAAGAAGTAGTAACATGGATGATTTTCTTACACTTCATAAGTCTGGTAATTTTAAAGAAAATAATAACCCCATAGAGCTAGTGACTAGGGGTCGTGCAATAAAAACTAAGGTTTCAAGGTCAAAATTTACTCACAGTAGGAAGGTTGACATGACAAAGTATCAAGGATCCCTTAAGCAGTCAGGAAAGGTTTTGAAGAAGGTTAAATCATCTATGTTATCAGTTCCTACACCGACTCGCGAAATAACACAAGGGTTGTTGATAACGTCTCATACCCCTTCTTCCCCTGTGAAGAATTTGGTATCAAATGCATATTTTCCAACTTGTGAGCCAAATACGAACCCTCAGACCCCTCCATGAGAAACTATTCCTCTGGTCTTTGAGTTAGATAAAAAATTTAATAAAGGGAAGGAACCAGAAGTAAGTAAGAAAGATCATCAAGAGGTAGAAATACATATCTCCCTAAAATAAATTCCTATGGTATCAAATGTGGAGCAAATAGTGAGTGATAAGGAATCTATTCTTGACAAAGGATCTGCATTTAAAAAGAATAAATTGTTTGTGTTTACAGATGCACATGTGGTTGAGAATGAACCCACCAGTACTCATAAGGATTAATTTTTTGATGGCCAGAATGAATCAATGTCACGCAAGACTTTCATGGACCAAGTTAAATAGAAAAACGAGATTTAAGAGCTAAAAGAAAAAATTCAGGAGGCAGAGGCATTGGACCATCTCATTAAATCATAGAGCTCCATATTGATAGCGAGGAATGAAGAGAAATCAAAGGAATTGGAAGAAATGAAATAAAATATCAAAAGGTGGAGGATGAACCATGCTTTTCTAAAGAGTAATCATAAGAAACTCAAGAGGAAGTTTAAGGAGATCCAAGGTATAACATCACCTCCTCTTACATCTACCCACTTTCACTGACTTACCCAACATAAAAATGAGATGAGGGGTTACTATGATATGACTCAACCTCCTGTATGACCTTAAGGAAATGGAGTCAACACAACTAGACCTTACTGAACCCCCTTAGGTGCCACAGGACCCCCAGGAGTAACCCAACCCCTCTAGGTGTCCAATCCTTGAGACAACTCACCTTTTCCTAACCTAGAGCCCCATTCACTCCCTTTCCAAGGCCTCCATGCGATTATGGGTTCCTATTCACTCCCATAGGCCTGCATGAATACAACTATATCCTTTTTCTTCCAGTGTTGTGCTAGCGACTATGAGAATTAAGGCTAATTTCTAGGGTTGGGGCTTAGTCTCTGCCCAGAAAGCTATGAAACTTCAAAAACTCATAAAAGATATGAAGATACTACTTTTAAATCAAAACTGGAACTAGGACTTGACCTAACCATCCCTAACCAGGACTTTCATTATGTAAAACACTTGGTAGATATGCCACCTACAGGTCATGAATGCAAGTCTTAACATAGGGAACTGAAATCTTGTTTAAGGTTTAACAAGAAGAGTCTCTACCTTCTCACATTAGTTATTATAACATCAATTAGGTCTTGCATTCATTATTTATTTAGTTATGAACGAAAACATGAAAAGGGACATGACTGAGATCTGTCATAAAACCATGCTTCTAACCATCATATAACCAGATAAATAACCATAAGAGAACATCCATTAAAGCCATATAATAACCAATACATTTCCTTTCCAAAATCAATATGAACTTAGCTTTCATTGACCATAGGAAATTACCAACCGATTTCGGTACTTCCACATTCCACCCAACCATAGATTAGATGAACCATATTTTTCTTTCATCCAATCACCCCCGTTCCATATTCCAAGCATGAGTGTGGGATCTCATGGGATAAACCAATCAAATAAAACCAAGGGAATCCATAGGTTAAACCACCTCCACCCTCTCCATATTATGATCACATCTAAGCCAGTGTCAAGATCACAAAACCAAACTGAGCTTGGATGCCTCAGAATTTCTTCACCATCCATGAGGAATTTTCCTATCTTCACGCTCAGGATTTACCATGTATCTCGTCATTACCAATCAAGGGATTCCTAGGCCCTTGGGAATTTTCTTGAGATCACCTCACCCTAGATTCCAAAACTATCCAACAATCCAAACCGAGAACAATCCCATCACACCATGGTTATCAAGAAATTGCAAGGATGGGATTAACCCATTAACGACAACAAAATAATCAAATACCAGCATTCACACACCATGCATGTCAAAACCATCTAGTAAATCACACATGCAATATGTTACCTGCAAGTATTCCCGCTAAAGTTGCTTGATCCTCGCCTTCTTTTTCTTTCCTTGTCTTTATTTGTTTTACCTTTCCTTTCCTTGATTTTCCCTTCATTGCCTTGATTTCTTACTTTCTTTCTCCTCTTGTTTCTTTTCTCTTCTCTAAGACAAATTCTAACACTAAACAAAAAAAAGGCTAACAAAAATCTACCAACTAATTCTCTAAGGTATTTTTATTGATAAGGCCTCTAATTTCTTCAATTTTCCATTATTTTCCTTCATTTTCCTCACCACATGAAACATGTGACCTTTCACCTTCCTTTTCTCCTAATTTCCATTGTTTTCATAAATAATGTGCCAAAAATACCTTTTTTCCTTTCCAAAGACTTAACCACTCCCTTTGCCAATTTCCCCTTAGCCATAAAACACAACAAGTGATTCCCATTAGGATATTTTGCCCAACATTCAACCTGGAATAAGTGTCCCTTTCCCATGGTATTATTTCAACTTTATTAAATTTTATTACATGAACTTTTAACCCAAGGTTTTTACAAAAGTTTTAGACATAACGATTAACATCTCAATTAAAAAAGTGAAATAAGAGAAATTATACATTTTTGGTTTTTTCAGAGGAGTTACATACCCCTATTTGTGAGAGGACACACAAACGGTTTCGGTTTGGGGAGATGTTAGGAGCATAAATTGTCTTTTTTACCCCTCTTTCACTCCCCTGTTTCACCAAATTTTTCCATTATTCCTAAAATTCCTCTTATATATCTTATATATTCATGGTAATTCACATTAAATCACAATCATATGGAGAAGTTGATAGGTAATTGTTACTCTAAGTAAAATTCATTTATTTGTATGTATTTACCAAGTTATTATGATCATAACAAGTCACTAACCCAAGTTTGGGCAGTTCCTACACATTGTTGACTTCTTGCACCAAGAACAAGAAATGTGATTTTTTTGGAAATTCCTGCACTAGAAGTCAAAGACTAAATCAACCACTCCAACATGAGGTTTCCACAAAAGCCAGTGGTAGCTGGAAGTATGATTTTTAGTTGAAACCATATTGAATTGACGTGGTCAAGGTGCACTTCTCTCCCTTCCTGTTAGTGATAAGCCGAACTAGAAGGAGGAACTACTTGCAATAACAAAGACACTATCACCAGATCTGATCTTTCTTTTTTAATCAATGTTCTATTGATGGCAGGAAATTTTGATCTTTTTGGTAATCTAAATGTGATAGATTAGCTCATTAGAATCTATTATCGGTATTGAATAAGTTTATAAGAAAAGTCATGGTTTCAAATTAGGTTGCATACCTTTGATAAAATAGATGCTGCTAGTGTGAAGGTGTTGCTCCTCAACCGAGCTTGGTTTATCTTTTGATGTCACATATTTTTCAATACTTAATGAAAATCCTTTATAATGCCATGTTCTTATTCATATATCTTATTACAGTAAATTCTACAAGCAAGAAGCCATTTCTCCGTAATCCTAAGCCCAATTAGGATTACCAGATAGAAAAATAATATGGCTAACCCAAGACAATAAAAATTCCCCAGTCAAATGATCATACAAATTGTCTCCATGAAATCCGTAATGCTACAAGGGTTTGAGCAAATACCTTTCCTCCTCACAAGTTGTTGAAGGGTTTTGAGCCTGATGCAAAATCCTCTCTCTCTAATCGAGTGATCTCTCTTATCTGGTATCGATCCCAAGCTTACACACAAGCACAAAAAAAATACGACAAGTGACCTTCCATAGAATATCTTCAACTCAAGACATCAAGAAATACATGAACATAAATCACTACACATACTGATATAAAGGAAGGGAACATGAATATACATTAACCGTATAATCAAGAATACATAACTATACATTCATCTTCAGTAGTCCTCTCCTCATTCTGGTAGAGTCTCCCCACCATATTGAACAAGAAACCAAAGTAGCATGAGGATCTCAAAATTGAATCACAATAGGAGCATATAACTCTCTGATTCTTGCTCATTAATTTTAACTAGTGGCACCCTCTAGAATGGACCAGTATAAATAGGAAGAGGAAGACTCCTGGGAGAATGAATGTAGACACCTAGGATGAAGAGAAGTTAGAGAAGATGCTCAATGATGTGCCTTCATCAACTCGAATATATGGGATAATAAGATGAGTCGAAAAGATCTTCTAGGAAACATAAGTCTCTAGAACAAGTCCCACAACTGCATGGAAAAAAGCTATGAAGTTTTGGTCATAAACACATGGACAAAGTGTCCTTATTGCTATTGGAAGGTTCTAACCGCACTCACAAGATGGGTTGCATACAGCTTGGGAGAAAATTTGGGAAAAAGAGTGGTCAAGGCCAAAAAAAAAGGTCAACAACATAATGACTCAAGAGGACTAACCCTAGGGAGAAAAATAGGTTGATAACATATCTTGTGCATTTGATGTTTATCTCATCTCTGTAAGTTTATTTTTTTAAATAAGGGTGCAAGCTGGACTGATAGGGCCCACCATACCATCTCTTTATCCTTGCAATAGTGTGATTTTAATCATGGTGCAAATCTACCTTTTGTTTGGTGTGCTAAATGGTAATGGTGTGTTACTAGCAAGTTTTCTTTTGATTAAATAATAAGTTCCTCTTTGAATGTTGGTTTTCTTAAGGATATTGGTTTTGTTTATGTGTGGTTGGGAACATTCAAATCTGGGAATTTTTGAGGTTGAAGAAATGGTTCTCTTCTAATATTTTATTTGTTTTATGGCTAAAGGATTTCTTGACTATATCAATAATCTATTTGGAATGAAGAAGAGAATTGTTTTTTTAATAATAAATCATTTTGTAATCTTGTACTAAATATCTGAGAGCTTTGCATGGGTGAGTTGAGACTAATGTTTCCAACTGAAACTGGTCATGTGCTCATTTAGTGTTTTATGAGAGAACCCTCAATCCTTGGTTGCGAAGAGTAGCCTAGGGTTTAAATAAATTTTAGCAAGCCTTTCATATTTTCAAATAGTTGGAAACCCTCATTTACAATACTAGTGTTGGTATCTGATCCATAATTGCCTGAAGGCTAGGAACATTAATGAAACTTGAGCTACTCCAGGATTCACAAAGGTTTTAGGCCATTTTTTTAACTAGGATAACTTGCCTGGTCTATAAGGGATATCCTTGAATAGAGCACAGAAACTCAACTTCCCAT
Organism: Pinus tabuliformis; assembly: GCA_031772625.1. Lineage (NCBI taxonomy): Eukaryota > Viridiplantae > Streptophyta > Pinopsida > Pinales > Pinaceae > Pinus > Pinus tabuliformis. The sequence continues at coordinate 26,287,685 of CM062813.1, forward strand.
GATTAAGAGACATAAATATAACTTAGTAATAACTTAAGATTTTGTTATTTGAATTAATGTTATAGTTTAGCAACCAAAGGCACCTTGTCACTAAAACGAGACTAGGTTTTATAATACTTTAGAACATGCCATTAGAATGTCAGAATTAAACAATGAACTTGATTGGAATAGGAAGAAAATTGATCTTTTTCCATATACGAGGCTTGTTATAAGTACTCTTGACCCTAACCATCTGAAGTTAAGTGAAATAAGGCTTTCACTAAAAAAATAGGAACACCACTTGATATAGTAGAGGGCATGCATGTTTTGACCGTTTGAATCTTTAATATTTTACCTTTTATCCTTATGAATATTTATGCATACAAATATTGATACAGTGGACTCCCTTGAGATCCTACACTCACAAGTGTAGGAATAAGTATTGAACAAATAAACTCAATAATTGTATTTTTTGTAGACTTTATGAGAAGTTCTTTATTTTTGTCTTATGTATGAACAATATTTTTATTTTCAAAGAGTGGGTTGAAGAGTGTCATTACAGTGAGATTTCCAGTATAGGAAAACAACATTTCGAGTGAAGTCGTTTGGCTAATCCATCTATTACCTATTTAACTGATGAAGTTGATTTTCACACAGTAGTGATTTTTTGATTGATTGATCCAAATGCATATTTTAGTGATACAGTTTATATTCAAAGTGAGGTAATTTGTATGGTTTGCATAGAAGTTAAAGTATAGGAACCTTGACAATTTTTGGTTTGAAATTGAAAGTCTTGTTTGATGATTAAAACCCTTTAATTTGTTTGATTCATAAAGTAGTAATTTTCATGATTCATTTTCCAGCTTCAAAAAATTGATTTGTAGTTTAGGGTTTTATAATAAAGTACCATAAACTATTAGGATTTTCAATCAGGGGTATTAAGTTTAATGCATAAATTGATTTGGGGAATTATGCATTGTTTTTTAGAGCGTAGATTGGAGTGAAGAGTGGTTTTACAGGGTTTCTATAATTATTTTTGGCACTACCTATGCCAAGCCTCAAAATGTACGACCCCTAGTTTGACAAGTGTTGAGTTAATTGTAAAGACAATATCAACACCCATTATTTTGGTGGCATTGCCTGGGAGGCATTTAAAAAGAATCTAGTAAATTCTAGTTGAATTTATTTTCAGCAATAGAGGTGAGTTTTGCTTCTTTTTTTTTGTTACTAGGTGTGTGCTTCTATTGTTGAAGGATTGAGGAAGGCTAATTTATTTTGGATTTTTGTAGGTACATTTTTTTTAGATAGTTGTAGCACTGAAATTGAGCTTATTTCTTTTGCCATCAAGTGTTTTTTCTTACAATTTCAAAATTTTCCGATTTCATTTTTCTTTTTACTTTTCAAACATGAATGGAGAGAAGGGTCAGTGGTCAAAATCCCAAGAAGGGTAGAGGAACTATTGATAATTTGGAAAGCTTATCTTCTTACAATGGGCCTTCTATTTTAGGTGAAAACTCTAGGCATATGCAAACCAACGAAGATGGTACTTTATACCTGGACTCTAGTGACATTAGTTCATGGGTATCACAACCAGTGGCAAGGAGGAAGGTGAATTTTGCAACTAAGGGGTCAGTTTTGAAACATATTCAGCCTTCACATTTTATGGGGTAGACTTTTCTTGGGGAAAAGAGGATGTCAATGGTGAAGGAATTGGTGAAAACCAGCCATAGGAACAATAATCCACCTTTGGATTTACAATTGTGGACCCTGAAGCAATGGTGAAAATGAAGAATATCCACCATAAATTATTCCTCATTTTCATGGTAAGTTACATTAGGACCCAAACACTTTTCTTTTTGAATTTTACATATTGTGTAAGAGTTATAATTTTTCATTGGATGCCCAAAAATTGAAGTTTTTCCCTGCTACCCTTAAATACTCAATGCTATAATGGTGTTGTAGCGGCTGCAGCACCCTCCAAAATTTTGGCCTATGCTTAATTTTGGAGCCTCCCTTGGTGTTCTACATTGTTGTCACGAACACTAAAGACTCATTTAATGTATACTTTTGGAGTGTTTTGGTCTTGTTGTTACTTAGGGAAAATTTCATCATTTCGCATGTGGGTTGTTGCATCAAGTGTAAAAGATCATTATGGTGGTTTCAAGGGTCCATATTTGTGTTTATGATTTTTACTAACCATATAAAAATTTGTCACACTCATTCACAAGGTCTTGAGCATTGTCCCACAAGTGTCATCACAGTCATCGTAAATTGTATCTTTGGTGTCTCACTTGTCGTAATTGGTCATAGAGTGGTCACATGTAAGAAAAAGTATTGTTTATGGGTCATGGGTGATCTATTTTGTTGAGTCATAAATTATTATAAGTGTTAGATCACAGTAAAATCATTATTACTTCACACATCAGTCTCACTAATCTAACACTTAACCATTTCCAAAGAGGCTTCTTGATCCAGCACCTTGACCTCACCCAACCTTCCTAAACTATGCATTATGCAGTTCCAGTCCTTTAGTTGTGACCTTGACCTTTGATTCTACGTAATGTGTAGTTCCTTCCTCCGAGGACTATTGAACTGCGTAGTTCCTGAGCCCAAGACCCAACCTTCACCTCCAGAATTGTGCAAACTTATAAGACATCCTGAACTTAAGTGTGCATTACATAAGAACAAGCCCTAAGCTCTCTCCCTTAACATATGAACTGTGTAATCCCACAGTGGACCAGCCTCCCTTGCCTCTCAGAACTGTGTAGAATTCTCCTTTGGTGACCATCCCTTCAGCCTATCCCACTGGCTACCAAAATTGCGCAGATTTGTGCCTTAGCCTAGCCTGAACTACACATTGCACAGTATTAGGCCTCAAGCCTCAGCCCTGGCTACTAGAACTGTGAAATAAAAAGTCATTGAGCCCCCCTTTCCACCTTGCTACTTGGTTTCGACTCAATCCATCAATCAAAATGCATCATATTAGGCTAAGAAGTTTTTTCGGGATGATGTCGTCTCATCATGAGTGAATTGCAGATATAGGTATATTATAATACGATGGTTGGAAGATGAAGAAGGGGATGGAGGAGTAGGACATCCAAAATACATTCTTGTAACTAAGCATGCAAGTTGATCTGTTAAGGTAAAGCAAACAGACACCAACTCACGACCACAACTCAAGACTTGAGATCATTGAATATCCCTATCACCAAGCCATGAGGAGGTGGAAGACAAGAGAATTCTCAAGCAAACATCATTTATAGTAGCAACAATTTCTTTACATTACCACATCATTCAAGTAGTTCATATCAATAGTTCCATGTCATGTCTTTTCATGAGTTGTCATATGTCACACATCATCATTGTGGACCATGTATATTGTATTCATTGTAAAGTGGAAGTATAAAGGATACATATGTAATATGGAGAGTAATGTAAGCTGAAAAGTCATAGGAAGTCAAATAGTCAGGAGGGTAGTCAAAGAGTCACAAGGAGGGGAAGCATCACCCCTTGGTTATATATACTCCCTTGTTGTATGAGCAAAGGGCCTTTTCACCTTGGCTCCTCCCACAAGGCATTAGAAAGATAAGCTAGTTCTTTGAGGAGCAAGGGCTGACTCCAATGTTCCACTACTGGAGCTAGTGATGTACATTGTAAACATGTGCCTTGGAAATTATACTTAACGATAGAAGCCTTTAAGGCCAGTGCATCCTTCATACATGGATTATGAATGTTTGTAAGACTATTTTGTGGATGTTTGTATTTCATTTTTTGTTTCATAGGTTCTAAGATAGTTGAACTATTCTGGTTATTTTAGTACTTAACTTATTGAGATGCGTTGTAATGGTTTTTATTGTTGTCCCATTCTTGTGGACTATTCTACAGGATATTAGACAGTCCTTTCTTCATTTTTTGGTTGTATTGATTGTCGCATCCTCTATGGACTATTCCGTTGGATGTTAAATGGATCCTTTCGGTTCATGTGTGTCTCTTATTGGGTGGTACTACTACGTCTCACTTAGAGGATCAATTTTCTCCACTCTCCTAGTATAAGAACCTTGACACATTTACAACTGAAAACTCACCAAGCACACCTCCTCGATTTTTCGAAGACACCATTGCATCCCTCTCTCATGCTGACAGTTAGATCCAAGGCATATCTTTGAGATATATGGAAACCGGGTCGATATTCCAGATGGGGATCCTACACCAAACAGTGTGAGGTATAATTGGGACTTCGCATTGGGGAGACCCCTTGGTTGATGGATTTTCTAGCCCCATCAACAATGTCGCTATAAGGAGGGCCAGATAACAAGTTGAGCCTGTTGTTTCTGGTTTGAATCTCTTATCTAAAATGGTTCATACACATCTTACTCCCGAGGTGTTTCTCCAATTTTTCCGCTTTATCAATTTTCAATCCCTGATGAGCCTCTCAATCACTTGTCCCAATTAAAATTTAATGGTGAGGATGGAACACCTAATTTTCTTAAATTTTGTGAATCTTACAAAATCAATGATGACGAATTTTCTTGTGTAATTTTATTCCTCACCGTTGAAGGTCATGTTAATCGGTGGTGCAATACCTTGTCACCTGCTTCCATCCATTCCCTTCATCATTTCCTCAGGGAGCTCCATCAAGCCTTTGACAGGTATAATTACCGAGATGTTCCTAAAATAATCAATATCTTAAGAATGAAACCTAATGAATTAGTTGAGGATTTTTCTGATTGATTCCTTCACCTTTGTTGTTAAATTTTTAAAGAAGACATGAATCAAGATTTCTTGAAACAAGAGCTTGAGCACTTGGTTCTTATCTCTTTACATGGTGAACCTAAAACCCCTTATTTTTCTACTCCCCCAACTCTTGTGAATCGTGAGACACCTCTGATTTCGGAGGAGGAATCTACTAATCCTTTTGTGCCTTGTCCTCCTCCTTTTCCAGTCCTAATGTGGGCGCTCCATGTGATATCAATAAAGTTTAAAAATCCACAAATCAAATTCCTAATCCACCTTCTCATTCTTTGTTTTCTTTTCATGATTCAGATTTGTAGGAATTTACAGGGTAAGTTCCTCAGACAGAACACCAAAGGATACCGCTCACAAACAGATCACAGATCAATACACCGGTATTTTGACGTGGTTAAAACCCTCAAAGAGGGAAACAGTCCATGGCCTGAGCCAACGCGGCCACTTCAGGCAATTTATTAATAAAAGAATGAAAATTTACATATGCTTCTCTCATAGACAGATTACCCTACAAATGACCCTCCATGCTCTTTAAATAGAGATCATGGACCAATCGGGTGTTAAGCCACGGATCAAGTGTCGGTAATACCGAGGAGAGAATGAACCGTCGGATCACTACATATCATGACCGTCGGATTGTAAGTTACAAAATGTACATAGTAAAGAAGCACACCTTACCTAACTCTATACTAGACCAAGTTGTACTTAACTATTTCCTATGTGTCGGAATATCCTAACATGCCCCCTTAAGAATAACTTGGGATAGGATTGAAGGACTTACAAATATGACACAATAGGAGAAGGAAGGAGGCATTAGAGCCTATCCCCCCTTAGTGACAACTTCCTGAACTCCAACCATAAATTGAAGTTTAGTGAACTTCGTCTTTGTGAGAGCCTTTGTAAAGATGTCTGCAACTTGATCATCTGTTGAACAATATTGCACTTCAAGAACATGGTCGTGAATGAGATTTCTGATGAAGTGCATGTGCAGTTCAATGTGTTTGCTGCGTTGATGTTGGACTGGATCTTTGCATAGCTGAATGGCACTTTGATTATCACACCAAAGTGTAGTCAGATGCTGCTGCTGAAAGCCAAACTCTGATAGGATTTGACCAAGCCACAAGGCTTTCTTACTAACTTCTACGACACCACGATATTCTGCTTCTGCTGAAGAAAGAGAAATGCTACCTTGTTTCTTGCAAGCCCATGTAATAGGTCTTGAACCAAGAGTGAACACATAACCTGTAGTAGACTTCCGATCATCAAGGTCACCAGCCCAATCGGAATCAGTGAAACCAACCAATAGAGGAGATGCTTCGGCACTGTAATGAATCCCAAACTGAACTATACCTCGAACATAACGAAGTATTCTTTTAGCTGCTTTCTAATGACTTTCACGTGGGTTTTACATAAACCGAGCAACAAGGCCAACAACAAAGGAAAGGTCAGGACGAGTATGGTTTAGATACAAAAGTTTTCCTACAAGTTGACGGTATAAGGTAGCATCAACTTCAGGAGAAGTACAAGTGACTGAAAGGGAGAAGGGGCTGGCTTACAGTCTTCCATGTGAAAGTGGCGTAGAATATCACAGGCATACTTGGACTGAGAAAGGGAAATGCCTTCCTTGGATTGCAAGACTTGAAGACCGAGAAAATAATGTAAGTGTCCTAAGTCTGTCATTTCAAACTTCCTTTTAAGGCTAGACTTCACATGGTTTATAAGGTTGGGATCACTACTAGTCAGGATAAGATCATCAACATAAAGAACAAGAATGATAAGATACTTGCTCACTTTCTTGGTGTAGACAGTATTATCAGAATGACACCTAGAGAAACCAGATTCTAAAAGAAAGTTATCCATTTTGGCATACCAAGCTCGAGGAGCTTGCTTGAGACCATAAAGGGATTTCTTAAGCTGACATACAAGGCTGGAGTCTGTTTTTATAAAGCCAATAGGTTGTTCCATATAGATTTCTTCATGTAAGTCCCCATGCAAGAAGGCGGATTTAACATCCATCTGATGGACTTCCCATTTGAAAGAGGCAACAAGGGAAAGAACAAGGTAGATAGAGTTCATTTTGGCAATAGGGGAGAAGGTTTCAGTATAGTCAATGCCTTCAACTTGTGAAAAACCCTTTGCAACAAGACAAGCTTTATGTTTATCAACTTTCCCATCTGGTCCATACTTGGTTCTGTAAACCCATTTGCATATAACAAGTTTTCGTCCCATGTATCATTTGCCAATAATGAATGATATTCTTCATTCATAGCTGCTTCCCAATCTAGATGGCCTGAAGCTTCTGCAAAGGTGTCAGGATCATAATTCACTGAAGCTTGAGTCAGCAAAGAAGAGGCTCTCTTGAACTGAGAACGTGTACATCGCTGATCTGTAGGATCACCGGCAAGATCACCTGCTGCATCCCCAGTAGCACGGACCCATTTTGGAAGCTGAGGAGCTGAAGGAGGATCCTGAGAAGGTGGGGGAGGATTTTCATCCTCGCTTTCATCATCTAAAGAAGAAATATTTTCAAAAGTAGAAGAGATAGGGAGAGATGAGACATCTGCCAAACTAGGCTCGCAGGCTGATATATTTTCATCAAACTTTACATCTCTTCTAATGATAACATTTTTGGACTTAAGTGGAATAAGTCTATATCCTTTGACATCTTCAGAATATCCAACAAAAATACAATTTTCACTCTTTGGTTCTAAAGCTTTATGTTTCTCATCTGGAATATGGGCCCATGCTTCACTTCCAAAAACATGAAAGTGACTTACATCTGGTTTGTTTGAGCTCCATGCTTCTTTTGGAGTGATATTCTTTAAAACCTTAGTAGGAGTGCGATTTATTATGTAATTTTCACAGTTAATTGCTTCTGCCCAATAATTAAGACTAAGTCTTTTAGATTGAAGCATACAATTAGCCATTTCCTTTAAGGTGCGATTCTTCCTTTCAGCTACACCATTTTATGGTGGAGTATATGGAACAATATGTTGCATTTGAATTCCATTCTCAGTGCAAAAGTTTATGAATGTGTTTTTAACATATTCTCCGCCATTATCAGATCTTCGCTTAAGAATTTGATGTCCAGATTGTTTTTCAACAAAGGTCTTAAAGGCTAAGAACATGTTAAATACTTCACTCTTGAGTTTTAAGAAGTATACCCAAGTGCGTCTGGAGAAATCATCAATGAAAGTTAAGAAATACTTGTAGCCAGAGAATGAAGCAACTGGAAGTGGACCACATAAATCACTATGCACGAGCTGTAAAGGGGCTGAGACGTGCCAAGAGGCACGTTTTTCAAAACTGTCCCGATGATGTTTTCCGAGTACACATCCGGAACAAACACCATCTCTGCAAGATACCATTGGAAGACCTGTCACCATATTTTCTTTACATAGATTCTGAAGAGAGCGATAGTTTAAGTGACCAAATCGCTCATGCCAAAGTTTGCTCACTTCATCATTATGAGAAACAAATACTAAGGGAAGATTTGATGACCCAAAGTTGTGAAACTTATACAACCTTGTAGAATCATCATCAATGCCAGTAGCTAAAATCTGTCTAGGATCTCTTAGGTCCTTAATTACAACATCGTGAGGTGAAAATTCAACGATTTTACCTTCACCTGAATGAGTTATTTGATATACAGATAGAAGGTTGCAGGATAAGGTTGGAACACATAATACATCATTAAACTAACCATTGTCTATATGAACAGTTCCAATCCCTACAACACTAAGAGATCTATCATCACCAACATATATATTTTTGGTGTTATAATCATTTAAAGAAGAAAACATGGCTTTGTTTTTGGCCATGTGATAAGAAGATCCAGAATCAATGAGCCACTCATGAGAATGAGAAGAAGAAGATACATTTAGTGCATAGCCAGACCGAGATGCTTGACAACCACATGCAGAAAGTGCCATTCTTGAAGATGAAGTTGAAGTTGAAGATTGCTACAAATGGATGTTATGCTTCTTCATTGCTGCTTCCAAGGCTTCCATATTCTTAAAGCATTTGGATTCTAAGTGGTCATCTCGATTACAAAAGTTGCAATGTCTATCAGTCTTCTTCCCTTTGTTTTTATTTGTCTTATCATTTTGTTGAAATGATTTTTCATTTTGAGGCTAAAATTGCTTAGGACTCTTGTTTGGTTTAGGACCATTCTTTTTAGGATACAACTTCTTAGGATTCTTTGGATTTGGTTGCTGCTGGGCGGCTAACGCTTTCTTAGAAGAGTTTCCAAGATGAAGAAGACCAAGGTGTAAGAGTTTTTCTAGTTCTCTTATTAAAGAATCACAAAAGGAATCAAAGGAAGGGGACTTGTAGGTTTGTCCTTGAGAAATGAAGGCTTCTCTTGTAGAATGGAAGGTGGAAACAAACACAGAATAGGCTGGTCCTAACTTAGTAAGAATGGAGTAGATAAGGCTACTATCTTCTTTCTTAACCTTAACACCTTCCAAGAGAAGTGTAAGGGTCTTGAACTTGGACAAAAAATCTTCAATGCAAGAAAAATTATTGGGGTCCAATGTAAGCAATTCATTTTCAAGTTGATGGGCTTTAAGTTCCTTTTTAATTCCAAAGGCTTTAGTAATTTGTTGCAGTGCATCATCAGGAGTATCAAGTTCTACAATATGGAATCTAAGATCTGGAGAAATAGACATCCCTATCAACCCACGTGCTTGGTCTTGCCTATTTTCCCATTTAGCTGCCTTATCTTCATCTTTCGGTTTGGTCTCTTGGCATGTGGCTATTCTGTAAAGACCTTTACTTCTAAGTAAATCCACAATGTAGGACCACCATTGGAAGTAGTTAGTGTTATCAAGAATGACTTGGCATGGACTTTCCATTTTTAACAGAAACTGAAGCTATGGATGCTGAAACTAAGTGTACCAATGGAAATATCTCGAAAAATTAGGTCGTTTCAAAAAAACGGTTCTGAAAATGGCTTCCAGATGAAGAAGTTATGGCTTTTTGGAAAAAAAATTGACGGAGTCGCCGACGAAGTGCGGGAATGTGCGGAAATGAAAAAAATCTGCCCCCACAAAATGGAGACTTGAACCCAAGACCTCTACTCTCATAAATTAGCTTTGCACCAAGTGAGCTATACAAAAAGTTTGAGAGAGAGAGGGGGGGAGGGGTTGATGCTTTGGGTTGCGTGCTTGCTTTGAGAAAGCTCTTTTTCCCTACAAAACAAAAAACACAAAACCCAACACGGACATTAAAAAAAAAACGAACCTTGCGGCTTGAAGTTAGCTTTAGCCGGAAACTAAATATTTTCCTCAATGTTTCTGATTTTCCGAGATCACACTAAGGTGCAGCGGAAAAGAGCATACGCATGAGAAAAATCCTTCCTTTCTATTTCTGATTTTCCTAGATCACACAGAGTCGCAGGGCAAAGAGCATACGCAGAAATGAAAGGTATAGATCTGGTAATAAAAAAAGCTAAATAAACCGAAACCAAAATAAATAGAGAGAAAATAACTGTAAACTGCAAATAAACACTGTATACCTCCAGATCTTAAAAATGACGCAGCTAGGGCTACCGGAAACCTTTTCGCGTGAAACGAAAGGGGTTCCTCACTGGAACAAATGCTCCCAACACAACATAGCAGTCCTCTCGGCCCGAAAGCAGTTAGAAATAGTAGATCTAGGAAATGGCAGTCGGATGCAGTTCTACCGGCTTCAGATACAAATGACCCTCCATGCTCTTTAAATAGAGATCATGGACCAATCGGGTGTTAATCCACGGACCAAGTGTCGGTAATATCGAGGAGAGAATGAACCGTCGGATCACTACATATCGTGACCGTTGGATTGTAAGTTACAAAATGTACATAGTAAAGAAACACACTTTACCTAACTCTATACCTAACTCTATACTAGACCAAGTTGTACTTAACTATTTCCTATGTGTCGAAATATCCTAACAAGATTCAATGGAGAAAATTACAGAATGGATCATGAACCATATGGCGAAGACTAACTCCTCCATTCTACAATATGTTATCACTATTTATAGTTCCAGTCTTGAATCTAATATGTATTTATGTTATCCTTTATCATCTACATGCCATGAATATTTGTACCATGACCCACTTAATCAATCTTCTCCACCAACTAGTCTTTCACATTGTCTTGATTTTTGTTTTGTTGGTTCAAATTGCGATCAAGTAAAAGGAAGTCACTTTACATAGGAAAAGGAGTAGGAAGTTGAAGATGCTCTCCATCTTTCTTATTTTTATCAAGATCCTCCATGTCAATATGACTCACTTCCATTTTTAGATGATTTTCAATCTACTAATCTCGGCAGTGAATCAAATGCAGTCAATTATTTCAATCAATCTGTAGCCTCGGGCAACAATCATTCCAACAATGATGAATTTGTTGATGTACGTGATCATGATTTCCCAGGTGCATCAGCTAATCTCTTGGTTTCTCATGAAGATTTTACTTTGGATCTAGAATCTGATCAGTCAAAGAAGATGGGCTTATCAAATCTCCCTCTTCATCTCGCTATCCCTTATGCTCTATCGTTTGCAATGAATCTACTTGTAACAAGAGTACTCCATGTTTTTCAAGTCCATGATCTAATGAGTTAACCTCTCAATTGGCACAAGTTGGTGATATTATTCATGATGCAAATGAAAACAATCAAATATTCAAGTACTCTTCCCAGCCCTCATCATTTCTTCACTTGCATGAAGACAATTCTTGGGTCAAGAAAAAGGTATGGTTTCTCTTCGTAAATTGCTTTATTTAACATTCATCCTTATACGATTATCTCTGTTTATAGATTAAAATAATGAAAATATCGGTTGAAGTTGGATGAAAGCATTTGGTGACAAAATAGGAAAATCTAGCACAAGAAACTGACTTTTTTCTATCTTTGTGTGCAGAAGATGCGGACTGGGCAAAAGCCGTTTAGTTGATAGAGCAACACAAGACCATAAAATGGAAAATAAAGCATCTTTGGCAAACAAGGAAATGGGAGATTAGCTTGAACAATGCTATTTTATCACATGAATAGATTATGTATTGTGAAATCCTTAGGATCTCTTGATCCTGAGGATTTGCTTTTATCTAATTACCCTTTTATGTTATATATAGGGCCGAAAGGAAATTAGAGAGGGTTCAGACTTTGATAATCTGTAATTATTCTTTTTCAAAACATATAACATTGTTATCTCAGTGATGCTATAAGCTGTTACTTGCATTAATGAAAGAAGGCTCCGTTTGATACATATTTATATTCTGAGTTCTTATTAAGCAGAGGCTTCTGGCAACTTTGGGCCCCGTCACGAGAAGTTCTACTACTTCCTTGTGTTATAATATTTCTAGTTAGTCTTTGCTATTTGATTAATGTTCAATCATTGGTTATTCCATTCATCGTAAGATTTGTGATATTAATTCATACTACTGTTCAATTAGATTCAGAGTGAAGTTGTGTGATATAATTAAGCAATGATTTGATTGGAATGAGTGAATTAGTACCAATAGTAGATTGTTGTTCATTTCAAGTGATGGTATCATAGATCCTAGAGATAATTCTAATTAATTTCCATAGGTTGCAATATAGATCATTTGTTATTCAGAAATCCTTTATTGTTGCATGTGTGCTTGTTGTTCAATTACCATTTGCCATTCAATTATTGTTTCCTATTCAATTACCAATTGTTGTTCAAATATTGTTTGTTCTTCAATTTAGATTGTTGTTTAATTTGGATTGCTATAGATTAACAATGATGTTCAATAGTTATAGTGTCTTTCCTTGATTGTGTGAGTTAGCCTTAAGTCTATTTGAACATTCCAAAGTGTGATTCTTATTTTCATTCAGTTTCAGTTAATTTCAGAACAAGTTGCAGAGTGTGTTAAGAGTATTTCTTCGATAGTTGGTTCTTTCCAGAATTGTGTGGAGTGAATTGAAGAATTAGTCATTAGTGATTGCAACAATTCATCATTAGACAACCTCTAGATTGACTACATATATTGTGTTGACACTCTTGAGATAAAAATACTTACCTCGAGTTGACAACTAATGTAGGGATTGAGATTGCCTGTAAAAAGACATCTTAGTGAGCCAAGATTTTGGTGTTGTTACCGGGGAGAGTGTTTCAAGTGATTGTTTTTATTTTTTCTATGAAATAATTGGGTTTTAAAAACAGAAGGTAAGAACCTGCGTACCTAGCAAGTAAAGTTCTTGCTTACCAGCCCGCTTTTCAAAAAAATCTTAGAGGTTAAATTGAAATTTGTTTTTATGAATGACTAGGAATAGAAAAATATAAAAAGAGTAGAGCCATCCACCAAAACCCACAAAACCCAAAGTATCGGTGAACCTTGGGAGAATGACCTTTATAGATGAAATTGTGAGAAGAGAAAAGTCTCAAGCATCAGTAGGATTCCAGGCTATACCTGGAAAAAGTTCTATTGTTATCCCTCAAGCAGTAGGCTCACCATTTGCAGCTTACGCTGAGATTCAAAGCCAAGTAGGAGGATCAGAATAGAGTATTCAAGCTATAATAAGTTTATGTTCTAATCCTCCAAAAGAGGGAAAATCTTGTAACTTAAGAGAAGGAAAAGGAGAAACTAGTGGGACTACTAAGGTAGAACCACAATTGTCTGAACAAGGATCTCCTGAGATCCTGGACCTAGGTAATGTTTCAAAGCCATATTGGGTTGCTAACTCTCTGCTTACTCAAGAAGAACCCCTTGAAGTCCCCAAATATTATTGCCACATCTTTGACCAAATGGCATATCAGCCACCTCAAGGTCAAACCTCGACATTAGAGTACCCCATAGTCGACTAAGTGGCCAATGCCCCTATGAAGGCTATTCCTCTACAGAGCATCCCAAATTTCCATGGGATGACCATAGAGGATCCTGATGCTTTCCTGTTTGAGTTTGATGTCCTTTGTAGAGGGTATGACTATACCACTGACCCCCAAAAGCTAAAACTATTCCCTTCCACTCTAAAAGGAGAAACCTTAAGATGGTTTATGGGTTTAGGTGGGTGAACTATTAATTCTTGGGACGAAATGAAAACCTCCTTCCTCAAAAGATACCAAGACCTTTGTAAAACTAGGAAACTGAAAGATGAGATTTTTAATATGACTGTAAAAGATAATGAAACACTGGAATAATAGGTAGAATGATTTAATTATAATTTTCAGAGGTCTCCACACACTGCCCTACTGAAAGAAGTCCTAAGAGTTATCTTAATTAAATGAATGAAAGAGGAATGGGTAGAAACTCTAAACTTAATGGGAAAAGGAGATATTTCTCAGGAAGATTATGATGAAATTATTCATTTGTGTACCAAGTGTTCATGAGGAAGCACACGCACAGGAGCAAGAATCCGGGTTCCCATGAGTAGAGGAAGCAAACCACACAGTGGAGGCGTAACATGGATGGAGATCAACAACCTCTATTGAGCCTCAAAATTACTCTTTCCCTAGCAACTCTTCTCATTCTTTTTCTGTGTTTTTCCATAAGAAAGATGCATTCTCATCACTAATAACTGGTATATACTGTCTTGAGGAGGACATTTAGTGATTTACATATTATTCTTTTTATGTTTTGCTGTTTGAATAAATTTTTTTATATTAGCTACGGAACATAGCCTATTCTACAGCTAACTAGATGTTCTGTAGCTACTTCCATGCTCTAACAGGTTCCAGGTGTCAGAAGGAGAAACTAGCAACATGGGCAGCTTTGAAATCATCTTGACATGGACCTTGTCCTACTCATTTAGCCCAGGTCGACAAAGAAGATGGCATAAGACTACGTTCAATGGATAAGTCAAATGCAAAGAGACCGAGGGTAATAGGACTCTGTTTCGTGGTTAATTAATGCGTTTCACAATGATGGGAAGCATTATTCGGAGCAACTACCTTCACCTATAGATTCTAATGGCCACCTATACAAATGAATCCAACAACCACCATGTATTGGATTTATTTCTCCAGTAGCCGAGGAAGAAATTCTGCATATCTGTCTTCTACGTGTTTGGATGTAGCATGCTTTTCTCCACAAACAGTTATATGATTCTTCTTATAAATACCTGTGTAAAGGACTAAAGAAGTTAGTAGTGATAGTAATAGATTTTATGTGAAATTGAAGTTCTAGACTCTATAATTTTTTGACGTTTTGTGTCCCTGTATTAATATGAGAAGACCGTATGTTTTATGAACATCTGAAGGAGTTTCCTTGGATATGATTGAGCAAGCATAGCCTAATCAGTTGCAAAGGGCCCCTGCACTGAATCGGTTTCATTTTACTTATTTTACTTCTTCCTGTTAATTGTAAATTCATCATTTTCTTTCCAAAACAGTGTTTATAATCATTTTCTTACTAACAATGTTTATAATTTAGAGCAATTTCCATTAGCTTGATTTCTTTTTAGTTCTTATCAGTAGTTTAGAAGATAGAACTCAATAGTCTAATATTGTTTCTTGAATTAGAAACTAACCTTGTTTCAGGATGAGAGTAGGATTGAAGAATGATAAGGATACATTGTTGGATAGTTTACTTCATTTACTGTTTTGCTAGTTTAAATTCTCAATTAAACTGATCAATGTAATTTACTGTCTTTTGCCATTTCATTTTTAATTTAAAATACTAACTCATGGTGTTAATTAATGTTTATGGTAAACCCTTCAAGTTGATAATTCATCCTTAACTAAGTGGTTGAACATTTCATCTATGCAATGAGTTATTTCTGCATCTTTGTATTTTCTTTCTCTTAGATTACTGAAGTACATAATTACTTAACTGTCATCCCAAGGAGATTGTCTCCCAAAATTGAGAGGCAGAGTAACCAAGTATTTCATTTAGTTTTATTTCTGTAATTAGTTAGACATCAATTGAAAATTTCACTTTCGGTTTTAATTCATGATTTGGAAATAATGGTAAAATAAGAATAGAAACTTTTTTTTCATTTCTTTCTTAGCTTTGTTTCCATATCTTTCTTAGCTCTATTTTCATTTCTTTCTTAGCTCTATTTTCATTTTTTTAGATTTTGAGCATTCTTTAAGAAAGATAGATTTAATTTTTATAATTTACATTGTAAATCTTTAGGAATTAAAAGACCAGAAACCCCCAAAACAACATAAAACATAAAAACAACGAAGTAAGAAGGGTTAACTAGCACAAACAGTGCACTACACTTCATCAGTTTACGATACCTAGCTTGATAATTTATGTAGATAAATTTAGGACACTAAACTTACAAAACATTTTGGTGTCGTTGCCGAGGAAGTGTAACTAGGTAGCCTTACCTCTTACATTCAAAAAAGTAAAAAATGATATGCATAGAGAAAGAGACTCTAGGGGTAGATTTATAGCTAGGGGCAGAAGTTCAACTCCTACAACACCACCCACTCCATTAAGAACAAGAAAAGATACACCTCCATCCCAAACTCATACTCCCAGTCATAGAACTCCTGAAATTCTAGGGGCAAAAATCCAATCAAAAGAATCTCCTACTTCATCTACCAAGTTAGTCCTAGAGGAGAAAATTTTTGAATCTCCAACAGTAGGAATAGCCTTTTTCACCTCCATGGGAGAGCACATTTTAGTTGAAGAATTAGGAATACCTGGTGAGGAAGAAGAAGTATAACCTCTCTCCCATATCCCATTAATAGAAGAACCAGAGAAGGAGAAAGTAACCTTGCAGGTTGAACCCTACACTGACTTTGAAGAAACTATAATGGCAGAAGAAGAGCAGGATGGAGAATTATCACTATTTGAAGGAGGGGGTAGAGGAAGAGGTAGAGGAAATAATGGAGGAGGTAGAGGACATAGGGAAATTCCCTATAGTGGATGAAGAAACAAATGCCACAATGAAAAATATCTCACCTTTTGTCCTCCTTTCATGCGGAAAGAGTCGTTAGTGCGGACACAACCGACCTCCCTAGAAGCAAAAGCTTTCTAGTGACAAACAAAACAAATAAATCCTACCTTTCTCTAAACATGCATTGAGAATACAAGTAATCAGGTGATTTTAACATACCTTTAGTCCAACGCTTTGTAGTAGTCCAGCCTCGCCGATCCGGATGAGCTCCTCCTTCTCTTCGAAACCCGCATTCACTAACAAGCCAAAAGATTAAATAGCACCTGATAAACTCATAAAACAATACATATCCATCATACAGACCAAGGAGTATATGAAACAAACCATGAATAACAATCTGTTGAGAAAAATAAGTTCATTTGCATTAAAAGGTAACAAAAGGAACCATTACAACCTGAGCCTTGGTGTTGTGCAAGTCCCTCCTAGGGTCCAGCAAGAGTTTTCCTTTACTTTGATCAGCTCACCCACTCTCAAATAAGGCTAGGAAAGGATGGGAATCTCTCCTCTCAAGCTTTACAAGGGAGTCCTAATTCCAGCAGCATCTACCCTTAGGAATGTTCAGCTTTCAACCTCTCCTCCCTCTAGCCCAATGCCTGTATTTATAGTGCTCTAGAGGAAGTTATTCAGGTCCACCATCAATGGGATAAGCCCCTCTTTGGATGGGATAGCTCCCCTCTTGATGGGATAAGTTCCTCTTTCATAGGGATACATGAACCATCTGGAGGCACTCCATACACATCAAACAAGCTTCTAGAATGCTCTAGAAATGACTACAAGTAACTTTTTAGAGTGAAACTTGTGCCTTTTTACCTTTACAGGAGTACGCACCCTCCCCTTTACAGACAGAGCATACAAGTACGCAAGTATTGTGAACTTGGGGTGCATACACGTAGGTAAGGCTAAGAGAAACTGCGTACCCAAAGATATATAGATTTTTAAAGACTTTCTCTCTTTCTTGGAGTTTGACATGGAGAGCAGAGGTATGAGACTTGCCAAGGAGGATAGTATGACAGTTGATGGAGCCATACTAACTGCAAATAGTCATGGTGACAAATTTTAGTGTAACACCTCCCAAACTTCCATGGGTTAAAAAGTGGGGATCCTAAAACATTTTTATTTGAGTTTGAAGTCTTGTACAGAACCTATGACTATCTAGAAGACTCTCAAAAACTTAAGTTGTTCCCTTCAACATTGAAAGGAGCTGCTTTGAAATGGTTCATGGGGTTAGTCACTCAGTCCATTAGAACATGGAATGACATGAAAAAAATGTTTTTGGATAGGTATTTGGATTATTTCATGCCTACCAATCACAAAGATGAAGTGTTCAAAATGATGCAAAGAGAAGATGAAAACTTAGAGGATTTGATTGAGAGATTCAACTATAATTTGAAAAGAGCAAAGATGAACAATTTAGATGGAGATACCTTGAAAGCTCTTTTATTAAAAGCCATTAGAGATGAGTGGATCCTTAACATGATGGGGAAGGGAGATATCTCTCAACTCCCATTAAATGATATAGGAGAATTATGTGTTCACCTCTCAAGAGGGAAATATAAAACTGGGAAAGGTCTAAGAGATCCTTCTCTTGTTAGAGTAAACAACTCTGCAACTAGATCTATAAGTAGGGAAAAAATTGGTAATATGCTTGATGAATTCAAAACATATATCTTAGGGAGTCTTAGTGAGAAATTAGACACCCTTAAATTACAAAACAAGTAGAAAACCGAGGCTGATGCTTTAGCCATTTTTTGTCCAAAATTCAGGGAAAAAAAAAAAAAAAAAAAAAAAAAAACAAAAAAACAAAAAAAAAAAAAAAAAAAAAAAAACAAAAAAACAAAAAACAAAAAACAAAAACAAAAACAAAAACAAAAACAAAAACAAAAACAAAAAAACAAAAAACAAAAAACAAAAAACGAAAAACAAAAACAAAAATAAAAAACAAAAAACAAAAAAAAACAAAAACAAAAAAAAACAAGAACAAAAAACAAAAAAAACAAAAACATGCTCTAAGATAATGTCCTTTGGATGCAAAAGTTGTAGAAACTTGTATGAATTGCTCAGAAAACCATAAGACTAAGGGTTTTCCTTCAATTCTAGGTCTTAAGGCTGTCTTTCAAGAAGAAACAATCCCAAATTCTGTAGAACCTCTTTGCTTTGTTGCTAGAAGACCTTGGCAAGGGCCACAAAATCAGGGATTTAACAATCAAATGTATCTTCAGCCCCCAACAAATTGGAATTCTTAGCAGCAATCTTGACCTCAACCTCAATCTCAATCTCAACCGTGGGCACAAGGAGTACAAAATCTTTATGGGAGATTTTCTCAATATTACCAATATCCTCCATCATATCAGAATTATCCTCCCCCACAAATTCCACAACAAAATCAACAGCCACAACTTCAAAGTCAGAACCCTCAACTTTCATTACCATTTCCACAACAAAATCAAAGTCCTCAACTCTTACTGCCATTTCAGCAAAAACCAAATCAGCTACCTGCCCAACCATTACCAAACCCCAACAATAAAAATCCTTAGAATACTTACATGGTGGAAGGACAATAATTTCCAACTTATATGATCACTCCTCTAGATCTTAATGATGTTTAATTGAGATCTAATAGGATATTGGCAAAGGAAAGACCTTCTGTAGTTATTGAAGAACAAGATGATTCTGAGGAAGATTCTCTAAAGGTCAATATAATTTTTGAGGGAACATCTCTCCAAAACCAAAATACTGAAAATGAAAAATAGAAAGAACCGGTGAACTCAACTCCTATCATTTAGCAGCCAATATCTACTTCTGCACCTCCTTTTCCTAAAAGACTACAAGTTGATAGAGGAGTAAAAAAACAGATCATGTTGCCCAATTATGATTTTCTATATGAATTGAAAAATGTCAGTATCAAAATTCCTTTGTTACAAGCCATTAAGGAGATTCCAATTCTAGCTAAAACAATAAAGGAGTTGAGCATAAAGAAACCAGGAACAAAATCAAAAGAAACAAAAATATTTTACCTGATAGGAAAAATAGTAGACATAATGATGGGAAAAATTGCCATACAGAAATGTGTGGATCTAGGAAGTCCAATTGTGAAAACAAATATCAATGGAGTTGAAATTCCAAATACATTGATTAACTTAGGGGCAGCAATAAACATCATGAGAAAACAAATTATGGATCAGCTCAAGCTTCCTAATCTTCTTTACACACCTACCTTACTGCAACTAGCAAATAGATCAGTAATCAAACCAGATGGAGTGCTAGAAGATATTTCAATATCCTTAGATTCTTGGGAATATCCTATTGATTTCATGATCTTAACCCCCAAGAACAATCTAGGAGGACATTCACTCATATTAGGAAGACCTTGGCTAGCCACAGCTGATGCTTTTATTAGCTGTAGATCTGGTGACATGTATATTTTTAATGGTAATTCAACAAAAAAAATTACTCTATATCCTCTAGCAAAAGAAATCACAGAAATAGATGACAAGGAATGGATTGATGATGAAGATGATATTCAGTCTCTCTTTACTATTTCAGATATTAGTGAAGATAGTCAAATTTTAAAGACATTGGAAAATTTTGAATCATCTTCAGAATATGACCATGAGAAATTTCAAGAAAAATCTAATGTTGAATATTTGTCATCTAGGTAGATGTCTCTCTGTTCTATGGAAGATATTGGTAGCTCTACGATTGAAATGTTTCCAGGTGGAACATTGAACATAAACAGAAACTTGGAGAAACTACAACAAGAAGAGCTAATCAAAACATTACAAAAACATTTTGCTGCATATGCATGGGAATACACCGACATGAAAGGCATTAATCCTAAGACTTGTATCCATCACATCTACATTGAGGAAAATTGTAGACCTATCAGACAACCTCAGAGAAGGATGACTCCAAATCCTAGAGAGATTGTCAAACAAGAGCTCCAAAAATTACTGAATGTAAACTTCATTTACCCAATTTCAGATAGCCAATGGGTTTCTCCTTTGGTAATTGTGCCTAAAAAGAATGGTAAATGGAGGGCGTGCATTGATTATCGAGAAATAGATAAGCCAACCCTTAAAGATCATTTTCCTTTGCCTTTTATAGATCAATTGTTAGATACATTAGCAGGTAAGAATTATTTCTCATTCTTGGATGGTTTTAGTGGTTATAATCAAATTCAAGTGGTGCCTGAAGATCAAGATAAAATCACATTTACTTGTCCATGGGGAACTTATGCCTACCGAGTACTTCCTTTTGGATTATGTAATGCACCTACAACATTCCAAAGAGCAGTACTAGGAATTTTTTCTGATCTAATACATGATTGTGTAGAGGTATATATGGATGATTTTACAGTCTATGGGAATACATTTGAAGAAGCTTTGGAAAATTTGGAAAAAGTTCTTAAAAGATGTAAAGAAGCAAACCTTTCACTAAGCCATGAAAAATGTTTTATGATGTTTACAGAAGGTATTGTTTTAGGACATCACATTTTAGGAGATGGGATTAAAGTAGACAAATCTAAAGTTGAAGTCTTCTCTAAATTATCAATTCCAAATTTCCAAAAGGATGTTAGAAGTTTTCTAGGATTTACAAGATACTATAGAAGGTTTATAGAAAATTTGAATAAAATAGCATCCCCAATCTTCAAATTTCTTACCAAAGATTGTGAATTCAATTGGAATTCTGATTGCCAGTTGGCATTTGAAACCTTAAAAACAAAAAATTCTGAAGCACCCATTTTAAGAGGTCCAAATTGGAAACTCCCTTTCCATATTTCAACAAATGCTTCAGATACAAATTTGGAAGGTGTATTGGGACGAAAAGATTTGATTCCTTATTCCGTTTACTATACAAGTAAGAATTCTACTCCCACTGAGTTAAATTATAGTGTGACTGAAAAGGAATTTTTAGCTATTGTTCATGCAATTAACAATTTCAGACACTATATAACAAGCTATGAAACCTTTGTTCATACAGATCACTCTGAAATTAGATATTTAATGAATAAACCTATTACTAATGGCAGAGTTACAAGATGGCTTTTACTTTTGCAAGAATTCAACATTACTGTGCTAGATAGACCTAGAAAACAAAACACAATTGCTAATTTCTTGTCCAAGATCCAGAATATCAAAGAACATTCTCCGGTTGAGGATAAGTTTCCTGATGAATATCTTTTTGCAATAAGTACTCAAACTCCTTGGTTTATAGATATTGCTAACTATTTAGTCACAGGAAAGTTACATTCACATTTGTTTCCTAGAGAGAAAAGAAAAATTATTCAGGTAAGTGCAAGATATTCATGGATCACTAACAAATTGTATAAAATAGGTCTGGATCCTATGATCAGAAGGTGTGTCAGGGAAGATGAAATGCCCGAGATTCTTAAGGCATGTCATGATGAGCCATGTGGTGGACACTTTGCTGACAAGAGGACAACCTATAAAATCCTTTCTTTAGGATATTATTGGCCATCCATCTTCAAAGATGCTAAAGAATATGTCAAGAGATGTGACAGCTGCCAAATGGTAGGGAAACCTGTTCCCTCAAATAAAATTTCATTACAAATTCAGGTACTCATCGAACCTTTTGAAAAATGGGCCTTAGATTTTGTTTGGCCAATTAATCCTCCATCTAAGCAAAAGAAGTATATATTGGTTTGCACTGATTATGTCACTAAATGGGTAGAAACCAAAGCATTACCTTTTGCTAATGAAAAATCTGTAGTGAATTTTCTTTTTTGAGGAAATATTTACTCGTTTTGGTGTTCCAAGAGAAATTGTGACAGATCAGGGATCTCAATTTACATCTAACATGATGGAAGGGCTTGTGGAAGAATACAAGATAGAAGATAGGAAATATACTCCTTATCATCCTTAAGAAAATGGTCAAGTGGAATCTACAAATAAAGTGATAGAAGAAATCCTCACCAAGACTTTGCATCTACATAGAAGAGATTGGGCTTAAAGGCTTCCTAAAGCCTTATGGGCCTATAGAACTACATGGAGGAACATAATGGGACATACACCCTATGAACTTATTTATGGGAAACAAGTCCTTTTCCCTATAGAGTTCCAAATCAGAAATTTCAAGATGGCAGTCCAACTGGGACTAGATTTATCAGAGGCACAAAAGCATAGGTTGTAGAAATTAAATGAACTTGATGAAATTAGGCAAGAGGCAATTCAAAGGACTAGTATAGTCCAACAACAGAGGGCTAAATGGAATGACAAATATATCAAGGACAAGAGGTTTCAAGTGGGAGATTGGGTGCTATTGTTTGATTCAAAGTTTAAAGATTTTCAAGGGAAGTTTCAAACTCATTGGCTTGGGCCATATCAGATTGAAAAAATCTTTAGTAATGGAGCAGTGAGGATAAGAACAATAGATGAAAGTAAAACTCCTCTTCTTGTGAATGGTCATAGATTAAAGATATATCAGAAACCAATTTCAAAAGAGGAGTTCATTAAGATTTTCCAAGACAATTCTGAAATGAAGCTAGTGAAGAAGAATTCTTCTTCTCCACTAACTTAGTCTTTGTTTTTCCTATATAAATAAACAAATAAATAAATAAATAATAAATAAATAAATAAGTTGTATAAGGTTGAAAACCAATCATTGATTGGCATACTTATACAGAAAATACATGGTGAAAATCAGAGGTTTCTGACACCCTATATTTTCCATTTTATTTCTGTAATAAGTAGTGAAAAAAAGCTACAAGTCACTCTGCAGTTTAGATTCTAGAAATTCATCATCTCATCTCACCTCACTCCATTTTATTTTTGCAGTTTCATTTCATCTCATTTTCATATTTCATCAATAAAAGTTTCACTTTTTCCTTTTACAACTTTCATTTCATTTATCATCTTGTATTACATCTCATTACACTTACATAGCCACTTCAATTTCATTCATGATCCATAAGCCATATTTCACTCTTTTTCATGTTCTGCAACTGATTCTGTTCAGTGGCTATAATCTGTTTATCAGTCTAGGCACAAGTGTACAGCTCATAATAAAATCATTTATGTGGGGAACTAAAAAAAAATCAATCTTTGAAGACCGACCATGCTCAAGGTACCTATGGATCGACATTAGAAAAATTAGCAAGCGAAAGGTAAAGGTTCGAAAGGTAAATAAAAAGATTTATTTCAAAAAGCAATTTGAAAACATAATTTTGTATAGTATGTATAATCACATGTCTCCTTAATCAACCATCATTTGATTTGACCGCCACTATATCTCTGCCATATCTTCCATCTTTAATGACAAACGGTCTCGATGATTCTTTCATAACAAATCTCGGCTTCAAACTCCATAACCTGTACTCAATCAGTCCTCCACAACTCCACCTGTTAACATTCAAGATGACGACGTGACCTACCTATCTACGACTCTCTAAACCCTTACTGTCTATTTATTACACGCAAACCCTTAAGTTTATCTCTCCTATAACACGCAGTCATTTCATATACACAGTCTTTCCATTTTCTATATACACAATCATTCCATTTCTTAGATAGCACTCGTTTTATAGAAAGTAAGAGTAATTTTGAAGGATAATCGAAAATAGGGGATATGGGGCTTATTGTTAGGATAGAGCGTGTAGGGGTAAAGTATATGGAGGGGTATCCATAGCTTAAAGGGATGCTACAGAAGGTCGGATAGTTAAATTTTATTGAGAAATTTGACGAATACCATAAGGAAATTACCAAGTCTTTTGCCAAAGTCATTTGATGGCATAGAAGTGGAGATAGGAGATATTAAATTTGCAATCACAGAATCCTTCATAGCAGAAGCAACAGAGCTGCCGAGACAAGGAGAAAGATGGTTTAAAAACAAGGAATTTCATGGTGAAACTTGGAAGGTGATCCTCAGAAACCCAGGTATGGATGTTACAATATTTAGCAAGGGAATTCCTATTTCAGCACTCAAGAACAAATGGGGTAATATGCTGTTGATATTGCAAAAATTCATTACATGTGAAGGAAGATTTGGGTCTATGTATGTTTACCATATATGCTTATTAATGAATCTCTTAGAAAATGGAACCATCAACCTTTCCTTCTTCCTTCTAAATGGTCTAAGAAGGATGGCTACAAATGTCCAAAAGAAAATTGAATCCATAGAAACAACTATTTATCATCATGGATTAGTGAAAATACTAGTTGAATTCCATTTGAAAAGTATAGGGGACACCTGGGAAGATTTCTTGGTGAGAAATTTTTTCCAGGATGCTCCAGAGTCACCTGAGGAGAGTCATGTTAAGAAAAGTAGGAGGAGAAATATCACATTAACATTCAAAACAAATCTGGAACCTCCTCACAAAACAATGATGCACAGACAGCTTCTAAACCAAAGGTTAGAAAGCAAACTAAATAGAAAGGAAAAATGAAAGAGAAAGTTGAAGAAATCAATGAAGAAATTCCTAAACCTTCATCACCACAAGAAGATAAACAGTTACTTTCTGAAAGACTGACCAAGATTAGGGAGAAAATCAAGAAAAAGAAGGAGATGAGGAAGAGGAAGAAGGACACAAGAGAAGAAACCATAAGCTTCCAAAACCTGAGAAGGAGCTCTAGACTCCAAGGTAAGGTGAGGAAGGTAACATCAAAAGGAGCCTAGTTCATAAACTTAGAGGAAGAAACCCCAGTTCAATCTCCTGATAGTATTCCACCTAAACACAGTCCACAAAACTCTCCTCCACAGAATTTTGAAGGAAACCCAAGTAGAGCTTCTCCTGGCATAGATCCAGTACATCAAAAAATTTATGATTACATAGAATCATTGGAAAAGAAAAGTGCCTCAATGGATCCAAGACCCTCAACAAATCCAGAACAACCTATCAATCCACAAGAACCTCTGACTGACTCTCTCAAACAGTAAATCTATGAGTTAGAGATATTGAATAGGCATATCAAGAAAGAAAATAAAACCCTGAAGGGACAAGACAAACTAGATAAAGCCATTCATGAAAACATAACACTGCAACTAGGGTTACGGTACAAGAAGAATAGGAAGTTTAAGAGGAAAAATAGGAATTTGAGCAAAACACTTATCAACCTCAAATAAAGACTTCTTATGAAAAAGCCCAGGATGGCACTCAGTGCAAGGAGAAGTAAGAAAAGGAAGTTGGATGTGCTGACAAAAGTGTCAGAATACATGCAATAGGAGAAAGAAGTTCACATTTTTGAAAATTGCATGAGGAAATCCAATGATTTTGCAGTGGGGGTATGTTGAGCCTCAAAATTACTCTTCCCCTAGCAACTCTTATCATTCCTTTTCTTTGCTTTTCCATAAGAAAGATGCATTCTCATCACTAATAACTGGCATATACTGTCTTGAAGAGGACATTTAGTGATTTGCATATTATGCTTTTTATGTTTTGTTGTTTGAATAAATTTTTGTATATTAGCTATGGAACGCAGCCTATTCTGCAGTTAGCCAGCTATTCTGTAGCTACGTCCATGCTCTAACAGGTTCCAGGTGTCAAAAGGAAAAACTAGCCACATGGGTAGCTTTGAAATCATCTTGACATGGACCCTATCCTACTCATTCAACCCAGGTTGACAAAGAAGATGTCATAAGACTACGATCAATGGATAAGTCAAATGCAAAGAGACCGAGGGTAACAGGACTCTATTTAGTGGTTAATTAATGTGTTTCATAGTGATGGGAAGCATTATCCAGAGCAACTACCTGTACATACAGACTCCAATAGCCACCTGTAAAAATGAATCCAATAGACACCATGTCTTGGATTTATTTCTCCAGTAGCTGAGGAAGAAATTTCGCATATCTGTCTTCTACGTGTTTGGCTGTAGCATGATTTTCTCCACAAACAGTTATATGTTTTTTCTTATAAATACTTGTGTAAAGGACTGGAGAACTTAGCAATGATAGTAATAGATTTTATGTGAAATCGAAGTTCTAGACTCTGTAATTTTTGGACGTTTTGTGTCCCTGTTTTAATATGAGAAGACCGTATGTTTTATGAACATCTGAAGGAGTTTTCTTGGAGTTAATTGATCAATCGTAGCCTAATCAGTTGCAGAGGGCCCATGCACTGAAGAGGTTTCATTTTATTTATTTTACTTCTTCTTTTTAACTGTAAATTCATCATTTTCTTTCCAAAACAGTGTTTATAATCATTTTCTTACTAACAGTGTTTATAATTTAGAGAAGTTTCCATTAGCTTGATTTCTCTTTAGTTCTTATCAGTAGTTTAGAAGATAGAACTCAATAGTCTAATCTTGTTTCTTCAATTAGAAACTAACCTTGTTTCAAGATGAGAGTAGGATTGAAGAATGATAAGGATACATTGTTACTTCATTTATTGTTTCACTAGTTTAAATTCTCAATTAAACTGATCAGTGTCATTTACTGTCTTTTGCCATTTCATTTTTAATTTAAAATACTAACTCATGGTGTTAATTAATGTTTATGGAAAACCCTTCAAGTTGATAATTCGTCCTTAACTAAGTGGTTGAACATTTCATCTATGCAATGAGTTATTTCTGCATCTTTGTATTTGCTTTCTCTTAGATTAATGAAGTACAAAATTACTTAAATGTCATCCCAAGGAGATTTTCTCCCAAAATTGAGAGGCAGAGTAACCAAGTGTTTCATTTAGTTTTATTTCTGTAATTAGTTAGATATCAATTGCAAATTTCACTTTTAGTTTTAATTAACTATTTGGAAATAATGGTAAAATAATAATAGAAATTTTGTTTTCATTTCTTTCTTATCTTTGTTTCCATATCTTTCTTAACTATGTTTTCAATTCTTTCTTAGCTCTGTTTTTAGTTCTTTCTTAGCTTCGTTTTCATTTTTTTAGATTTTGATCAGTCTTTAAGAAAGTTAGATTTAGTTTTGATAATTTACATTGTAAATCATTAGGAATTAAAAGACCATAAACCCCCAAAACCACATAAGACATAAAAACAACGAAGTAAGAAGGGTTAACTAGCACAAACAGTGCACTACACTTCATTAGTTTACGATACCCGGATTGATAATTTATGTAGAGAAATTTAGGACACTAGATTGACCAAACAACCTCCTAAAAGATTTTAAGATGGACATCTTGGGCACTCTTACAACACAGTTGGATGTTGTACAGGCTAAACAAAAACAGGCCTTAGCAAAACAAAATTTGGCCATCTTCTACCCACGTTGTCAAAAGAAGCACAGCCAATGGGAATGCCCATTAGACATGGTGCAGACGTGGTACTAAAGATCACAACACTGAACAATGTCCATCATTACTGGGGCTAAAAGCAGTATTCAAAGAAGCAGAGGAGAAATAGAACTGATATATCTGATGAAACAACGTCAACAGTGGCAAGCTAAACCTATAGGTATGTCACAAGATGCACCCCAATTCTTTCCTTCCTCGCAGTTTAATCAACAACAATACCTTGGGGCAGCCTGGCAAGGCCAATAATCCTACCCAAATTGGCAGAGCCTGCCATTCCCTATGACATCCTGGCCAACACAATCTTTTCCGAGACATGGCTAGCCAAATTCTCCTTTTACTCCTGTTTGGCAAGGCGATCCCTATCAATCCTAGTGGCCTGCCTCCACCTCTCAAAACCGAACTAGTCTTCAAATTGGCAGCGACCTCTGGGGATATCCAATGTACCTATGGGGACATGCCCTCAGCCTCAACCCACATTTTCAGCTTCGTATACATTATACCAGAATTCTCAACCTCTTCTGTGTCCACAGTTTCTAGCTCAGCTGAACTGAATCCTAATAATAGACCGGTCTAGTTGGTATAGATTATTGAAAACCCAGAGTATGAGATTGAGCATAAAGAATCTAATGAGCTCAAATTGAGGTCAGGGTGTATCATCACCCCTAAGGAAAATACGAACCAACCTTCAACTGAAAGTGTAACTCCACCTGTACATATTCCACTAGAGACAGATCAACATGATGACCCTTAAAAATTTATAGTCACTTCTTTTATGTTCCCTGAAAGACTAACGATACCCAAACCTATCGCCTACCCTGATTTTGATCTTGTAGGGGAACTAAAAAAATTGTGTATGAAGATCCCTCTCCTCCAAGCTATTTAAGGCATTCCCATCTATGCCAAAACAATCAAAGAACTGTGTGTAAGGAATCCTGTGAGGAAGGTAAAAACCTCACCCACTATCCATGTTGTAGGAACCTTATCCAATTTACTCTTGGGAGAGGAAACTACAATAAAGTATAGTTCAGATATATGGTCGCTCTTTTCAAATTACACTAGGCAATCTAGGAGACGCCATTAATATCTTAACAACCAAACCTATCAAGCACTTGGTATTACAACCCTGGAACCAACCACCACTTTATTAAAACTTGCTGACCGATCATTGGTGAGAGCAGAAGGGACTTTACAACATATCACAGTTTCTGTTGACTCATGGGAATATCTAGTAGATTTTCTGGTTATAAACCTAAGGAGTTGGTTGGATGGGCATCCTCTAATTTTTGGCTGACCTTGACTAGCAATAGTTGATGCATATATTGGCTGCTGAGTAGGCATCATGACTATTACAAAGGGGGATGATGTAAAAAATCTTTCCTTATATCCTCCTACCAAGCCAAGTTTTCCCATTGTAAAAATATGTAAGCAGCCACTAGCATACCTGGAAGAGAGCATTCGTTCACCACTCATAGCAGCAGAGGAACTGGAATTTAAAGATCAGACTGAGGATGATGTTATCAACAATTTTATAAATAAGCCAACTAATGTGAGCAATTTACAGTGTCAGACGTTGAAATAAATCCTTGATAATGAGGCCATCGAAGATCCTATGAAGGACACAGACGACCATCATATTCAAATGATTTTTTTTCATAATAGCAAACCCATTGAGATCGAGCCAGGAAAAGTTCTAAATATTAATGATAGTCTGGATAGCGAACAGTAGCATAAGCTTATCCAGGTCTTACAGAAAAATAAAGGGGCTTTTGTCTGGGATTATCCTAATATGAAAGGGATAGACACACAACTATGTACACACCACATCTATACAAAGAAGGATTCTCAACCCATCCAACAGCCTCAACGGAGGTTGACCCCACACCTCAAAGACATTGCGAAATTGGAATTATAGAAGCTGCTGGATGTAAATTTTATTTATCCTATCTTGGAAAGTAAATGGGTCTCTCCATTAGTGGTCGTCCTTAAGAAAAATGGGAAGTGGTGTATTTGTGTAGACTATCGGGAGCTGAACAAGGCAACACAGAAAGATCACTTCCCCTTCCCATTCATTGATCAAGTCCTCGATATGTTGGCAGGGAATCAGTTCTTCTCCTTTTTAGATGGTTTCAGTGGCTACAATCAAATTTAGATTTCCCTTGAAGACCAGGATAAAACAGACTTCACCTGTCCCTGGAGCACATTCACATACAGGGTATTTCCATTTGGCTTATGTAATGCCCCAGCCACGTTCTAGAGAGCTATACTTAGCATCTTTGCTGATCTAATAAATGGAGGACTTGAGGTATATATGGATGACTTTACTCCATATGGGGATGACTTTGATTGAGCATTACAAACACTAGAAAAGGTCTTAGAACGAGGCATTGCTACCAAGTTATGTTTAAGCAATGTCAAGTGTCACATGATGATGATCGAGGGCATGATCCTGGGACATTATATCTCTACAGCAGGAATATAGGTAGATCTAGCAAAAATACAGGTAATTATTTTACTGCCTACCCCCTGCACTCAAATAGAGGTACGTAGCTTCTTGGGATATGCAAGTTATTATCATAGGTTTATTAAAAAAAAAATCACAGATTGTTGCACCCTTATATGCTCTAACTGGAAATGTTGATTCCAATTGGTCTAACAAGTGTGACACAAATTTTGCAGGTTTAAATAAACTAGTCTTGACAACATCGGTATTACGTGGACCAAAATAGGAGCTACCTTTCCACATATCCACGGATGCATCAGATGTAGCTATAGGCGCTGTCCTCAGCCAGGAGGAGGACAAGAAACCTTATGCTATATATTATATTAGCAAAAATATCACTTCTGCAAAATTTAATTATACAGTGATAGAAAAAGAATTCTTAGTTGTTATTTATGCAATAAACAAATTTAGACACTATATAACTGGCTACCAAGTCTTTTTGTACACTGATCACTCTGCCATTCGGTATCTAGCTAATAAACCTATCACAAATGGTCGAGTAACATGGTGGCTATTTCTTTTGCAGGAGTTTGACATTACTATTAAAGATCATCCGAGGAAGGAAAACCCAGTTGCTGATTTTCTATCTCAAATCCTGAAGGTGAATGATCCATTGGTGGTAGATGACCAATTTCTGAATGAACACCTATTTTCCGTGGCAGTCAAAACGCCATGGTACACAGATGTGGCAAATTATTTGGCAATAGGGAACTACCTAAACATTTGAAGACAAGAGAAATAAAACTAATAGTTCAGCGCAGTGCCTACTTCTCTTGGATAGGCAGATATCTTTTTCATACATGGGCCGACATGTGTATATGCATATGTATCTGTGAGGATGAGATCCATGACATTCTAAAGGCTTTCCATGACGAGCCCTACGAGGGACATTTTGCAGATTGAATGACAGGACATAAGGTATTACAGATGGTTTATTATTAGCCCACTATTTTTAAGGATGCTAAGAAATATGCCCAGGCCTATGATAGCTGCCAAATGATGGGTCAGCCTGGCCAATCTGTTGAAATGCCTCTGCAGCCCCAATTAGTCATAGAGCCCTTTTAGCGTTGGGTATTGGACTTCGTGGGTCCATTCCATCCGCCATCCAATTAGAAGTCCTACATACTGGTAGTCACAGATTATGTGACAAAATGGGTGGAAATAGTAGATTTACCAAGAGCCATAGAGGAAGCAGTGATTAACTTCCTTTTTGGGTTATTTGTGCGGTATGAATTACCACGAGAAGTGATCACAGATAGGGGAAAGAAGCTCACAGGGCACAATATTACTACCACTCTCAACAACCATCATATTACGCACAAGATCACTCCTTTGTATCACCTGCAGGCGAACGGGCAGGTCGAAAGCACCAATAAGGTTATAGATGCAAGTCTGACCAAGACAGTTTCAACACACCAACGAGATTGGGCAGCTAGACTGCCAAAGAACATGTGGGCCTATCGTACGACTTGGATGAATACTACTGGATACTCTCCATACTAGCTTGTGTTCAGTAAAGAACCAATTTTTCCAATTGAATTTGAAATAAAGACTCTAAGAACAGCCCAGGGAGTGGGGTTGGATTTAACAGAAGCCCAAACCAAGCGACTTCAGCAGATCAACGAAATAGATGAGCCTCGACTACTTGCTTTGCAACAGACTACAATAATTCAACAAAAAAGGGAAAAATGGCACAATGGCCTTATTAAGAAGAAAACGTTTCAAAAAGGGGATTGGGCAATCTTGTATGATTCCATATTCCAGGATTTCCCAGGCAAGTTGCAAACAAGATGGCTCGGCCCTTATGAGATTCAAGAAGTGCATAATAATGGTACTCTTACCTTGACTACCATCAATGAATTTGACCATTCTTTTAAGGTAAATGGGCACCGAGTGCACCTCTATCATCAACCGCTTACAAAGGAGTCTTTCTGCAAGCACGTATACGAGGACCCCTCCATGCAAATTCTAGCTGCGGGGAATGAGGACCCAACAAATTTTCCTTCAAAAAATTGAAATTTCTTTAGAAATTGTAAATAGTGTACATATCCTTTTTAATTGAGATTATGCATTACCATGTAAATATGATTTTTGTAGGGAAGTTTCACAAAGTTTGGAAGTTTTTTTCCTCTTTTTGTTTTTCATTGTTCAAACAATTGAACAACTATCGTTCAATTGATTGAACAACACATTTTATTTTTTTTGTTTTTCGTTGTTCAAACAATTGAACACCTGTCATTCAATTGATTGAGCAACACATTTTGTTTCTTTTTTCCTTTCACTATTCAAACAATTGAACATCTACCATTCAATTGATTGAACAACACATTTGGTTTCTTTTTTTTTCATTGTTCAAATAATTTAATGCCTTCCGTTCAATTGATTGAACAACACATTTTGTTTCTTTCTTTTTTTCTTTGATCAAATAATTGAACGCCTGTCATTCAATTGATTGAACAACACAGTTGTTTCTTTTTGTTTTTGTTGTTTAAACAATTGAACGCTTGCCATTCAATTGATTGAACAATACAATTTGTTTTTATTTGATTTCGTTGTTCAAACAATTGAACGATTGTCATTCAATTGATTGAACAATACATTTTCCTTTTCTTTTTGTTTTTGTTGTGCAAATGATTGAATGACTGTCATTCAATTGATTGAACAACACATTTTCATTTTCTTTTTGTTTTTGTTGTTCAAACAGTTGAACGATTGCCGTTCAATTGATTAAACGACACATTTTTTATTTGATTTCATTGTTCAAACAATTGAATGACTAGCATTCAATTGATTAAACAAAACAATTTTTTTCATTTGATTTCGATGTTCAAACAATTAAACATTTGTCGTTCAATTGATTGAACAACACAATTAGTTTTTATTTTATTTCGTTGTTCGAACAATTGAACAACTGTCGTTCAATTGATTGAACAACACATTTTGTTTTTATTTGATTTCACTATTCAAACAATTGAACAACTGTCATTCAATTGATTGAACAACACATTTTGTTTCTTTTTAATTTTGTTGTTCAAACAATTGAACGACTGCCATTGTTTGAACAACATTTCTTGTTTTTTTCGATTTCGTTGTCCAAACAATTGAATGCCTATTGTTCAATTGATTGAACAACACTTTTTGTTTCTTTTGTTTTCGTTGTGCAAACAATTGAACGACTATCGTTCAATTGATTGAACAACACATTTTCATTTTCTATTTGATTTCGTTGTTCAAACAATTGAACGACTGTCGTTGAATTGATTGCACAAAACAATCTGTTTTTATTTGATTTTGCTATTCAAGTAATTGAACGACTGTTGTTCAATTGATTGAACAACATAATTTGTTTTCATTTGATTTCATTGTTCAAACAATTGAACATATGTCGTTCAATTGATTGAACAACACAATTTGTTTTATTTGATTTCAATGTTCGAACAATTGAACGACTGTCGTTCAATTGATTAAACAACACATTTTGTTTCTTTTTAATTTCGTTGTTCAAACAATTGAACGCCTACCATTCAATTGATTGAACATCACTTCTTGTTTTTATTGATTTCGTTGTCCAAACAATTGAACGAATGTCATTCAATTGATTGAACAACACTTTTTGTTTCTCTTGATTTCGCTGTGCAAATGATTGAACGATTGTTATTCAATTGATTGCACAATACTTTTCATTTTCTATTCGATTTCGTCATTCAAACGATTGAATGATTGTCATTCAATCAATTGAACAACACCTTTTAATAGGATAAATTGTGATTTTTTCTCATTTTTTTTTATCATTATGCCATTTTATCTTTTTCTTTTGTATTGCAAATAAACACCATTTGAATTGATTTGTGCCTGTTTTAAGGAAAATGGTAATAATAATATCATTATGACTTCTAAAGCCTTTTTATGGTTATCTTTATTCATAAGCTAATATGGTGTATCTTTAGAATGACTACCTGAACATCTTTTCTTTTGGACACATCATAAAATGATTCATTATTCTTAATCCATGTTGGCTTATGTTTATACTTCCAAATGGATAAAACTCATTGATATGATGATAAGGGGATAAGAGTATAAAACTTTCATTGGCATATTTTTACTTCTTACACCATCCCTGACTCTTAAGGAGCAAATGAGCCTCCCTCTTTTTACAATAAGAATTGCAAAAGAAAAATGGAAATAGTGAAATATGAAAATGCTCAAAACATTGTCTTAAAGAGGATAGGGGGTCTCATTTCGAGCCAGCCTACCATGATCATAAGGATGTAACAGGTGACATTCCAATTTGGCCACCAAACCAAGGTAATGACCTTCTTGATAATTAAAATTGTCAGAAGAACAGGGGGTCTCATCACAAGCTAGCCTAATCACTTTGTTACACCCTGGTGAATGGCACAATGGTTATCTGGTCACCATGCTAGCATAGTGGTCTTTTTATAACAAGAAAAGAAGAATTAATTGTAAGAAGGACTCTGGCTCATTTGGGGGGGTTAAAAAGCAACCCTATCGAGGCTATGAATGCCTGCTGGCAGCAGCAGCTCTACTTGTGGTATTGGAGTATCACCTTATATTGCCATATGTCCTTTAGCTCTTATCACCTATGGATTTGTTTATAAAGAGAATTTCCATTTGAGAAGCACTCTTACAAGCCGAATAGCATGGTGACTTATATCTATATTCATTATATTCCATATGTCCAATCATTAAATGACAGTCATTAAACACATACCACCCACAGTGAAGATCTTTGACATAATGAATTAAAATTGTTGTTTTTATTTGATTCAACCAATTCACATCCGATGATGAATATTTATTTAATTTCTTTACCGATTTGTGTGCTTTTTTTTTTAGATTGGTTGTTGGCATTTATTTATCATCAATGTATTTGCTTGCTTTTCGCGTGTTGAAAGGATGTGGACAACCTTTTCTCGTCAAAGGGGGAATGGCCTACATATGAACGACACGTGTCATAGTTATGGATAACTGTGTGACAACCATTCGGATTAACTCTGGAGTACAAACCACATGATGAGTATGAATGTGTAATAATTAGCAGGAATTTCTGATTGAATGAAGAATGACAACCATTATAGCGGGCATGCAAACTTATGATCCTGCGTTAAGTATTGCTGATAGGACAAATAACTTAACTAAATATGATAATAATATTCCAAACAATGTCATTTCTCTATTAATTATTGTAACATACTTTGTTGTTGTAAAGAATTACAGAATTAAAACACAATTGCATACAGGTGAACCAGCCACAAGTGCAGCAGCCATGGGGGGAAGAGCTATCCGTAGTGAACCTCCAGTGTTAATGGTATCGGATCAAGCATGTGCAATCCTCGAACGTGTTGTCTAGCTGTAGTATTTAAACAAATTACCGGGATTTCATGAGGAGCTAACACTGGAATTTCTGTAGAATCTACAAAACAATAGCACAATGGTAAAAGGCAGAAGTATGAAATTTTCCGAAGCATTCCTAGCCAAAGTCACTGGAGTTGCGGCAAAGGGGGGAAAATGGACAGATAAACACATCCTTTTATACAGTGCAATTGAAGTATTCTAGGATCTGGGCGAGCGGCTGGTACAAACAGGGAAAGGAATTCATACTTCGGCGTTACAACAGCCATGAAAATAGTTGGAGGTCATCATCTAAAGATACATTACCTGTGATGGTCTACACGATGTGTTGAAGCCCCGACAACTGAAACTTCAAGCCATTTTAAAACAAAGAATTTCAGTTAATTTGTCATTTTATCTGAATTCCCTATTACATGATGTCGCCTGACGAGTTAGGAAAGCTAAATACCCACACAGTGTAGTCATTCATCATGGGTTGATTAAATTAATTATCACAAATAGATTGGCCCAACAAGAATTAACATGGGACATTATCATAAATCCTACTTGGGATCCGCCCCTGGAAAATGCAGTAATAGAGAAACAAGGGCCAAGAACCCTAGGCCTGAGAAGAACACTAAATAGAAAGAATTCCTATGTGCCCTTGAAACTAGCAAAGCATAGGCACTCTATGCAAGTGAAAGCCTAGCAACACATCCCAAAGCATATGAGGCTGGACCATCCTACACACCACCTCCTAGTCTGCAGAATCTCCCTTTGCAAGACTATGAGGAGGAAGTGACCAAGATATTGGAAAACATGGGAATGTTTGTTGAGGAAGAGCAGAATTGTACCCCCAACCAGTCTGCCCCTGCTGATAGCCCTGGTCATGAACAAACCCTGCCATTCACTGATGCCATGGAGGAATAGAGGGAGTCGATTCCTTCTATGGAAACACCCCTCGAAGCTGAGGTACATGAAGGGAATCCATCAGAGAAGAAACTCAGACAGTAGGCATCGGTCCAGTGGAACCCTCAGCTGAAGGAAACCCTAAAGATGAAACCTTGGGAGATGCCAACCAACCAGGTAATACTCCCTTTTCTAAGTCCCCTGAGGATGAGGCCTACCCAGGAGAAGACTCGAAGAATGATAATTGTTCAGTATACACGATTGCATTAGGGTCTTCTAAAAAAGAAATACATGATAACGAGCAGCTAGAAGGTGAAACTCCACCAGGAGACACAATTCTAATTGGAACCATCCCTGATGCTAACATAGTACCACCTGTACAAGAAACAGAGGATAACATAGCTAACTCACTGTCATATGGAGGTCCTAGAGTAAAGAATTCCTACAGAGATAGGCTCGAAAAAATGCTCAAGAAGTATAGAAGACAACAACCAGTAATCAGGCAACTAAAACATTGGTTAAGAGAGGCAACCAGAACTAGGAAATTGAAAGTAGAAATGGAAACCGTAGAAACACAGACAGAACCATGTTCTGGAAAGGATGTTGAGACTCAAACAGAGTTTCTTGTGGTCTGTCCAAAAGAAACTCAAACTGAGCCATGTATGGTAGAAGACACTAAAATGCAAACTGAGGACCCCTGTTGCTTTTTGCAAGAGACCCAAATAGACCACCCCACTGTGGATATTGCTGTCCAAATAGATGTTGAAGAAGACGTTTGAATTGATTCCATAATTCAAGAGGCAACTGAAGCTATTGTGAAAACCGATCCTATGGAGACTCGGAATGGAGAAGGCCAAACAGATGAGACACACACTTACACTCGCTTGGTAAGAAAGACCATCATCAGAAGGTTTCATAATGAGCTATTGACTATTCAACAGGAATTGGCTCAGCACAAAAAAGGGGTGGCCCCCCCACATGAAAATCAAGGGTTGAGGAAGAATTTTGAAGCACTTATTGTGACTGAAGATGAGACCTTTGCTCAGTATAAGGCTAAGCAAAAGAACGTTGAAAGGTTAAAGGGTAAATTGCAAAATGCTAGAGAGCAATTGTAGACCGTCTTCTCTCTTTATTTAGATACCCTATCATGCCGATCCCCTACTACAAATTATGCTTTATTCCTCATGGAAAGATTCCTCCTGCTAAAATTCAAAGCCGCTAAGGCTGGCAAACTGGTAGAGATCAAAACCACCCCAAACTTTATCAAATGCTTCAAAAAGCACGATGAGAAGGTTCAACGCCTCCTCTGTGAACTTTATATGCACAATTTCTTTTTAGAAGATGATAGGGAAAGCCACCCTAGCCCCTTTATATGAGATATCCAATTTCAGGCATTCCTCTCATTTTCTACCAACCAACTCAAGTGGGACAACGCTCACAATACTTTCAGAAAATGTGAGTATGGCATTGACCTATCGGTTAGAGGGGAGCCTACACAGCCATTACACCTATCTATAAGGCATAAATAATTTATGAAGCAAGATAGTTTTGTAAGCAAATTGGGGCCACTCCATACCGATATCATTCAGGCCAGAAAGGAATATTTCCAGGACATTAAGGAAGAAGCCTTGTCTGCATCAAGATATAGGTGGGAAGTCTCCAGCAACACTATGAGGAACCGAGAGCCATTTGGATATCGGAACTTCAAAGCCACCTCCTCTCGTTTCTATAAATACAATAATATGATTTTAATGATGGGGCCTGATTGGATAGGATGTCGTTACAGATCCCTAATCATATGGTATCCTCCTGATCAATACCTCAGTGACTATAACTTGAAGGATCAAGAGGTAACCCAAGCTTTTGTTGTCCATAAGCAGAAAAATGGTTTCAAGAGTTACAAGGAGGAGGTATATCCTACTTATTCCCTAACTAAGTTGCATCTAAACTACTCACTTACATGTGGACATGCAACAAGGTAAGCTGGGGAGTATGCTAGGTCAAGAAAAAGGTATGATTTCTCTTCGTAAATTTCTTTATTTAACATTCATCCTTAACAATTATCTTTGTTTATAGATTAACATAAGGAAAATATAGGCTAAAGTTGGATGAAAGCATTTGGTGACAAGATAGGAAAATCTAGCACAAGAAATTGACTTTTTGCTATCTTTGTGTGTAGAAGATATTCACAGAGAAAAATCTGTTCAGTTGACATAGCAACACGGGCCATAAAAGGGAAACTATAGTGTCTTTGGTAGACAAGACAGGGGGAGATTAGCTTGAACAATGCTATTTTATCACATGATCAGATTATGTATTTTGAAATCCTCAAGATCCCCTAATCCTAAGGATTCGCTTTTATCTAGTTACTCTTTTATGTTATATATAGGGCTGAAAGGAAATTAGAGATGGTTCAGACTTTGATAATCTGTAATTATTCTTTTTGAAAACATATAACACTGTTATCTTAGTGATGCTATAAGATGTTACTTTCATTAATGAAAGAAGGTTGTGTTTGATACATATTTATATTCTGAGTTCTTATTAAGTGGAGGCTTCTGGTGACTCTGGGCTTGGTCACAAGAAGTTCTACTTCTTCCTTGTGTTATAATCTTTCTATTTAGTATTTTCTATTTCATTAATGTTTAATCATTGGTTATTCCAGTCATCGTAATATTTGCGATATTGATTCATACTATTGTTCAATTAGATTCAGGGTGAAGTTGTGTGACATAATTAAGCAATGCTTTGATTGGAATGAGTGAATTAGTACCAATAGTAGATTGTTGTTCATTTCGAGTGATGGTATCATAGTTCCTAGAGATAATTCTAATTAATTTCCACAGGGTGTAATATAGATCATTTTATATTTAGAAATCCTTTATTGTTGTATGCGTGCTTGCTGTTCAATTACCATTTTCGGTTCAATTACCAATTGTTGTTCAATTATTTTTTGTTGTCCAATTGAGATTGTTGTTTAATTTGGATTGCTATAGACTAACAATGTTGTTCAATAGTTATAGTTTCTTTCCTTGATTGAGTGAGTTAGCGTTAGGTCTATTTGAACATTCCCAAGTGTGATTCTTATTTGCATTCACTTTCAATTGATTTTGGAACAAGTTTCATAGAATCATAGAGTGTTTTAAGAGTATTTATTCTAGAGTTAGTTCTTTCCAGAATTGTGTGGAGTGAATTGAAGAATTAGTCATTAGTGATTGCAATGATTCATCATTAGATAACCTCTAGATTCACTACATACACTGTGCTAACACTCTTGAGATAAAAAGACTTACCTCAGGTTGACAAATAATGTAGGGATTGAGATTTCCTATAAAAAGACATCTTAGTGAGCCAACAACAACTTTTCGAATTAGTTTTCTCATGAAAATTCCTCGATTCATTTATCTTTGAATTTGTGATTAGAATAACCTTTCAACTTGAGTAATATGGTTATTGAAGTTGAAGAATCTGGTAAACCCGACGAAAAAGATGGCTTCCATCTGATGAGAAGTGGGCTTATTGAAACCAGTAGTAGCAGGTATTCTCACAGCATGCACGATTTGGTGCAATCTTCAAAATGTGATTTTACAATTCTGGAAAGTTTTTGGGCCTGCCAGGGAGTCGAGGCACTTCAACTTTTGTTGATGTTTATGTCAAGATCTTGTGACTCTGTAAGCCCCCTGAACTAAGTTAGATTTGGTTTTCTCCCACACGATCCTTCTCTTTGCATTGTTTCACTCAATGAAATTTTATTCTTGATTAATGTCTGGTATCTCGGATGTGATCTTTCAAATTTCCAATATTTTACTTTTGACTAGATTCATGAATCTTTTTTACTTCATTCATCTCCATTCAAATCTCTCCTGAAAAACTCGGGTTTGGAATGTGTATCTCTCATAGAGTCATGGAATTTCAAAGTTGATCATTCCGAAGACCATCTTTGGCTAAAGGAATCATATCTATCAAGGCCATTTCATGATGAGTAGCTCCCATCTTTCCTTGTGAATATCATATCACAAATATTGTTCTTCATCTCACCTGAGATCCTTTTGAGAAACAATGAATGAATAAGTTATCGCATCAACCAAGTTCTTCTTTGTTCACCATTTCCTAACTAGTTTCATGTATTTGTTGTGTTGACATCCCTTTTAAATTCTTTTCATGATTACGATTCTTTCATATTTTATCACTAATTACAGGAAAACGATGTGTCACATTTGGTTTGTGGGGAACTTGGTTCAATTTTTCAAAGCATTCGAAGAACTATTCAAATTGATTTATCTTCGTTTATTACAAACTAGGAATTTGATGCTTCAATCAACTCATATGATCATTATTCTATCTTTGATGACTGTCATTCATGTTATCATTTTCCCACCATTATATCCAATGGCAATTGTTTTACATCCTTCAATCTTCGTTTTTCAACATCATACTATTTAGATTTTTGTCAAATGGGTTGAAGCACTTCAGTCTCTACTGATGGTTATGTCAGGTCCTCACCATCTCGACATGACTATTGAATATGATCAGATATATTTTCCCTCACATGATTCTCTTTATAATCCCGTGCCTCTAATTGAAAATCAATCTTTTCAAAGATTTCAGGGTTTTCAAAAGGAT
Organism: Pinus tabuliformis; assembly: GCA_031772625.1. Taxonomy (NCBI): domain Eukaryota; kingdom Viridiplantae; phylum Streptophyta; class Pinopsida; order Pinales; family Pinaceae; genus Pinus; species Pinus tabuliformis. Next base: position 26,328,857 of record CM062813.1, read on the forward strand.
CATGTATTTTATGATCCAATCACTAAATGGTTGGAGCAATTTTACTCTACTAGCTCCATTTCAATAAAAAAAAAAAAAAATCGCCTTTTCTCGTGCTTGCTAAGCAGGATGACACAGAAGAAGGTGCATTCGCAAGAAGTCTTTGAGGTTTGTCTAATTATTATTTTCGTTGAAGAGGTAATAATATGGATTGGATGAAAGTAGTGGTTGTGACACATATTTCTACCCACTGAAAATACCTTCAAATGTTTGTGCAATTTATTCAAGTTTTTATCTTTTCTATTGCACATTACTTTATATTTGTTTTAATTATTCATATCTTTATGGATGCAGGTTAGGAACAACTACGGTGGCTTCACTAGAAATTCCATTATATGTGACTCCGACCTCCTAGTTGTTATTTTAGGAGTAGGATTAGTTGCACCTTAGTTTCCTTCTCTAGCACCAATATCGTGTTGTTCTCTTTAGTCCCTTTTGTCCTTTTCTTACTTTCTCTTGCATTATACTTTGATTTAGCTTCTTTTGTTTGTCTTCTAATTGTGTTCCCTTGTTGTGTTTTCTTTTTTCATTTCGTTTTGTTTCTTTTGTTTTTATTTCTTGTTGTTTTTCTCTTTTTGTTTTCATTGTGTGAATAAGTGTTATGCCTAGACATGTTTTGGCTTCTTAGTATGTGTGTGGCTGAACTATAAAGAGTCTTATGACGCTTCAGCATTTGGCTAACCTTTTTTCTGTCTTCCTTGTGTTGGTTACATCTTTTGGCCAATGAAGTTCTGACAGAAAATATAATCCATCCGTAAGGAGAGTTTTGGTCCAACCATGAACCCATGTCTAGCCAAGAAACCTCATGCCTATACTCTGTTTTTATATTTTGGTGTATGCAAACTTATCCAACTGGTAGAAATAGAAAAGGGGAAAAATATAATCAGAAAACCTAAATCAAAGGTATATATATGCTTCTCTAAGGGAACAACCTCTTTTTCTCTCAATAAGTAAAGATCCCTCTTCCACCCCAAAAAAAATAAGTGCCAATGCACAGTTCTCTTTAAATAAATAAATAAAGGTGAAAGAAAAGAAATACTTCTTGCATATAGAGTTGAAGCAAGCAAATCAATCAGGGTATTTTCCAGGATTGCTAGAAGTATACCAATGTTTTTGTTCCTACGTGACTCCGTTGGGCTACTGTCAAGGCTTGCTGGCATGGAAGAAACACCAGAGATGAAAAAGTATACTCTGAAAATCATAATCTCACGAGCTACACTACCCTTCCCAACTCAAAACATTGTGATTATGTTGAATCTTATTTTGTTTTCAACTGAGAAGGTACATAGGGGACCATGTCTAGTCATGGGGTAAGTGGGAAAGCTAAACTAATTTTCACAATGAATCAATACTTCTCGAAGAGTCAACAAACTGCACGAAAGACTTAACCAAAATAGAGAAGTTGGAATTCTGCCAATGTGTCACCAAGTTTTGTAACGGCTGCAACACCCTCCTAAATTTTGGCCTATGCTTAATTTCAAAGCCTTCTTTGGTCTTGTACATTGTTTTCATAAACACTAAAGACTCATTTCATGTATATTTTTGGAGGGTTTTGGTCCCATTTGTTACTTAGGGAAAATGTCGTCCTTTTGCATGTGGGTTGTCGCATCAAGTGTAAAAGATAATTTTGGTGGTTCCAAGGGTCCATATTTGTTTCTATGAGTTTTCCTAACCATATAAACACTTGTCACATTCATTCACAAAGTTTTGAGCACTATTGCACAAGAGTCATCACGGTTGTCGTAAAGTGTATCTGTGGTGTCACTCTTGTCATAATTCGTCATAGAGGGGTCACACACAAGAAAATGTATTTTTATGGGTCATGGGTGATCTATGTTATTGATTCATCAAGTATTTTAACTATTATATCATAGTCTAATCTTTATCACTTCACACATCACTCTCACTAGTCTAACCCTTAACCATTTCCGAAGAGGCTTCCTGACCCAACACCTTGACCTCACCTGGCCTACCAAGACTACACATTGTGCAGTTCTAGTCCTCTAGTTGTGACCTTGGCCTTTGATTTTGTGCAATGCATAATTCCTGCCTCCCAATATTGTTGCATTGTGCAATTATGAGCCTAAGACCCAACCTTCACCTCCATAATTGCACAATCCTCTCAGACAACCTGGCCTTAACCGCGCATTGCACAAGCACAAGCCCCAAGATCTCTCCATGAGCCTATAAACTATGCAAACCCATAGTGGAACAACCTCCCTTGCCTCTCAAAACTACGTGGAATTCTCCTGCAATGACCATCCCTTCAGCCATTCCCACTGGCTTCTAAAACTGTGTAGATTTGTTCCTCATCCCAGCTTGAACTACGCATTGCATAGTCACAGGCATCAAGCTTCAACCTTGGCTATTGGAACTGTACAATGCAAAATCAATGAGCCCCCCTTTCCACTCTGCTACCTGGTTCCATATCAGTCCATCTATCATAATGCATCATCTTAGGCTAGGAATTTTTTTCGGCCTAATGTCGTCTTGTCATGAGTGAATTGCAGATACAAGTATCTTATCATACGATGGTTGGATGATGAAGAAGGGGATGAAGGAGGAGGACATGCAAAAGACATTCTTGTAGCTAAGCATGCAAGTTGATCTATCAAGGCAAAGAAAAGGGACACCAACTCGTGACCACAACTCAAGACTTGAGATCATTGAAGATTCCTATCACCAAGCCATGAGGAGGTGGAAGACAAGAGAATTCTCAAGTAGACATCATTCACAGCAGCAACAATGGCTTGAAATTGCCACATCATTCAAGCAATTCATATCAATAGTGCCATGTCATGTCTTGTCATGAGTTGTCATATGCCACATCATCATTGTGGACCATGTATATTGTATTCATTGTAAAGTGGAAGTCCAAAGGACACATATGTAATATGGAGAGTCATGTAAGCTGAAAAGTCATAGGAATTCAAATAGTTATGTGGGTAGTCAAGGATTGATACTGAGGGTAGGCATCAACCCTTGTTTATATATACTCCCTCATTGTATGAGCAAATGGATTTTTCACCTTGGTTCATCCCACGAGGCATTAGAGAGATAAGATAGTTCTTTGAGGAGAAAGGAGTGGCTCCAATGTTAAAAATACTGGAGCTAGTGATGTACATTATAAACATGTGTCTTGGATCTTTTACTTAATGACAAAAGCCTTCAAGGCTAGCACATTCTTCATGTATGGATTATGAATGTTTGTAAGACTATTTTTCGGATATTTTTATTTCATGTTTGCTTTCACATGTGCTAAGATAGTTTAACTATTTCGGTTATTTTAGTACTTAACTTATTGAGAATGTTTTGTAATGGTTGTTATTGTTGTCCCGTCCTTATGGACTATTTTGCAGGACATTAGATAGATCTTTCTTCATTTGTTGTTTGTAATGATTGTTTCATCCTCTGTGAACTATTCCATTGGATGTTAGATGGATCCTTCTAGTTCATGTGTGTCTCTTCTTGGGTGGTACTACTACCTCTCACTTAGAGGCTCACTTTTCTCCCATATCTGTACAAGAACCTTGAAACATTTACAACTGAACACTCACCAGCCACACCTCCTCACTTTTTTGAATACATCATTACATCCCTCTCTCATGCTGACTGTTAGAGCCAAGGTATATCTTTGAGATATATGGAAATCAGGTTGATATTCTGGATGGGGCTCCTACACGAAACAATGTGAGGTCTAATTGGGACTTCACATCAAAGAGAGCCCTTTTTTGATGGATTTCCAGCACCATCAACAACTGGTTTATGAGGCTAGGGGGGGAACAATATAACTAATTGGGATCAAATGAGGAGGATTTTTTTGAGTAAATACTAGGAGTAATGCAAAACTCATGAGATGTAAGATGAGATCTTTGCAATCACATAGAATGAGGATGAGAGTTTGGAGGACTATCTCGAAAGATTTATGTATATCCTTCAAAATTCCAAACAAAAATTTGATATTAGTACAATCAAGACTTTATTTTTATAAGGGATTTTGGATGATTCCAGAAATTATTTGAATTTATTAGGGCTGGGAGATATTGCTCAGCTCATTTTTGACCAAATTTGTGAGTTGTGCAGGAACATTTCACGTAATCAGTCTAGATCTGGTAAGGGAATCAGAAACAATTTTCAAAATTGAAAATATGGATCTACTAATGCTATGATTATTGGACTTGAAAATAAAATGGATAATATGAAAATTGATATCATGAATATTTCTAGTAAGCAAATTTATTCTTCAAAATTTCAGTAGAAACTAGAAGAAGAACAAGCTTCATTGTCCATTTATTGTCCAAAGTGTAGAAAGAAGCATTTTTATGTTAATGTCCTACATATGTCAAAGTTTATAATAGTTTTGTGATACGTGCAGGTAGACATTATATAGAGGAATGCTCATCCATACCTAGATTGAAAATATCTTTTGAAGACAACAATTCAACACCTGAACCACTACATGTCATGGGAGCACAAAAATCATGGCCTCGGGTAGGTACATGTATTTTTATGCAACCATCTCACAAAATAGAGGAAAATATAGATCAACAACTTCAAAATAGGCCTCTTCAAGGGGGGAACCTGCTTTACGTTACACAAATGAACAATTCTTGGATGATACAAATGACAAGACCTTCTTTCTATATATAGGAGTCTAAGTGGTCCCAATATAATCAGAGCCTACATAACAATAATATTGTAGGGGCACAACAATAACAATAGCAGGCTTCTATGGGGCACAATAATAACAACATGGGGACTACATGGGCACAACAATACAATAAGGGGGTTGCACTAATAACAATAAGGGGCTACACTAGTAGTATAGGGACCTAACATGCCCCTCCTTAAAAAAGTGTTGTCCTCGATGCTTGAGTAATTCTGGATGCTTTTGTATAAAATTATCATCCTCCCACGTGGAATCTTCAGAGGGTAAGTTCTTCCACTTAATGAGATACTCTGAAATTTATCAATTTTGTAGCTATCAGGTTCTGGTCTCCATGACTACTTTGGGTTCCAATATGATTTTTCCTTCCTCATAAAGTTCTGACAATATTGTTTGAACTAGGAGCTTGTCACCTGTTGGCTTGTATGGGCCTGACCCAGGTTCAGAGGTGATTTAGCTAAGAAAATCCCAATACTACTAGCCCTTTCGGCAACAGTACGCTGAGCACGGACTGAGGTCTCACCCGAAGTAGTATGGGAGGGTGCTAGAACCAAGTTTCTACACCCTGGGGATGTCTGATGGGCTTCTGGAGGTCAGTGGTTTGACCTTGCACATACGTCGCTATGCGCACTTGTTATTCCTTCGCAACCTATGTTGTTATTTCCGTGCAGCCCTACTCGGGGCGCGACCCGTATAATACCCAAGTTCTGTGCTAATTACCTAATTACTTAACTTGTGTGTGTAAGATTAATGGTTATTACAGCATATTCAGCAATCATATCAGTGCACGTGATACATAAACCAATATAAACATAAAGAAGGCTGTTGAGCTATAAAAAGGGTCTTTTTAACCTCTATTTACCTTCACATTAATTATCAATCCAGGTACGATTTTTATCTCAAGAGTGTACTCAACCTGAGGCAATCACTTGTTCAAGAGTAATGTTTGTAGTATAGTTCTTACAAAAGTAACTGAATGCTAGAAACAAACTCTAATTGTAATGGCAATAAACTTAAATACTTTGTAACTAAATCATTCACTCAAGAAACTACAGCAATCATCAGTTGAGGATGCAGGTAATGATAACTCTTTCCCCTATAAACTGATGTAAATGTAAATCAATTATGGACAAGACCTCCAATCTAAGAACTTAGATAGCAGTGGTCAATGTTCTTTACAGTTGTGGATCTTTCTATTCACACCAAAGCAAATGCTAGAAATGAAAATTCAATTTGCAGAAAAGGAATAGCAACTAATCTATTGAAAATATCGAACAACAAAGATTAATCTACAGAACTAATTTAAGCAGCAATCTTAACTGAAAGGAATTGAACAACGATCTGAACTAATAAAGGAATTGAACAACAATCTAAGAAAGGGACAACAACTAAAATAGAAATTGAATAGCAAACTTAATTAAGTGCAAACACATAGCGACTATAGAATCAGTAATCTTATTCTAGCATGCAGGACATTAACCACAGATATAAGGGAACGGCAATTGCAATTATATTTGAACAACAGTTAAATGAAAAACAATCACAATTGTAAGTGAACCGTAGTTAAATGAACAACAATATCAATCTGTAGACGAACAGTAATATCAATCTGTAAATGAAAAACAATATCAATCTATAAATGAACAACAATATCCAAATTAGACAGTGCGATATTATTTCAGAATGAATAGCATAACATTTTCAGTTGCAAATAATAATCTTGCTATTTCAATTACGAATTTGATATAACAGAGCAAGTCAATGAAATGTTCAGGAACAGAAGATTATTGAATAAAGCGAATTTAAAGGAATGCAAAGGAAATCAAACCACACACGACTGTAATCGGAAAATAATGATACAAGAAGCAAGTGATCCACTAGGGTCAGGCCCTTAGCGACCAAGGAAGCACTATTGCGGTTACTCCAAGATCAAATAATGGAACAACAACTGAGTTATGTATTAATCATAGAGGCAGAGTTACAACTATCGCTCTTCAAAGAGAGTCGATGATCAAAGTTTAGAATACAACAGTAAATCCTACAAATCAACAATAATATCCCCCCCTTGGGCTACCAGCACTGTCCCTTTTTACAATAGCCAGACGGAAGTACCAAGAGTACTGATAAGCCTTGAAACAGTGATCCCTCAAGATCAAAGGATCCTGGGGGATTCTCTACATCTTTGATCTTCAGTTATCGTTTTGTCCTCTTCTGTTGGTACCACATTTCTTCTTCCTTTTCCTAGGTAATGTGCTCTGATATTGATCTCCTCGTCTGGATACGACTTCCTATCAAAGGGATAGCAATTGTTTCTGCTTTGTCTTTTCCTCCATAATAGTGATTTTTCATTTTCTTCACTTTCTGCATAGAAAAAGACAATAATTAGTCATTTTACATCAATCACAAATCCCCTTAGTTTTATCATAATCCTTTAACATATTACCATCTTAGAATGTAAAGAAGTTATGATTTAAAGGAAAAGATAAAGAAATAAATGGTAAATACATACCTCTTCCAATGCTCAACACACCCCCCTGCTTACCCTTTTTCATGCCCTCATGAAAACATTGTAATTGACATGCAAGGCAGTTAGGGAATAGGCTAGAGAAGGATTTTCATGCAATGGTATAAAGCCATGATTTCTAGCTAAAACTTCAAAAATATGCCCTGTCCGGCCTTCAAGAAATTCATATAGAGCCTTATACCCTGGTGTAGGATACCAGATGATTGGACTTCGAAACCTACAGCCTAACCAATACGAGCCTTCTCTCAATATGAAGTTACCATAGGTAGCCAGGCGATCAATAGCTAGCTTAAAATTTTCGTAACTAAATGGCTCTCTATCCTGAACATTCTAATTGGCAGTCTTGTATCGGAGTTTAGTTGCTTCTATGTCAAGGTGTTTGATGGCTAGGAAGTATTCTACCCCTTGCTAGACAACTACTTTGTGAATGGGTCCCAATGTATGGATCACACCCTTCTTTCTCATTAAGTTTCTATGCTTATTCCACAGTTGCAATGGGTTTCTAGGTTAACCCCTTACCCACAGATCTAACCCGTTCTTCTGTATCTGAAAGGTATTATGGGCTTTAAGCCATTTTATTTGGTTAACAGTAAAAGAGATGAATGCCTAAAGTTGAATATCACCCACAAAAGGACTAGGGTTCTTTTCTGTTTCACTGCCAACACAAGATTATGCAAATAAAACTCACATAGAAATCACTAGACTTTCACCCCATAACGTTTACAACAATTTATAAAATCATCAATAGTTTTTAACTCTATAGGTACCCCTGCCTTGACAACCTTAATTTTAATTGTAAGTACCTTTCCATCAAAAACAAAGCATAATTTTTGGCAGGTGCCCTACAAGCTAGAACATCAGTATATAGAGAACATAGGGTATCCATTTGACTCATAACTGTGTCTAGTCTATTGGTTACCTTTTTAAATTTTTCCTCTGCTCTCTGACATCTATCGAAGGCCTCGCTCTTGGATGCATTGATGTTCTTTACTTGCTGCTGTAATTTCTGATATTTCTCCTGAGACACAGTTTCCTCTGAGAGCTTCTCTATTGTTTGTTGGGCCTGTGCCAAATCCTTTTGAAGTTTCACTATCCTCGAATCATTGTCCATCATAACATTTTTGGGCTAGAGATCTACCTAGTGTTATAGACATATTTGGGCACATCAACCCAAAATTTATATGTCGATAAACTAGGGCTCATCAACCCCTAAAAGAGTTGTTTCATACCCTAAAAGAGCTTAGTCATCTAATTACATCATTCTCCAAAAGTTACACCTAAGAAACCATCCAGAATTGGCCTAAACTGAACAACATTGACTGCTACACTGGCCAGGTGCGATGCATACTGATTAGGCCTTCTATAGGGTGCGATGGGTGAGGATGGACAAATGTCTGGGACAGTTTATTAAGTGGATGCTCATAGAATCTTCTAGAAACTTCCCCTCTGCCACTTGCCTCTCTTAATTCACTCAAGGATGAGTAAGGGATTTAAACTTCAGTTATCTCTTCTCTTGTGGAACCAAATGTAACAAGTTGAATGACACTAAAAACCCCAGAGATGACTCACACCCTTGCACACATCTATAAATGGATCCCTCATCTAAGAGATCCGGAGGCTGGAATGTTGTGAATTGCAAGGAAGTGCTAATATTTTGTAATTGAGGAAAGAGCATTGTATTGTTGGTGTGATCTTGCTATTTCATGAGGTGAAGAGGGCTTGATGCTGGGAGGATGATGCTGGATCAGACTACTGGGTTGTAATTCTTCCTTCTATTTAATAAATTTCTTCAATTTTTCTTCCATATGATTGTGCAATTGTGAATGTTATCATTTGTGAATGTTATTATATGTTCATTATATATCTGATTCTGTAATGTGTATGTTGTAATAGATCAAGATGCTTTGACGGTTCTTTGTTACTATGTTTCTACAAGTACTCTCCAAGCGGGCTAAGTACGGGGAGGGGTTGCAAGCTCTGTTAAAGGGGAGAGAGATCAAGCAAAGGATTAAGCAGAAGTTCCAAGTTGGTCCCATTATCTTTCTCTTATCCATTACACATAGAAGAAATCATTGAATTGCTTTAAACTATTGTTTCTAGGGTAGCTGCCAAACTTAGAGTGCTAGTCACTCGAAAAGACACTAGTTTTCCCAGAAAGAAATTGACAACTCCGCTGGGGAATGATTAGATGTTTGTTTGTTGTTATTGTTTATTTTATAAACTATAGACAGAGCCTAAAGTCATCCAGGTAGCCTTCGAACTACTCTTGCTCTGTAATTGCATAGTAGATGAATGTTGCTTCAGTCAATCTCTGGTTTAGTTTATGAATTGAACATTTGACTTACAAGCATTCTAGATGCCCTTTTGGTAGCTCAGTAACCTCTCAAGACATTCCTATGTACTTTGCTCTTTACTGTCCATCATAGCGCAACTTAACTCACTGAAAACACCTGCACATCTAAGCCAAAACACACTTCAGTTGCGCTCCCTAGCCCATCGCACTATCTGTCACTGTAAACCAGTATGCATCGCACCTCCCAAGTGTGTAAAGTGTGATACATCCCCGTTTCTGTGAAGCCCAGGTGCGATGACTGATTGAACCTATTTCCATTCTAGAAATTGGGGGTTTTTGTCCTTGTTTTCAGTTTTGTTTAGTTGTTTTGCTGCTTATGAATAGTGCCTCCTTACTGAAGCCTGCTTGCATCACATAGATTAGCCTCCATTGATTAGGATTAGTGAATGTTTTTTTTTTGTTCATCATTTACAATCCTTTGTCGAAAAGTTGTTTAAATCGATTTTTCGCTTTGATGCAAAAAATGTCATAACTGTCATTTTGTGTCGAAAAGAGAAGTGTCGTGTATTCCTCCTTCCTTGAATATTCAATTGAACTTTTTGTCATGTATTTGGTTTGATTTGTTGATACTTGAAGTGACGAAAGCATTGTTTTTATTCAAAATTGAAAAGTGTCGTTTAGTCTTCCTTTCTCTTTGAAGAATAAATTGTCAAAATGTCACTTTGAAAGAAATATTTCAGATCTTTGTTGCATTTAGTTTTCCTTTTTGGCATTTTTCACATTAAGGAGAATGAAAACAAATACATGCATTTTCATTTTGAATTTTTATTTTGTGTGCAAGAAATGATTTAGGAAAATTCACTAGTGTGTGTTTTTTGCTCTTTGTTTGAAAGAATTGTAATCTGCTTTCCCTAGTAGCTAAGATTTTCATTGATCAAAATAAACAAATATTGTTTATCATTGTAGATTGCATTTTAGGAATTTCAAATCATCATCATGCAGTGAACCATTGGCCTCCAGTATGGTTGTTTTCAACCTCTGTGGTTCAAAATGTCGTGATTCTCCACAATCGAATCAACCTCCAGTTGATAATGAAGTTGTCCTTTCGTCTTCTTCTTTGTTTGTTTCTCCCTCCCCTTCTTCCTCTTCACTTGGTGAAAGTAGTGATACTAATAACCAGGTGGCTGAGAAGAAGAAGAAAGGGAAGGAGAAGAAGAAAAAGGCAATTAAGCAAGGGGGCAACCAAGCAACCATTGCTTTGAATGCGTTGTCTGGTGAAAATCCACACATTATACTTTCCAAAGCCAAATTTCCATATGTACTTTGTGCAGGTGACCATTTTTCTCGAGACTATCCTTGCCTTCCTCATATTTTGAGAGAATGGTCTCCCTGTTTGCACCATCCTGTGTCATCAACTTCTGGAGATCATGATGATAACACACCTCCAACTAGTGATAGTGAAGTTCATGGACAGACGAGAAAGGTTAGGTTTCCTGTAAGTTATGTGAAGGGAACCATACCCTTCACCTTTGTCCTTTTTTGGATGAAGCCAAAAAAGTGTTGGATAACCATCCTGCTTCACTGCAACGACTTCCATCTGGCTACAGGAAACTCTCCAAGAAGTCCTTTACTAGTTGAAAAACTGACTGACTCTGAAAGTGAATCTTATGAGTCTATACCCGACCAAAGTCAACAGGTCAAGGTGACAGTTGACCCAAGTTCACCTTCAGATAATTGTACCCTTCCAGAAGAGAGTGAGAATGATATCGTTCAAATTATTTTTGTTACTTCAAATACCGATGAACTTGGGGGAAATTCGCCTATTCCATCTAGACAAGAGGAAAACCCTCCAGCTCTCGTAGCTCAAAGGGTTGATTCTCCCGTTTTTTTGGTACCACCTCCAAGTAGTCTAGTCACTTCCTCTGATTGGAATCAACTAGCAAGATACCACCTTCCTTATTGTGTACCTTTCCGGATCATAGTACAAATTCGTAAAATGATCGTGTCTGGCACTATTATAGATGAAGGGGCATCAGTGAGTATCCTTTCCTCAACTACTTGGAAAGTACTTGGTTCGCCATCGCTTATGCTTGTTACAGAAAATATATTAGGCTTTAACAAAGGAACCAGTCGACCGTTAGGGATCCTTCCTAAGTTACCGATCACTTTGAGAAGGAAAACAGTTCACCTGAATGTGATGATAGTCCTAGGACCGTTAGATTACAATTTACTTCTTGGGCGTGACTATGTTTATAACATGTAAGCTATTGTTTCAACACTCTTCCAAGTGATGCATTTCCCGCATGAAGGCAAAATTGGCACCATTGACCAGCTTTCATTTCTCGGTTCAAGCATAGCTCCAAGTCAATCATCATCCCTAAATGGTCCTTTTACATCAAAAGTATCTCTTGAACCTTCATTCCATCCACCTAATTTCCATGAGTAGTCTAGTGAATGTAATGAAGCTTAGCGGGCATGCACCCTTTTTTATTCTACAAACGAACCCAGCTGAAAAGATAAGTTTCCCAGTAGGTTATGTGATTGGTCTGACACACCATTCACCTTTGTCTATTTTGTTGATGAATCCAAGGAAGTGTTTTGTCTTCTGGATGAAACCATCCTACCTAACCTAAATAAGTTTCCATATGGCTACTGGAGACTCTCCTTTTCATCACGTTGGGGGCATGCAAACTTTCATTTCCTTTTTCAATTTCATTTTTATTTTTAGTTTTGTCATTTCTAGCTTTTTAGTTTTGTCATTTCTAGCTTGTGTAAAAATGAAACTAAAACCGAGCATAGTTCCCCCATGGTTCAAACTCATTAAAAAATGAACCCACCTTCAGGTAATTAACCTTTGTGATTGCCATACTATTAGCCTTTTGAGCCTTGGTCATGTACCTCTCATCACCTCCATTCTTTTGGCCAATCATACGCTTCCACTTGGTTGTTTACCCCTTTTTAAGGAACAGTTGTGACGAGTGGTCTTATTAGCTAGCCTCTTCATAGAAATCACCATGTTTTGAGAAGTTCCAAGCTTACCTGGAACCAGTTGCTACCCTAGACACCACTCGTTCCTCAAAGCCGAGTCTCCTTTAAACCTTTTTCAGACTCGTTAAATATGAAAAGATTGTCGAGCAACTGGCCTTTCCAGCTCATTAAAGTGCTTGGAAATGCCATCCCTCCTGTATGATTTTAATATTTTTCATACTTGAGGGATTATCTCATGAAAAAGTTCGAGCGCTTGTCTTTTTCAGCTCGTTAAAGTGATCAGAAAAGTCATCCCTCTTGTATTATTTTAATATTTTTTGGACCTAAGGGATTATTTTATGAAAAAGAACTTTTAGAGTTTCTTTTTCATCCCTTTTCAAACTCTCTAGACATGAAAAGGACTAAGTTATCCTTGTCATTAAACTCGTTAAAACAATAGTGACAAACTTGTCCATTCTAGACAAGATGGATTTTCACTGTCGCTAGACTCGTTAAAACATAATGATAGGTTTGCCCGAAGGGAAAATTATAGAACAAGTATATGTTATCCTCCTCAAGCTTGAAAAAAATAAAGAGGTATTGGTCAGCAATGACTAGGGAAAAAGGGAAGAAAACTTGAAGAATTTATGGTAGCAGGTCGCTCTTGAACATGAAACTTTCACTTCATCACCATGATTGAGTTGGGTTGGATTATTCCGTTCATCAGTCATCTCACCATTGGTCTTTCATACCATCCATCTTTTTGGGTTAACGCTACCAATTCATCTCAGTGTCGCTGACATGTTCAAGAGAAGTCATTCAGTCGAGAAACCGCCACCCAGTTAATGTCTCATCCACTATAATACCTTCAACCTTCATTTTTCATGACTGCCATTCTTGAACCTTGTGTCGTCAGATCGTTTTCACCTCCAGAATATCATTTACTTCGTTTCGTGTCGTAGATGTGGGATACGTTAAGGCCCTCCTACGACAAGTCACTTCTTGTCGACATCAGCTCATTATCCAAGAAATTGACTTGGAAACAACCCTTTCAATGCTTTGAAGCTTGCATGCCTCAATGGCAAGTTTCTCACTTCCAGTGATAGGTTGACATCAATGGCCTTCAACCGGAAGACTTTGAGTGGTGTTCGACATCGAATCATATATTCACACCATGTGAATTGTATTGTAGTACCTTGAGGGTCATTATCATTATCAGTGATTCCTCTAGCGTCTGTTAACAGCTCATATTATTGGCTGGTAATCAGGCGATGTCTTTCCATGTTCGACTTTAGAACATCTCTTCACATGGATTGACTTGTACATCGGGCAAAGATGGAATGAGTTTGAAGACCTTGGATCTAGTTTCATCCATCCAGGCTGCGATATATTCAGGGATATAAAAACATCAAATGTAAAAAGACGTTGCACAGATGGTCATCCAAACCAAGGATGATGACTCTACATCTGAAGAACATCAGTCTGCATCTGCCGACGACTATCCGATCTATGTACATGAAATGAATTTATAAAGCTGAGTATGGGAATTCCTGCCTCAGCTAGATCATGAAAATTATATTATGATGATGTATTGTATTGTATCTTATACAGGTCACCTTCTAGTTCGAAACCTCGGATCCTCATGATAAAGAATTTCACCTGACATCAAGATTTATGACTTCATGCTTTAGGGGGAAACTGTTATAGACATATTTGGGCACATCAACCCCAAATTTATATGTTGATAAAGTAGGGCTCATCAACCCATAAAAGATTTGTTTCATACCCTAAAAGAGCTTAGTCATATGATTACATCATTCCCCAAAAGTTCCACTGCAAAACCATCAAGAATTGGCCTAAACTGAACCATACTGACTGCTACACTAGCCAGGTGTGATGCATACTGATTAGGCCTTCTATAGGGTGCGATGGGTGAGGATGGACAAATTTCTGGGACAGTTTGCTAATTGGATGCTCATAGAATCTTCTAGAAACTTCCCCTCTACCACTTGCCTCTCTAAATTCGCCCAAGGATGAGTAAGGGATCTAAACTTCAGTTATCTATTCTCTTGTGGAACCAAATGTAACAAGTGGAATGACACTAATCAAAACCCCAGAGATGACTCACACACTTGCACACATCTATAAATGGATCCCTCATCTAAGAGATCCAGAGGCTGGAATGTTGTGAATTGCAAGGAAGTGCTGATAGTTTGTAATTGAGGAAAGAGAATTGTATTGTTGGTTTGATCTTGCTATTTCATGAGGTGAAGAGGCCTTGATGCTGAGAGGATGGTGCTAGATTAGACAACTGGGTTGTAATTCTCCCTTCTATTTAATAAAGTTCTTCAAGTTTTCTTCCATATGATTGTGCAATTGTGAATTTTATCATTTCTAAATGCTATTATATGTTCATTATATATCTGATTTTGTAATGTGTATGTTGTAATAGATCAAGATTCTTTGACAGTTATTTGTTACAGTGTTTCTAAAGGTACTCTCCAAGCGGGATAAGTACGGGGAGGAGTTGCAAGCTCTATCAAAGGGGAGAGAGATCAAGCAAAGGATTAAGCGGAAGTTCCAAGTTGTTCCCATTATCTTTCTCTTATCCATTACACATAGAAGAAATCGTTGAATTTCTTTAAACTGTTGTTTCTAGGGTAGCTGCCAAACCTAGAGGGCTAGTTGCTCAAAAGGACACTAGTTTTCCCAAAAACACCTGGATCTCCTCCTATGGTCTGTGTTTCCTTCCCATGAAATTTTCGATCAGTCATGATGCTAGAGGACAATGCCTCTGTCTAGATGTCCTTGTTACAGACTGGTGTGTCTTCTGTTTGGGTCTCTGCATTTATAATAGCCACATGTTGTTCCTTGCGGTCTTGAATAATAATGGGCTTGACTTGAGTCCTTCTGGTCTTCACTTTATGGGGTTTCGCCTGGGTGGCCACATGCTTTGCTCCAGGGGTTCTTTCTGAGATCTTCCCCATTTTTAGGACCCTTATTTGTTGTCTGAGTTGTTTAATTACATTTAGCAGTCTCTGTTGTTCCTTTCGCAACTTTTTTATTTCATTTATTTTCTTCGAAGGAACAATTGTTTCTTTTCTTGGGCCTGAGCTTTGTTATTCAGGGATTGTACCCTCTCCCTAGCTTATTTCCATGTTTTCTTCTGGAATACTTCTTTAGTGTTCTCATCCTCCTGATTAGGTTTTTCGAGGGACGGAACCTTGGTTTGATCTAATATTTCCCTAGTGATTTCTACTTCAACTTTTTCTTCGTCATTCATTTCTTCAGAAACACTCTTATTGTGAGCAGAGTGTTCTTGAGATTGTCCTTCTTCTTCCTCCTCATCACTCATCTCCCTAGATGCAATCTTACTATGAGCAGAGTGTTCCTATGATTTTCCTGCCTCGATATCGGGATTGAGTGGGCTGTGGGGCTGGACATACTCACCCATATTGGCCAAAATTTGGGCCAATTCATCTTCTTGCTGAGGGTTTTTTAATGGGCTTTCACTGGGTGGTTTTGCTTCCTCCCCTTCTTCCTGGCTAGAGTGCTCAGTTTCCTCTTCTTCATTTTCTTCTAATTCTTCCTCTTCATTTTCCCTACCTTCAAGTTGTGGGGCTCACTCATCCTCTGAGTCATATATCTCTAATGGTTGGCTACTGTTTTCTTGGGGATTTCCCAACATCCCTTTGCTTCTCCCCAATCTGACGAATTGTCTTCGTTTCTGTGGTTTAATTGATGTGCTAGCAGTGATTTTTTGTTTTGGGGCTGGCAAGGCCAATACCCCATCTATTGAGGAAACCAATTCTTCCCAACTACTCTGTTGTTGGGTGAGACTGTAACTGAATATTAGCCGAATTAAACCATGATGACTTACTACTAATTCTACATGACGAGATTTTCTTATACTTCGGGCAGAATCATGCAACAAAAAATTTAAGTATGCGGGCAACTTCACAACACATTTTTATTTTAACACAGCTAACTGTTTGAGGAGTGGTCTTACCACGTCTTTTCTACCATCGCAAGTGATGTAGCTTTGGACAATTCTGGCCAATTCTACCCAAGTTTCTCCCAAGGTTGCAGACAGGACTCCTTTTCCTTTGACAGTAAGGCTCTATCCTTCATCCCGGAAGATGGTTATAGCGTCTTGAAATCTCATTTTTTTTAGGGTCCATACTAATCCAACAGCTGGCAGTCCCGAAACTTCAGCAATTATCGCATCTGTTATATTTATTTGCCTCCCCCTTACCATGGAATGATCTTCCTGCAAATTCTACATAAATTCAATGGCCACCATCTCATTATACTATTATATTCGGTTAAGGTATAAAATCCATCCTGCTCTTGCTAAAATTTCGCATGCAGCGTTGGAGACCATTAACACCTGCGGTTCATTGTGTATTGATCTGCCTCCCATTTTGTTCAAGCTTAGCACACTGTTAATTTTTAGTGCAAAAACATAGAGATGATGATGGAACAGCAAGTTGTTCAAGCTTTAGATCACTATTAATTTTTACAAAGAAAAAACACAGAAATGATGATGGAACAGCAAGCTATGCATATTGGGAAATATGAATACCGTTAAACTTTCTATTCCCGAGTTTTGATGGAGTCATAGTACCTCCTAATAAGGAGTTGAAACATATGCCAGTGTATTATGGAGATCACCTGCGCCCCCCTGAAATATGATAGGTCGTCCTCGGCCGGAAAATAAAGGAGCAACATGCTAGACTGCAGTCATACAAGAAAATAAAGGAACAACGTATAGATCCATGACATGTTTACAAAAATCAGCGGATTACTAAAATTGAGGATTATGATGGAAATCATGAATAAATATGGAAATGTCGTGATATGATGTGAAAAATAGAGGATAGGACAGCTTGATGTAAGTAAAATTTCTTATGCAGTCATTATCCACTTTAACCATTATGATTGATTTATAAATTATTTTCATGTATAAAAGGTTCGAAAGGGTTATATAACATAATCTCATTTGAAATCAATATAACGATATAAGAAGAAGGGTATATAATGACTATTGGAGTATGCAAAATATGACTTCAATACCATCACCAGATCATTGTTTCCCACAGGTGTCCATAACCTTGACAGAGTTGCTTGTTTCACCCTTGGAACCATAATCCTTTGTGTATGCCTAGGAAAGTGATGTGCGATGTCAGAATGGAGACCATTGTGCTAGCTTGGTAACCAAATGAATCACAATGTCATTCACCGGGAAGGAGTGAAAGGTGAGCAAGCCGGCTCGTGATGAGACCTCCTGTTCCAAGGAATTTTTTATTCTTTTGCTGATATGCCTCTTGGATCATCTCCCTGGTGTGGTGGCCATGGTGGGGATGCCACTTCACTTGCTTCCTTATGATCATGGTAGGTTGGCTCTTGATGAGGCCCCATATCCTTCATCTGACAAATCATATTAGTAATCATATAGACATATATTTTTTCTTTTTTCTTTTCTTTTATATAACACTTTCCTATTTATATACAGAGGATGGCTCAACACTCCTTAAGAGTAGGGATGGTGGAAGAAGTCTGAACATCTCAATAGAGGAAATTATGCCCTTATTCTTACTCAATAATAATGATTAAAGGGAATTATGAAGATTTAGAAAGAACCAACATGATAAAAATAATCAATCAAATTGGTTTTAGTGAAAATAAAGAGAGCAAAGTGATATAAATAGTTGTGTCCTTTCCTCTTTTCTCTTATCAATTCGAAGCAATTTATCTAGAGATAATTATTTTTCTTTGGTTTTCTGATTTCAGTATCCTCTATTTTTTGTATTCTTGCATAAATGTATAGTTGTGCCTTAAATGAACCATCATTCACAAAAATACTCTAAATGATGAAACACACATACACACAAAAAACAAAAAAAATGCACTCAAAAAGTGTTGTTCCTTAGATAGAACAGTTGATGTTCTTTAAGAGGGACAAAAAAAGATCATCTGCATGCAAAAACCATGGTTCATGTAAGAGGAACAAGCAAAAGAAAAAAAATACTTGAAAATGTTGTTCCTTAAGAGGAACAACAAATAAAGCAAGCGCGAAATAAAATACCACTCCTTTAGCAGAACAGCCTAAGATCATCTGAAATTGAAACTACTATTCCTTCGGAAGCGACGGAAGAAAGGAAAAAAAATGCAAAGGAGGGCTCTTCCTTTAAAAGGAACAACAAAACAATCTAGCGGAAGTGTTGTTCCTTCAAAAATGAACGGCAAAAAATGTGGAAATGTTGTTCCTTTGGAAAGGAACAGCAAAATTTGAAAGTGATGTTCCTTCATAAAGGAACATCAAAAAACGAAGGTGTTGTTCCTTTGGAAGGGAATGACAAAAATGCGGAGATGCTATTCCCTCGGAAAGGAACAACAAAAAACGAAAGTGTTGTTCCTTCGGAAAGGAACAGCAAAAAAATGAAAGTGTTGTTCCTTCGGAAAGGAAAAACAAAAAGGAAGAAATGTTGTTCCTTTGGAAAGGAACAACAAAATGCAAAAGTGTTGTTCCTTCAGAAAGGAACAACAAAATGGTAGAAATGATGTTCCTTCAGAAAGGAACAACAAAATGCAAAAGTGTTGTTCCTTCGAAAAGGGACAGCAAAAAGGTGGAAATGCTATTCCTTCGGAAAGGAACAAAAAAATGCAAAAGTGTTGTTCCTTCGAAAATGAATAGAAAAAAAACGGAAATGTTGTTCCTTCAGAAAGGAACAGCAAAATGCAAAAAAATGCAAAAATGCAAAAATTTGTACAAAAAGTAATTTATACAAGAAAAAAAGAAAAAGTTATATACAAAATTTAAGAACAATGAAATTACTTAGTGAACCAATACCGAGGAAGAAATATTTTCCTCAGCAAGAATCTGCATACCTGAATCTTCCCGGAGCTGCTGGTAGAAGGATTCCTGAGTAAGCGGTTTATGGTATAGTCACACTCGATGGCCATTTACTTTAAAGGTATGTCCAGATCCGTCAATAGTAGTGAAAGTAATGGTGCCATTGTCATGCACTTTTTGGATTTCATATAGTCCAAGCCATCGAGTCTGAAGTTTTCCTCGAAAATCCTTAAATCTGGAGTCATATAGGAGTGCCTTGTCTCCTTCATGGAAGATTTTTTTTTTATCAGGGCATCATGCCATTTCTCTCTCTACTGTTGGATTAATTCAGTGTGTTGAAGAGCCGAGAGCCTAATTTCATTTAGCTGGTTAATTTGTTGTAATCTAGTAGTTTGGGCCTCATTTAAATTCAGAACGACCTCCTGTGTTGTTCTTAACATTTGTATTTCGAACTTTATTGGAAAGATGGGTTCCTTTCCAAATACTAGCTGATATGGTGAATAACTGGTGGTGTTTATCCATGTTGTTTGATATGCCCACAAGGCTTTTGGCAATCTTGAAGCCCAATCACGCCCGTTTGATGCAATGGTTTTTGTCAATATTGCCTCTATCACTTTATTCATGCTCTCTACTTGGACATTTGCCTATGGGTGATATGGAGTGGTAATTTTGTGCTGAATGTGATAATTTCTTAATGTTGCAGCAATTTTATTACCTACAAACAGTGGTCCTCCATCCGTGATTATGTCCCTTGGGAGGCCATATTGTACAAATATTTGAAACAGGAAATGAATCACAGAGTCCTTTGTAGCTCTTGGAAGTGCCTCTGCTTCAACCCGTTTGGTAACATATTTTGTTGCTACTAGAATATATGTTTTCTGATTTGATGATGGGTTGATCAGACCAGCAAAATCGAGTGCCCAACGCTCAAATGGTTCGATTACTAACTGTGGGTTTAAAGGCATCTCATCGGACTGTCCAAGGCATCCTGCTCTTTGGTAACGGTCATAGGCTTGAACAAATTTCTTAGCATCTTTAAAGATTGTGGGCCAGTAATAACCTGTTTGTAAAACCTTGTGACCAGTCCTTCAATCTGCGAAATGTCCGCCACATGGTCCGTCATGACAAGCTTTCAAAATGTCAAATATTTCGTCTTCACGGACACATCTTGTGATGTGCATTTCTGCCCCTATATGAAATAGGTAGCCCCCAATCCAAGAAAATCAGGTACTATGCTGCACAATCTGTTTTCATTCATTGGGGGTCAGATGCTTTGGTAATTTTCCTACTGCTAAATAATTTGCAGCATCAGCATACCAGGGTTCCTTGAGAGTAACAACAAATAAATGTTCATCTGGGAATTGATCTTCAACTATTGTTGCATCCACTGGCTTTGGCATCCGTGAGAGAAAGTCAGCTATAGTATTCTCTTTCCCAAGTTGATCTTTTATTGTGATGTCATATTCCTGAAATAAGATCAACCATCTGGTTACTCTACCATTTGTAATAGGTTTGTTTGCTAAATATTTTATGACAGAGTGATCTGTATATAAAACAACAGGATATCCAGTGATATAATGCCTAAATTTATTTACAGCATGTATTACAGCTAAAAACTCTTTTTCAGTAACAGTATAGTTTATTTAGCTTAGTAGGAGACAAATTCTTACTAATATAATAAATTGCATATGATTTTTTGTCTTCTTCCCACCCAAGGACTACTCTGTTACACTAAAAAATGTCACCATGACTATTTGCAGTTAGTATGGCTCCATCCACTATCATACTATCCTCCTTGGCAAGTCTCATGCCTCTGCTCTTCATGTCAAACTTCAAGAAAGAGAGAAAAGTCATTAAAAGTCAATTATCTCTGGTATGCAGTTTCTCTTAGCCTTACCTGCGTGTACGCAACCCAAGTTCATAATACCTGCGTACTTGTAGGCTTTGTATGTAAAGCAATGGGTGCGTACTCCTGTAAAGGTCAAAAGGCGCAAGTTTCACTCCAAAAAAGTTACTTGTGGTCATTTCTAGAGTCTTCTAGAAGCTTGTTTGACGTGTATGAAGCGCCTCCAGATGGTTCATGTATCCCTACCAAAGAGGAACTTATCCCATCAAGAGGGGAGCTATCCCATCCAAAGAGGGGCTTATCCCATTGATGGTGGACCTAAATAACTTCCTCTAGAGCACTATAAATACAGGCATTGGGCCAAAAGGAGGGGAGGTTGAAAGCTGAATATTCCTAAGGGTAGATGCTGCTGGAATTAGGACTTCCTTGTAGAAGCTTGTGAGGAGAGATTACCATCTTTGCTTGTTCTATTTGGAAGTGGGTGAGCTGATCAGAGTAAAGGAAAACTCTTGTGGACCCTTGGAGGGACTTGCGCAACACCAAGGCTCAGGTTGTAATGGTTCCTTTTGTTACCTTTTAATACAAATTAGTCCATTCTTCTCAACAATTTGTTATTTATGAGTTGTTTCATATACTCCTTGGTCTATATGTTAAATATGTTTTATTTTATGTGATATTCAGGTGCTATTTAATCGTTTGATTGTTAGTGAATGCAGGTTTCGAAGGGAAGGAGGAGCTCATCCGGATCAACGAAGCTGGACTACTACAACAGCGTTGGGTTACAGGTAGGATCTAAACACTTGATTTCTCATATTGTAGAAGCATATTTAGAGAAGGATTGCTCTTATTTGTCTTGTTTGTCACTAGAAAGTCTTAGGCTTCTAGGGAGGTCGGTTGTGTCCGCACTAACAACCCATTCCGTGTGACAAATTGGCGACTCCACTGGGGACTCCATGAATGTGTTTGAGTTCTTTTTAATTTGATATTTTGGTCTGAGAAAACTCGTTTGTTTTCTGATTTTTGGCTGTTTAGCTGTGTATTTGGGTGGGTTAGTTTAGAGTCAATTTAGATTTTTATTTTTCTTAGCTTTGCCAGCAGTACGCAGTCTCTGAGTTTGACACAGTACGTACTTGTACGCACTGCGTCTTTGTGCACTGGGCGTACCCGCGCCTGTGTCAACAGATCACCTGCGTACCCCTGTCAAATTTGAGAAAATTTCGTTTTTCCTCTTTTTGCTCTTTAGATTTTGTTTTTAAATTGTTTTTACTGCCCAGATCCATTTTTTACTGTCAGAGATCTTCACCTGAACTTGTCCCGTTAGTGTCGAGGGTTTTGGTGGAATTCATAGGGATTTTGCCTTAGGGTTTGATTTTTTAACCGGTCCTATAGTGACTCTGGCATTAGAGGTTGTCAAACTTTGGATCTCCTTGGTTTTGGTCAGTCCTCTTAGGAGTCGGGCCTGTCATAGAAGTCACCATTGTGAGAGACCTACCTTTGTGTCTTCTCTTCGCGAATCTCAAAAAGTTTGTTTGTTAAAACCTTGAATTTCATTCTTGAGAAAAAGGAACAAAAAGATTTCGATTTTGTTTTTTGATTAGTTTATGGTTCTGCATGAACTGATCCTTAGTTGCATTTTGACTGAGTAAAACATCCGGGAATTATCCTTGTAGGCTTTTGTCCTCATTATTTTTTTCTTTTAGGTAAATCTCCTTTTAATTTGCTTTTGAGTGAATTTGATTTGATTGTTTTAGATTTGTTAAATTTCATTTGATAAATAGTTTTTATATGCTTTATTAATATAGAAAAAAAAAAAAAAAAAAAAAAATCTTTTGGAAAAAGTTTGCTTTGGTAGCATTTGTAGACTTTTGGGAGAAAAAGGAAATTTCGTAGAGTAATTAGTGGTCATGAGTTGTATGTTTTTAAAAGATAAAGAAATTGTTTCTTTGATTGTCTTTGCCAAGAAAGTTGTTTTCTATAAAATTTGCATTTTCCAACTCTCTTAGTTAGGAGATTCATTGAAAAAGAAAAGTAGTGTAAATCATCTTAGGTGCATCTTTGTAGCGGTTGCAAGTCGAGTCTACACACCACTAGTTTCATCTCCACTACCTTTTGTCTTTAAGAAAAACCATAAAATTAACGCTTAAAGTAAAATCATCTTAGTAACTTTTATTTACTAGGGCTCTGAAACACCAATTTAGATCAGGCTAGTGTCTTGGAGTAGGAGAGTAATTAACTCTCCAAGACAACAAAACCAAACAAGTATCTTATCTTGTGATAGAATAAATCCAATTGTTTCATTTGTACTCTGGGAAAGCTCCTCTTAAAGGAGAAGCACGAGCTCGTGTCCGAACCAGTGAGGAGATCAATCCTCCCTCGTTGGGAACGACGCCAGACACGCACGTATTACAAACGGTAAACCTCGGATTAACCATTGTCGAGGAGCCAGGGGTCACTTGTCGGTAAACCTTGGATTATTGTCAAGGAGCCGGCAAGGGGATTGAGCTTGATACTCTGCCCTTGCATGCTGTCGGAGTGTAGACTGTTCCCCCAGGTGCATTTATTGCTGTTGGTAACCTTAGTGACCATTATCTTTAGGATTCTACCGAGGTGACGGTGGAGGGAAGATCCCACTGTACCTGGAGCAGACGTCGGCTAGACTCACTTGGATTTTCCGGGGGGTTCACTTCACTCGAGACGCTTAAAGTGGAGGAACTTGTGCCGGTCTATTCATTAAGCAGGTTGCCGGGGTAACTATTCCACCCGCCACTTCTGTACTGAATCCGGCGATGTTGGGTTTCATCTCCAACTAGCGTTTTTGGCCCGGAAGGCTACTGTTTGTGCTTGGTTTGACGCCCTAGATTCTTTAGGTGTGTGATTCAAATTTGTTTGGTTCTTTAGAGACTTTAGGTGGTTTGCTTTGAGATTTTACTTTGTTTGCGTGTGCAGTAGTTAAAAGTTTTTAACAGTGGCGGAATTACCGAGACAGTCCCGTCGACTTCGGGGCAAGTCTCCTGAGGTTGTTTCTGTGGCCGAATTGTTGAGGAAATCCTGTAGACTTCGGGGTGAGCCTCCTCAAGACGTCCCAAGTCATTACGAAGGTTTAAAGGTACTTGTTACTCCTAGTGGCAGTAAAGTAGGTTCACCCGAAGAAGGAGAATCGTCATTGGTAGTCCATCCAGATTACCAAGGTCTAGAAACAGGTTATAATCCTGAGGCAGTTGCAGTTTCTGAGCTTGCTGGTAGTTTTTCATCTACTAGTGATATAGGCGAAGAACCTGAAGTATCTGAACCTGTTACTCCAACTTCTAGTGCACCAGATTCACCTAGGGTAGAAAGAGTCATCACCAAAAATCTTCCTACTGGTTTGATAGCTATTGAAGAACTTGCTCCAGAGGAAGAATTAGGCGTATCTATCCTTGAAGATCAACCTACTATTGATCTAAGGGAGCGTGAATCTATCTTTTACAGTCCTCCTAGAAGTACTACTTGGTACCTTTCGTTAACCAATTATTTAGACAACTCAAGGATAGGTTTTTCTCCACCTCGTACTCCTTTTCCACCTGGAGGTATTTATACTCTTGTCAATATGTCTGGTCAGTCGTCCGTGTTCACTCAATCTCCTAAATCTTTCTTGCACGGCAGTCCTTCTGTTCCCGCCGGGTATCAGTCACTTTCTGGTACCTTTGCGGGGGCATCTCCTCAACCCATTGATCATGGGTTATTAGCTGGAAACAATGGTAATAAACCGTTGGGTGTAGGGGACATTTACATGATGTCAGGTTCAGTTCCTGTTTCTCAACCTCAAGGTGGCCAATTACCACCTGGGGGGCAGCCCCAACTAACGCCTGGGGGGCAACCTCAAGGTACACAAATTGTGTCTAGGGGGCAACCTCAAGGATAGTATGTACCCATAGTACAATACATGCCTCAAGGTCAACCCCAGCCTCAATATGTACCCCAAGGTCAACCTCAGTATCAATATTTACCTCAAGGGTATCAACCTCAAGGTCAAGGTCAACCCCAGTATCAGTATTTACCCCAAGGTTATCAACCTCAAGGTCAATACTCGAGTCAAGGTTATCAACCACCTCAAGGTCAGTCATATGTTCAAGCTATGGGAACTGTACCTTTCAGTTATCAATCCTATCCTTAATCCGGTTACGGATCTCAGTATCCTCAACCTATTATGGGTCAATACCCTAGAATGATAGTGTGGGATCCATCACAAGGTCAACAAGTGTTGCAGCCAAGTATACAGTTGTTACCTCAAACTGGACAACCCGTAGTTTCTGGTTCACCCCAGCAACCGCAACCTGTCCAGTCAAATGTTCAAACTTCTGTAACTTCGGTAGTTACTCAGTTGCCAATTGCACCTAGTACTCCATCTCAAACGATTGCTGCAACTACCACAACATCTACCGCACTTACTTCTGGAGTATCGACAGCTCCGGTTTCTACTGTCTCTGCAACCACTCCTCAGACATCTTTACCGTTGTCCGGATTTACGATTCAAACCACGGTCCAGATGCCTGTAGGGCAGCCTGGTTTAAGTACTGTTGTAACAAGTCAACCTCAATTTACCTATCAACAGTACCAGGGACAGTACCAATTCGGTCCTGCTGTCAAACAACCGGTTTACCAGTATCAACCGTATCTTGGGTACACTTATCAACAACCTCAACAACCCCAGTACGGTCCGGTTAATCCTGGTTTTCCAGGAGGATATAATATCCCGAATGCGATTCCTGTTCCAAGTTATCCTGGATATCCTCCTCCTGGGACTGGTCTTGTGACCCAGAGTTTTAGGGATCCTAATCGGCAATTACCGTTTATCGCAACTTTGGATTTACCTGACTTGACGCGCCTAACGAACGATCCAATACAATATCTTCCGTTCTGGCCGCCAATGCCAAATAAGTTGCCCAGTGATATACCCAAGTTCAAAGGTAAGTCTGGAGAGGATCCATCCAATCACGTGATGACTTACCACCTCTGGTGTGCTTCAAATTCTATCTCGGATGATTCGATCCGCTTACGTCTTTTCCAGCGTACGCTCATTGGTCTCGCGGCCAAGTGGTACATTGAGTTGCCACGGGCCTCTTTTTACAATTTCAACCAGTTAGCTACCTCGTTCCTAACTCATTTTCAGTTGCCGGTCAGATAGGATAACGACACGGAGCTATTAACTTCATTAAAACAGTCGACCTCCACTTATATTTTCGATCATATACATGAATGAAGACGTCGACGGCGATTAGTGAAATTTTTTATCCCGGACCAAATCTTAGCTGAATAGTTTGTAAAATCATTATTACCGAAGATTACTGAATATGTAGCTAAGGCCGTAGTAGTTACTGAGGAGCAAGTCATTGCTCAAGCCCAGTACCTTGACTTAGTTTATACTCAGTTGGGTACGTTGCACGAGAAGATCCCAGATCTTCCTAAATCGAATCAAATTGTTGCTGCTCCTTCGGGGTCTCATGCTGCTGATGGCATGATTGGTACGGTGAATACTAAAAGTAAGAAGAAATCCTCAAAGAATTCTTCTCCAATAATAACCTTACCAGACTCTCCGACAGGAGAGTCTTCTCCTGAAATTACCGCCGACATTCACGTTGTAGAGTCATCTACGGCTAAATCAAAAAACGGTGGTAAGAAGAAAGGCAAGAAGAAGTACAAAGAAGACAAGGCTCCAAAGGAGAAAAAAGAGAAGTCAGAATCTAATGACGAAAAGCGCAAACCTCGCTATCCTTGTTTATTTTGTGAAGAAGATCATTTCACAAGAGATTGCCCTCATCGGGCGGAGGTTGTGAAAATCGTTAAAGGTTCCCCAACTCCTGCTGTTTTGAAAGATCCATTTCCAAAGCAGGAGAGTAAAATGATAGGTTCTTCCTCGAGTGCCAGTGAAGAACCCATATTGATGATGTCTCATGTACGGATTGCGACTCGATCACAAGATTATGGTAGTAAAAGTCCTGTTGATGGATTGAAAGAAGCAGAATCTTCTCGTTCTAATCCATCAACCTCAGCTCCCGGTTCCAATCCACTACAGATCGAGAAACCTAACCCTGACTTAGTAATAAAACCGCCCGCCAAGGGTGTATTTCGAAGGTCTGCTTTCAATCCACATGCGAGAGCGGCCCAGAATTACAACATTGTTGAGGATTTAGCTGTTTCACCCTCAGCAATGTCGGCTTTGGAAGTGCTGCAATCATGCCCAGCACAGAGAAAATTACTTTTGTCGGCTATAGGAGCTGTTGATGTTCAGGACCCGAACTTGATAATCTTTGATCTAGAAAATAGTACACCGCGTCTCCCTCATCAGATGGCTTTCCAGATTCCAGTGATAGTAAAAAACAGGCCAATTCATTGGACTGTAATTGATGAAGGAGCTTCTACGTGTATTATGTCGATTCAGTGTTGGAGATCACTTGGCTCTCCTTCACTAAACCAATCCCCGACGATTCTTAAGGCCTTTGATGGCCGTGGGTTCCATCCGTTTGGCATTCTACAGGATTTTCCTATAGGGGTTGAAGGAAAATCCGTTAGTCTGGATGTGGAGGTGGTTGATGCCCCTCTAGACTACAACCTTCTTTTGGGTTGCAGTTGGTCTTACGCTATGACAGCGGTCGTGTCATCGGTCTTCAGAGTTATAAAGTTTCCACACAATGGTAAGATCGTGATGATAGACCAGATGGCTTACTTTTCATCCGACCCAACCTCTTCAGAGAGTATCCAGCATGTCGGTAAAACGACTATCCCTTACAAGGATGTTGGTGTAGGATTAGTTAAAGATTTTGGTTTACTGGGAACTTTTTCTTTCCCTCCAATCAACGCAGACCCTTCATTCGCAACCATTCATATGATTACTTCAGACACTATTATCTATGATGATCCTTGGGTTGTCCCATCTAAATCTGAGATAGACTCATTCGGTAATGCAATGCCTTTGAGTCCATATGAAATTGCTTATGAGGCCGTGCAGTCTTTTTCCGACTTAAGTTCAACCCAAATCGACCAAATGAATGTGGTCCGTGAGGAATCACTTTTCACATCAACCTCAGAACGGATAACGTTTCCTGAAGTTGTGTCATCTGACGAACAACTTCGCGAAATCCTAAGTGTAGATGATCTACCATGGGAAGATCTTCATCATCGATCTTCGTTTTTACCTGAGGGTGATGACATTGAAACTGATTTTTCATCAATTTTTACAGCTGAATATGTCAAGGACGCTCAGAATCCAATGAAACATCCTGATTCAGAGTTGAATTTGGGAAACATTTCCCAAACTATTGCCATTGACATTTCAGTCAAAACCGGAATTATTGAGAACATTCATATAGGTGCCTCATGTACAGATGATGAAATTCACACATACAAGGTCCTATTTCAAGAAATCCAGGAAAGTCAGCTACAGTATTCTCTTTCCCAAGTTGATCTTTTATTTTGATGTCATATTCCTGAAATAAGATCAACCATCTGGTTATTCTACCATTTGTAATAGGTTTGTTTGCTAAATATTTTATGACAGAGTGATCTGTATATAAAACAACAGGATATCCAGTGATATAATGCCTAAATTTATTTACAGCATGTATTACAGCTA
This sequence comes from Pinus tabuliformis, assembly GCA_031772625.1. Lineage (NCBI taxonomy): Eukaryota > Viridiplantae > Streptophyta > Pinopsida > Pinales > Pinaceae > Pinus > Pinus tabuliformis. The sequence goes on from CM062813.1 coordinate 26,357,657, forward strand.
AAAACTCTTTTTCAGTAACAGTATAGTTTAGCTCAGTAGGAGACAAATTCTTACTAATATAATAAATTGCATATGATTTTTTGTCTTCTTCCCACCCAAGGACTACTCCAATAGCTATGAGGAAATGCCAGGAATTGATCCCTCCATTGTTGTTCATGAAATCAAAACTTACCCGGACGCTAAACCCGTTCGACAACGTCTGCGTCAGATACACCCTAGGAAAGCGGCTGCGATTAAAGCAGAAGTCGAAAAGTTGTTGAAAGCAGGTTTCATTTATCTGATCCCGTTAACGGATTGGGTATCGAATATTGTTCCGGTTAACAAGCAACAAGGAACAATACGAATATGCATCGACTATAGGGATATAAATCGTGCTTGTCCAAAAGACAACTATCCCACGCCCTATATCGATCAAATAATTGATGATTGTGCCGGCAGTGAAATATTTTCCTTTATGGCCGATTTTTCCGGTTACAACCAAATCAACATTCTACCTGCCGATCAACCAAAAACGGCTTTCATTCGTCCCTGGGGTACATTTTCTTACTGCAAATTACCTTTTGGACTTAAGAATGCCGGAGCCACTTTCCAACGGGAAATGTCTTACGCGTTTCATGACATCAAGCACATTGTGCAACCGTATCTCGATGATTTGCCTGCTCATTCTTTACATCGAGCTGATCACCTTATCCACTTACGCGCTATTTTTATGAGGTGTCGGCATTATCGAATTCGGTTGAACCCACACAAATGTGTCTTCTGCATAAAAGTGGGACATTTTCTAGGATTTGTCATTTCAAAAGCCGGTATTCGCGTCGATCCCTCGAAGGTCGAAGCTATCATCAAATTGCCTCCTCCTTCGAGTTTGTGCCAACTCCAAAGTTTGCAGGGGAAAGCAAACTTTTTACGTCGATTCATTCCTAACTACGCCGAGATTACAAAGGGTTTCACCCGGTTGTTAAAACAAAACGCTCAATTCTCTTGGGATGAGATAGCTCAGAAATCTTTTGATGCGCTTAAGCACGCGTTGACCCATGCACCATTGCTGCATCCTCCCAACTACAACCAAGACTACTTTTTGTACCTCGCCGCCTCCCACTCCACCATTGGAATGGTCTTAGTTCAGGAAGACGAATTCGGAACAGAACATGTGATATATTATCTTAGTAGGACGTTAAATCCCATTGAGCTAAAATATTCGCATGTGGAGAAATTGGCCCTGGCAGCTGTTCAGGCTGTCCAGCGTTTTCGTCATTACATTCTTCTCCGTAAAACTACAGTGATTTCGGATTGCAACCCTATGATCTATATTTTGACTAAACAATTGCTAGGGGGCAAGTACTCCAAATGGATCATTATCCTGCAAGAGTTCGATTTGGAGTTCGAGAAGTCAAAATCTAAGAAATCCTTAGTTTTTGCGGAATTAATGTGTGACTTCCCGCGTGCTGACACGGAAACTGTGGTAGAGGAACCCATTGCAGACGAATCTCTGTTTCTCATCAGCACTTTAGATCCATGGTATGGAGATATAATCGTCTATCTCCAAACCCAATCCTTTCGGCCTGAAGCGTCAAAGTCGGAACGGCGGAAAATTCGATTCCAGTCCCAACAATACAAGATTATTGGAGATACTCTTTATCGTCGTGGGGCGGACTTCGTTTTTCGTCGTTGTTTAACTCATGAAGAGGCAGAAAGGGTTATGAATGACTGCCATTCTAGAGCATGTGGCGGTCATATGTCTGGGTATGCCACAGCTCAGAAGGTGTTGCGTGCTGGCTATTTCTGGCCGTCCATGTTTAAAGATTGTATCCTTGCGGTCCAAAAATGCCACAACTGTCAAGTGTTTGATCGCAAGATGCGCGCACCACCTGCTCCTCTCCACCCTATAATTGTCGTTGGTCCTTTTGCTAAATGGGGTATCGATTTTATTACATGTAACCCTCACTCGGCCGGGGGGCATGCGTATATCATCCTTGTGGTTGATTATTTACTAAGTGGGCCGAGGCGATGCCTACATTCGAGGTAGATGGCAAGACAGCTGCGATTTTTGTATTCAATCATATTATTGCTAGGTTTGGTGTCCCACAAGCGATAATCACTGACCATGGACACCATTTTCGAAACATTATGATGACAGAACTTACAAGCCAGCTTGGTTTACGTCATGATAGTTCTACTCATTATTATCCCCAAGCGAATGGTTTGGTTGAGTCCATCAACAAAGTTTTAGTTATCATGATCCGACGAATCATTGGTATTCATCGGTCGAATTGGCATAACATGTTATTTTCAGCGCTTTGGGCGTACCGAACCTCAGTAAAAACATCAACAGTGTTTACTCCTTTCCAACTAGTTTATGGTTTGGAAGCAGTGTTTCCCATTGAATGCGAAATCCCATCACTTCAAATGGCTATCGAATTACTCCCAGCTACTTCCGAAGAGGAGAAGCGTTTGTTATACTTAGCTAAATTAGATGAGACTCGACGTGACGCTGCTTTGGCAATCGAGACTCACGCAAAAAGGATGAAAGCTCAGTATGATCGCAACGTGACCCCTCGTAATTTTTCGGAAGGAGACCTAGTGCTATTGTATGATCAAGCTAACGATAAATTAGGTGCTGGAAAATTCGTTCCCATGTGGCATGGGCCCTACATTGTCAAGCGAAAGCTAGCAAAAGGGGCCTATGAGCTGGTAGATTTTGATGGGGACTCTTTGGGTAAGCCCAGAAACGGACTTTACCTAAAGAGGTATTATGCTTAAATGGTGGGTATGGAGATTCAGTTAGTTTAGTTAGGTTAATTTTTCTTTCTAGCTGGTGTGTTTTGTTAGTTTAGACAGTGTGCTTAGCTTAGAGAGTGTGTTTTTCGTCGTTATTCTGGATTATCTTGGTTTTACTCTTGATATTGCAGATGTCGACGCCTCTCCAAACGTACATTAGATTTGCTGATGGTGCTTGTCGTAGTACACGGAATATCTCTTCCGTAGCTTGGGTTATCTATTCGCCCTCTGACGAGTTAGTTTCTATGCATGGGGTGAGCCTCGGTCAAACAACAAACAACATTGCAGAATACAATGCAGTGATTGAGCTATTATCTGAATCTATTTCATTTGGGATTCGGAGTTTGATAGTGAGGTTAGATTCTGAACTCGTTGTATTACAGCTTAATAGAGTCTATGCCATTAGAAATCCAGTGTTATTAAGATTGTTTTTGAGGGTGCGTCTCTTGGAACGTGAATTTGATTACATTGAATATCAGTATATTCCAAGGTCTTTAAATACATTAGCAGATGCAATGGTGTCTCGAATGTTAAATAGACATTTGTAACAATCATAAATGTAAATTTATAAACATTTCATCACACATGTTTAACGAAATAAGCCAGTAATAATGATATATATAGATAGAAGTGTGTTAAAAAATATACATCGTCTTCGATCATAGGTTGAAAAACACCTTATGATCGGCAAAAATGATAAGTACAAAAAACCAAAATGTCATATGTGTCTACAAAAGTGACTAGCCAATCACTGGTGGTGCTCTCTATATGAGACCACTGCCCGCGCTACCCTACACAGGAACCTCCTGAAAGGTCCTGGGACTGCGACCACATAGCGCTGAAGTCGGATAGGAATGTCGTCTATAGTCATCTCTGGTATGCCTGCCGTGAGACGCTCTAAGTCCTGTTCCAGCTCGGCTAAGGTCTCTGCGGCCGCATCCTGTGGGGCCGGTGCTGGTACAGCTGGTACTCTTCTCTCAAAAGCCCGGAGATTGGCCGGACGCCGTGGGCCTACATCTGCATTTTGAAAATTTGTGCTGTCAGTTTTGAGACGATATATAAAAAACAAAAAAAAAAATAGATAATTTAAAAACTTGTGAAAAATGAAGTACCTCTGTTGTCCCATTGTTCTCCCTGTGGAAGAACCATGTCCGGATCATTGCGAAAATCCATTCCGGCATAAGGAAAATCCTGGATCGCAAAGACCTGGCCCTCCAGCCAGTGAAAGTAACCATCAGGAAATCGAACAACTGCTGCTCCCTCATCAGGATGTCGGGCCATTACCGCAACCCATCTCGTCAACTTAGGCTCCCGAGGAGGCCCAACTGGAACTGTAAGATGCTGGGGGATCAGCATTGGAACTCTCTCTAGGGCAAAGCTCACAACTAAAGGCCCATATCCAAAGGTCTTCAGTTGTCCGTTCTTTGCCCTGGTTAGTTGGCCCTTCATATTGGCCAACACAGCATCGCACCAGTTGAAAATGGTGCCTTGGAAGCAATCTATAGCCATCCGCATTTGGGAACCAGTGGCTATGTGCAAAGCGGCAGCACCGCAAAGTCTGGTAACTGTAAAGGCAATTACCATAAGTTCAGGTCGGAATATGTATTTGATTTCTATCCCCTTATCCTGGTTTTGATTGTTGCACCACTCTAACCGGAGACTAGCAAGGGATTGGCCACCCAGCCTAGTCCCGAATAGAGAAAGTTGCTCGCCCCTGTTAGGCAAGCCAGTGAGAAAATATATGTCGAAGGACTCTATCTCGAGCTGGTGTTCTCCGATGTAGAAACATTGATCCTGAATGTTCCACCTTTCAACCAGCCACTCTAAGAATGGCACCTGGGCCCTCATGCCAGGTATGGCCCAGTACTTGTAGAGACCGCATGCCTTTAAAGCATCAATGGAAGGTTGATGACCTATTGCGGCCAAATCGACATCTTCGTGTTCTCTTTCACGCCAATCTAGCATGGTGGGCAATCTACACACCAAAAAACATTGATTAGAATTCATAAAATTAAAATTTGATGGTTGATTTTTGTGTTTGGGGTTTGAAAATCCGCTTTACGCGGAGTACGCACCCCGCGTTCAGAAAACAGAGCGGCGGTACGTGGCTGTTCTGAAGGTGGGCTGTGTACTCCGACCATTTTCCCATATACGAAAATGTCGGGGTACGCAAGTCGCCCGTGGGGCACCTGCGTCCCCCGAAAAGCGGACCCTAAAACCCAAAACCCTCTAAAAAATCAAACTAAGACTTGAAATGAAATTCTAAACGGATGAAATTGAAGAGGAGGATGTTGTGAAATACCTGAAAGAGACGGCGCTCGATTCTGACGGTTGGATTCTCCACAAAGTCCACAGGAAGTTTCTTGTCAAAAGCCCTTTTCTCAACCTCAACAGTAAAATGGTAAAAATGACATGGTAAAAAGTCTTTTTATAGGTTTTTTGGATGAATGAATGCCAAGTTTGTTTATTTTTTACCATGAAAAGATATTTTTCAATGTATTTTTGCCCATCTTAAACAGGTATGAGTAATGTGTTGTTTTTGTGCAGGACAAAAGGACTTTAGGGTAAAATCATCATTTTTTACGAACCAAGACATCAGAGTCATCTTTTAAGCCCTTTTCTAACTCTTAAAACATGAAAAGATTGCCGAGCGTTTCTTTTACACTCGTTAAAATGGAATTAAAAGATGGTCCTCTTACAACCCTTTTCTGACCGTAAAAGCACAAAAGATTGCCGGATTTTTGTCGTTTCAAATTCGATACTGGAAATAAAACGACATGCCTCTGATCGCTTTTTACTTTTCAGGTCAAAGGCATTAATCATGAAAGTACTCCTTGGTCGCAAGATCAAGTGGTTCTCTCAGGTATTATTTTATACTTTTTCGGGCTTGGGAGACACAAAATTACGAAAAAGTTCACCTTGGAGTCTTCTTTAGTTTTTTCAGACTCTCTAAAATTGAAAAACGCCGAGTTTCTCCTATACTAGACTCGTTAAAATTTCACAGTAAAGGACCTGTTCGATTACAAACAGGAACGAACCACTCCTTCTTAGGGTCCGAATCTAAACTAAGTTGGACTCATCCGAAGGATGAGCTTATAATCAAGCATATGTTATCCTCCTCAAGCTTGTAAAAAATAAAGAGGTACTTGCCAGAAATGGTGGGGGAAAAGAGAGAAGAATGAACCTATTTGTTATCCTTTGTTACAGAAGAACCTTATCACCGCTCTTGAACACGACACTTTTCATTCACCTGGGTTGGGAAATCCTTTGCCTTAAAGTTGATCAAACCACTTTGAAAGTCTTCAACCATTTCCGGGTATTAACTTTGGGTCAATCGTCACCAAGCCATCTGTCGTGTCGTTATGTGTTCAAGAGGTCTCTGCAAATAAACCATTCATATGCAAAATACTTGTCATCCATTTGACCATCCCTGAGTCAGTCCTTACAGCAACATTTCTTCAACTTGAACAATGATTTCGTGTTGTGGGCTTGCCTGCGACGGGTCGCTTTCTATCGACATCAGCACATTATCTAGAAAGATGACCTAGAAATCGTCAGTACCTTGAAGTCTGCATGCATCAATGGCAGGTTTCTCGCCTTTGACGACAGTTTACATCATTGACTTTCGATCAAAGGATTCCGTGACGTGTTCGACATCAACCCATTCATTCACATTTCATGGATTGTACTGGGTACTTTGAGAACCATTGACATTACTGGTGGTCTCTCTCACACTTGTTAACAGTTTACATCATCGACTGGTAATCAAGTGGTTTCTACCATGTTCGACATCAACTCATTTATTCGCATGGATAGAATCGTACCAATTCGGGAAGTAGAAATGAAGACCCTGGATCTAGTTTCCACCATCCAGGCTGCGAGGAGTTTTGTATTCATTATATAGTAGACTAATCATAAACAGATGGCTGCGTCCATACTGTGTCTACAAAAGTCTATGATTGTGATGTACTGCAAAATCATTCTTGTATCAGAGCAGTAGTTAGATTGTTAGTTAAAGTTTTCAATCTGAGTATGGGAATGCCTACCTCAGCGATGATATCACCTTATATATGTATTTTGTGTTGAATATTTGCAGGTTCTGATCGGGCTCTCCGCAAGATACTCCTTGAAATGATAAAGTACTTCACCCTTCCTAGATCATATAAAACCTTAATCTACTACAGGCTTCGCACTTTAGGGGGCAATCTGTTACACTAAAAAATGTCACCATGACTATTTGCAGTTAGTATGGCTCCATCCACTGTCATACTATCCTCCTTGGCAAGTCTCATGCCTCTGCTCTTCATGTCAAACTTCAAGAAAGAGAGAAAAGTCATTAAAAGTCAATTATCTCTGGTACGCAGTTTCTCTTAGCCTTACCTGCGTGTACGCAACCCAAGTTCACAATACCTGCGTACTTGTACGCTCTGTAGGTAAAGCAATGGGTGTGTACTCCTGTAAAGGTCAAAAGGCGCAAGTTTCACTCCAAAAAAGTTACTTGTGGTCATTTCTAGAGTCTTCTAGAAGCTTGTTTGACGTGTATGAAGCGCCTCCAGATGGTTCATGTATCCCTACCAAAGAGGAACTTATCCCATCAAGAGGGGAGCTATCCCATCCAAAGAGGAGCTTATCCCATTGATGGTGGACCTGAATAACTTCCTCTAGAGCACTATAAATACAAGCATTGGGCCAAAAGGAGGGGAGGTTGAAAGCTGAATATTCCTAAGGGTAGATGCTGCTGGAATTAGGACTTCCTTGTAGAAGCTTGTGAGGAGAGATTACCATCTTTGCTTGTTCTATTTGGAAGTGGGTGAGCTGATCAGAGTAAAGGAGAACTCTTGTGGACCCTGGGAGGGACTTGCACAACACCAAGGCTCAGGTTGTAATGGTTCCTTTTGTTACCTTTTAATACAAATTAGTCCATTCTTCTCAACAATTTGTTATTTATGAGTTGTTTCATATACTCCTTGGTCTATATGTTAAATATGTTTTATTTTATGTGATATTCAGGTGCTATTTAATCGTTTGATTGTTAGTGAATGCAGGTTTCGAAGGGAAGGAGGAGCTCATCTGGATCAACGAAGCTGGACTACTACAACAGCGTTGGGTTACAGGTAGGATCTAAACACTTGATTTCTCATATTGTAGAAGCATATTTAGAGAAGGATTGCTCTTATTTGTCTTGTTTGTCACTAGAAAGTCTTAGGCTTCTAGGGAGGTCGGTTGTGTCCGCACTAACGACCCATTCCATGTGACAAATTGGCGACTCCACTGGGGACTGCATGAATGTGTTTGAGTCCTTTTTGATTTGATATTTTGGTCTGAGAAAACTCGCTTGTTTTCTGATTTTTGGCTGTTTAGTTGTGTATTTGGGTGGGTTAGTTTAGAGTCAATTTAGATTTTTATTTTTCTTAGCTTTGCCAGCAGTACGCAGTCTCTGAGTTTGACACAGTGCGTACTTGTACGCACTGCGTCTTTGTGCACAGGGCGTACCCGCGCCTGTGTCAACAGATCACCTGCGTACCTCTGTCAAATTTGAGAAAATTTCGTTTCTCCTCTTTTTTCTCTTTAGATTTTGTTTTTAAATTCTTTTTACTGCCCAGATCCATTTGTTTACTGTCAGAGATCTTCACCTGAACTTGTCCCGTTAGTGTCGAGGGTTTTGGTGGAATTCATAGGGATTTTGCCTTAGGGTTTGATTTTTTAACTGGTCCTGTAGTGACTTTGGCATTAGAGGTTGTCAAACTTTGGATCTCCTTGGTTTTGGTCAGTCCTCTTAGGAGTCGGGCCTGTCATAGAAGTCACCCTTGTGAGAGACCTACCTTTGTGTCTTCTCTTCGCGAATCTCGAAAAGTTTGTTTGTTAAAACCTTGAATTTCATTCTTGAGAAAAAAGAACAAAAAGATTTCGATCTTGTTTTTTGATTAGTTTATGGTTCTGCATGAACTGATCCTTAGTTGCATTTTGACTGAGTAAAACATCCGGGAATTATCCTTGTAGGCTTTTGTCCTCATTATTTTTTGCTTTTAGGTAAATCTCCTTTTAATTTGGTTTTGAGTGAATTTGATTTGATTGTTTTAGATTTGTTAAATTTCATTTGATAAATAGTTTTTATATGCTTTATTAATATAGAAAAAAAAAAAAAAATCTTTTGGAAAAAGTTTGCTTTGGTAGCATTTGTAGACTTTTGGGAGAAAAAGGAAATTTCGTAGAGTAATTAGTGGTCATGAGTTGTATGTTTTGAAAAGATAAAGAAATTGTTTCTTTGATTGTCTTTGCCAAGAAAGTTGTTTTCTATAAAATTTGCATTTTCCAACTCTCTTAGTTAGGAGATTCATTGAAAAAGAAAAGTAGTGTAAATCATCTTAGGTGCATCTTTGTAGTGGTTGCGAGTCGAGTCTACACACCACTAGTTTCATCTCCACTACCTTTTGTCTTTAAGAAAAACCATAAAATTAACGCTTAAAGCAAAATCAGCTTAGTAGCTTTTATTTACTAGGGCTCTGAAACACCAATTTAGATCAGGCTAGTGTCTTGGAGTAGGAGAGTAATTAACTCTCCAAGACAACAAAACCAAACAAGTAGCTTATCTTGTGATAGAATAAATCCAATTGTTTCATTTGTACTCTGGGAAAGCTCCTCTTAAAGGAGAAGCACGAGCTCGTGTCCGAACCAGTGAGGGGATCAATCCTCCCTCGTTGGGAACGACGCCAGACACGCACGTATTACAAACGGTAAACCTCAGATTAACCATTGTCGAGGAGCCAGGGGTCACTTGTCGGTAAACCTTGGATTATTGTCAAGGAGCCGGCAAGGGGATTGAGCTTGATACTCTGCCCTTGCGTGCCGTCGGAGTGTAGACTATTCCCCCAGGTGCATTTGTTGCTGTTGGTAACCTTAGTGACCATTATCTTTAGGATTCTACCGAGGTGACGGTGGAGGGAAGATCCCACTGTACCTGGAGCAGACGTCGGCTAGACTCACTTGGATTTTCCGGGGGATTCACTTCACTCGAGACGGTTAAAGTGGAGGAACTTGTGCCGGTCTATTCATTAAGCAGGTTGCCGGGGTAATTGTTCCACCCGCCACTTCTGTACTGAATCTGGCGATGTTGGGTTTCATCTCCAACTAGCGTTTTTGGTCCGGAAGGCTACTGTTTGTGCTTGGTTTGATGCCCTAGATTCTTTAGGCGTGTGATTCAAATTTGTTTGGTTCTTTAGAGACTTTAGGTGGTTTGCTTTGGGATTTTACTTTGTTTGCGTGTGCAGTAGTTAAAAGTTTTTAACTGTGGCAGAATTACCGAGACAGTCCCGTCGACTTCGGGGCAAGTCTCCTGAGGTTGTTTCTGTGGCCGAATTGTTGAGGAAATCCCGTAGACTTCGGGGTGAGCCTCCTCAAGATGTCCCAAGTCATTACGAAGGTTTAAAGGTACTTGTTACTCCTAGTGGCAGTAAAGTAGGTTCACCCGAAGAAGGAGAATCGTCATTGGTAGTCCATCCAGATTACCAAGGTCTAGAAACAGGTTATAATCCTGAGGCAGTTGCAGTTTCTGAGCTTGCTGGTAGTTTTTCATCTACTAGTGATATAGGCGAAGAACCTGAAGTATCTGAACCTATTACTCCAACTTCTAGTGCACCAGATTCACCTAGGGTAGAAAGAGTCATCACCGAAAATCTTCCTACTGGTTTGATAGCTATTGAAGAACTTGCTCCAGAGGAAGAATTAGGCGTATCTATCCTTGAAGATCAACCTACTATTGATCTAAGGGAGTGTGAATCTATCTTTTACAGTCCTCATAAAAGTACTACTTGGTACCTTTCGTTAACCAATTATTTAGACAACTCAGGGATAGGTTTTTCTCCACCTCGTACTCCTTTTCCACCTGGAGGTATTTATACTCCTGTCAATATGTCTGGTCAGTCGTCCGTGTTCACTCAATCTCCTGAATCTTTCTTGCACGGCGGTCCTTCTGTTCCCGCCGGGTATCAGTCACTTTCTGGTACCTTTGCGGGGGCATCTCCTCAACCCATTGATCATGGGTTATTAGCTGGAAACAATGGTAATAAACCGTTGGGTGTAGGGGACATTTACATGATGTCAGGTTCAGTTCCCGTTTCTCAACCTCAAGGTGGCCAATTACCACCTGGGGGGCAGCCCCAACTAACGCCTGGGGAGCAACCTCAAGGTACACAAATTGTGTCTGGGGGGCAACCTCAAGGTACACAAATTGTGTCTGGGGGGCAACCTCAAGGACAGTATGTACCCATAGTACAATACATGCCTCAAGGTCAACCCCAGCCTCAATATGTACCCCAAGGTCAACCTCAGTATCAATATTTACCTCAAGGGTATCAACCTCAAGGGTATTAACCTCAAGGTCAAGGTCAACCCCAGTATCAGTATTTACCCCAAGGTTATCAACCTCAAAGTCAATACTCGAGCCGAGGTTATCAACCACCTCAAGGTCAGTCATATGTTCAAGCTATGGGAACTGTACCTTTCAGTTATCAATCCTATCCTCAGTCCGGTTACGGATCTCAATATCCTCAACCTGTTACGGGTCAATACCCCGGAATGATAGTGTGGGATCCATCACAAGGTCAACAAGTGTTGCAGCCAAGTATACAGTTGTTACCTCAAACTGGACAACCCGTAGTTTCTGGTTCACCCCAGCAACCGCAACCTGTCCAGTCAAATGTTCAAACTTTTGTAACTTCGGTAGTTACTCAGTCGCCAATTGCACCTAGTACTCCATCTCAAACGACTGCTGCAACTACCGCAACATCTACCGCACTTACTTCTGGAGTATCGACAGCTCCGGTTTCTACTGTCTCTGCAACCACTCCTCAGACATCTTTACCGTTGTCCGGATCTACGATTCAAACCACGGTCCAGATGCCTGTAGGGCAGCCTGGTTTAAGTACTGTTGTAACAAGTCAACCTCAATTTACCTATCAACAGTACCAGGGACAGTACCAATTCGGTCCTGCTGTCCAACAAATGGTTTACCAGTATCAACCGTATCCTAGGTACACTTAGCAACAACCTCAACAACCCCAGTACGGTTCGGTTAATCCTAGTTTTCCAGGAGGATATAATATCCCGAATGCGATTCCTGTTCCAAGTTATCCTGGATATCCTCCTCCTAGGACTGGTCTTGTGACCCAGAGTTTTAGGGATCCTAATCGGCAATTACCGTTTATCGCAACTTTGGATTTACTTGACTTGACGCGCCTAACGAACGATCCAATACAATATCTTCCGTTCTGGCCGCCAATGCCAAATAAGTTGCCCAGTGATATACCCAAGTTCGAAGGTAAGTCTGGAGAGGATCCATCCAATCACATGATGACTTACCACCTCTGGTGTGCTTCAAATTCTATCTCGGATGATTCGATCCGCTTACGTCTTTTCTAGCGTACGCTCATTGGTCTCGCGGCCAAGTGGTACATTAAGTTGCCACAGGCCTCTTTTTACAATTTCAGTCAGTTAGCTACCTCATTCCTAACTCATTTTCAGTTGCCGGTCAGATACGATAACGACACGGAGCTATTAACTTCATTAAAACAGTCGACCTCCACTTATATTTCCGATCATATACATGAATGGAGACGTCGACGGCGATTAGTGAAATTTTTTATCCCGGACCAAATCTTAGTTGAATGGTTTGTAAAATCATTATTACCGAAGATTACTGAAGATGTAGCTAAGGCCGGAGTAGTTACTGAGGAGCAAGTCATTGCTCAAGCCCAGTACCTTGACTTAGTTTATACTCAGTCGGGTACGTTGCACGAGAAGATCCCAGATCTTCCTAAATCGAATCAAATTGCTGCTGCTCCTTCGGGGTATCATGCTATTGATGGCATGATTGGTACGGTGAATACTAAAAGTAAGAAGAAATCCTCAAAGAATTCTTCTCCAATAATAACCTTACCAGACTCTCCGACAGGAGAGTCTTCTCCTGAAATTACCGCCGACATTCACGCTGTAGAGTCATCTACGGCTAAATCAAAAAACGGTGGTAAGAAGAAGGACAAAGCAGACAAGGCTCCAAAGGAGAAAAAAGAGAAGTCGAAATCTAACGACGAAAAGCGCAAACCTTGCTATCCTTGTTTATTTTGTGAAGAAGATCATTTCACAAGAGATTGCCCTCATCGGGTGGAGGTTGTGAAAATCGTTAAAGGTTCCCCAACTCCTGCTGTTTTGAAAGATCCATTTCCAAAGCAGGAGAGTAAAATGATAGGTTCTTCCTCGAGTGCCAGTGAAGAACCCATATTGATGATGTCTCATGTACGGATTGTGACTCGATCACAAGATTATGGTAGTAAAAGTCCTGTTGATGGATCGAAAGAAGCATAATCTTCTCGTTCTAATCCATCAACCTCAGCTCCCGGTTCCGATCCACTACAGATCGAGAAACCTAACCCTGACTTAGTAATAAAACCGCCCGCCAAGGGTGTACTTCGAAGGTCTGCTTTCAATCCACATGCGAGAGCGGCCCAGAATTACAACATTGTTGAGGATTTAGCTGTTTCACCCTCAGCAATGTCAGCTTTGGAAGTGCTGCAATCATGCCCAGCACAGAGAAAATTACTTTTGTCGGCTATAGGAGCTGTTGATGTTCAGGACCCGAACCTGATAATCTTTGATCTAGAAAATAGTACACCGCGTCTCCCTCATCAGATGGCTTTCCAGATTCCAGTGATAGTCAAAAACAGGCCAATTCATCGGATTGTAATTGATGAAGGAGCTTCTACGTGTATTATGTCGATTCAATGTTGGAGATCGCTTGGCTCTCCTTCACTGAACCAATCCCTGACGATTCTTAAGGCCTTTGATGGCCATGGGTTCCATCCGTTTGGCATTCTACAGGATTTTCCTATAGGGGTTGAAGGAAAAACCGTTAGTCTGGATGTGGAGGTGGTTGATGCCCCTCTAGACTACAACCTTCTTTTGGGTCGCAGTTGGTCTTACGCTATGACAGCGGTCATGTCATCAGTGTTCAGAGTTATAAAGTTTCCACACAATGGTAAGATCGTGACGATAGACCAGATGGCTTACTTTTCATCCGACCCAGCCTCTTCAGAGAGTATCCAGCATGTCGGTAAAACGACTATCCCTTACAAGGATGTTGGTGTAGGATTAGTTAAAGATTCCGGTTTACTGGGAACTTTTTCTTTCCCTCCGATCAACGCAGACCCTTCATTCGCAACCATTCATATGATTACTTCAGACACTATTATCTATGATGATCCTTGGGTTGTCCCATCTAAATCTGAGATAGACTCATTCGGTAATGCAATGCCTTTGAGTCCATATGAAATTGCTTATGAGGCCGTGCAGTCTTTTTCCGACTTAAGTTCAACCCAAATCGACCAAATGAATGTGGTCCGTGAGGAATCACTTTTCACATCAACCTCAGAACGAATAACGTTTCCTGAAGTTGTGTCATCTGACGAACAACTTCGCGAAATCCTAAGTGTAGATGATCTACCATGGGAAGATCTTCATCATCGATCTTCGTTTTTACCTGAGGGTGAATACATTGAAACTGCTTTTTCATCATTTTTTACAGCTGAATATGTCAAGGACGCTCAGAATCCAATGAAACATCCTGATTCAGAGTTGAATTTGGGAAACATTTCCCAAACTATTGCCATTGACATTTCAGTCAAAACCGGAATTATTGAGAACATTCATATAGGTGCCTCATGTACAGATGATGAAATTCAAACATACAAGGTCCTATTTCAAGAAATCCAGGAAAATTAGCTACAGTATTCTCTTTCCCAAGTTGATCTTTTATTTTGATGTCATATTCCTGAAATAAGATCAACCATCTGGTTATTCTACCATTTGTAATAGGTTTGTTTGCTAAATATTTTATGACAGAGTGATCTGTATATAAAACAACAGGATATCCAGTGATATAATGCCTAAATTTATTTACAGCATGTATTACAGCTAAAAATTCTTTTTCAGTAACAGTATAGTTTAGCTCAGTAGGAGACAAATTCTTACTAATATAATAAATTGCATATGATTTTTTGTCTTCTTCCCACCCAAGGACTACTCCAATAGCTATGAGGAAATGCCAGGAATTGATCCCTCCATTGTTGTTCATGAAATCAAAACTTACCCGGACGCTAAACCCATTCGGCAACGTCTGCGTCAGATACACCCTAGGAAAGCGGCTGCGATTAAAGCAGAAGTCGAAAAGTTGTTGAAAGCAGGTTTCATTTATCTGATCCCGTTAACGGATTGGGTATCGAATATTGTTCCGGTTAACAAGAAACAAGGAACAATAAGAATATGCATCGACTATAGGGATATAAATCGTGCTTGTCCAAAAGACAACTATCCCACGCCCTATATCGATCAAATAATTGATGATTGTGCCGGCAATGAAATATTTTCCTTTATGGTCGGTTTTTCCGGTTACAACCAAATCAATATTCTACCTGCCGATCAACCAAAAACGGCTTTCATTCGTCCCTGGGGTGCATTTTCTTACTGCAAATTACCTTTTGGACTTAAGAATGCCAGAGCCACTTTCCAACGGGCAATGTCTTACGCGTTTCATGACATCAAGCACATTGTGCAACCGTATCTCGATGATTTGCCTGCTCATTCTTTACATCGAGCTGATCACCTTGTCCACTTACGCGCTATTTTTATGAGGTGTCGGCATTATCAAATTCGGTTGAACCCACACAAATGTGTCTTCTGCATAAAAGTGGGACGATTGCTAGGATTTGTCGTTTCAAAAGCCGGTATTCGCGTCGATCCCTCGAAGGTCGAAGCTATCATCAAATTGCCTCCTCCTTCGAGTTTGTGCCAAATCCAAAGTTTGCAGGGGAAAGCAAACTTTTTACGTTGATTCATTCCTATCTACGTCGAGATTACAAAGGGTTTCACTCGGTTGTTAAAACAAAACGCTCAATTCTCTTGGGATGAGATAGCTCAGAAATCTTTTGATGCGCTTAAGCACGCGTTGACCCATGCACCATTGCTGCATCCTCCCAACTACAACCAGGACTACTTTTTGTACCTCGCCGCCTCCCACTCCACCATTGGAATGGTCTTAGTTCAGGAAGACGAATTCGGAACAGAACATGTGATATATTATCTTAGTAGGACGTTAAATCCCACTGAGCTAAAATATTCGCATGTGGAGAAATTGGCCCTGGCAGCTGTTCAGGCTGTCGAGCGTTTTCGTCATTACATTCTTCTCCGTAAAACTACAGTTATTTCGGATTGCAACCCTATGATCTATATTTTGACTAAACAATTGCTAGGGGGCAAGTACTCCAAATGGATCATTATCCTGCAAGAGTTAGATTTGGAGTTCGAGAAGTCCTAATCTAAGAAATCCTTAGTTTTTGCGGAATTAATGTGTGACTTCCCGCGTGCTGACACGGAAACTGTGGTAGAGGAACCCATTGCAGACGAATCTCTGTTTCTCATCAGCACTTTAGATCCGTGGTATGGAGATATAATTGTCTATCTCCAAACCCAATCCTTTCGGCCCGAAGCGTCAAAGTCGGAACGACGGAAAATTCGATTCCAGTCCCAACAGTACAAGATTATTGGAGATACTCTTTATCGTCGTGGGGCGGACTTAGTTTTTCGTCGTTGTTTAACTCATGAAGAGGCAGAAAGGGTTATGAATGACTGCCATTCTGGAGCATGTGGCGGTCATATGTCTGGGTATGCCACAGCTCAGAAGGTGTTGCGTGCTGGCTATTTCTGGCCGTCCATGTTTAAAGATTGTATCCTTGCAGTCCGAAAATGCCACAACTGTCAAGTGTTTGATCGCAAGATGCGCGCACCACCTGCTCCTCTCCACCCTATAATTGCCGTTGGTCCTTTTGCTAAATGGGGTATCGATTTTATTACATGTAACCCTCACTCGACCGGGGGGCATGCGTATATCATCCTTGCGGTTGATTATTTTACTAAGTGGGCCGAGGCGATGCCTACATTCGAGACAGATGGCAAGACAACTGCGATTTTCGTATTTAATCATATTATTGCTAGGTTTGGTGTCCCACAAGCGATAATCACTGACCATGGACGCCATTTTCGAAACATTATGATGACAGAACTTACAAGCCAGCTTGGTTTACGTCATGATAGTTCTACTCATTATTATCCCCAAGCGAATGGTTTGGTTGAGTCCATCAACAAAGTTCTAGTTATCATGATCCGACGAATCATTGGTATTCATCGGTCGAATTGGCATAACATGTTATTTTCAGCGCTTTGGGCGTACCGAACCTCAGTAAAAACATCAACAGGGTTTACTCCTTTCCAACTAGTTTATGGTTTGGAAGCAGTGTTGCCCATTGAATGCGAAATCCCATCACTTCAAATGGCTATCGAATTACTCCCAGCTACTTCCGAAGAGGAGAAGCGTTTGTTATACTTAGCTAAATTAGATGAGACTCGACGTGACGCTGCTTTGGCAATCGAGACTCACGCAAAAAGGATGAAAGCTCAGTATGATCGCAACGTGACCCCTCGTAATTTTTCGGAAGGAGACCTAGTGCTATTGTATGATCAAGCTAACGATAAATTAGGTGCTGGAAAATTCGTTCCCATGTGGCATGGGCCCTACATTGTCAAGCGAAAGCTAGCAAAAGGGGCCTATGAGCTGGTAGATTTTGATGGGGACTCTTTGGGTAAGCCCAGAAATGGACTTTACCTAAAGAGGTATTATGCTTAAATGGTGGGTATGGAGATTCAGTTAGTTTAGTTAGGTTAATTTTTCTTTCTAGCTGGTGTGTTTTTTTAGTTTAGACAGTGTGCTTAGCTTAGAGAGTGTGTTTTTCGTCGTTATTCTGGATTATCTTGGTTTTACTCTTGATATTGCAGATGTCGACGCCTCTCCAAACGTACATTAGATTTGCTGATGGTGCTTGTCGTAGTACACGGAATATCTCTTCCGCAGCTTGGGTTATCTATTCGCCCTCTGACGAGTTAGTTTCTATGCATGGGGTGAGCCTCGGTCAAACAACAAACAACATTGCAGAATACAGTGCAGTGATTGAGCTATTATCTGAATCTATTTCATTTGGGATTCGGAGTTTGATAGTGAGGTTAGATTCTGAACTCATTGTATTACAGCTTAATAGAGTCTATGCCATTAGAAATCCAGTGTTATTAAGATTGTTTTTGAGGGTGCGTCTCTTGGAACGTGAATTTGATTACATTGAATATCAGCATATTCCAAGGTCTTTAAATACATTAGCAGATGCAATGGTGTCTCGAATGTTAAATAGACATTTGTAACAATCATAAATGTAAATTTATAAACATTTCATCACACATGTTTAACGAAATAAGCCAGTAATAATGATATATATAGATAGAAGTGTGTCAAAAAATATACATCGTCTTCGATCATAGGTTGAAAAACACCTTATGATCGGCAAAAATGATAAGTACAAAAAACCAAAATGTCATATGTGTCTACAAAAGTGACTAGCCAATCACTGGTGGTGCTCTCTATATGAGACCACTGCCCGCGCTACCCTACACAGGAACCTCCTGAAAGGTCCTGGGACTGCGACCACATAGCGCTGAAGTCGGATAGGAATGTCGTCTATAGTCGTCTCTGGTATGCCTGCCGTGAGACACTCTAAGTCCTGTTCCAGCTCGGCTAAGGTCTCTGCGGCCACATCCTGTGGGGCCGGTGCTGGTACAGCTGGTACTCTTCTCTGAAAAGCCCGGAGATTGGCCGGATGCCGTGGGCCTACATCTGCATTTTGAAAATTTGTGCTGTCAGTTTTGAGACGATATATAAAAAACAAAAAAAAAATAGATAATTTAAAAACTTGTGAAAAATGAAGTACCTCTGTCGTCCCATTGTTCTCCCTGTGGAAGAACCATGTCCGGATCATTGGGAAAATCCATTCCGGCATAAGGAAAATCCTGGATTGCAAAGACCTGGCCCTCCAGCCAGTGAAAGTAACCATCAGGAAATCAAACAACTGCTGCTCCCTCATCAGGATGTCGGGCCATTACCGCAACCCATCTCGTCAACTTAGGCTCCCGAGGAAGCCCAACTGGAACTGTAAGATGCTGGGGGATCAGCATTGGAACTCTCTCTAGGGCAAAGCTCACAACTAAAGGCCCATATCCAAAGGTCTTCAGTTGTCCGTTCTTTGCCCTGGTTAGTTGGCCCTTCATATTGGCCAACACAGCATCGCACCAGTTGAAAATGGTGCCTTGGAAGCAATCTATAGCCATCCGCATTTGGGAACCAGTGGCTATGTGGAAAGCGGCAGCACCGCAAAGTCTGGTAACTGTAAAGGCAATTACCATAAGTTCAGGTCAGAATATGTATTTGATTTCTATCCCCTTAACCTGGTTTTGATTGTTGCACCACTCTAACCGGAGACTAGCAACGGATTGGCCACCCAGCCTAGTTCCGAATAGAGAAAGTTGCTCGCCCCTGTTAGGCAAGCCAGTGAGAAAATATATGTCGAAGGACTCTATCTCGAGCTGGTGTTCTCCGATGTAGAAACATTGATCCTGAATGTTCCACCTTTCAACCAGCCACTCTAAGAATGGCACCTAGGCCCTCATGCCAGGTATGGCCCAGTACTTGTAGAGACCGCATGCCTTTAAAGCATCAATGGAAGGTTGATGACCTATTGCGACCAAATCGACATCTTTGTGTTCTCTTTCACGCCAATCTAGCATGGTGGGCAATCTACACACCAAAAAACATTGATTAGAATTCATAAAATTAAAATTTGATGGTTGATTTTTGTGTTTGGGGTTTGAAAATCCGCTTTACGCGGAGTACGCACCCCGCGTTCAGAAAACAGAGTGGCGGTATGCAGCTGTTCTGAAGGTGGGCTGCGTACTCCGACCATTTTCCCATATACGAAAATGTCAGGGTACGCAGGTCGCCCGTGGGGCACCTGCGTCCCCCGAAAAGCGGACCCTAAAACCCAAAACCCTCTAAAAAATCAAACTAAGACTTGAAATGAAATTCTAAACGGATGAAATTGAAGAGGAGGATGTTGTGAAATACCTGAAAGAGACGGCGCTCGATTCTGATGGTCGGATTCTCCGCAAAGTCCACAGGAAGTTTCTTGTCAAAAGCCCTTTTCTCAACCTCAACAGTAAAATGGTAAAAATGACATGGTAAAAAGTCTTTTTCTATGTTTTTTGGATGAATGAATGCCAAGTTTGTTTATTTTTTACCATGAAAAGATATTTTTCAATGTATTTTTGCCCATCTTAAACAGGTATGAGTAATGTGTTGTTTTTGTGCAGGACAAAAGGACTTTAGGGTAAAATCATCATTTTTTACGAACCAAGACATTAGAGTCATCTTTTAAGCCCTTTTCTAACTCCTAAAACATGAAAAGATTGCCGAGCGTTTCTTTTACACTCGTTAAAATGGAATTAAAAGACGGTCCTCTTACAACCCTTTTCTGACCGTAAAAACACAAAAGATTGCCAGATTTTTGTCGTTTCAAATTCGATACTGGAAATAAAACGACATGCCTCTGATCGCTTTTTACTTTTCAGGTCAAAGGCATTAATCATGAAAGTACTCCTTGGTCGCAAGATCAAGCGGTTCTCTCAGGTATTATTTTATACTTTTTCGGGCTTGGGAGACACAAACTTACGAAAAAGTTCACCTTGGAGTCTTCTTTAGTTTTTTCAGACTCTCTAAAATTTAAAAACGCTGAGTTTCTCCTATACTAGACTCGTTAAAATTTCACAGTAAAGGACCTATTTGATTACAAACAGGAATGGACCACTCCTTCTTAGGGTCCGAATCTAAACTAAGTTGGACTCATCCGAAGGATGAGTTTATAATCAAGCATATGTTATCCTCCTCAAGCTTGTAAAAAATAAAGAGGTACTTGCCAGAAATGGTGGGGGAAAAGAGAGAAGAATGAACCTATTTGTTATCCTTTGTTACAGAAGAACCTTATCACCGCTCTTGAACACGACACTTTTCATTCACCTGGGTTGGGAAATCCTTTGCCTTAAAGTTGATCAAACCACTTTGAAAGTCTTCAACCGTTTCCGGGTATTAACTTTGGGTCAATCGTCACCAAGCCATCTGTCGTGTCGTTATGTGTTCAAGAGGTCTCTGCAAATAAACCATTCATATGCAAAATACTTGTCATCCATTTGACCATCCCTAAGTTAGTCCTTACAGCAACATTTCTTCAACTTGAACAATGATTTCGTGTTGTGTGCTTGCCTGCGACGGGTCGCTTTCTATCGACATCAGCACATTATCTAGAAAGATGACCTAGAAATCGTCAGTACCTTGAAGTCTGCATGCATCAATGGCAGGTTTCTCGCCTTTGACGACAGTTTACATCATTGACTTTCGATCAAAGGATTCCGTGACGTGTTCGACATCAACCCATTCATTCACATTTCATGGATTGTACTGGGTACTTTGAGAAGCATTGACATTACTGGTGGTCTCTCTCACACTTGTTAACAGTTTACATCATCGACTGGTAATCAAGTGGTTTCTACCATGTTCGACATCAACTCATTTATTCGCATGGATAGAATCGTACCAATTAGGGAAGTAGAAATGAAGACCCTGGATCTAGTTTCCACCATCCAGGCTGCGAGGAGTTTTGTATTCATTATATAGTAGACTAATCATAAACAGATGGCTGCGTCCATACTGTGTCTACAAAAGTCTATGATTGTGATGTACTGCAAAATCATTCTTGTATCAGAGTAGTAGTTAGATTGTTAGTTAAAGTTTTCAATCTGAGTATGGGAATGCCTACCTCAGCGATGATATCACCTTATATATGTATTTTGTGTTGAATATTTGCAGGTTCTGACCAGGCTCTCCGCAAGATACTCCTTGAAATGATAAAGTACTTCACCCTTCCTAGATTATATAAAACCTTAATCTACTACAGGCTTCGTACTTTAGGGGGCAATCTGTTACACTAAAAAATGTCACCATGACTATTTGCAGTTAGTATGGCTCCATCCACTATCATACTATCCTCCTTGGCAAGTCTCATGCCTCTGCTCTTCATGTCAAACTTCAAGAAAGAGAGAAAAGTCATTAAAAGTCAATTATCTCTGGTACGCAGTTTCTCTTAGCCTTACCTGCGTGTACGCAACCCAAGTTCATAATACCTACGTACTTGTACGCTCTGTATGTAAAGCAATGGGTGTGTACTCCTGTAAAGGTCAAAAGGCGCAAGTTTCACTCCAAAAAAGTTACTTGTGGTCATTTCTAGAGTCTTCTAGAAGCTTGTTTGACGTGTATGAAGCGCCTCCAGATGGTTCATGTATCCCTACCAAAGAGGAACTTATCCCATCAAGAGGAGACCTATCCCATCCAAAGAGGGGCTTATCCCATTGATGGTGGACCTGAATAACTTCCTCTAGAGCACTATAAATACAGGCATTGGGCCAAAAGGAGGGGAGGTTGAAAGCTGAATATTCCTAAGGGTAGATGCTGTTGGAATTAGGACTTCCTTGTAGAAGCTTGTGAGGAAAGATTACCATCCTTGCTTGTTCTATTTGGAAGTGGGTGAGCTGATCAGAGTAAAGGAGAACTCTTGTGGACCCTGGGAGGGACTTGCGCGACACCAAGGCTCAGGTTGTAATGGTTCCTTTTGTTACCTTTTAATACAAATTAGTCCATTCTTCTCAACAATTTGTTATTTATGAGTTGTTTCATATACTCCTTGGTCTATATGTTAAATATGTTTTATTTTATGTGATATTCAGGTGCTATTTAATCATTTGATTGTTAGTGAATGCAGGTTTCGAAGGGAAGGAGAAGCTCATCTGGATCAACGAAGCTGGACTACTACAACAGCGTTGGGTTACAGGTAGAATCTAAACACTTGATTTCTCATATTGTAGAAGCATATTTAGAGAAGGATTGCTCTTATTTGTCTTGTTTGTCACTAGAAAGTCTTAGGCTTCTAGGGAGGTCGGTTGTGTCCGCACTAACGACCCATTCCATGTGACAAATTGGCGACTCCACTGGGGACTCCATGAATGTGTTTGAGTTCTTTTTGATTTGATATTTTGGTCTGAGAAAACTCGCTTGTTTTCTGATTTTTGGCTGTTTAGCTGTGTATTTGGGTGGGTTACTTTAGAGTCAATTTAGATTTTTATTTTTCTTAGCTTTGCCAGCAGTACGCAGTCTCTGAGTTTGACACAGTGCGTACTTGTACGCACTGCGTCTTTGTTCACAGGGTGTACCCGCGCCTGTGTCAACAGATCACCTGCGTACCCCTGTCAAATTTGAGAAAATTTCATTTTTCCTCTTTTTGCTCTTTTGATTTTGTTTTAAATTGTTTTTACTGCCCAGATCCATTTGTTTACTGTCAGAGATCTTCACCTGAACTTGTCCCGCTAGTGTCGAGGGTTTTGGTGGAATTCATAGGGATTTTTCCTTAGGGTTTGATTTTTTAACTGGTCCTGTAGTGACTTTGGCATTAGAGGTTGTCAAACTTTGGATCTCCTTGGTTTTGGTCAGTCCTCTTAGGAGTCGGGCCTGTCATAGAAGTCACCCTTGTGAGAGACCTACCTTTGTGTCTTCTCTTCGTGAATCTCGAAAAGTTTGTTTGTTAAAACCTTGAATTTCATTCTTGAGAAAAAAGAACAAAAAGATTTCGATTTTGTTTTTTGATTAGTTTATGGTTCTGCATGAACTGATCCTTAGTTGCATTTTGACTGAGTAAAACATCCGGGAATTATCCTTGTAGGCTTTTGTCCTCATTATTTTTTGCTTTTAGGTAAATCTCCTTTTAATTTGCTTTTGAGTGAATTTGATTTGATTGTTTTAGATTTGTTAAATTTCATTTGATAAATAGTTTTTATATGCTTTATTAATATAGAAAAAAAAAAAAAAAAATTCTTTTGGAAAAAGTTTGCTTTGGTAGCATTTGTAGACTTTTGGGATAAAAAGGAAATTTCGTAGAGTTATTAGTGGTCATGAGTTGTATGTTTTGAAAAGATAAAGAAATTGTTTCTTTGATTGTCTTTGCCAAGAAAGTTGTTTTCTATAAAATTTGCATTTTCCAACTCTCTTAGTTAGGAGATTCATTGAAAAATAAAAGTAGTGTAAATCATCTTAGGTGCATCTTTGTAGTGGTTGCGAGTCGAGTCTACACACCACTAGTTTCATCTCCACTACCTTTTGTCTTTAAGAAAAACCATAAAATTAACGCTTAAAGTAAAATCAACTTAGTAACTTTTATTTACTAGGGCTCTGAAACACCAATTTAGATCAGGCTAGTGTCTTGGAGTAGGAGAGTAATTAACTCTCCAAGACAACAAAACCAAACAAGTAGCTTATCTTGTGATAGAATAAATCCAATTGTTTCATTTGTACTCTGGGAAAGCTCCTCTTAAAGGAGAAGCACGAGCTCGTGTCCGAACCAGTGAGGGGATCAATCCTCCCTCGTTGGGAACGACGCCAGACACGCACGTATTACAAACGGTAAACCTCAGATTAACCATTTTCGAGGAGCCAGGGGTCACTTGTCGGTAAACCTTGGATTATTGTCAAGGAGCCGGCAAGGGGATTGAGCTTGATACTCTGCCCTTGCGTGCTGTCGGAGTGTAGACTGTTCCCCCAGGTGCATTTGTTGCTGTTGGTAACCTTAGTGACCATTATCTTTAGGATTCTACCGAGGTGACGGTGGAGGGAAGATCCCACTGTACCTGGAGCAGACATCGGCTAGACTCACTTGGATTTTCCAGGGGGTTCACTTCACTCGAGACGGTTAAAGTGGAAGAACTTGTGCCGGTCTATTCATTAAGCAGGTTGCTGGGGTAACTGTTCCACCCGCCACTTCTGTACTGAATCCGGCGATGTTGGGTTTCATCTCCAACTAGCGTTTTTGGTCCGGAAGGCTACTGTTTGTGCTTGGTTTGATGCCCTAGATTCTTTAGGCATGTGATTCAAATTTGTTTGGTTCTTTAGAGACTTTAGGTGGTTTTCTTTGAGATTTTACTTTGTTTGCGTGTGCAGTAGTTAAAAGTTTTTAACTGTGGCGGAATTACCGAGACAGTCCCGTCGACTTCGGGGCAAGTCTCCTAAGGTTGTTTCTGTGGCCGAATTGTTGAGGAAATCCCGTAGACTTCGGGGTGAGCCTCCTCAAGACGTCCCAAGTCATTACGAAGGTTTAAAGGTACTTGTTACTCCTAGTGGCAGTAAAGTAGGTTCACCCGAAGAAGGAGAATCGTCATTGGTAGTCCATCCAGATTACCAAGGTCTAGAAACAGGTTATAATCCTAAGGCAGTTGCAGTTTCTGAGCTTGCTGGTAGTTTTTCATCTACTAGTGATATAGGCGAAGAACCTGAAGTATCTGAACCTGTTACTCCAACTTCTAGTGCACCAGATTCACCTAGGGTAGAAAGAATCATCACCAAAAATCTTCCTACTGGTTTGATAGCTATTGAAGAGCTTGCTCCAGAGGAAGAATTAGGCATATCTATCCTTGAAGATCAACCTACTATTGATCTAAGGGAGTGTGAATCTATCTTTTACAGTCCTCATAGAAGTACTACTTGGTACCTTTCGTTAACCAATTATTTAGACAACTCAGGGATAGGTTTTTCTCCACCTCGTACTCCTTTTCCACCTGGAGGTATTTATACTCCTGTCAATATGTCTGGTCAGTCGTCCGTGTTCACTCAATCTCCTGAATCTTTCTTGCATGGCGGTCCTTCTGTTCCCGCCGGGTATCAGTCACTTTCTGGTACCTTTGCGAGGGCATCTCCTCAACCCATTGATCATGGGTTATTAGCTGGAAACAATGGTAATAAACCGTTGGGTGTAAGGGACATTTACATGATGTCAGGTTCAGTTCCCGTTTCTCAACCTCAAGGTGGCCAATTACCACCTGGGGGGCAGCCCCAACTAATGCCTGGGGAGCAACCTCAAGGTACACAAATTGTGTCTGGGGGGCAACCTCAAGGACAGTATGTACCCATAGTACAATACATGCCTCAAGGTCAACCCCAGCCTCAATATGTACCCCAAGGTCAACCTCAGTATCAATATTTACCTCAAGGGTATCAACCTCAAGGTCAAGGTCAACCCCAGTATCAGTATTTACCCCAAGGTTATCAACCTCAAGGTCAATACTCGAGTCAAGGTTATCAACCACCTCAAGGTCAGTCATATGTTCAAGCTATGGGAACTGTACCTTTCAGTTATCAATCCTATCCTCAATCCGGTTATGGATCTCAGTATCCTCAACCTGTTATGGGTCAATACCCCGGAATGATAGTGTGGGATCCATCACAAGGTCAACAAGTGTTGCAGCCAAGTATACAGTTGTTACCTCAAACTGGACAACCCGTAGTTTCTGGTTCACCCCAGCAACCGCAACCTGTCCAGTCAAATGTTCAAACTTTTGTAACTTCGGTAGTTACTCAGTCGCCAATTGCACCTAGTACTCCATCTCAAACGACTGGTGCAACTACCGCAACATCTACCGCACTTACTTCTGGAGTATCGACAGCTCCGGTTTCTACTGTCTCTGCAACCACTCCTCATACATCTTTACCGTTGTCCGGATCTACAATTCAAACCACGGTCCAGATGCCTGCAGGGTGGCCTGGTTTAAGTACTGTTGTAACAAGTCAACCTCAATTTACCTATCAACAGTGCCAGGGACAGTACCAATTCGGTCCTGCTGTCCAACAACCGGTTTACCAGTATCAACCGTATCCTGGGTACACTTAGCAACAACCCCAGTACGGTCTGGTTAATCCTGGTTTTCCAGGAGGATATAATATCCCGAATGCAATTCCTGTTCCAAGTTATCTTGGATATCCTCCTCCTAGGACTGGTCTTGTGACCCAGAGTTTTAGGGATCCTAATCGGAAATTACCGTTTATCGCAACTTTGGATTTACTTGACTTGACGCGCCTAGCGAACGATCCAATACAATATCTTCCGTTCTAGCTGCCTGTTATCACAAAATCATGCCCCTGATAGGCTGTTGATCAGGAAGACTTTGAGTAACTATTTCAAACCAAACTTTTGGCTGAGGCTTAGCCTCCTCAGCCTGAGAGGGCTCTCTCAAAGGGTTAAAGATTTTGATTAAAGAATAAGATAGATGGCTAACTCTATAGTTTGTGATTGTATATGTTTATAGGTTGAAAGATGAAGGTTGGCTACCATTGGGCTATGGAGTCAAAGTATGTTCAGTACCACAGCAAGATCAGCTTTAACATGAAGTCAGGGCATAGAGAGTTTTTATACATCAACAAAACAAAGATACAATGCAAGGAAACACAGTTTATAAATACATGAAGGAAGTTAGAGCATCATTGATGAATTCTAAGTAACATGTATTCATACCACTGCAAGTAAGTGAAAGAGGAAAGCCATGATACAATAGGACATTAAAAACCCTCTTTGAATCCTGAGTAGTGAAGCCAAAACATTCTACCTAGCATGGAAGTCAAGGCATTATAGAGTTCAAATGCAGAAATGCAAATATAAAACAGTGAAACACAATTAGTTTATCTATGAAGGAAGTCAGAGCATCATTGATGAATTCTGAGTATCATAAGTAAACCTCACTGCAATGTAAGTATTGGAAGATGCCATCAAAACAAGAACATACAAGAACTCTTCATGAATCTTGAGTTGTCTAAGTAGAAATTCTGCATTAGGTTAAAAATATACACAGTCTGCACATAGAGCAGCAATTGAGCCAAAAAGTCTCCAACCCTTTGCTAATTCGACCTCTTGCTCTATATAAAGCATTTACAATTAGGATTCCATCATCCCTCCTCAAGAGAATTCGAATTTGCCATCAGTGACACCTATTCTAACCATAAAACAAACTATTAAATGTATTTGACACCTAACTAGTAGTCCTAGAGACCTAATACAACTAGGAGTGTAACTCCTTATTATGATTACAACAAACTTATCTAAACATTTAAAGCATTCTTTGACACCTAACACTCCATGAGGTCGAATTTGATGAAGCCTCCCACGTGGTCACCCAACTGCTGATGAGAAACCCTAGAAATTAGGGAACATGTTTCCCTGTTTTTAGGGTTAGTTCCTTGAAAATTGCAGAGCCTCTATCTCTTCATCCATGACACATTTTACGAAACTGAAGGAGGTTTTTGTAGCCCATATTGTCCAGAACAAAAACCTCTCCTGGTTTTTGAAAATATTTCTCCAGCTGTCCAGAAACTGTCCTTGAAAAACACGTGGCAAACAGGGAAAAATCCGTTTTCTGAAATTAGGGTCTCAATGAAAGCTTCTTATCTCCCAACTGAAAACACATAAGAATAAAGTGAGATAGGTTATTCTAGCTGGACATGTTATGAAGAGAAACCTCCTTCAGAATTCCAAGATAGCCTTTCATGTGACCAGAAACGGATTTTGAAAAACACTACTAAAACCAGTAGACAAAGCTTGACTTTCTGCAGTTTCGTAGCGCAAGTTTAACTATAAATTCCTCCCACCTCAGAACGAATTTGAAGAAACTGAAAGAGGTTTTTGTAGTGCAGCATGTTAGGAAGAAAAGTGTCTTTCAGTTTGCAAAATTAAGTTCTCATATGCTCAGGAAAGCTTTTAGAAATTGACTAGTAAAAGCAGAAAACAGAGTTTCTTCAGCTGAAACAGACTGCTACAGGGGTTTCGCAGCGCGCTGCGAAATCACTGATTTCGTAGCGCAAAACAGGATTTTTACACTGTCTGCGCTACGAAAACGTGGATTCGTAGCTGGTTTCAAAATTTCTCCTTATCCTCCTCAAAACTCTGTCTTTCTTCTTGACTGCTGGCTGCCTTGTTTCTGTCATTCTTGTACATTGGTGATGGTTGTACTGATGATGATATTTTCCTTTCTTTTGACATTTTCTCCTTTGAAATTTCTTTAGACAAAACAACTTGGAAGAAAATACCTTGCTTAATTGAGGAGCTGCCTTGCTTGAATTTGATGAAGATTTTTGCTCTCCTTTTCCTTTGAAATATTTTCAGTGATAACAGTGGCTCCACTTGGGATAGTGTGCCCTTGTGGTACACTAAGAACCTGCAGTTCCAGTGCCTTATCCTCTTATCATGAACAAAAATTTATTTGACAAACATCTTCTTTAAGTTCCTTGGGCCTTCACCTCTGGCTTAAGCTTGATGATCACTGTAGGAGAAAGAAGTCTATATCTACTGAAAAATAAAAATGCTCAGTCACCTTGAGCTTATTTGCACTTTCCTACCTACCTACCCTATCAGCTGCAAGCTCCACTTGTAGCTCAAGGAACATGAAACTTCCAATAAATCCAGTCATCAATCTGATCTGAAACTTGGATCTCCTTACTGTGCTTGAAGCATAAATAAACCAGATACTGAAATAACCAAGGAAGCATGAGGTGCAACTGTTCTTCAAGATGAACATATAATTGGAAGCCTGAACAGTAAATCTTTTCCATGTAGTCAGCTATAGGGTCAAAAAACACATGGTTAGTTTGATAATCATCATAACATTCTATCTCTTTAGACAACTGATCCTTAGCCACACAAAACCCCTTTGATGTGCTATCCAATTTGCTATTTGACAAGCTATCCAACTGCTTTTCTGAATCATTCCAACAAACAATGAAATTTTCCTCATTATTATCATCATTCTTTGGTGTAAGCTGCTGCAAGAAATTACAAAAATGAACAATCTTTTCCTCTGCCTGAGGGTCATAAAAAATTTCTTCCAACATTTCTTCTTGGTGTTTGTAATCATGTTCATTTTGATAATGATCCGAAGACTGACAAGTCTGCTGCATCTCTACATCAATATCAGAGGATTGAACATGGTTTTCATAAGTAAACCCCTGCTGATCTTCATGCTGCATTTCATGAGATGTTGTACTTTCTTCTTGATGCTGAAATGCATTGTTATGAAGAGCCTCTAAAATTTCTTCATTCATAAACTCATCATCATCATAACAATCCTCCAAGTACTGAATGAGATTTAAAGAATGTGTACAACAATCTTTGAGCAACAATAAGGAAGGATGACACTCTTTATACATGTCATAGAACACATTATGGAAATCAGCAAGAGAAGATAATGAACCATTTTCCAAACTTTTATACCAAGACCAAGCTTTTCCTTCTAAAGTGGCCATAAACATCCTCATGAGACAATCCTCAGGAAAGTGAACCTTAAGACTGCGTACATGCATATGAAACCTAACCAAATGAAGAGCAGCATTGTCCTTCTTTTCATCTTTGAATATCGGAAGATCCTCTAACCAATCAACCTTTGGCATAGGATTTGGAAAACCAGGGATATGAGACCGATTCATAGGAGCATACCTGGCATTCATTCTTGCAGTGGAACTCATCTTGTAACTTCATCAAGCTACTGATCTTCTAGCACTGGAGTCACCTTCTAATTTCTTATTTGATGTGTGGAGTCGCCAAGGTAGTTTTGCAGCCTCGAAAACCTTTTTGAGCTCCTGCTACCTTCAGAAGTTCAATCTTAAAATTTCGGGAATGAGTAATCTTCAGGCTCCCGGCAGACGCACCAAAATGTTATCACAAAATCATGCCCCTGATAGGCTGTTGATCAGGAAGACTTTGAGTAACTATTTCAAACCAAACTTTTGGCTGAGGCTTAGCCTCCTCAGCCTGAGAGGGCTCTCTCAAAGGGTTAAAGATTTTGATTAAAGAATAAGATAGATGGCTAACTCTATAGTTTGTGATTGTATATGTTTATAGGTTGAAAGATGAAGGTTGGCTACCATTGGGCTATGGAGTCAAAGTATGTTCAGTACCACAGCAAGATCAGCTTTAACATGAAGTCAGGGCATAGAGAGTTTTTATACATCAACAAAACAAAGATACAATGCAAGGAAACACAGTTTATAAATACATGAAGGAAGTTAGAGCATCATTGATGAATTCTAAGTAACATGTATTCATACCACTGCAAGTAAGTGAAAGAGGAAAGCCATGAGACAATAGGACATTAAAAACCCTCTTTGAATCCTGAGTAGTGAAGCCAAAACATTCTACCTAGCATGGAAGTCAAGGCATTATAGAGTTCAAGTGCAGAAATGCAAATATAAAACAGTGAAACACAATTAGTTTATCTATGAAGGAAGTCAGAGCATCATTGATGAATTCTGAGTATCATAAGTAAACCTCACTGCAATGTAAGTATTGGAAGATGCCATCAAAACAAGAACATACAAGAACTCTTCATGAATCTTGAGTTGTCTAAGTAGAAATTCTGCATTAGGTTAAAAATATACACAGTCTGCACATAGAGCAGCAATTGAGCCAAAAAGTCTCCAACCCTTTGCTAATTCGACCTCTTGCTCTATATAAAGCATTTACAATTAGGATTCCATCATCCCTCCTCAAGCGAATTCGAATTTGCCATCAGTGACACCTATTCTAACCATAAAACAAACCATTAAATGTATTTGACACCTAACTAGTAGTCCTAGAGACCTAATACAACTAGGAGTGTAACTCCTTATTATGATTACAACAAACTTATATAA